>CM053785.1:451181475-451813975 GCA_028749045.1 Cupressus sempervirens | reverse complement strand
TTTTAGATGACACACCTTTGTAGGCTTATCCTCTCATCATTGCACTAACTCCTGTGCTTAATGGAGGATAATCCACTCTTGGTGGACATGTGCTTAGTTGTGAGGCTTATCATATTGCTAACTCCTAGACATTCTAGAAGCATTCTAGAGGCATTTATATTTAGGCACTCCTAGTGTACTTTTACATCAATCAAACATCAATTGAATATCATATTATTATTTTGATCGTACTCTATTGGTCTATTTTGTGCTAGTTATTGAGATTCTTGGTCTTGGGTGATTTTGCCCTAAGGCAAATTCTTACATGTTGCAGGAGTAGGGGGAAGATAATCAACTCTTGAAAGCCTATGAACGGACAAATTTATTTATATATTATTCTAATAACTTCAATTTTGTTTAATTTTTTTTTTTAAATATATATTTTTTTATCAATAATATGAAAATTGTTGAATTTGATGAAATATCAACCCCACAACTTCGAAGAATCACCTACATGCAAACACCTTTCACAGAAAGAGAGAAGCAAAATCTATGGAGGTTGGAATTCTCAAATCCATAGTTGAGACATTCTTGATGAGAAAAAAGAGAGATTTTTATTAATCAAAAGTGAATCAATGTATTATTACAAAGAGAGATCAGTCTTATAAAGGAGATCAAAACCCTAACAGGTAACTAACCTAGCTTGCACGATAATAATTAATAAAAGAATTAATTATTATATGCCCAAATTTTCTCTTAAGTAAACTAGAGATAATAAATGACTTAATAATTAAATCAATATTATTTAATTAATAAGAATAAACTTTATTACTCTAACACCCCCCTTAAGATAAACTTAGGGAGTAGCTAAAAACCTAGAAATTACTACCGAAAGAAAAAATACATATCTAAAAGCCAAGCCAAACCTCTCATAAATAGAATAGGGGCATGAAGATATGGAGTTCTAATACCATGTTGAAGTTGATGAAAGATCAACCCCATAGCTCTCAAGAATCACCTGCAAGCAAACATCTGTCACAGAAAGAGAGGAGCACAAGCTATGGAGGTTGGAATTCTCAGATCCAGAGATGAGACATTATTGATGAACAAAAAGAGAAATTTCTATAATAAAAAATGAATTATTACAAAGAGATCTATCCTTATAAAGGAGATCAAAACCCTAAAAGGTAAAACCTAGGTTGCATGATAATAATTAATTATTATATGCCTAAAGTTTAGCTTAAGTAAATTAGAGATAATAAGTGGCTTGATAATTAAATCAACATGATTTAATTAATAATAATTTGTTTATTACTCTAACACCCCCCCGCACCCCCCTTAAGATAAACTTAGGGAGTAGCTAAAAACCTAGAAACTTCTATTGAAAGTAAATTTAGGTCTCACCAACAAGGCTTGATGAGGTACCCAAGCACAACCAAATCTCTAAAAAAGAGGAGAAATAGAGAAAACCACATGGGAAAAATCCTACTCTAAAAAGAGATGGAAATAATGTTGAAAAGAACTAATGAAGGACTAAAGAAGCCTCTAAACTAGGGAATGTCCCAAAAGATAGGAACAAAAGAATGATAGAACACCATTGAAGCATGTAGAAGTTGCAAAGCTCTAGAAAAAGTAACTGTTGATATGAACAACCTCTATTGAAATAGAACTTGACCAAGAAGAGAAAACTATAATCTACATCGAATCAGAAGGCACACAAAGGCAAACAACTGAACTTGAAGATACAAATGTCATGAAACACCAAAGCCTTAAGAGATGATCAATTGAACATGGAAGATTGCAACCAAAGTAGGAATGATAAGAAGAGTATTTATATGGTAAATGATCCATCTCACCAAAATGCATAGGTGCCTAGCCATTGCATCTGCCTAGTACATAGGAACAAAAGTTGAATATGTAGCTCACTCCATTGAACCAAGGAACCATGAGAAATAACATATGAACCCATCCTAATGTAGACAAGGGTGAGGTGACATGCAACTAGAAAAGCGGGCCAAAAGAATTATATGTCAAAGAATCACAATAAAGATGCACAAAAGAGTACATATGTACCTGTACTGAGGTGATCAATCTCAGACACATCATATGGCTAATGTCACAAAAGGAAAAATCACTAGACAAAGGAAGATGAAAAACAAATAAACACATCAATCCCCATGGCACTATAATTAGAATAGTGAATGTCTAATAAGGCACAAGATATAGTGAATCCCAAGAATACAATAATTTGCATGGGTGTCCTCAGGTGACACTGCTCAAATCAGATGGCAAAACAAGGCAAACCAACTGAAATAAAAACATAGATGGAATATGACACTTATCTCACTATGTTTGCAATAATGCATACAAATGATGTCTAAAAATACTAGAAGAGACATAAGGCTAATACAACATATAGTACAACCCATGACGAATCATCTGAAGCAACAAAATCAATCTCAAGACCTAAAACAACCAAGATATCTATCTAAATACAAAAAAGCAAAAAGTTGAATGAGATATGCTTGGAGCACAATTTGGAAAATAAAATGTCTCAAGATATGTCTCCTAGAGTGAAAAATAGAACCTCTGACTTTGACTACATAAACTAGCAACCAAACATTATCCAAAGTCTAAAAAAACTGCACCATCACGACAAGCTTGAAATCAACTTTATGATGATATCTCGATTGTGAAAAATGGAGTTTTGATGAGAAAGTTACAACCAAAAATTCACAAGTAGATAAAAAAGAGCTGGAAGGGAAAAATTAAATATGACCACCTCAGGATCTATTCCAAACACCTCATGATGTGTGTCTGACAGAACTAGAAATTACCTCAGGAAGCGTGACAATTTTTACTAGAAACTATCTAGGGAAGCATGTAGGTTTAGTACCAAAATAGCCTCGAGAAGTGTATTGGTTTGGTACCAAAATTGCCTTAAGAAGTGTGTCAGTTTTGTACCAAAATTTATCTCGATTTCCATGCCAAAAAATCATAAAATCATTGCCTCGAGAAACATGCCCAATCTTGGAGCAATATTTTTTTTGCCTTAGATTCCAACTATGTCCAAATTGGACAAATTTTATATGAAAATAAGGGTTTTAGGGTGCTCTAACCTCAACGGTGAGGTTCGTTTGGGCTCAAAATGCATCAAAAAATGTGACCCCCCAAATCCAATACAATTTTTTTTTTGCAAAATGAAACCCTATCAAAGAAAAAATACATTTCTGAAAGTCAAGTCAAACCTCTTATGAATAGAATAGGGGCATGAAGATCTGGAGCTATGATACAATGTTGAGGTTGATGAAAGCTCAACCCCATAGCTCCCAAGAATCACCTGCATGCAAACACCTATCACAGAAAGAGAAGCAAAATCTATGGAGACTGAAATTTACAGATCCATAGTTGAGACATTCTTGATGAGCAAAAAGAGAGATTGCTATTAATCAAAAGTGAATTGATGTATTATTACAAAGAGAGATCATCCTTATAAAGGAGATCAAAACCCGAACATGTAACTAACCTAGGTTGCATGATAATAATTAATAATTATTATTATTATTATATGCCCAAAATTTAGTTTAAGTAAATAAGAGATGATAAGTGACTTAATTATTAAATTAATAAGAAAAAACTTTATTACTTTAACAAAAATAATAATACAAAGAAACAAAACACAATGACTTTAATATTTTATTTTTACAATAACAACTATTACATATTAGAAACATATTTTGAAAATCTAAAATTATGAAAATCATTTTTATCTATTCTATCAAATAGATTAAAAGCGATTACAAAGTATTTGTAATTCAAGAATTTAAATTTAAGGATAAAGTTATATTCTATCATGTTTCTAAAATTTATTAGAAAATATTCTTGATTAAAAGAGTAACAAAACACAAAAATATTGGCTCCATACAAAGATAACAATGATATTTAATAAAAACTTATTAAAAAAACAAGAAATATTTATTTTATATTTAGAATGTTTAGAAATTGTGCTTATAGTAAAATTGATTTTGTATATAGTATAATCAAATATAATATTTTAAAAATCATTAAACATTATTAGATAAATTAGGAAATCCGATGACTATTATGGTCTTCTCTATACTTCCCCATGTGTAAGAGGGAAATAAAACACATACAAGAATATAGAAAACATTTTCAACACATTAAAATGAACTCAATTAACTACTTGGAAGGCAAAAGCCTACAACGTAACGGTAACTTGCGAGCCTCTCATGTGGGAGGTCTTGGGTTCGAATCTACCTTCGCTTAACATATAATAATAATTAATTACAACAAATAATAATAATTAAACTAGGCTTTGACCGTTTACCGATAATATATATATATATATATATATATATATATATATAACTACTTGGAAAAAAAACATTCAATAATACAATTGTTTTAAACCAATCAAATTTTGAATATATAAATTTTTAGTATAAAAATTGAAAAATATAAGTTCGAATTCTATTTTCAAAACTAAAAAATAAAGTATTATCATTCTAAAAACTTTCACTAATTTTCAGAGTATATTGTTTGGTTACTTTTCAAACACACGACTTTTAAAGGTTTATATTTTTAGCTAACACGAAATTGAATTCTTTTAAATAAATATTCCTACTTGCTCTTAATTAGACATATTTTTTTAATAAAAATCATGTTTATCAAAAAATTATGACGCTTTCATATAATATTTATAATTTTAAAAAATATATTTTAGATTCAACTTATCTAGTTAAGCATGTGATTTACTTCTATGATTTAGTAAATTTTTCATTTTTATTTAATTCTATATTCAAGATCTCATTTTCTTTCTATTATTATGATTATTACCACTTAAAAATAAATAATCTTATTATTTAAAGTGTATTTTCTAACAGTACTAGTTATATTATTATGTGAAAATATTTATAATTATTAATGTTCATTTTACTTGTTAGCTTGGGAAGAGATATGTAGACCAAAGGACGAGGGAGGTGTAGGGATAAGGGACATCAAAATCCAAGGTAAAGCTTTAGAAGCTAAAGAGAATGTACAGGAATCTACACCTCAAGTGGGCAAAGATCCTAATAAAGATATATCTATGCAATATTGGTTTGATCAACATATTAAGGGAAAAATCACCGCATAGAGGACTAAGAATTTGGAACTTCATGATGGATTGTAATCCTCCATCCAGGATAGACCAACATGGAACCTAGGGATGTGGGAAGAAGCTCTCTTCTAGCAAGACTCTTGGGGAGGGTATGGTGCTTTGGAAAAGGATGGTAATTTAGCCCAATCAAGGTTGACACTTCAAGGTAGATGGGGAAAAGGAGTGATAGATTATGTGACCTTTAAGGATGAAGGGAAAGGTTGGAAATGGAACGATTTTAAGGACATGAACCTCCCACCCAAGGAAGTGGAAGATCTTAAAGAACCTTATCAAATAGGAAAGTAACTTTCAATTTTGTCAAGGAAATATTGATGTGGAATGGAAGCAAGAGCAAGGAATACAACTCAATGGAGGGGTATAAATCCTCAAATCTCTCCAGATGAGCACAAAGGACTCCCTCCCTACAACATTATGTTGGAATAAAGTTTGTTTGCCTAAGGCAAGTTTTTTCACCTAGTTAGTTTTAAATATGGTCCTTACCTTAGAAACATTTAAGAAAATGGGATATCAAGGCCCAAGTAGATATCCCTTATGTGAAGATGAGGAAGAATTCATTAACAACTTTTTTTTGCATTGCTCATAGTCGAGTCAATGTTGAAATGACATTCACAATTGATGTGAGTATCAACATTTCCAAGAATTATATCACATATGCTGCATGCTTGGCACCTCCTTTGAAATGATAATATTTATAGATCTTTATGATTAACTACACCTTCCATAGTTCCATGGGAATTATGGAAGGAATGAAACCAAATAGTTTTTAGGATAAGAAGATGAATGTAGAACAAATTCTAATTTTGATTGAGACAACTATCATTGAACTTACCAATAGTCGAGTTTTGAATAAACAAAAGGAGGCTATAATGTCTCATTGGGATGAGAAAATGAGAGGCGAGTTTCCCCCATTTATAGGAATAGGGGGAACCTTCAAAAATAAAAAGAGAGTTGTGCCAATGATGACACCCAAGGAGGAATGGTTTAAACTCAAATTTACAGAGCTTCAAGAGAGAATCTGGATACAAAAAGCAGTGATTGTACTATCCATAACTCAGAAGGCACATAGATAGAAAAGTTGGAAAAATATATAGGAATAGAAACTAATAATTGGGTGTGATTAATTACTTTAGTTGAAGGACCAAAACTGAGTAAAATTCTTGGGTGAAGAATGTAAAGGTTGAAGAAGATTCTACAATTGTAATTAATACTATAAGGAAAGGATCCTTCATTAATTGGAGACTAGACTCATAGAGATTGGACTCAATTTTATTTAGTGCCCTCTCACTATGTCAAACCTTTGACAAGATCATAATCAATCATATTTATCAAGAGGGCAATTAAAGAGTAGATGAATTAGATAATGTAGGTACAAAAAATGTTTGACATATGTAGTAAAAATTTCAATATAGGGTCTCCATCTGAATTAGAGATGGTTTAGACTTTTAGAATTTCAAGCATAGTTTACTTCTCATTATCCTAGGGAAGATTAAGGGGTCTTTCTTTAGCTTTTATCCACTTCATTCATCTTACATCCCAAGACTATATGATTGGATAAAGAGATTCATTGTGGAAGATGGTGTTTGAGCTTGGGAAAATAGGCTTGAGGTGAATTTGGAGGTTCTAGAATCATCCAATTTGGACTTAAGGGACATTTAGAACATGATGGGGAGCCTCTATTCCCCCATCTTTTGCCAATAGACTAACATAAGTTTATTACTGTTGTATTTTTATTTAACTAAAATGACGAAATTCCCTTCAATATAACAAATTGATAATCACATTGCTTAAGATATGTTTTCTTAGCTGAGGAATGACCACTTCACTCTATTAGATGTATTTTTTGATGATTTAGATGTATATTTTCTTTTTATTTAAGAAATGTTTTTATCACTTTACATTTCATTTCTATGTCATTTATGTATTCATGTTTTGTGACTTTTCAGAGTTTTAACCTTAACATAAATGCAAGATGAAGTGCTTAGATTATATATAGATCTTGATCAAAGGCAAAAGAAGAAGGGAAGGATGAGGAATGACCTAGAAGGAAGACGAAAAAATGCAACTTGAAACTAAAAGTTGATTATCTGGATGAATCTATGTACTTTATGATGTATCAAAGCTTATGTCGTTTATCTCTCAATGTTTTTTATTAATGTTCATTTTTATTTAATTATTTTTCTAAGGATAATTTTTCTAAACTAACTATCTAATCAATAATTTAATATGACAAGTACTAGCCATTATGTGACACTTGTTGTCTAAAGGAAATAACTACATATTGTATTAAAAAAATATTACATTTAAATTAAAAGACAAAGAGTCTAACTTAGTGATCAACACAAAGAAACTAACTATTTCAAATTAAATAAATCAACATACATTAATTAATATTTCAAAGTAATAATAAAAGAACATAAATTAAACAAGTGCCACATAGTGGCTAATACTTGTCGTAGTAGTTTTATAGTACAAAATTATTAGTAACTAACATTGTTAGATTTTCTAATTATTTAAATAGATTAACATTGTTTCATTTTATAGAAATGAAACATATATTTTAATATTAATTTTAGAAGGAAATAGTTTTAAAAATATTTAAAGCTGATTATTTAGTTTGATAAATTATTATTTTTTATTAAATTATTATAAAAAAGATTAATTAATTAACTATTATAATTTTTAAATGTAAATTTTATTTAATTATGATATTTTATTCAAATTGTAGTAATGAAATAAATAGACAAAGTTCTTTTTAAACTATGAAAATTATGTTTTTATATTAGTTTTTGAATGAACTATCTAAAATTTATATTAAATTAATTATTTTTTTATTTTATATTTTATAGGTAATCGACCAAAGCCTACATTATTTATCATTCATTTTTATTATTATTGTTAGATTAGTTATTATTATGTGTTAATCTCGAGTAGATTTGAACCCAAGACCTCCCCAATGAGAGGCTCACAATTTATCGATGCGTTGTAGGCTCCTGCCTATTTTAAATTGATTATTTAGTAAGGTTAGGCTATGAGATAATTAATGTTTTAAAATATATATTTACAAATGTAGAAGTTTATATAATTAAATTTTCATAATCTATAAGATCAAAATTATTTTATTTGTTTGTAGCAAAAATTGGCTGAGAAAAAAACACTATGGAGACCCCTCCGAAAAAAGGGCTCCTATAATACAAAATCATATGACCCAAACATATATTTTGTAAAATATATAAAATTAATAAATAAATTATAAAACTTTTGAAATGTTTTAGTTATATGAAAATAGTTACTTATGATTGGTAAAAACTAATTGGAAATCAGACAAAGTGAATGCAATAGTACATTGCCTATGGCAAGTACAGGTTGGTTTGATTTGGTCTTATAAGACCCCTTTTTTCAAAGGTTCACTCCATAATATTTTTAAATAAGAAATATTTATACTTTCTTGGTGTGCAAGAGGAAAATATAAAACCACAAGGGTATAACAAATATTTTCAACACATTAAAATAAATCAAATATATTACTTCGAAAAAAACATTCAATTATATAATTGTGTTAAATCAATCAAATTTTGAATATATAAATTTTTATTATTAAAAAAAATTTTTAAAAAAATGAATTTTTGTATTTTCAAAACTAAAAAATAAAATATCATCATTCTAAAAACTAATTGATTAATTTGCAAAGCATATTATTATTTGGCTCCTTTTCAAACACACCAGTTTTAAATATTTTTATTTTTAGCTAACACAAAATTGAATTCATTTAGATAAATACTCCTAATTGCTCTTAATTAGGCATTTTTTGATTAAAATAATTTATCAAATATTTATGATGCTTTCATATAATTTTTATAATTTTTTAAAACATTTTAGATTCAATTCATCTTAGTTAAGTGCATGTTTTACTTCTATGATTTAGTACATTTTCCATTTTGATTTAAGTTTAAATTCAAGATATCATTTTCCTTCTATTGCAATTAGTTTGTCTACTTTTTCAAGTGAATTTTTTCGTCCACTTTGCATGATTTTCACCACAATTCTCTCATAAATTTAAATTTTGAAAATAATTTTCTCTTATAAATATAATAATAATGATATATTTAGGCAAGAGCCTACAACGCATCGGTAAATTGCGAGCCTCTCATCGGAGAGGTCTTGGGTTCGAATCTACTCATGATTAACACATAATAATAATGAATCTTAATAATAATAAATAACCTAGGCTTTAGTTGTTTACCTATAATAAAAATAAATAAAAATAACGATATATTTAATTTATTTTACAAAAAATAGAACTACAAAAACATTTTAATAACTACTATTAGATTTAAATGTTAAATCTATTTATTAATTATACTTGAATTTAATATAAATTTATTAATGTATAACAAAATTATTCATTAATTAAAAAGTTGATTGATAGAACACAAAAATGTCGAGCAGAGCAATCAGTAATTTAGCGAAGAACTCAAAGAATGTGACAAAAAAGAAATGCTCATACGAAAATCAATGGATTGCTAAGAAGTTTGGAAACCCTAGGAAGGAAATTATACCAAGTACAAGTGCAGTGCTGAATCTTTCACCAGAATCCCACAACCCTAGTAGGGAGAGGAATAAGCCAGGGAGAATTCATCACTCTATGTCCCCTCTCAAAACCAATTTCCTTGTAAATACCAAGTATATGGTAGAAACTTCAAATCTGTTTGCGGTCCTTAATGGGCAAAAAGATCAGGAACATCTAAATGCAAAACAGGTGATTCAGAATAATTCAAGGGTCGCTTTAGCTAAAACCCCAGTTATCCTAGAAAATAATTTAGAGAGAAGAGGAGGTAAAAGTTTACAAATGTGGCGAGGAATGTTAGAAAGCGCGTGATAGAGGTCCATAACTAGGTAACTCCACTCCATTCCTGTTGAGAGGTAAATAGGAATCTTTAGGTAAAATTCCAATCTGATTATTTGAACCCCTTAGGATTTCCAATTCTTCGGAATCCCATAGTGCTTGCCCCATCATTTTTTCCATGGCAAGCTTGGATAACCAAATTAGGTTTTTTAATCTCACTAAATACTCAGAAAATAATGATAATGAGTTGTTTTCTCAACAAATAGGATTTCTTTTTGACAGTATTGTGGATCATCAACTCATTTATAAGTATCAACCTAGGAGGAATGTGTTCATAAGTCCTACATCTTCTTGTGCTTCACCCGATTCATATGTTTTTCCTCACTGCATAAACCCTTGTGTCAATCCCCCTAGTTCCACTAACCATCAACCTAGATCGATTCCTGAATCCTACCCCTCCAACTTAGATGATAAAATTCTCATCATAAGTAACCATGACAATGAAGACTGCTAGAAAGAGTGCCAAAAGGTTGGCATACTTGCATTCTAGAATGGTCCAAAGTGTGAATTGCTCAATCTCACAAATTGGTTATAGGAATTTTGCAAGAACCAGGTAAGTATCTCTTACTATTCCAATAGATTAGTATACATTCACTGCAGTAATGAAGTTGTCAAAAAAGACTTCCTTTATGTTTTTGATTATTTTTTTAAAGGTTATGCTGTGAAATTTTTTGAATGGATTTCAGATTATAAGGAAGGGATGTTAAATTTCTTAATCCCAACTTCATTTACCCTTCAATAGCTCCCTCCAAAACTTTTACATGTGGAAATTATTAAGAAAATAGGGATCTCTATTGGTGATTTGATTGGCATGGATATTTCCTTCCATTACTGCAATAATATTAAACTTTTGATTAAGTGCAAGGCTAATAAACTAGAATTCAAACCTATTAAAGTAATAACTAACAGATCTATATATAGATTAAATGTTCACATATATGAAGGTAAAATCTTAGAAACAATTAGACTAGACAATGATAGGAAAATTATATTTGAAATGTTGCAATTAATTGTGGATCTCAAGAGCACTTTCCCTATGATGAACATAAGGAATCAAAAAGAGCGCCAGAGGGAATCTTCACATAAGAATGATCTACAACAGATTCACCAAGATACAAAATGGAAATTAGAGCTTGCTCATGAGAGGGGGGCAGTTAGTAAAGATGAGACATCAAGGGAAAATCCTTTGTTAGAGATTAGAAATAGCCTTTCTCTAGTCCCCATGGAATTATAGAAGAAAGCTCTAGAGACTATACAAGAAGTTATAAAAGAAAGTCAAAGCATAGAAGAAGGAAAGCACACACTATCAAAAATCAACAAAGAAAATATTGATGGATCAGATACGAAGGAATATAAAGGAATCAGTCCTTTTTCAAAACTATAGACTTCTAGCGAAATTTAAAGCTCCAAAAACCTCAGTATGGATAAAAGAAATAGTAATCAAGATCTGGCCATTATAAGGCAACAAGGATTAGCCAATATCAACAAAAAATTCAAGAGAAATTCAGAAAAGGATAAAAAGAACAAGAAAATAAGTATAACAACTGAAAAGGGAAAGTCATTAGAGAAAATGGAGAAACAACAAAACAAGAAGCCACTAGATAATGTGGTCAACAACCTAGAAGAAAAAGAAAATAATCTCTTATTTGCAGGTGAAGATTTAGAAATTAGGAAAGTCAAGAATATAGAAGAGGAAGTGGGATCTCCATAGTACTAGATAGAAGATCATGTGAAAGAAACTAAAACCACCAACAAAGAACCAATCAACAAGTTTAGCAAATTTTGGCAGATGCCACCATCTAATTCAGAATCCTCCAATCCTTTTGGCAGTAATCATAAGGATAAGAGAAGTGAATAGAGCAAAAAAAAAAGATCGTTAACACAAGATTTTCAAGAATTTTTGCATAGGGATCTATGATATGGGAAGAAGATTTGGAAAGGATGAATCTAAATAAGACTGAAATAGACAACTTGGAATCATTGACTGAGGAGTTAATCCAAGTATTTAGCTTTGAGAATATTGATAGGAGTAGCGAAGCACTAGAAAGAGAATCTGATTCAGAGAGTTTTAAAATTAGGAGGAGACAACTATACCTATGAAGATCTAAAAAGAGATATGCTAAATATAGAAGGTCATGATAAAAAAGAAAGAAAGTCTCATAGTCAATTGAAGATGCACCAATGATAGTACAAGGTCAGGACTTTGAAGGGAATGATCTGAGGAAGCTACCATCAATAGAGGATAGATCTATAAAAATCCAGTTAAGCATTCCAGAGCAAATATTACAAGAACTAAAAAGTGAAGAAAAAGAAGAAAAAGAAGGTATACAATCTGAAATCACCTTAAATGCATAGGAGAATATTGAATAGCTAGGCATCCAGATGAATCTGGAAGGAATAAAGTCTCCTAAGTATGGTAAAGTGAAAACTAAAAGAGGAAGGAAATCCCTTAAGGAACTCAGAGAAGCAGACGGGTAGGCTAAAGAGTAGCAAAAGATTAGTCAGTTATTTAACATGGGGGAGGGGAAGATCCTTCCCAAGGAAGCATGAAGATCACTACTTGGAATGCTAGAGGCTTAAATGCCCCTAGCAACAAATGACTACTAAAACAAAACTTAAAACTATTTGAATATGAAATTATTCTATTACAAGAAACAAAGTTAAATAAGGAAGAAGAAACCAAGCTAGAAAAGAAGATAGGCAGTTGGAATATTAATTTGCATGAATCTAGAGGAGCATTGGGAGGTTTAGGCTTCATTTGGAACTCCAGGAAAGTATCTTTAGATATTTTAAACTCAAATAACATTTGGTTAAGCAACAGAGTCAAAAGCATCAAAACCAACGTTCAGTTCATTTTAGTTAACATATATGGCCCAATCTATAATACAGATAACATTCTTTTTATGGGACGAAATTAGTTTATTTATCAACAACCATAAAAATCATCTCATCCTTTTAGGTGGAGACTTTAACACTACCTTAAACATTAATGAAAAATTTGGAGGCATCCAATAGTCCTCCCAAGCTACCAAAGACTTTAAAAATTGGTGTGATCTTAACAATCTGATTGACATCCCACTTAATAATGGGAAATATACATGGAATAATAAAAGGAAGGATTTCTCTTATATAGCTGAGAAATTGGATAGGTTTTTCCTTAAAGGAGAACTGAGTGAAAAATTAACACTAATATTCAATCCTCTATTCTTCCAAAAGTTGGATTTGACCACTACCCTGTTAGAATTGAATTTTTTGAACGTTCTAAACTAGTGAAAAATCCTTTCAAGTGCAAAAAATGTGGTTTTTAGACTCAAACATTTTAGAACGCATTAAAGAATGGTGGAATCAAGGTAATTTTGAAGGATCTAGAATGTATATTTTTGTCTCAAAAATGAAAATGCTTAAAGAAAACATACTCAAATGGAACAAAGAACACTTCAATAATATATTCAAAGAAAAATTAGAAATTGAGGAAAGACTAAAGGAACTTAATTTAGAAGTAATCCACAAGGGTATGAATAATGATAGCTTCTTTCTAGAAAAAGAACTACTCACCAAACAAGAAAACATATTGGCTAAAGAAGAAGTCTTTTGGAGACAAAAGTCAAGAGAAAAATGGCTAGATGAAGGAGATCGAAACACAAAATTCTTCCATAACTCTACCCTCCACAATAGAGCTAAAAGAAAAATAATTAAAATTAAAGATCCTCTGGGTACTATCACTAAAAATTTGAATAAAATATCTGAGATTTTTGTGAGTCACTTTCAGAATATATTAAACAACTATGACTGTTCGAATAGGGCAGCTCAATAAAAAATGCTTGAAGCCATTCCTAAAGTAGTCTCATTTGAAGATAATTGATCTTTAAACAAACCAATCTCCTTGGAATAAGTTAGATTGGTGTTATTCAATATGAATCCTGACAAATCTCTAGGTCCAGATGGATTCTAGACATTTTTCTATAAAAAATGTTGGGACATTATTGCTATAGATCTTTGGAAAGCTATTGAAGCATCAAGAAATGGTGGGTTGTTGTTATTTAAAATAAATTACACCTTTCTTACTTTGATACTTAAAAAGGAGGATCCTGAAAATCCTAGAGACTTTAGACCTATAGATTTATGCAATACTATCTATAAAATCTTATCTAAAATTTTAGCAAATAGACTTAAATTAATTCTCCCTAAAATTATATTTGAAGAAAAAACCAATTTTGTTCCAAGTAGATCGATCCTAGATGGAATACTTATTATCCAAGAAACAATACATTCAACTTATAAGAATAAAGGGGTAAACATGTTCATGAAATTAGATATCCAAAAAGCATATGACATGGTTGATTGGAGATTCTTATGTAAAACTTTAGAAGCTTTTTTTTTTCACACCAATGGATCAACCTCATATAGCAATGTATCTCTACCACAAATTTTTTAGTTCTTATTAATGGTACCCCCGAGGGCTTCTTCGAAACATCAAGAGGTATTGGACAGGGAGACCCTCTATCCCCTTTTCTATATATTATCATGGCAGAAGCCTGTGGGAGAGCACTTACTGAGGCTCACATCAAAGGGAAAATAAAGGGTATAATGGTAATAGAAAACATCCCCAACATTACTCACCAACAATATGCAGATGACACCATTCTGCCTAGTAAAAGTACAACAAAAGAGGCTCTAAATATCAGGTCGATCATCCAACAATATATGGCAGCATTGGGTCAAAAAGTAAACACAGAAAAATCCAAAACCTTTTTTATTAATTCTAAACCAAAAATGGAAATGCAGATCTTTCATATCATGGGGTATAACAAGGGTACATTTCCATGTAAATACCTTGGTGTCAAGTTAGAAAAAGCCAGTAAATCCAATAAGGCGTGGCAAAATATTCTGGATAGATTGGAGGCCAGGATAGGCATTTGGAAACATAAATGGCTCAAAAAAGTTGGTAAAATCACCAAAATAAGATCAATGTTGTCTACTATCCCAACTCACCCAATTTCCTACCTTCCTCTATCCAAACATATCAATAAGAGGCTCGAGGAAAAACTTAGAAGCTTCCTCTAGAATGATTGTGAGGACTCTAAAAAATTGGCCCTCATAAGATGGGAAAACATATATAAACCAAAGGATTTTGCAAGATTATGCATAAAAAACTTATTTTGGCAAAATGAAGCATTAGGGGCAAAACTAACATGGCTCCTCTTTGTTGAAAGGGATAACAAATGGGCTAAAATTATGTATAACAAGTACCTTAATGTGGCTGATCCCTTTTCCATTTTTAAGATGAAGACTCTTCCCAAAGGTTCTACGAGTTGGAATTTTATCGTTAAATTTTGAATCCTCATTAGTAAATATCTCACTTGGGATATTGGTAAGGGGGATGACGCCTTATTCTAGGAAGTTTCATGGGATGGGCATCCCCTAGTAGAAATCTTGGAGATACCTATTGATATTAAAGAGAAATTAGTCAATCTATGGGGAAGCAAGGTCAGTGATTATAAAACCAATTTTTTTTTGAATGGAAGCACTAGTTGGATATGGAAATCTCTGGATAATATAGATGCAAAACCAATAGCAAAAAAGGCATACAAAAAGATGATCCATAATATGAAAATTAAGCAATTAGAAAGGAACAACAAGCTCATTTGGCTTACGTCAAAAGATGGCAAGTATAGTGTGAAAAATGGATATAAAGCTCTCATTCAATCCCAAAGATGGGAAGAAGTGGAAATCCCACTTAAACTCTATTGGGATTTGTCATGGCTACCAAATGTCAGTTTCTTTTTATGGTTGGCATTTCAAAACAAGATCCTTATTGTGGATAGATGTAAGTTATGCACACAAAATAATGAAGATATTGATCACATCTTATATAGATGTCCTTACACTCAACATTTTTGGAAATAGCTCAGATATATGTTGGGTTGGAACATCCCCATGCCAAACTCATTTGTTGATTTTCTCAAAAGCTGGCCCACAAACATTTGCAAAGGTATCTATAGAAGAATTTGGAATATTTTCCCATCTATCCTCATGTGGGAGGTTTGGAAAGAAAGGAATAGATGAATATTCTATGACCAGGATATGCAGCCAGATGAGATTGTCAAAAAAATTGAAGCAAGTATAGTCGAGACTTTAAATTCTTGCCTTAGGAACTCCCAAAAAGAAGAAGGATCATTCTCAAGTTGGGATGGAGATATCAAAAAGAAATGGACTAACCTTATTAATCCACTACTTACCTATAAAAAGAAGAATAAAGAGGCAAGGGAAAACTATAGATGGAACCCCCCCCCCCCCCCCCCCCCCCACCCCTGATGGGATGGGCTAAGTTAAACTTTGAAGGAGCGTCCAGAGGTAATTTGGGTTTAGCAGGCATCGGTTGTATCATTTCCAATGAATCAAGCAATTGGATTGCTAAAAGGGCTAAATCCATTGATCCAACAAGTAATAATTTGGCCGAGCTAGAAGCCTTGCAAGAAGGACTTCAGCTTTGCCTAAATTTAGGCTTATCCAAGATCATCATTGAAGGAGACTCTCAGATTGTATTAAATGCAATAAGAAAAAGAAGCAACACCCAACTAGGTCTTAAACTCAAAGTTAGAAGAAGTTCTCAATATTCTAGATCAGTTTGCAGATACTTAGATTTGTCATTTTTCTGGGAAAGTAATAGGAAGGCAGACCAGCTAGCAAATAAGGGGGCTAATGGTGAAAATTCTCTAGTCATTAATGATCGGTAGTTTTATAATAGCCACCAACTATCAAAACATTTATCATTATTTTAACAAAAGCATTCAAATAAACTCTATTAGGCAGTCAATTATTATTAGACTATGATTTAGTCTAGCCTTCAAAAATGCTTGGTCTCTTGGATAATATCTTAAAGTATCCCTTGTGCTAGTGTATTTCTTTAGAATCTTCATTACCTAACTTTTACCCCGCATTTATATGATTGTATCTAAGTATATTCAACACTTATATAAGCAGATTTAGGGATAGATGGAAAGCATGTATGGATTTTTCAAATAGGAAAAATTGTAGAATAGAATAGTAAGGATCTTCATATTTAGATTACCTTATCATTGAGAGTACAGTGGTGCTAATCATTATAAGTTAAGCCTTTTTACTATCTATTGTATCATCATCAACGACTCTAAACCTAATTTCTCTAAGTTAGCTCACCCTTGTTTTTCAATTACGGTGTCATTCTTTCCCCCATAATGAAAGTTACACAGTGACATCAAGTAGATGGCTTCAGCTGATGTCGGCATTTTTCTAGGCTCTTCTAGTTCTTTTACATGTTGAACCTTGCCTTTTTATCCGTCTCTTGCCCCATCTCTTTCATCTTTTGCCTAGTTTTTTTTACAATGGACACCTTTATCTGTAATTTCCATGTTCTGAAAGTTCATACTATGGCTTTCCATGACAATGTGAAGCCAGAGTGATGGAACCATGTGTTAAAACCAGTTGACGACATGACGAGAATTGTGGTGAGCCTGGATCTAGGAGATGGATTTTTCAAATACAATTTTACATGGAGAACAAATAGTGATATTATAGGGACATTCATTGGGTGTCTAGCTAGAGCAAGAGTAGACAAATGGGACATGGTTAGACTTTGTCAGAATGTATTTGACCCTGTCTAGTGTGTGGATTTGGAAGAAGCCATCACAAGTTCAGATGAGAAACTCAGAGTTCCCCTCCCTGAAATGTATATGGATCATCCCCCAGGGAGTTTTGATCTAGCCATAGTACCAAGATGACTTTCATTGGTTATTCGTGATCTTGTAGCTTTTAATCTAGTTTGGCCAAAGATGGAATCGAGCATTTAATTTCTCCTTAGATGGAGAGGGATAGTGGTGGATGATGGCAAGGTATGGCTCAAAAACTATTTGTGTTTGTTCATATCTTACATTCACCTGGGTGTGGAATTGGAGAATCTGGAAACTTTGGATTTTTGTACCCACAACATTGAAAATTCTAGTAAGGAGAAGAGCTCTTTCGAATTTCCACCTCACTTCCAGTCTGAAAACCCAAATGATATTGTCGAGATTATTATGGTTTTTTGGAAATAATAGTTTGAGTAAGGGATCCTAATTTTTGTATCTCCTATAGTCTAGTTGAGGTTGTCCTTGCTCTGTCTGCTGCCATGTATCCTGGCTCATGCTTTTGTTTGGCTCATCCTATCTCTTCTTATGGTTGGTTGGCTCTAGTTTCTATAGTTTGCTAGATGGCTTATATTAGGGCCAGTAAGGAATATATGCATTGTATCTTTCTACGGTAGTATAGTTAGGTTATATGACATGTTTATTATCAGCATAGTGTATTAAGCTTAAGTCAAGTAGTAGTATACTACAACTGGTAGCTATCTCAGAGGCTAGCCAGTAGGCTAGAATATAATGTAAAGAAACTCTGAGATCTCTTTCCAAATATATGTAATTTCATGATACCAAGATATATAAAGTTTATATTAGTGATGAGCTTGATTTTCGCTTTGCTCTCTGTGTTTGGTATTTTTATGTATCTTCTATGATATTACTTAAGACGTATCTATATCTGACTAATGAATTGGGGACTTCTCTTAGCTGTGATAGTAGAATTGTATGGTGAACTCAAAGAAATAATCTCTATTTGAGATAGGTAGATGAGTTGATCTGGTAATATACAGAGGCAAGTCCATTAATAATAAATTATCAATTTTCTTAAGGCATTACTTAAATAAGTAAGGGTATCGTATCTAGAAGAAGTTTTGCTAGTTTTGTTAACAATATGGGCAATTCCTATTCCTAATTAATAACGATTCCTACATATCAACTCTATATCAATGGTAATCTTATTATGTTTGGAGCTTTGTTCCTAAATTCAATTATCCTGGATGTATTCCTTGATAATGGGGTATGTTTTAAGGTGTTATAGAAATGTATCGTGAGGATAAGGAACTAATTCTGATAGCTCCAAAGAATCATAGAAGGGTAATTAGGTTATCATAACAGAGCAACACGCAAAGGCAACTATAATTAGAACAAAGTTTCAAGTTGATGTTTAATTCTAGTATTATTTAATAAGTAAAGTTAGTAACTTCTTAGTAGACCTAAAGGTTTATTCATTAAATTATAGTGACGCTTAGTTAAATTTAGTAAAACTCTCTTTGGTAGGATACAATGTTATTGTAATGCCTTTTGTGGTGTTTATAAGTTGATAGGTTCTAGTTTATATAATCAAGTTTAGCTTTTTAATTGGTTTCTTCCAGTATTATGTCCTACTTGGATAGCCGAAGCATTTTTATTATATCCTTTTAGGATCTTATGTTATCATATGGTTTAACTAACAATACTAACATCTATTTTAAGCTATATAATTGAGTAGCAAGATAGTAAGAGGAAAGCATCTCAAACAAAGTAGATAAAAAGAGGCACATATGGAAAGTATTAAAGCTTTGGATATTTTGATCATCTCTGATACTGGTTTAAATAGAAATAGTGAAAGAAGTAGCAGAGTTTACAAATTTAGAAGAGGATTCATATCCTTCTTCTTGTAATGATCATAAAAGTTATGTAATTGACAACTAGGGTATGCCCCTTTTATATTTATAATAAAATAGGACTAAGGTCCCAGGCAAGACTGGAGGTTTTCTTCTCTATTCTTTCCTACTTGTGCTTGTTTGAACAGAGATACTATGTTATATTTACTTTTATTAATTTAATATAATCAAAGGCTTCGACTGTTTGCCAATAAAAATTAATATTATTCATTAATTTATGTTTAATAATGTTATGATTTTTTTTAAAAAATTGAGTATTAAAATTGAAATTAATGAAGTATTATGAATTTTTAAAAAAATTAAAAAATTAATAATAATATGTCTATTATTGAAAAATATTTGTGTTTGAACTCTTTAAATTATTTCTCAACAACAAATCTTTCTTTTATATTTCTTTAAATCGCATTCGTCATACAATTTATTTGGTGTAGTTGAAACAAATTAATTTTAATGATTTGATAAAATTAAAAAGTGACACATCCTATAGTATTTACATAATATCATACTATTTTAATTATATATTTATAATTATACTTTAGAATTTAGAATTTATTAATTATAAATTTTCTTTTCACTTAATTTATGATTCGATAAAATTTAAAAGTGATACATACAATAGTATTTAAGTTATATCATAATATTTTAATTATATACTAATACTTATATTTTACAATTTATTAATTCTAAAATTTCCTTTTACTTACTTTTCAACAATACAATATATTTATATTAATAACTATATTCAACTATAAGGCAAGTACATGCCACTACGTGGCACTTGTTATTTGTTAAGTTCGAGTAGCTTTGAATCCAAGACCTCCCACATGAGAGGCTCACAATTTACCATTGTGTTGTAGGCTTTTGCCTAACACTACTAGTTGTATTATTTTGTGAAAATATTTATAACTAGCACTTGCACCCAAAAGAGGTGCAAGGGGTATGTCGATAGGTATTTGATTTGAAAGCATAATTGAAGCTTTGCATGATAATAATAAGTTTTTAAAAGTGTAGATTTATGAACATGTATTACTGTAGAAAGTAGTCTACTACATAGTAGCATCAAATGGAGTCTCTGGCTTTTGTAGGTCCTAAAAAAGTATACCACTAAAATGCATGTAAAGACAAAAAAAAATGCATTATTCCTAATTACAAATATTTTCTTTAGGTGAAATATTATAATTCATAAGTGAGAATAATTATGATGAAGGAAATAGGGTAATTTAACAATTAGTACTTTAAAATTGGATCAATATCTTATTTTCCCATTGATTGCATAAACTTGCAAAACGTACATTAAGCCCATAAGCAATAGCTTTCAAGAGTTAAAAGATAATATCATTTATTTTATAAAAAAGAATGTTGAGAATTTAAAAATAAAATATAAAAAAAGCTATCGGAAAACGACACGTACTCTGAATGAAGTTTGTAGAATTTCCATCCACATACAAGTTTCTATTACAAATATGTCAATGTATAACCTCCAAATCTGAAATTGTAATAGAATATTTATAAAAGCAAACATTGATGGATTTTTGTTTTATATTTTTTATGTGAACCACTCCATTACATGGAAAAGATCTTGGATTGACTCCAAGGAAAATTCCACCACAAGTGTGATTCACATACAACATGGGCATACACAACTCAATAGAACCCAAAAAAATGAGAAAACCATAGCAAATCTCTACCTTAAAAAAATAGGAAAATAAATAAATTAAAAGAATATCCTCTTGTATATTATGCTCTTCGATGAAGGATTATATCACCAATTGGTTGACTTCTTGAAATTGTTGAATCAAGTTAGAGGAAGAAATGTTAGTTCTAGACCAATGTCCAAAGAAGAAAAGCTTACACCTTCTTTTGTACCTAGGATTTTTCTTTTCACCATAATATTGATTTTCTATGACCTCAAGATTAATTGTCATAAGCCCAAGCTACATTATGCTTATTTTTTGAAATAGCCTAAAATCAAACTCTTGACAAAAGGAGACAAATCTATTAACAACATTTTTTGTTGATATAGGATTTGGGCATTATGATCCATGTTGCTTTAGTGTGGATGTAAACAAAGATTGGGCAACTACCTCACTCTAAGCCCATTTATCTCACATAGACTGAGAAATGATTTCTCATTGTCCAAAATGATAAAATTTGCATATTAAACAATAAAAAGGTCCAAAAGACCATAACCATTAATGTTTTTACCAGCCTAATGTTGAATCTAAGTCCAATGCGAATCTCTCCTCATTTCAATAGGAAAAATTATATTTAAATATTGTGCATTGAGAATTTTTGACATACTTCCTAACTTATATCCCTAAGATGAAAAAGTATATTAGAAATACTACTTTCTTCACCGACTTTGTGTACCTAAATGACACATAATTTCTCAAAATTTTAGTCAAAGCTAAAGTGACTAAATGTGGACAATCCTTCATGATGTTACTTCACTCAATTAGGGTTGAAAAACTAATTGGTTTGAAGTTGGTACTAAACCAAATCCACTTCACTACCAATTTTCCTAGTCATGGGTTTATCATAGCCAAAAGAAACATTTTCTTAATTGTACAAATAAAATGCTCAAAATTCACTTGGTTAACATTGACAAATATTATTCTTAACTAAGTATTTTAAGTCTTTGTACTTCAAAATTTGTGTTATTTACTCCAAGTCAACATTGTTGTCACTCAACTGTTAGCACAGATGAATATTCTAATTGCATTTGGTAATGCCATATTTTTAGCAATACTGTATTGAAGATGAGATGGAAGGAAAAGTAACAATTTAGGTCTAAGTAGGTTTGGGAGTCTTAATCAACAATAATCTCAATCATCAACCTTTATCAATAAATTCATTTAAGTTCAAGGAGCTTTGAATCCAAGACCTCCCACATAAGAGGCTCACAATTTACCGTTGTGTTGTAAGCTCTTGCCTAACACTACTAGTTATATTATTATGTGAAAATATTTATAATTATTAATATTTATTGGTATTTAATAATTTTTAAAGGATAATTTTTTTTAATTAACTATCTAATCAATTATTTGTTACGACAAATACCAGGCAGTAGTGACACTTTTTGTCTAAAGTAAATAACTACAAGTATTGTATAAAGAAAATAACATATTTAAATTAAAAGACAAAATAATCTTAGTGATCGACACAAAGAAACCAACTATTTCAAATTAGATAAAACAACACACATTAATTAATATTTCAAAGTACTAATAGAAGAACATAAATTAAATAATATTTCAAATGACATAATGAAAGAAACATGTTAATTTGTGTATGTTAAAACTAATAATCAATTTTAAACAATTTAGTTGGCTATAAAACTAAAAGAATTAATAACCAATTTTAATTATTATGTGTTATGATTAATTATTATTTTATTTATTATGATTGATTATTATTTTATTTATTCGAACTAAGACCTCTCAAGATAAGAGACTATTGTGAACTCTTGCCTAATTAAAAATGAAAATTTGAACATAACTATATAGTTATCTAATTCTCAAGTGCTAGTTGATAATTTCTTATAGGACTAATAGGTACACTTATCTTAAGTAAATTTAAACAAAACTAGTGAAGCACTGACGTATTCAATTTACAACCCCTAAAATTGAATTGAAAATCTAAATTTTATAACATCACAATAAATTTTAATTATTTTCTAAATATAATTATTTTCTACATATTTAATTATCTATGGTAAACAAAACATATTCCACTTAGTTGGCTACAAGCTTTCTAAAACATTAACAATATAATTTCAACATAGGCATTACATTTTCTAAAGATACTAAACATGTACTCCATTAAAAGTGGATTATTCATAATATGAGAAGCTTCTAGGTTAGTTGGAACTTAATTTCCAGCTTGACACTTAATTCCTTAACCTTACGACAACTATTTAAAGAGATCACACCAATAGTGAAAAAGCAGAACATATGAAAAAGTTATACGAGTTGACATAGTTGGAAAATTACACTATTTGCTTGAGGCCAAGGTGATAGGAATTGAAATGGCTATGTGTTGGTAAACAAATTTGTCACTTAGAAAATATGTGATTTAGCCCAATGGAGTGTGTGGCAAATTGATTTCTCCAATAGTTGTATAGACCCTTGATATCCGGTCTTCCTCTGCATTTAGAGGGGCAACTCCCTCGTAAGATGATTCTTTTTAAATTTTTCAATAAAGGTGATTAGAACTTAGAAAATAAAAAGGAAACCATTGATAGTAAATGCACCACATGACTTCAATGTTTCCATAAAATCAATGTAAACTATTGATGAAAACAATCAAGAACTATGCTTGAGAGATATCACTGACACAAGGTTGATTCAATCATTCATCAATATTTGCACAATACCGTAAAAACATCCATTACAAAGAAAGAATCAATATTTCAACATTTCAAATATGTAGAAAGAGAGAACACAATGTGTACTTTCTTTATTTCTCAGCACCAAGAACATAAGAAATGATTGATTACAAGAACAACAATTGTACACACTTTCCAAAAATTGCCTTGTTATCAAAACATAAGTGTTCCTTGTCTCCAAGTCCAAAAAAGTCCTTTATTACATTGAGTTTCAAGAATTTATAGCTATTCTAGAATAACTAACCTTTTAGGTTCGTAACTACTCAAAAAGTTAGAGTTTGGAATTTGGCACGCATTTGAAAACCAACTCCCACCATAACTCATGCAAATTTTGACTTCTAAAGCTTAACCTTAACCAAAAGAGAGCTAAGATCCTAACTTATGAGATACAAGAAATGATATGTGTCATTTTTACAACAAGATAACTTGAAGACCGTGGCCTTAGAGGAGAACAACATCATTGATCTTGTTGATGCTGATTTTTATCACTATATGCCTTTCTTTTGATAATCAGGTTTGAAAGTCTTCTTGAAAGTAGCCATTGTTTGAACTTCTCTTTGTCTCTACATAGCACAAAGAATTGATTCCATAGGAAAACCTTTGTATCATTTCATTCCTTGATGTGACATATCTTCAAAATAATATTAAAACATGAGACGATGCCTTGTCCAAGCTTTCTTTTGTTTTGTATTCAAATTCCAGTATTTTGTCAAGCAATTACCATGCTTATACTTTACCAACATTGCATTAACTGGTGACATTATAGCTTGATTTGATTGAATGATTGTCCTCATGTGCACTCCATACTCAATGCCCATGATAAGTAGAGGATTGATGAAAGAAAGCAATTAGTTGCCTATGAATGAACACACAATCAAATGTAATGCTCTAATCATTAACTTTGTGTTTTCATCAAATCCTCGCATATTGAGAAAGAAGTTTGCGTGCCTCTTCATGAACATAAAATTTCCTTGGAATTGCTATCAAAATTTTCACATGCCTGGTCTAAGTTTTGTCAAAGCCGTAGATATGTGGGGACGACCTTTGATTAGATGGTTCACATGCCTTTTCTCACACTTGCGGATGCATTGGGTTGATATGTCAAGCAGTTACATGCCATGTCTACCAAACCACTTCACATGCCTAGCTTGCGGTTGCTGACTACACATATGTAAAGATATCCCCAACTCTACTTGGGCATAATATCAAATATTTTGTGTGGCTTTTGATGATTTCATTGTGATCTTTAGTGGGACTCATTTTTACATCTGTTGCCTACTCTTGTTTGAGAAATTCAGTAAAATAGTTCACATGCCTTGCCTGATTCAATATTTCTGAGATATATTGTCCCTCCATTGAGGTATTATGTCAGACAGTTTACGTACTTTATCTATGCTTCCATGTCTTGCATACATGCTCGCAAGCTACACCAGTCATTTCATCCAAAAACATTACTCCCTATGGATTTTTCTGTGATGCTTGTCAACGTTTGGACTTTAGATGGAAGTTTGGACAAAAAATTTTTTAACAAACATCATGGCTGCATTTTGTCAAGCAGATCATAGGCAACTTCTAGCTTATGGAACTGGTATTGACGAGTCTCTTTGTTTTCTCACCATAGATCATCTTTCGTCTCATTTCTGACTTCACATGTCTATTTAAGCTATCCAGTACAATGATCTGCATATAGCATACCCTGATTGGTGTTGGGAGCACTGAATCTACAAGACTCTCTTTTATCTTAATAGCAAGAGGTGGCATTTGACTCATTATTCAAGGCATATCTTTCATATCATTCAAAACTCCAAAAATGTTGTTTCAAGCCTGATAGGGGAGGTCAATGTTCTCTCGAATTCTATAAGATGCAATATTTTCTGTAATTTGTTCAAAGGCCTTTGCATTTTGTTCCAGAAGTTGCCTCGTACTACCACCAATTTGTTCAAATGACAATACTCCTTCATTGTCCAAGGAAGGCATTGCTGATGCAAATGTGACCATATTTGATTGTGACAGTAAATGACCAGGTTGCTTTGTTGAGGGATTCACATATTACTCCTTTCTATCCTTTGGCTTCTTCGTCAAGTTTTGTTCATCAGCCTTTCTTCACTTCCCATTTTCTTTTTTTTGACATACATCTGTACCTTAAAGCCACGTCTTGCATAGTTTTATCTTAAAATAGTGCAACAATTTTGATATATTTTACCAAACTTGATTCACTTGCATATTGTTGAAGTTTCTCTTCAAGTATGTTCTGTTCATCCATAGTCCATTCCAGCACTACCCCGAGGTCATGTTTAAGCGCTGTTGAAGCGTCTGAATTCCCACTACCATTACCTGCGGTTCCTTTTGAAGGCACTGCAGTGCTCTAGTTCACAATATTTCCATTGAAAGAAGAAGACCCTTACTGAACTAGTACACAGCCCAATATTTTACGAAAAACCTCAAACACTTCAGCACTCTATCAAAAGTTTACGTGCGTATTTCATCTCCTCACAAGAAAATGTGAGTGCTACCATGAGACTGGGATTAATGTCAAATCCAAATGACACCTATATAATTTGTGAGGATGGCCTTCCCTACAGATAGAACCAGGCTTCATCATTATATCTGTGAATTTTATTTCCAGTGGGCTGTTGTTTTAAAGTTGGAGTTTGGGTAGGAAAGTTCGGGTTAGAATTACATTAAAGAGTTTGAGTACATAGTGAGAGAGTATTTTAGTACACGGAGAGAGCAAGTTTGTGTGAGAGAAGATAACCCAAACCTGTACTTCTATCTAGAAGTTTTGGAACGTAGAGAGGGGTAGTATGGGGAGAAAGCAATCCAAACTCAAACCCGAACTTCTCTCTAGAAGTTAAAGTACGAGGAGAGAGGAAATGTTTGAATAGTAGAAAATAATCTCTCTTCATCTTCCCAAAATAACTTAATTAACTCTCTCATAAAAATTATCCAGGTAACACTATGAAAGGGTCAAAATCTACCTGTTTAGATAATTTGTTTGAATTTATTAAATAAATTACAATTTATAAAAAATAAATTTAGATTTTTTAAATAAATAATTAAATAAAGAGCATTTTAGTTCTTATATAGACGTCGTCATTAACCATGATAATATGTTTGGAGTGTTTAATTGCACCTTACGTAGGGGACAAAGCCACAACTCGCTAAACTAAAAAGTAAAATGAAACTAGCACTTACACAAAAAAAGGAGGTGTAATGGTCGTGTCAATAGTAATATATACTCTATGATTTGTTGTAGAAGAAATATAAGGAAAGTTACTTCTAAATCTTAGTAGGGCAACTTGAATATGTTCATTTTGGAGTGAACATATCGAGGGTAAACGAAAAAAATGAGTCATGAAACTACCAAATTCTGAATTCTCATAGATATATTCTTAGCATAAATTTAAAAGAAATTTGTCATTAGGTATAGAGTAGATACAATGTTAACTTGGTCCTTAGAACAACTTAACCAAGTACATCGAGAACTATTTTCAGTTACTCACAATTTTACTCTACATAGTCAACAATGTTTGAATTTGTGCATTTCCTCCAACTATCAAGCCTTCATAAGAGTATATATCTTTAGGGAATGATGCAAGTGGTACATATGCCTTGTAGTGAATGACACAACTTCAAAACCAACTACACAATAGAAGAAAAATATGTTTGAAAGTGTTTGTAGATTTTGAAGTTCGTGTTCTATTATCTGGTTAACTATGGCATCCACATTATTCATCGGTACACTTTTCATCCAACATTCAAAGTTTTGAAAGGATAGACAACAGATGTAGCTTTTGGAGCACATGGCATGTTTCCTATGCTCCTATATCACACTTGGCAACTAAGTCTTATGAATTTCCCCTATGTTATTAGGGCCAGTATGTCTTCTGATTAATAGCACTTTGAAAAAAATAAATTATGATTTAACCACTCCATCGTATTTCTACTGACAAATCAATAACCAAAGTCAACTTGACAAGTAGAGATATTATGACTTTTCAAGATTGAATATTAGGGCCATTTGGTTGCCGAAATTAGATAGGAATTGACATTTGTAATTCCTAAAAACTTCTAATCTGTTGTTTGGGTGCACAAAATCAGAATTGGAATTGGAAAAAATAGAATATGGTATCCCCATTTACCCTCAAACCCAAGATTTGGTATTCCGTCTAAATAGGTGGAATTGCTCCAATTCCCATTTTAATTCCAATTTGCCAAAAACTTGGATTACATATGAATTGAAATGAAAAACTTTTGAGATCTTATTTTTTCCAATCTAAATATCTTTTGTGAATGTCATTGTTGAACAAAATGTTTTCCATTGCAATCTGAATAGAATTTGCATATCATTTTTAGGCACTCTTTTGGTTTTTGCACGTTTGGAATTAATATTCCCAGCCTCGACAACACTTGTTGCAGCTCTTCGCAATTGATATATCTATCTTTATTCTCATCAAAAACTTTGAATGCCTCCAACAAATTGTCTAACTCATTTTCTTCTTCACCTTGTTCCCAGTTAAAGATGAAGTTATATAGATCAATGGCCACCCTTAAACGTCACACACTAAGGAAGAAATTAAGCTTGAAAAAATAAGTCAACTTTGACTATTTGACCATTGTTACTTGCAATTAATATCAAGTCTTCTTCCAATGTTACAATTCCAATCTTGTTTGTGAATTGATAGATCTTGCTGATTGTAACGACTCCATTGTCATTTTTTGGAGTTCCCTAGTAGCTATTATAGATTAGATTTGTATTCAAATAGTTTCATATGCTTGGATAGTTTATGTTTTATGTTGTAGTGAAATGCAAGAAAGAATGATTGTACACCATACTTTTAGTAATGTTTTACATCTAAGAAATGTTGTAGGTCTTTGGGCTTATGAATGAATTTCATGAGGTATTGTACATGAGACAAAATGCTTCGAGAAGGAAATTGAGCTATATGTTGTGTGAAATGAG
The DNA here is from genome assembly GCA_028749045.1 of Cupressus sempervirens. Taxonomy (NCBI): domain Eukaryota; kingdom Viridiplantae; phylum Streptophyta; class Pinopsida; order Cupressales; family Cupressaceae; genus Cupressus; species Cupressus sempervirens. The sequence continues at coordinate 451,785,026 of CM053785.1, read as the reverse complement.
GAACCCCATTGATTACTGTTGGTGTTGTGACTCTGACCACATTAATAACATAATAAGGCTCACTGGCTGCACCATTGGATTTGGAGGACATAATGAGAAATTTTATATAGTTTCTGATCCCAATGACAATGACCTTGTCAATCCCCGACCAAGAACTCTTTGCCATGTTGTTTTTCAAACTGAGCCACTATGGATTATATTCCAAAGAGATATGGTTATTTAGCTAAAGGAGGAGCTTTTCATGAACAATTATAAGACTATTGACAAGAAAGGATCCAACGTTCATATTGCAAATGGATCTTGCATTACAATGCATTATTTGAACAACATCATCATTCATGGAATTCATAATTCATATACACGACTCTAACCGTGTGGGAAATGTCAAATGTAAACTATCTAAGTCGTATGCCATATTTTTGAGTTTGAACCAAACAAGTTAAGAATAACAAATTCAAAATATCAAATAGTTTAAATCAAATGGTCCCAAAACAAAACCACAAAACCATAATCTGAATTTCAAGTTCCAAAATCCCAAATCCCAAATCCCAAATTCCAAATTATATTCCAGCAACCAAATGAATCCTTAATTAAATTTCATATAACTCATTAATTTTTAATTCTTGGTTGATCCAAATAGAGCTTTAGTTGTGTTATGGAGTGTTTATACTTTATGTGGTTCCTTGCAGTGTTTCCTTGTTTGAATCCCATCAAAGTATAGTGGTGGGTTAGTTTTGGGTAAGAATAGAAAAACAATAATATTTGTTTTCTTCTTAGATTAAGAAGGTGCCATTAGAAATGGTTGTTAATGTAGTAGTAGATATTAATGAGGAAGACAACTAAACTCAAAGCTAACTGTTACACATGTCCCTAGATATTTTATAAGAGCAACACAAGGTACATTGAAAACTCTAGTAGGGTGGTACGTAAGTGCCAAATTTTAATCCAAGCCTTAATTAGCATCTAGACCAATGCACTCTTAACATGATAAAACATTAGAAGCTATGTCAACATAGATGAAAGCACAAGGTTTCAGACTCAACTTATGAAACATAGAGAAGTTTAAATGACAAGAATAATAGCTTTTAACTTTCTTATTGTAGATAAAATTAATATTGCAAAGAAGATAAAATGGACTTACCTAGTATCGTGAGGATTTCTACTTTATTTTATTAGTATTGTGATTAGTTCTTGAGATATCTTCTTGCAGCTTCAAAGAAAATTCATTCACAAATCTTAAATCCTTTCTCCTCACGGTCCTCTCTGGATTTGATATTTCTCCTTTCTTGAAGAACACTAAAATTGTTGAAATATTAAATGCTGCAGATGGTTGTCCCTTGAGCCAAATGCCCACCTACCACCTTGACGGCTAGCAAAACAATTAGAAAATTTAATGCGGGTAGGTGAATTATTTCAAATTTGGAAAAGAGGGGGAAACATTTTTGGAAAGAAGACATAAGGAATGAATCAGTCTCATTCGATCAGTTGAAGAAGAAGTGATCAGGGCAAAGAAGAGCAGAAAAGGAAGAGGAAAGAAATCAATCAGTAGATCCAGTCATTCAGAAGACAAAAGGAAGTTTGTTCTCGTGTCTACAGTTGCACGTGTTTCCTCTTGTCATTCTATAAATTTGTGGTTTATTGGATTTTTCTTATGAAGCAGTGATTGCTCCAAGCATTGTTGTATGCAACCATTAGAGTTGTAAGTTTAAAGTTTGAAGTTTTACTAGTTTGAAGATTTTACGGTTATTTTAGGGTTTTCTAGTTGAAGCGGAATGCTCCTAGATTTTGTAATAGTTTACCATATTTGAATAACAAGCAGACATACTAGAAGCTATTGTTCTTTCTCTATTTATTACATTTGAGAAGTTTATTGTTGAAAGCTTCATACTTCGGCTATTTGGTTTTTAATGGTGGAAAAATCCAAGTTGTAAGTTTGGTCACTCAGTCTAGTCTTTGACTAGGCTTCATCTTTGTAGTTATTGCTGAGCTCACTCGGTATCCACTTCTGTTGAGCACCACTTTGTAGTGGCTACTAAGCTCACTCAGCATCCATTGTTGCCAAGCTCACTTGGCATCCACTATGCCAAGTTGCCCTTGTGCCGAGCTCACTCGACTTCCTCTTGTGCCGAGCTTACTCAACACCCTCCTGCCACTCGACATCCATTGGTGCCGAGAAATTTTTTAGGTTTGTGATTTAAATTTTTCACATGGTATCAGAGCTTTGAGGCCCCACATCCACAATGAGTTAGGGCATTTGTTTTTTTGGGATATTTGACATGGCAGGAGGTGCACGAAAGATAAGGTAGCAACCACTATCCTTTAATGGACAAAATTATGATACATGGAAAAAAAAGATGATAACCATAATGGTTCCAAATGATTTATGGGAGTTTGTGATAAATGGGTTCAATGATGTGATAGACCCAGCTCAGTATGCTGCTCTCACAAATCCACAAAAGACTCGGTTGAAAGAGTCAAGGAGAAAGGATGCAAAGGCATTGAGTTTGATTGAGGCAGCAATGACAGAGACAATTTTTCCTAAGATTGCAGCAGAAAATTATGCAAAGGAAGCATGGGATATCCTTGAGATGAACTTCAAGGGAACTGATAAGGTCAAAGTAGCAAAGCTACAAATTATTAGAAAAGAGTTTGAGAACCTTCAGATGAGGGACAATGAACCTATTGCAGAGTTCAACTCATGAATCTCCACTTTGATAAACCAACTCAAATCAAATGGAGAAGAATATGATGAGCAGAGGATTGTAGAGAAGATACTAAGGAGTTTACCTCAAAAATATGACAATCTTGTCATGACCATAGAGGAAGCAAAGGACCTCACCACATTGACCATGGATGAGTTGATGGGGACTCTTCAAACCCATGAGCATCAGATAAACAGATCAATAACTACTTCCCAAGAGAAATCTTTCAAGGCTCAAGAGAATTAAAGAGGCAGGGGGAGAGGTAGAAATGGCTCCGGTAGAGGCTTAAGAAACAAAGGTCATGGAAGGAATAGTTGAAGGAATGTTGGGGTAGAAAGCTCAGGATGAGCAAGCAATCAAGAGGGAGCAAGCACCTCTCAAATCAACTCTAGAGGAGGTAAGAAGAGTTACAACTCCAATAAGAGTAATGCTGAATGCTACTACTATCATAAGTATGGGCATTATGCAAGTGAATGTTGGAAGAATCAGGGTGATCAATCAAAATAGAATGTTAATGTGGCTGATGTGAACATGGGAAATGAAAACAATCCCACTGCCTTCATCATGTGTAATATTGGTGAAGAAGGAAGCCCTGAGATATGGTATCTAGATAGTGGATGTAGCAACCACGAGTGGTAATGAAAGTTTATTTTCTTTCATTGATAAGACTTTTAAGTCTGAAATTAAAATGAGAAATAATGGAACCATTCCCATAGTGGGCAAAGGATCTATTATGGTTCGCACCAAGCAAGGTGAGAAAAAGGAAATACATAATGTGTATTTTGCCCCCAGTATGAAGCACAATTTGATGAGTGTTGGAGAACTCATTCAAAATGGATATAAAGTGCTAATGGAAAATGACAAGTGTGTCTTTCATGAGAAGGATGGGAGTAATAGATTACTTGCAGCAGTCCAAATGACAAAGAACCAGATGTTCTTGTTGAGGATAGAGACATGTTTCTCTTGTCAAGTCAATGTTGCACCTCCCAAGCATGCATGTATAGCAATACACCAAAAATAAGCTCTTAGGAGCATGATTGAAGACCCCTCCAAACTTTGGCATCTCAGGTATGGACATCTTGGCTTTGCTGGTTTAAGTTTTTTGTCCACGAAAATAATGGTAGACGGTTTTCCAAGCATTGTAAATTCATATGAAAAGTGTGAGGCTTGCATATTGGGTAAGCAACATAGGCTTCCCTTTAATTCTGGAAACTCTAGAAGGGCTAGAGCATCATTAGAATTTGTGCATTCTTATTTGGTAGGCCCTATGCAAACTACTTCTATTGGGGGGAGTACTTATTTTATGACATTCATAGATAATTTCAGTCATAGGACATGGGTGTATTTTTTGAAGAATAAACCTGAAGCATTTGATAAATTTGTTGAATTCAAAGCCCTATCTGAAAAAGAATGTGGACATATATTAAGGTCCTTAGATTAGGTAGAGGAGGGGAGTATAACTCCAATATGTTTGTAAATTTTTGCAAGAAAAATGGCATAAAGAAAGAGCTGACAGCCAACTATACTCTATAGAAAAATGGAGTGGCTGAGAGAAAGAATAGGACCATTGTTGAAATGGCAAGAAGTATGATGAAAGCAAAAGGACTTCCAGCTAAATATTGGGGAGAAACTGTAGCAACAACAATATACTTGATAAATAGGTGTCCTACAAAATTAATTCATGACAATATACCACTTGAGGCTTGGTCAAAAAATAGGTGGATAGTTGAACACTTAAGAGTGTTCGGATGTGTAGCATATGCACATGTTCCTAAGGAACAAAGGAAAAATTTGGATGACAAAGGTGTGAAGTGCATCTTCACAGGGTACAACTCAGAATCAAAGGTGTATAGGCTATATGATCCAATTATCAAGAAGAACATCATTTCAAGAGATGTGGAATTTCTTGAAAATCAGTCATGGGATGGCTCGGTAGATGAATCCTCAAGTACTTCAAGTAAAGTGTCTACCATTGAAGAGGAAGAAGATGACATTAGTGATTAGCAAGAAGATGGAGCAACAAACATAGATTGCAGACAAACGAAAAGGGGAAGCAGCCCTTAACATGCCAAGCAATAGCTCCAAGCACATCAAGACAAACCCGATCTAGTATGCAAAATAGTACAACAACAATATTGAAAATTGAGATCCCGCTTTCACCTGCCTATTGCCAAGAAAGACCAAGAGTCTAAGGGAGATATACCAAGAGGAAAGTTATGATGAAGATTATGACAAGAGTGTAAATTTTACATTATTTTCTCATAGTGATCCAATTTATTTTGAGGAAGTTGTGAAAGAAGAGAAATGGTGTAATGCCATGGATGAGGAGATAGATGCTATTGAAAGAAATGAGGCATGGGAGTTAACTACATTGCCTCCCAAGAAACAAGTAATTGGAGTGAAATGGGTTTATAAGACCAAGTGCAATACTAAAGGAAAAATAGATAGGCATAAGGCACGTTTAGTGGTCAAGGGGTACAAATAGCAATATGGTAGAGATTATGATGAGACATATGCCCTAGTTGCAAGAATAGAAACCATGTGTGTTGTCATAGCAATTGTAGCCCAACACAAATAGAAGGTATATCAAATGGATGTGAAGTCTACCTTTCTAAATGGTGTATTAAAGGAAGAAGTATATGTGGAGCAGCCACCTAGTTATGAAATTACAAGTGAAGAACACAAAGTTTATAGATTGAGGAGAGCTCTATATGGGCTCAAGCAAGCTCCACCGGCATGGTATAGTAGGATTGACTCATATTTGATGACTAATGGCTTTAGCAAAAGCAATGGTGAGCCCATACTTTACATCAAGGTAGCAAATAGTAATGTGTTGATTGTTATCTTGTATGTTGATGATTTAATTTTAATTGGAAATGATAATTTCCTAATTAATCAGTTCAAGGAGACCATGAAAAATGAATTAGAAATGAAAAACTTAGGTCTCTTGAAGCACTTTCTAGGCATAGAAGTAAAACAAATGCATGATGGCATCTTCATCTCTCAAGAAAAATAATCAAGGTAGATCTTGGAGAGATTCAAAATGAAGAACAGTAAGGTAGCCCCAACACCAACAGCAGTAGGTTTGAAGTTGAGCAAGAAAGATCGCAGTAAAAGTGTGAATCCAACACTATACAAAAGTATGGTTGGAAGTTTGATGTATTTGACTGCAACTCAACTAGACATAATACATGCAATAAGTTTGATTTCCATATTTATGGAAACGCCAAAGGATTCCCATTGGCAAGCAGGAAAGAGGATCCTAAGGTATGCGAATGGTACCAAGGGATTTGGAATTTTGTATATTGCAGAAAATGAATTCAAGTTGGTTGGTTACATAGATAGTGATTGGGCTAGAAGTTTAGATGATAGGAAGAGCACTTCCGGATTCATGTTCCATATGGGATCAGGTGCAATTTCATGGGCATCCAAGAAGCAACCTATTGTTGCTCAATCTACAGCAGAGGTTGAATACATAGCAGCAAATGCAACAGCATGCCAAGCTATTTGGTTAAGGAGGATCTTGACAGATTTGAATGAAAGGCAAGAGAATGGAACCACAATTTATTGTGACAACATCTCCTCAATTGCATTGTCCAAGAATCTAGTCTTCCATGGGAAAAGAAAGTATATTGAGATCATATATCACTTCATCAGAGAGTTGATGGAGAATGGGGATATCAAAATGGAATTTAGCAAGTTTGAACAGCAGCTAGAAGACATTTTCACAAAGCCATTAGGCATTGGAAGTTTTGTACACCTAAGAGAGAGTCTTGGTGTAGTTGATTTGGATCAGAAGTGATCCTTGTTTGTTTGGCTTGGGACAAAGGAGGAGTGTTGAAATATTAAATGTTGCAAACGGTTGTCCTTGGAGCTAAAAACCCACCTACCACCCTGACAGCTAGTAGAATGATCAAAAAATTTAATGCAGGTACGTGAGTTGTTTCAAATTTGGAAAATAGGGGGAAACATTTTTGGAAAGTAGACAAAAGGAATGAATCAGTCTCATTCGATCAATTGAAGAAGAAGTGATTAGGGTAGAGAAGAGCAGAGAAGGAAGAAGAAAGAAATTGATCAGCAGATCCAGTCATTTAGAAGATAGAAGGAAGTTTATTCTCATGTCTGTAGTTGCACGTGTTTCCTCTTATCATTCTGTAAGTTCATGGTTTATTGGATTTTTCCTATGAAGCAGTGATTGCTCTAGGCACTATTGTATGCAACCATTAGAGCTATAAGTTTAAAGTTTAAAGTTTGAAGTTTTACTAGTTTGAAGATTTTAGGGTTTTCTGGTTGAAGCAAAATGCTCCTAGATTTTTTAATAGTTTACCATATTTGAATAGCAAGCATGCAAACAGGCATACTAGAATCTATTGTTCTTTCTCTATTTATTACATTTGAGAAGTTTATTGTTGAAAGCTTCATACTTCGGCTCTCTAGTTTTTAGTGGTGAAAAAATCCAGTTTGTAAGTCTGGTCACTCAGTCTAGTCTTTGACTAGGCTTCATCTTTGTAGTTATTGTCGAGCTCACTTGGCATCCACTTCTGCCAAGCACCACTTTGTAGTGGCTACCAAGCTCACTCGACATCCCTTGTTGTTGAGCTCACTCAGCATCCACTGTGCCAAGTTGCCCTTGTGTCGAGCTCACTCGGCCTCCTCTTGTGCCGAGCTTACTTGGCACCCTCCTATCACTCGGCATCCATTAGTGCTGAGCAAAACTAGCACTGGGCACCTTCACGTGCCGAGCAAAACTAGCACTCGGCAATAGTTGTTGCCAAGAAATTTTTTAGGTTTGCGATTTTAATTTTTCACAAAAATGCCCCCTCTTGCATGCAAGCCATGCTTGCTACTCTAATTCATGGATCCTGTGTTCTATTAGGAGAAATTAGATTTTATATCCTTTTACCAAGATTTTATTTGTCTCTCCATTACTTGATTCACCACTACCCATGTCATTTCCCATTGATTATTAAATAATATCAAAATCTCCCTCATTTCCTTATTAGTTTCCCCTTTGATATTTTAAATGGTAATTTTATAGGTTGTAACATTTAGTTATAAGTACGCAAAAAAATATAAGTTTTAGTTTAAAGTGTTTGGTACAAGTAATATAAAAATGACATTTTTGTTTGCATATATTTGAACAAATGTAAGTACAAAAAAAATTATGTCAAATACAGACAGCTTTGTATGAACAGATTTTATCCAGGTTTTGCATTGCTTATTTTTCTAATAAGGAGAGAAAAAATGTCAATGTTTAGTAAGAAATTGTAAATTTGTCATTAAGTTATAACAATGAAGTTCTAGAATCCATGAATTATTATTTGAGGGACCAAATCTTGTATGAAATGTGTGTGGATTAGTATTTTCAAATGACAAGGTTTTTTTCAACAACAATTGGTAGCTTATGCTTTAAAATATATTTTGGAAACAAAATAGAATTAAAAGCCAATGTGTATAGAAAATGGGATGTATTAGCTGTTAATTAAGAAATGTTCAATGCATTATTTTGATTCTTTTGTAGCCGAAAAAAATAGAATAGAATCTAAGATGACAACATTTATGAAATTGGTGATTAGTTTTGAGTTTGGCAGGATCAAATGTGGACATGGATTGAAGTTGATTTCCCGGATTTAGGCTGGCAAATTCCTTCCTTATGTACTCCTAATAATTCCTAGAGAAATAAGATTAATAATTGTATAGTTGTTCTTTGATAGCTGATTAGAATGAAATATACATTTAGAATTAAATATTCATCTAGCATAATGGTTAGACAAGTATATAAGGTTGTTTGATAAAGCGCCCTTAAAACTTGTTTAGAAATGGAAGAGATTAATGATTTTCATCGTAACAGTGAAAACACTTGGCTGTAAATGGATGTGTGCATAATTGAAGATGAAATTGTTGATAAGGCATTATAAAACAAAAATCAACATACATTCAGTACATTACAAAATATAAAAGATGATCTTGCAAGCGCAACGGTGAAGGAATGAAATTTAGGAAGATGCAATTAATTCCTTTGAAGAGTGTATTACGAAATATAGTACAGGTTTGCCTAACATAAAAATGATTGTTTTCTTCTTCTTTGTTGTTCATATATCCTCATCTTCCCCTACATTGTCGTAAATAAGAAGAAAAATAACTAAGAGATGGGATATGTGTAATTGTGTGTAAATTGAATGCTAATATATAATAAATGTGGATGTACAAAATTTGAATATAGATACCTAAATTTTTTTATAATTCTTATGAACATGATACTTTCGTAGTTAGTTGAAGTAAATGTGCTTCCTCATTATTCAATGAGCAACACATGGATTTGTTTGCATACGTGCATACTTGTCAAATGTGAAAATGGGTTGTATGCACATGGAGGCAAGGTCTTTGACTCTTGAAATTTCTATGGAAGTTAGTCCTTGATGGTCAATGTTGCCAATGTCAATTGTGGTGCATTGCAATGTAAGCCCTTGTGCCAATGCCCATGCCATTTTAAGAGGAATTTGTCAAAAAAGTCTACAGCTCAACGGTGTTATTAGCACATTGTTTGGTTGATTACATGGTCCCATGGTGGTCCTATGTAATTTTTGAAGTGGACAACAACAAACATTGGGAGTTGTGGTGGTTTTTCATTGTTTGCATAATTGTTTTTTTTACTTGTCCAAGTGCACCATTAACAAGGCCTGATTCTACCCATAAATTGGAGGCTAACATGAATTCTTTCCTAATACATAGAAGTATTTTTTACTATAGTTGTTCATATTGTACATTTGATATTGTAGAACCTCAGAGTTGTTCTGCAATGGAAAGCACAACTAGCATTTCAAAGATACTAACATTTGTTTATTATGTAACGATACCATTTCATTTGTAGCAAATAAGTGTATAGATTGGGGGAAAATGGATTGTTGTTCACAAGTTAGGGAGGAGCTTGCTCTTGTCATTAGTAGTTGCCAATACACAGTTGTTGGTTTTTTGTTCCGTAAGTTTGACAATAGCATTCAAAATCTTATTTGAGCATCGTCTTCTCCATTTTGGCAGAAAAATTGTGTTAAAGTAATAACTGTGTTGAAGTTGCGCCATAGTGTTCCACCAAAAGATGTTGAGGCATACATTGTAATGTCTTTCACTGGTGATAATTAGCCTAAATCACCAAATAGAATCATTGACTACTCACCGAATGGGATGTTGTTTTGGCATGGAAATGCTTCACACAACTATCTATCAATTTCTTCCATTAGCTTTGGCCCAATGAAAATCATTTCATCAATTAGAATGTATCGAATGAAGTGTAGACATTGTTAGAAAGATGCAAGTGATTTCCCTTGCATTGGTGTCATTTCTCTAATTGGAATTCAAAGTGTTGAATGAATTGTGGACACCTATATATTGAATGATGCTACCCATGTTGGTGCAAGGAGAAGAAGTGCTGATGGCCCATTTGGTGTTGATTTCATTAGTGTGTTTTTTATGCATGTAATCAAGTTAGATTTTCCTATTCCTACTATCCCTTAGACAATCATTTTTAAGGGAGATTGCAATGGGGTTGCTTGAGCATGGGAAGCAACTATGTCATTAGCCATTTTTTGCTCTAGTGATAGAGTGTATTCCTTATTTAAGTAAGGATCATAAGCTACATTAAATTTTTGCCAGTTGGAGTCAATGAAGGAAGTAGCTATATCTTCTTCTAAGGTATTCATATGTGATTCTCCCCAATCATGGTTGATATCTATGTTGCATCAACCAAACATGTTTAGTTCATCAATGTGAATAGGTTCTCCTGGTTGTAATCTGGAAAGGACCAACCGTTCATCATGATTATATTCTTTCATAAGGTTTTTCTCCATATATGAAATGTTTAGAACATCTTCTTCAGTCGGTAGTACATTTGCTCTGTGTACATGTCATGGACTATACATGTTCTTGAAGCTTTCCCAATGTTCTATGATGTCTTCTTCTTAATTTCCTAAATCTTGCTAAATGTTTTGAAATGGGTAGTATAACATTAGTTCCATCCAAAAAAATGTAAAGTATGATTTTTCATTCCTTATAGGGACTGTGGTGAATCTTTGAGAAACTCGAACAATTGCCTTCTTTGATCATTCCTTCCACTAATTTTTTTTGCATGAGGCTCTCTAAGACCAATTTTTAGTTGCCTCAAGAAGTGACAGTGTTTTTAGGCACTGAGGTCGAGACATTTATACATCAATATGACTTGGAGATATGGTTGTGGATGTTGGGGAAATATAAATACGGTCTGCAATTTTTTTATGTACAAGTAGGGAAACAAATGTCCTACTACAAATGGATAGGGGTAATTTTAGTAGTAGGTGGGATGATTCTTGAGCTCCAATGTCTCTCTCAACAAGTGTGTTAGTTAGCATTTTCCTAAATACAATTGTTGTTGGCTTATCAGATGCACAATTGGTGGATATACGAGATGACATTGAATGATATGTTTCAGATTTGTGTTCTGATTTTCAGGCATACTTTGTTATATATTTGAGCACTGCATTTATTGATAGAGTTAGTTGACAGTCTACATTGGCTCTCTAGATGGATAGAATTGATGGATTGTGTAGGTTGAGGTAGTCATCATTTTTGGTAGCATTGTATTTTGGGCACTCATTATCAACAAAAGAGATGTTCGATTTTTCTTGCATTGGCCAAGGGGCTTTGTATCGACAAACCATATTTGTTTGCTTCCTTCGAAGACAAGTTTGTTGTGTGCATTTTGTAAGTTGTTGAACACAATTGACTAGTTCAATGTAATCATTTTGAGGGTTTTGTGTCAAAATATTTCTTATGTCCATTAAGCAAGGATCATCTTGGTGAATGACGAATTACTTGATTCCTACTTTCAAAGGTTCATGAGTTCCATGCAGAGATATACTTATTAATGTATGCAATTGCATTTTCAACAGATTGTTGATTATGTCAATCTGATTTGTCAAAGTTTTGTGCATCATGAAGCCAAATGAATCCATGGATATGTGTGGAACCTCTATGCTCCCATTTATACTTACAAGAAAAAATAATTATTACATAATATATAAGTGGAATTGAATACATATGCTGAAAAATTATTTTGATTTTATATGCTTTTACCAAGATCTTATATGTCTTTCTACCACTTGACTTACCACTACTCATGTCATTGACCATTGATATTAAATAATATCAAAATCTCCCTCATTTCCTTATTGATTTCCTCTTTAATATTTTAAATGGTAATTTTATAGGTTGTAACATTTACTTTTATAATGTTTGGTCTTTTTTAATATATAATATTGTTTTGACAAGAATAAGTGTATATGAGTTTTTGTTTTCTTTTATAATTTATTCTACATCAAAATTGACAAAATACTATAGTATACATTTTGAACTTATTAAATCTAAAATTCTCTCTATATATAAAATTATTAAATAATTTTTTAAATCTATTTCAATTTAAACTAATGACAATAATTTTATTCTAGATAACTTAGGTAGATTAACATTACTATATGCATCATAAATTAAATTTTAATAATGCTATTATTTAGACCATTAAAACATTGCAAAAAGAAATTGGCATTCATATTGTGTTTTTTAAAATATAGTCGTGTACTGAAGTACAATGTTATTATTGAAGATTTTTATACTGATAGCTCAGTATTGATTAATCAATTCAAAATGAAATCGTCACCATTACAATTCCTCTATTGTCTTAATGCAAGTATACATACTTCTGTGGGAAAAGAACAAAATAAAGACATCATGCCAAACATGTCCATAAATCCCAATAGAAGACTAGATTCTTTGAACACCTATCATGATGAAACCCAATACACATACTCAAAGCAATAATCTAGATGTGGCCATATCATCAAAGAAAACATGTTAACATAAAGAGTTTAAGCTATGACCATCCTTAGAAACAAAAGATCCAACTAAAATGGTGATAATATAACATCTGTACATGTAAATAAAATTAGAACATGGTCTTGATCAAAATAGAAATGTAACTATGTAGAGACACTACAAATAATGGATATGTTTAATGCTCTAGCCACCAATCGTGTGACTCCCATGGAGTGATCTTGTATCTTGTTTTCCCTCTTTCTTGTGAATGTGTACTTTAGTACATTTGATTAATAGTAAAGGCCTGTTTATCAAAAATAAATTACAAAATTTTAATGTTCACATTAGCATTATCATACTCAATTTTTCAAAACTATAGTTAGCATAAAAATAGACTTATTTTTCTCATATATTTGTGTTAGCTTATGATTTGAACAACCACTCCTTAATAAAAAGTTAAGATCTCAAGCTACTCATGGCATAAATAAAATATTGGAAAAATAAATCTCAAAACCACGCTTTGAAATTAAAATAAAATAAAATATGGATAATGTTTCATGTATGAAAGTTAAAGCCTCTATAGTCTAATTAAATGTGGATGAATACTATTGGTTTGTTTAATTATTGTTCCTAATATTTTATTCTATTAAGACAGAGAGAAACATGATAATTTACTTAGGGACCACATACTAGAATTTTCACTTTAGTTGGTGTTATTATTGCAATGTGTAAAAAGGGACTCACACACAATATAGGAGGAAAACTAAGATTTCACCACAAAGGCAATATGCTTAGCACAAGGGAAAGTAATAATGCATGATCTTCTTAATGTGGGGCTCCCTTGTGTTTTGCTCCTCCTCTCCCTAAGAGAAGGAACCATAATTTAATGAAAGTATATGCTATGAAATGACAAAGAGGGAAATGAACTCACCAAGATTCAAACCTTAAAATAGACTACCAATTTGTGAAAGACGTTGAACTAAGTGAGATCTGAATCTTTCTTGTTGGAATATAAAAACCCTAAAAGCATAGAATCCTTAGGTCAAGGTCAACTTATGAGGTTAAGATTGACTTAGGAAGTTGAGGTCAACCTAGACCTAGTTTGCACAAAAAGATGAGATCTGAAAGTCCAACAAAAATTGTAACTCTAGGTCTTTAATCCTGATCTTGAAAGCCTTTAGATCTTCCCCTACACACTAGAAATAGAAAATTTTTTGGGTGGAGAGGGGCTTTTCTCAATCAAGCCTTGATTGAGGAATCAACCTTGAATTGAAATATATATAAATGAATGGATTCTAATATATGTAGTAGATGTAAATCTAATAATGGAGAATATTATACTGAAGTTGATGCAATTATGTTTACTATGTGATCAAACATGTTAATATAACAACCTTGACAAAAACCAAAAGAAAATCATGTAAGTCAAAACCTTATGTGCATACGTGCTTGTAATGCACCTCAATGGTTGATTAAAGAAATTGAATGTATAAAAGTGGATCTCCTATTTGATCTCCAACTCCACTATCTCTAATGAAGAAGGATACTATATCTAGGAGAATAAATGCATGATAAAGGATGAATATCTTGAGTTCTTCGAATAATGGAAATGAATCCCTTGATTTTATCACTTGATTAGAGACCCCTTAAATGCACTACTTTTCTTGCTTGAGAGTGGATGATTATGAAAATCGTGGATGATCAAATAAAGTGAGAAGGTCTCCTTTTATACCAATTCAGGGCATCAAAATCAAAAGTCCAACTACACAAGGTGGAAAAAGGTTAATACTTTGCATTAGACTTGAGAACCAATTGAAATTTACCTCCTGGGTTGAGCTAAATCTCAACTCAGAGGTGTTCACTTCTAGACAAAAGTTTTGGATCCAAAAAATATTAGGGGATCAAGGAAAATATGGTGAGATATGTGGGAAAATAAGTCAAAAATGAATTTAAACCACTACTTTTGTGTTTGGAAAAATAAATGAGAAGACATGCAAAGAAATTAATGCCAACTTAGAGTTTGACCATAATTGGAAGAGGAAAAAGGACCTTGATTTGAATTATTGAATGCCATAAGAGGTCCTAATGTACCAAACCACACTAAGGAGGGATGAAATGACCTTATAAATCAAGTGAACACATTTTAAGATGGTACAATTATATATCACATTCCACTTCATGTGTTGGCTCCACCTATAGTGTACTTATCTCTTTATAACGCCCTATCTTTATTGCACATGATTTGTTACACATTTAAGGGTGATCTAGCTTGGTGTGTAATGCCTACCCCTAGTTTACTTTTCTTGTCATATTGCCAAATCCTTTTAGGCCAGCTTTATGGTTATTTTTTATGGATTTGATTGGATGTTATTTCAGACTTAGTTCTTGACACTCAATTATTTCACGTGTTCATGATTACTCTTTAGATGGATGATTTATATGTAGTTTCTATGGTTACTTGCCCCATACTTGCATGTGTATGGTGTACTTGTATGCTTAACATTTCTGATGTGGTTGAGGGAGGGAGTCGTAGTCACCTGCTAGTCAGAATCTACACAATGCAGCACTCCCCACCATTACCTATTTAGTTTAGATTTATATGTATATGTACATGCTCAACTTTTATACAAATTGTAGGTACTAGGCATCAACTTCCCTAAATTGCTAAGATGTGTGTGCCCTATCACAATATCTCAATGGTAAAAGAGGGGAGATAGTTCTTGAATCCAAATCCTAACCCTAAGCCAATTGTCCTAGAAAGTAGGACAAGTATCTGAGTTATTTACCCTTCTAAATTTGTCAAGTGACAAGAATTCGTGAATTTTGACCCCTGAGTTTGATTTAGTACTTTGTCCTTTTTATGAGTTTTTAGATTTAGATTGTGGGTCTATTGTGATTTTTAGTTATAATTAAACCAAATTAAGAAAATATTAAATGATTTAATTTAACAATAATTTTAAAAAGAAAAATCTATTTTTAATTATATTTAATTAATTGAGAAATTAATTAAATAAAAGAATTAAATTTAAAAGATTTAATTAAAGTTCTAATTTTAGTGTAATTATATTTATTTAATTTAATAATAATTTATTTAGGAATTTCATTTTAATAATAAACTCTAAATATTATAATTAGTTGAATTGATAAATATATTTAAAAATGTCATGTGATTTAATAAAGGAGAGAGAGAAAATTAATTTAATTAAAATGCAAAATTTTTGCACATGAAATTAAAATAAAATAAAATAGTAAAGAAAAAAGGTTCCCGTGATTTCAAAATTGAAACCCTAAAGGGAGAAAGCTCTTTATTAAGAAATTAGAGCTCATTTCTCCACACACAGGTTTGGAGGAGCAAATTTTCGAGAAAGAGGATTTTTAGAAAAATGAGAATTTCTTGCAAGCTTTGAGCATCTAATTGGTTAGCATCAGATTGAGGTAGGATATTGTTGAGTTTTGCATAGTAATTTCCTCTTTGAAATCTCTTTGTCTTCTCCGTGTTTGTATGGATCTACTTTCATAATTTATTCGAGTTGAAACCCTTGTGTTGAAATTTATTGTTCTTGGGAAACATTTGTGAGAGAATTTAAAATTGGAAACCCTTGTTTAAGAATCTTGTTATTCGTAATTAGATTGTTTTGGATAAACTATGGATTTAGGATGGGGTTTGGAAAATAATAGTAGAAATTTAAATTAACAAATTTGATAGTGCATAATTGTTTTCCCTATCAGATTTATACTGGATTTTTGTCTTCTAAAAAGAAGACATCTCATATAAAATTACCACAATAAATAAATTATTATGGTAATATTTATTATGAAACAACAAATTTATTGTACCTGGAAAAAAATATTTTTACGTAGGGGGGCATGTATTTCATTTATTTTAATTAAATTATATATATATATATATATATATATATAATAATGGTGGGCGAGGGCCACCAGCCCCCACCCCCCTTCTTTCTTTCTCCTCCTAATAGATGGCTCGCGGCTGCCTAAGCAGTCCGCGACTGCCAAAGGCAGCCTGGGGCTGGTTAATCCAGACTGCATGGGAGGTAAGTTGGGATTTTTTATTATTATTATTATATGTTATTAAATATGTTATTTATTAATGTCAATTGTTATAAATATTATAAATTTTAAATAATCATTATTATTTTATTAATAAGATTTAGTAGTTACTTTATTAATAATTTAATTATAAATAAATAATTATTATCATTAATAATTTAATGATTATGAAATTTTTAATACTATTTAAATTGAAGATTTAAATTAATCATTTTATTATTAAAATATATTTTGAAAGTAAATTTGATAAATGTAAATTAGGAAAATGATTATTTTTAACTAAATCAGGTTTTGTTTGACGGATCAGTTTTATATGAAAATAACTTCTAATACTAGGGAAATTTTATGTCTTTTGAAAATTTGAAAAATTTAGTAATTATGACACTTTGGAAATGAAAACCGAAACCCTGTTTGTAATTGAACCTTTATGTTTTGAAAACCAAATGAACTATGAAATTTTTTTTGTTAAATTTCTTGATGAGATGTATGTTGTATTTCATATTGGGGTTCAGGTTTGACTTAGTAGGTTGACCAGTCAAGATTTTTACTAGAGGCGTGGGGAGTCTTTTTTTTGTGATGATGTTATGGTTATTATTTGGTCATGATCTTTTATACCTAACTATTGTGATGTATTCACATATTTCTATGATGAGTTTTGATAAAATGTTTGTTAGTGCTTTCCAGTTGCTTGTATAGAACTAAGGTGATTATTGTGACTTTCTTGGTTGTAACCTTTAAGTTTTTGATCGATTACCTTTTGGTGCTTTCTAGTTTCTTACATAGGACTGAGGTGAATATTATGTTTTATATATAGGTGCTTTCCAGTTGCTTGTAAAGGACTGAGGTGGAAATTGTGATTTAATGAGTTGTAATTTTTATGAGCTTAGGGTAGGTATTCTATGTGTATGTTGGGAAGTGGCTTGCAATGGAGGTCGAAGCCCTGAAGAGGCTTCTTGGGTATCCCATTGTAAGTTGTTTTAATAAGTGATAACATTTCATTAAACAAGTTTAAAATGAATTAATAAGAGTCAATGTCTTTCCTCGCCCATGCCTTCAGTGCTAGTATAGGCTAACATGGGAGTAGAGAGGATGCTTGGTTGTGACCTATCTTCATTAATATGCCTTGTCTATACGAAATGATACTGATGTCACATAGAGACACTAGGGGGCTGGAGTCCAGAGAGGCTGCCAGGGTAACCTTAGAGTTGGCTCATGCGATGACACTTGCCCACTTACATAGTAGATTTCCTATGTGTCTTTATTGCCTCTAGGTTTAGATGTCATTTGTGTCTTGGTATCTTTGAGATAGATTACTATCAGGTTTTCCTTGACCTAGATGTTGGATTATGACTTTTGGGATTGATTTTCATTTGGGACATGAAATTATCTCCTCAACACGGTGGGAGTGGGCCATTTAGGATTCGATGAGGTCAGTTGGTAGTGTTTCTTATACCATTGAGATTCGACGGTTGGATGTACTTGTGCAATTTTTCCTTTCATTCTAATATTGTATTTCTATTGGATAATAATATTCTATTGTACTATATTTTATTATTAGAGATTTTATGAGATGATGTATTTATTCATGATGTATAATCTTTGAGCTTTTCATAACCTATGACTTCTACAACAAATGGTTATGCATTCTGGTTATGCCAAGTGGCATCTTATGTAATTGTATATTTTATCATTGGACTTGTACTTGTGGTTATTCCATGATGTGGATTTTGGTTATGTGTTAGATTTAATACTAATAAACTTATACATGTGATTCAACTTCATGGAACCCTTAGGAGATGTAATCTGTTTTGGATGGTTGTATGTACATGTGAGTTATTACCTCCACTATGTTATCTCTTGTTGTTGTACAATATTTCAAAAAAAATGTTTGGCAAACTTAATGAAACTTTAGATTTAATTTCTTTTGGGTCCCTTGGCAGGGCGTTACATCTAGTATTAGAGCTCGAGTTTCTATATTGGGAGCTTTGGGTATATTGGAACGCCACTAGATGACAACTAGTTAAATTGAAATGAAACTTAAACTGCTATATGTATTTATTACAACTTGAACACTTTGAACTTTAGACTCGAATACTTGAAACATAGAAAAAGGGAAAACTTGAATAACTCTTGAGTTGGATTTCAAACATTTTCATATGATTGTGCTTTAAGGTGGTATGCCTTTGTTGACTTTCTGGGCATTTTTCTTGTTCTTTCTTGGGTGTTTGCAGTGGAGTCTTATTCTCCTACAAGGAGGAAAGGGTCCAATGGGATTTGCACAATGAGTGCTAGAGTTTTATCTTTCTTGTAGGCTTCTAGGAGTAAGCCTAAGTCTAGTGGGGTGGATGTAATGCCTACCCCTAGTTATTTTTCTTTTTATATCTCTAAATTATTTTAGGACAACTTTATGGTTATGTTTTATGATTAGTGGTACTTGGTTACTAGATTTGATTGGATGTTATTTCAAACTTAGTTTATATATTGGATGAGCTACTTGATACTCAGTTATTTCATGTGTTCATGATTATTCTTTCGATGATGATACATGTATGGTCATATAGTGATTTCAATTATTTCATGATAGTTAGATGGATGATTGATATGCACTTTCTATGGTTACTTACCCCATACTTGCATGTGTATGGTGTACTTTTATGTTTTACTTTATGTTTGACGTTTCTGATGTGGTTGATGGAGGGAATCGTTGTCACCTTCTAGTCGGGATCTACATGATGCACCACTCCCTGTCATTTTTTGTTTAGTTTAGATTTATATGTATATGTACATTCTCGACTTTTATACAGATTGTAGGTACCAAGCATCGAATTCTTTGAATTTCTAGGATGAGTGTACCTTACCGCAATATCTCAATGGTAAAAGAGGGGAGATAGTTCTTAAGTCCAAATCCCAACCCTAAGCCAATTGTCTTAGAAAGTAGGACAAGTATCTTAGTTATTTACACTTCTAAATTCATCAAGTGATGAGAACTCATGAATTTTGACCCTTGAATTTGATTTAGTACTCTATCCTTTTAATCATTCCCTTTCTATCCATCAAGAAATCACAAACTGCAAGGAGTAGTTATCATCATATCCCCTCATGGCTTCCATGAACGAAACTTGTATGTTTTACTTTATGTTTGACATTTCTGATGTGGTTGATGGAGGGAATCGTAGTCATCTTCTAGTCAGGATCTACATGATGCACCACTCCCTGTCATTTCCTATTTAGTTTAGATTTATATGTCTATGTACATTCTTGACTTTTATACAGATTGCAGTTACCGGGCATCGACTTCTTTGAATTTCCAAGATGAGTGTGCCTTATCGCAATATCTCAATGGTAAAAGAGGGGAGATAGTTCTTAAGTCCAAATCCCAACCCTAAGCCAATTGTCTTAGAAAGTAGGACAAGTATCTTAGTTATTTAACCTTCTAAATTCATCAAGTGACGAGAACTCATGAATTTTGACCCTTGATTTTGATTTAGTACTCTATCCTTTTAATCATTCCCTTTCTATCCATCCAAGAAATCACAAATTGCAAGGAGTAGTTATCATCATATCCCCTCATGGCTTCCATGAACGGAACTAGACCTCCCTCCTTCAGATGTAGCCAAGTGTGGGGTTTCTTCACATAATCCTCAATGCTTGTTCAGGCTCCACTCTAACCATATCACCACCCATATCCACCTCCTGGCCAGAATTCTCTGAATGCTCCAGACTGACAAACATAAACTTACTTCTAAAGCCAAATTTTTGTTCAAACTTCTTCATAATAAAATAATAGATATTAGACCCTTGTTTAAAAAAAAGATATGAGATGTCGTAATTATTACTTGGCATGGGGATTAAATGTCCATTCCATTTCCACCATGGCATCACACGTGTTTAGTCACCCTTGCAATCGATCAAGGAATTGATTGGCCTCCATAAACATGCATAACAATATCTAATAAAAATTCAAGTATTTCTAATTAATTTCATTCAGACATAATCTGTACTAATCCTTTCTGTAACCTTACCATTGTATCTTATAATTATTTCATGTACTCCATCCAATCAATGGCATTAAAAATTGTGCCTCAATTCCTTTGATTGATTTCATACTAAAATTATTAATTTATCCTCTTCCAAATCAATCCTCAAATATATCATTCTATTAGAAATCATATTAATAGGCCCCTTAAAAAAATTGACCGCAAAAGCTAACCAATAAGTTAGTCACCTAGAATTCATGTTAATAATTCCCTATGTGTGTTAATTTGTTCCTTCACCATAAGGCTAAGGATGTCCACCGGTAGAATGTCCATCTGCCTCCAACACCTTAAACCTTGGACTTGTAGCTCCAAGCTTTCCATAGCATCTGCAACCACATTTCCTTCCTTATAGGTGTTGTTGATGTCACACATACTTTGTTACATATTAGAGGATGATCTACCTTTGGTGGACATGTGATTCCACCTTAGGTGGTTGATGAGTTGTCTCTTGAATATCATGTAATTAGATATTACTTGTCATTTTCTAATTAACTCTAGCATATGTAGCTTGGTCTATTTAACCAAGGGGTTTCCTATGTTCTTTTAGTTATTTGATTGCATCCTTGGTGAGAATACAAATTATTATTATCATATTCATTCCCCCTTGCTATTGCACTTTCTAAGTTGTTTCTAGATCTTGGGTGGCTATCTTCATAGCCAAATCTTACAAAAAAAATATCACTCTGAGTCTTATAGATATTGAAAGATGAAATATATAACAATATGTAACCACTGAAGTGAAATAAAATCAAGAGGTTCTATATCCTTGAGAATTCACCCAAGCACGACATGGTTCATTTAAACTCAAAATGGAACTTGTGCTCCACCCTTGCCATGGTGTCTTCTTGATCACTTAAGTTCATTAAGAAAATTGAGCTAAGTAGGGGTAAATCTAGTTGATTAATCTCTACTTGTGGAAGAAGAATGTTACAAATAGAAATAATTTTAATTTTATAATTTGAAATGATAGTTTTACCAACATATTTACACACTTTTTGGGGGGGGGGGAATGGTAAAAAATTGTGATGTTTATGTGTTGAGGTGGGGGAAATTGATGGGCTAGTTTTTAAAGTGGGGTTCTTGCTAGGATCTTTCTATTTTTTTCTGATGAAAGAGATATAGAATGCGTTCAAATTTCACTCTTCTAGTTTGACAACTTCTCCAAGAAGTGAGATTTTCCTAATGTACAACTCACTTCTCATCATTATTTATTTTCTTTTTGGACAACCACCAAGATATTAGCTTGTTCATGGAATATCAATTTAATGAGAAGAGTTTGAATAGGAATTTTTTATTAGATTTCACTTTTCTTTGATTTCTAATTTCTCTTATGCTAAGACACATCAAGATGAATATTTTTTGTGGGATCCACTAGCACACTAATCCTTAACTTATTTTATCCCTATAATTTTATGCTTACTATGTCAAGTCACTTTTGTGGGATTTAAAGTTTGATATAGCATCCTCCGTGGAGTGACTAGGATCACATGAAGCTACATTTGTGGAAATTGGAGTCAAGATTAACTAACTAGTTAAATTATAAGAATCTAGGAGATGTGTATTTGAAACATATTTATTATAAGTAATTGCTTCTTATAATTGATAATGGGTTTCCTCATATATTCATATCTTCTCAAGGTTAAACATGACCAACCGTGAATGCTTAATATTGAAAGTTTCCTAACACAAAAAAATCAAATTAACTTTTCAAATTCCTACAAGTTTATAGAATTGTCAAATGTAATCATCTCTTATAAATTTGGTCCTTCAAACAATTCAACATGTTTACCTTATTTGTTTGATTATGATGCCACTTATTCAATAACCATTGGGATAAAGTAATAGTTAATTCCAACACCCTTCTTATTTAATACCACTAATTGCTTCAACATCTAAAATGTGTTCTTCCTATTTTAATATCTTTGGAATCATATACCTATTGATGGTTCAATCTACACAAATTAAGTAGATTTATTTATTTTTCAATAGTTCTCTTGATAAAATTATGCCTAGTATTAATATGTTCACTTCAATAATAGTATTTAGCAAGACAATAATTTCCTTTGATTCAAAAGAACAATTATAAATGTTTCGATGGTTTTGTGTAGGTTGTTTGACCATTTAGTTTGCAGTTATTTACTGATGGTTCTTCTTTAGATAAATATTGATGTTCTTTAGTTGTTGGTTTTTACACCTTCACTTTATGATTTTGTGAGGGTCAACATGTTCTTTTCTTTTGTTGATTAATGTAAAAAAAAATCATAAATCATCCAAGTGAAAATGCAACTCTTGAGGTTTACTACTATTTTATTTAACATGACAATATTTATGTGTGTTGGTAAATAGATTTGCCCCTCAAGAAGAAATATAAATAATGACTCAAAATGCCCGATTGAAGGCACTATTACTACCAACACTTGGCTGAGTTATCATTGGGTTGATACCTCTCCTTTGAATTGTGAGGTACAACTCCCTCATTGAAAGGTTTGCGATGAATTAAATGATAAGTGTATCTTTAACCTAAAGATACTAAGGCTTTCTGGCATTCATTCATAAGCATGAAATGAATGCGATTACTAGATTTATAAACTAAAAGAAAGAAGAAAGATGAATAAGCAACCACAAGACTACCTAGCCAATCCTTTGTGTTATAGGGAAAATGGAATAAAATATTGATTCATTTTGCGAACAATGAATAACAATACAAAACTACATTCAAAATGTGATAGAAGTGACTATATAATCAACATCAGTCTAAGAAATTCATACCCAGACTTCAAAATCCGATATGCAAAATTCCTTCATTTTAAATGCGTAACAGTATGACCACAAGATTATCCTATCTTTGCAAATCTAATCAAAGTATAGAAAACCAAACTAAATTCCCTCTTTCCCTATTACAAATAGAATAAGAGAAGTATTTCCCTCTCTCGTTGAAGCCTTAGGGTTGTCAATCGTAAAAGAAGAACCCTTATCTTCACCTTTTCTGGCATATTCAACTCTTTCTCCTTCCGGTAATCCAATTTTTCTATTATGGTAATTGATTCTTGAAATTACAATCATTTTAATTTATCTTTAATTTCTAAAACAATAACCTTCTTATCCTTACAACATAGGAAACCATCATCAAGTCAAACAATTGGTATTTAAAATGATTATTTGTGTTACCAAAGGCTCCTCCAACCGTAACATATGGTGGTTGGCAATGCCATTGATTGGAATACTTATATAGGAAATTTTTAATTAAATAAAAAAGGGTAATGCAATTTATAAATTAACTTTAAGTTCATTAAAAAGGTGAATCCGGTCGACTGGGTAGACATTGTCATTGACAACGATTGTTCCATAAGTGAGATGGCATCATTATCCCTTGTTCTGTGAGTTAGGGATTGACCATAAGAACCATAATATGGTGTTGAAGTTGCATAATGGTTATCATCCTTCTAGACTCTGAACTAGATGCCAACAACATTATGTCACATTGAGTATATGCTCCTTTTGTGGGAATGGCTTAAACATCACACACTAAGCTTAATTCCTAGACCAAAAGTGTTAAATAGTCAAAACTGACTTTTTTTTCCAAGTTGAATTCTTCCCTTACCATTTGGTTCATGGAATTTAAAAAACCATGATTTCTACAAACTGTGGTTTAGCCATTGCCACTCTTCATTCTGATTTTTGAGATATTACTTGAATTGTTTGTTTCACTCGGAAGATGCATGTGAAGACACATTTTTATGCGTAAGCTTGGAGTTGAAGGAAAATTTCAAAAAGTAGTCCAATCTATTATTTTTCCACTCCTTAAAAAACATAGCTAGGTTTCAATTTTCAATTCCTACTTGCTAGTAGGAAGTTGGAAAACCTAGTTTTGAGGCAAATTTGGAAGTCTAGTATGCTAATTCCATTTTGCCAATTTTGAAACAAACGTAAAAATTCTCGAATCCAGATTTTGAAAAAGCCAATTCCTGTCATCTCCTAGGAACCAAACAGACCCTTTAGTGTGTGATGTTTAAGGGAAGCCCCTTTTGTGCATCCCCAATTATACAAACCTGTAGTACACTATCGTGATTAATTACAATATTGGAGCTGAGCCAGAGTAGGAATCATGATTTAGTATTAATTGGCTTAGACCATTGTGCTCCGCATAATCAAAGTGTTATGGAATTTGAAAACTTGAGATCAGTATTAATGTGGTAACTGATACCACAAAACCATTTGGAATTTGGTAAGGTTGTTGCTCATTTGCTACTAAAAATCTCTCATCGTTAATGCTCATTATACATGCCCCAACTTGTAGAACTTAACACATTCTGCCAGCTTCGCACATCTATCTTTGATGATGTTCCTTTCGAATGTTCTACTCTAGCTTTGTATCTTTCATGATTGACAAAAACTTGCTAAGACAATGTTCTTGTGAGTCAAGCATTGTGTCAAATAGTTTGCGAGTAGTATACTCCAACTTGCATTGCTCCCTTCATATTGCATGGTTTGTTGAAACTCAACCATCTATACTCCTTGAAAGCTATGCTCCATGCTATGTTAGTAACCTCCTTTGCGTCTTGAGCGCATGAAAATTGGACTTCAATACTTAGTCTTTCAAACCAATTCATTCTACATCTCGTGGCTCTTGACGTGCCTTTATCTCTGTTTAATGTCGAATGTTTCATATTGTCAGATAGTTAGGAGATGATCTCTAATTTCCACCTTCGGGTATTGACACTTAAAATTCACATTTCATCATTGACACCATTTATGGTGCAACTTATATGCACCTTTTTTGAGTGCATTTCACTTGTATATAAAAGACTTAAGACTATTTAACACTAGTATGGGTGCATATAAGTTGCATGGTAGCCACTACCATGTCGATATTCCATGTGCGACCATGGACATCTGTTCAATCCTTCTAGTTTTTTTATTTGAAGGGGATAAGATAACATAAAGCAGACTGTTGGTTTTCTAGTTAAGATACATACTAAAAGATTATAAATGGAAAGGAATTTAGAGATTATCTAATGTGGTTGTTCTTTGGTCACTTAGACTGCTCTAGTCTCGTGGACATCATTAAAAATCATTCTTTCATTCATTATTTGTGCAATAATAATGTTAAAATTTGTGACTCGTCCACATGCGTCATTCATTATAATGACATTTTGTCAAATGGTTATTATGCACCCTCATGTCTTTGAGTACCCAATCATGGGACACTTCGGGTTAACTAATAAAATTTGGAGTGTGCGTGTAACATAAATTTGGAGTTTAAAGCTTGGATGTTGATGGCGTGCCAACAATGTGTACACAACATTTGACCATATTTGTGATGTTTCATTAATTAGGTGCACCAATCAATCCACCTTTCATCTATATACTAGCTTTATATGTGATTTCTTTAAATCTATTCCAATATAAGTTCTCAATATGATTCTTTAATCCACAAGGAATGCAAGAACAAATATTCTAACACTTTATGTCATTATCTATTACAAAGAGACTGATAACTTAGAGAGTATACTTTTTTAATTGTCTTATTTGTATTTATATTATTAGTTCCTTTTCACAAGAAACTAATGGAATCATTAGATTCCATATTAGTTACATAAATCTAAAAATTTGAAGATATACTAATGTTTGCAAAAGCTATATTAATTTGCATTTTTAAAAAAATTGAAAAATACAATTTTTTGAAAATTGTATTGGCCCATGATGAAAAAAGGCAATAAAAAATTCAATTTTCTCCAACAAAAATACAAATATTTTCTAACAACTCTATTAATAAATGCATTAATTACAACTTTATCTTTTTCACATTTGTGACAAGTGGATTAACTTTTTAAAAAAACAATCATTTTTATCTTCCACCTCATAAATGAATGTCTAATCAATATTAATTATCCCTATCTATTTTCCTTACCAAGTTCAAATATAGAGTTAAATGTTTTATATTTCTTATTTTAAATATAGTTATTATTAGTTTTACATTGATGTTTATTTTTGTAATTTGTAAAATGTTATTGGACCATTCTATTTTTGGCAATGAAAAAATTCAATTTTCTTACTAAGTTCAAATATAGATATTTTAATCAAATATAGAGTTAAATGTTTTATATTTCTTATTTTAAATAGATTTATTATTTAAGATAGTTTATGAAGAAGAAGTCATATGAATTTATAGAGTTAAATGTTTGATATTTCTTATTTTAAATATATTTATTATTAGTTTTACATTGATGTTTATTTTTGTAATTTATAAAATGTTATTTCTTTAAGTTTACACTATATTTTACTAGTTATCTTACCAAGTTCAAATATAGAGTTAAATGTTTTTTATTTCTTATTATATATATATTTCTTATTAGTTTTACATTGATGTTTATTTTTGACAATTGTAAAATGTTATTTTTTAAAAGTTTACACTACATTTTACCAGCTACTATTTTACAATTTTGCTCAATTTTTTTTTATACCATTAATACTACTCCTCAAACTTACTGCATATTTTGGTACTTTGATTTAAGTAATCAACAATTCTTTTTTATTTTATTTAAGTAGCTGAAAAAGTTTATCGTCAACAAGTTTTTGCTAAAAATTGTAACTAATTTAATTTCCCCTTCATGCAATACTACTTCAGTCAACCATAAAAACATGAAGCAGGAACTTTGGCACATGTGCCCCTTGTTTATAACATCATTTGTATTTCCTTTTTAAAGATCAAATTATTTCATTTTTAGCATTGCTATCATCTCCCAATAATTGACTTAGATATATCACATACATCAAATAATGCATCTAATTAATAATACAAATTGTTTGTATCACATAAGACATCATATAGCAAAGGCTTATACATACGTTTTCCTTTAGTAAGAAATTATTTTCTTGTTTTAGTTTTGATATTTCACTTTTCAGAATTATTTTCCTTTTTAAAGTATTTTAGTTTGTTTAACAAACCATCTCAACTTGTATTCTAAATCTTCAATTTTCTTTTCAAATTTCATTATTTATTTTTCTAAACTATGCTTTCCATACATCAAATTTTTTATTTTTCTTTTCCTTTTTTTATTAGGTATTTCACAATAGAACAAATGATTCTTCCTTTAATCTTTTCTTTTCTTCTCTTGAAAAAATAAAATGAAAATGTTGCTTGCTAAAAATTATGTAATGGCTTAAATTTGCACTCTTGTATAAATCATCATTTAGCATCACCCTCACCTTAGTCTATGTTAGGAACCTGTGTGTTCCTTCTGTTTATTTTGTTAGAGTAGAGTTGTTGGACGCATATGCTTTGTAAGTCGTCCCGTGAGTTTATTTTATTATCCCACATGCATAGGTAATATTACTTTTCTAGATCGTACCCAGTATATAAGAATAGGTTGAGGCCCTTGATGGGTACGGACGAATTTATTGTATTGAGCTTGCTCAAAGGAGGTTACCCCCTCGAAGTGGCCTGCGATCAGTAGATTTATTTTGAGTTCTGCTATCACTTGTATTCTGTTATTTCGAGCATTCTCACGATATTGCTATAAGGAGGTTCTTCTCATCTGGTATCAGAGCACTCTCTTGGGCTCGCTGGGTGGAAATTACATCAATTTTTTTTCTGTCGTGGCCTTCAGGTTCCTCTCACTTCTAATATCTCTTGCTATTGCAATAACTCTTTTCAGTTGTTCTGTCTGTGAGTGAATTTTTTTTTAGTCGTAGCTTCCTTGTTTGCTTTCTGTTTCTGCTCATACTTCCGCAGAACGTCTGCAATATCATTTCGCATACTTCCTTCCTTGGCGACCCAACCCCAAATTTTACATATCAAAGCCCTAAAACCCTCATTTATCTAATTTTAGGGTTTGCCCTATCTTTTTCACCTCTCATCCAATCGCCACCAAACTGAGCCACAAGATTCAATTCCTCATTTTGCTCCCTTATCCCTCTTGGACTGTTCGCCTCATTTCGCCTCCCTACCCTTGAAACCCTCATTTTTCTTTTTCCCTTGTCCCCAGATAGTCTCCCACCACCCGTCGAACACCCATTTCCTATATGAGTTTTACCCAAATCCAAGTTTGCCGTAACTAAAAAAGTTTTTGTTTCTCATCTTCTACCCATTTCAAAAAAAAAAAACAAAAAAAAAAAAAAAAAACCCTTGTTTTATGGTTGTTACGCGTACAGGAGCAAAAATCATGGAAGAGGAAATTGCATCCCTCAAAACCAGACTTCAAGATCTGGATGACAAAATTCTGGGTCTTAACTTTCAGCAGTCAGCCATGAGCCGAAACCATTCAGGAGATACTGGGTCCTCTTCTGGCAATTTCCGTGGACCAAAGCTTGATTTTCCACGCTTCGATGGTTCTGATCCGACTGGATGGATCTATAGGGCAGAGCAGTATTTCAGCTTGCATAATACTTTGGATAACCACAAAGTCTCCCTTGCATCTTTTCATTTGGAACATGAAGCTCTTCAATGGTTCCGTTGGTACATCAAGGCTAATGTAGGCCCAACGTGGAGCGAATTGTGCACCCTCATTTTGGAGCGCTTTGGCCCTAGTTCCTTTGATGATTTCACAGGAGCACTCACTAAACTGCGTCAAACAGGCACTGTAAGAGAATACCAGACAGAGTTTGAAAAATTAGCTAATCACACAGAGGGCTTGTCTGATGAATTCTTCCGTAGTTGTTTTGTCAGTGGTCTGAAGGATGCACTTCGCTCAGAAGTCAAAATGTTTCGACCTACTACAATGATGGAAGCCCTTGGGTTGGCTAAGTTAGCGGAAGACAAGATTAGTGCTCTACAACGCTCCAGATCTAATTTTGTTCCATTCAGAAATACAGGTTCTCACAACCCTCCAGTCATACCAGCTCCCAGAACTACTCCGATCAAGCACTTGTCTGAAACAGAGATGCGAGTTAGGCGAGACAAAGGGCTTTGTTATAATTGTGATGAGAAATGGTCTCGGGGCCATAGATGTGTTCAGCAAAAGCTCTATCTCTTGGATGTGGATTCTCCACCGGAACTGGAAGAATATGTAGATGCTCAGGAAACAGTGGATGCTGAGGTTGAGCCTCACCAGCCTGAACCTCCTTCCCCAGAAGCTCCACCAGAGATATCTGTCCATGCTTTGGCAGGAGTCACTACTCCACAAACCATGCGGGTCCAGGGTTTCTTCAAGAAGATCCCTCTTACTATACTCATTGATTCTGGTAGCACTCATAACTTCATTGATCCACGCATAGCCAAACAGGCTGATTGCTTTATCCATCCCTGCTCTAGCTTTGAAGTCATGATTGCCAATGGGGGCACTTTACCTTGTAAAGGGAAATGTCGCAATGTGCGTCTCTCTATTGGAGATTATAACATGCGCTCTGACATGTTTGCCTTACCCTTAGGTGGCTGTGATGTGGTTTTGGGTGCCCAATGGTTACGCACTCTTGGCCCCATTCTCTGGGATTTTGCTGAACTTTGGATGCAGTTTTCAGCCGAGGGGCACCAACACACTTTGAAAGGCTTACAACCAGGGTCTCTCAGCATCATCAGTTCACACCGTATGGAAAAACTTCTTAAGAAGAATTCACATGGTGTCATCGCTCAGCTCCATTCCATTCAGATGCAGCCATCAGCAGTCTCTAGCACTCCTGCCGATCTCCAACACATTTTGGACAAGTATTCTGGTATATTTGCTGAACCTGTGGGATTACCTCCTTCTCGTCCAGAGGACCACCGTATTCAGCTCCTTCCTGGCAGTGTTCCGCCCAACATCAGGCCCTACCGCTACCCATTTCATCAGAAGACCGAAATCGAGATACTTGTCCGTGACTTACTGAAGCAAGGTATTATTCGCCCTAGTACCAGTTCCTTTTCTTCTCCAGTTCTGCTTGTTCGCAAAAAAGATGGGTCATGGCGACTCTGCATTGATTTCCGAGCACTTAATCATCTCACTATAAAGGACAAGTTTCCCATTCCAGTTGTTGATGAACTTCTTGATGAACTTCATGGGGCTCATTTTTTCTCCAAGTTAGATCTTCGTTCTGGGTATCATCAAATTCGGGTTAATGAGGAGGATATACCTAAAACTGCCTTCCGCACACATGATGGTCACTATGAATTTTTAGTCATGCCCTTTGGCCTCACGAATGCTCCTTCAACATTTCAGGCAGTGATGAATAACATATTTCGACCATACCTCCGGAAATTCATTCTGGTCTTCTTTGATGATATCCTCATATATAGCAAAACTTGGGCTGAGCATCTCCATCATCTGGAGCTTGTCTTGCAACTTCTCTCTGATCATAAACTCTGTGCAAAACTATCTAAATGTGTGTTTGGCCAGGAGGAAGTGGAGTATCTCGGGCATATTGTTGCACACCATGGAGTGCGGGTGGATCCTACAAAAATAGATGCCATGAAAACTTGGCCGCATCCTAAAACTCTCAAGAGCCTTCGGGGTTTTTTGGGGTTGACTGGCTACTACCGCAAGTTTGTCAAAGATTACGGGAAAATTGCAGCACCATTGACAGCTCTGTTAAAAAAGGATGCCTTCTCCTGGACCCCTGTTGCTGAGACTGCATTTGAACAACTGAAACAGGCTATGTGCAGTACACCTGTTCTCGCGATGCCATATTTTTCCAAACCCTTCACTATTGAGAGTGATGCTTGCGGCAATGGATTGGGTGCTGTTCTCCTGCAAGATGACCATCCTATTGCGTTCACTAGCAAAGCCCTCTCTGGTAAGAATCTAGCCCTCTCTACTTATGAAAAAGAAATGATGGCTATTTTGCATGCTGTACAGAAGTGGCGGCCATACCTCTTAGGGAGTCATTTTTGCATCAGAACCGATCACCAAAGTTTGAAATACTTCCTGGAACAACGGGTATCCTCTCCTACACAACAGAAATGGGTCAGCAAACTCATGGGGTATGATTATGAGATCACCTACAAGAAGGGTAAGGAGAATATTGTGGCAGATGCTCTTTCTCGCACATTTGATAATCAAGCTTCCCTTTCCGCTATTTCTAAGCCCATTCCCAATTGGTTAGCGTCTGTTCAGCAGGGCTATGATAGTGACTCTTCTTTATCTCAAATCATTCACCAGCTAGCCAATAATCCTTCTGCTATACCACATTACTCTTGGGATGGTGCTTCTCTTCGATACAAGGGTCGACTAGTGCTTCCTCAGAACCCAGCTCTACATCAGGCTATTTTTTATGAACTCCATGCTTCTCCTTCAGCAGGGCACTCAGGCTTCCTCAAAACTTATGAGCGAGCAAGGAGAAACTTCTTTTGGAAAGGAATGAAACAGACGATTCAACAGATGGTGGCTGAATGTGATACTTGCCAACGCCACAAGGGTGAAACGACCCTCCTTCCTGGCTTGCTCGAACCATTGCCCATCCCTACACGGATTTGGACTGATATTTCTATGGATTTCATTGAAGGGCTTCCTAAATCCGGTGGCAAGACAGTGATCTTGGTTGTGGTTGATCGTCTCTCGAAATATAGTCATTTTTGTGCCCTCAGCCACCCCTATACTGCCTCCTCTGTTGCACAAATCTTCATGGACCAGATATTTCGTCTTCATGGACTCCCTTCTTCCATTGTCTCTGATCGTGATGCAACTTTTACCAGTCATTTTTGGACTGAACTGTTTCAGAAAACTGGCACCAAACTGAAGATGAGTTCGGGCTATCACCCACAAACTGATGGTCAAACGGAAATTGTCAATAAATGCTTGGAAACTTATCTTCGTTGCTTCACTTCCGAACAGCAACATCAGTGGGCCAAGTGGCTCCCTTTAGCTGAATGGTGGTACAATACCTCTTACCACACTGCCTCTAAAATGACTCCATATGAAGCAGTCTATGGTCAGGCACCTCCAGTGCTCCTTCCCTACACTCCCAACAGCTCACCAGTCCAGGCAGTTGACATAGTTCTCCGCAGCAGGGATCAGATTCTTCGTACCTTACAGGATAATCTTCACATGGCCCGTAATCGGATGAAACAGCAAGCAGATCAACACCGTTCTGAGCGCTCATTTCAAGTTGGGGATATGGTTTTTCTTCGTCTACAGCCATACAAACAATCCTCCCTAAAGCTGAAAGGGCGTCATAAGCTGGCCCCAAAATTTTATGGGCCTTATCAGGTTCTGCAGAAGATTGGTTCAGTTGCTTATAAACTGGAACTTCCTCCTTCTTCCCGCATTCATCCAGTTTTTCATGTTTCTTGTCTAAAGAAAGTTCTGGGTACCACTGTCAGAGCACAAACTACTCTCCCTGACATGGATACGGAAGGATCCATTATCCTGGAGCCGGTAGCAATCATTGACCAGCGCACTCGCCAGCTTCGCTCTCGCTCCATCTCTGAGGTCTTGATTCAGTGGCATGGCATGCAACCAGAGGATGCTACCTGGGAACCCCTTCTTCAGATTCAACAACAATTTCCACACCTTAAGCTTTGAGGACAAAGCTTTTTTCTAAGGGAGAGGGGATGTTAGGAACCTGTGTGTTCCTTCTGTTTATTTTGTTAGAGTAGAGTTGTTGGACGCATATGCTTTGTAAGTCGTCCCGTGAGTTTATTTTATTATCCCACATGCATAGGTAATATTACTTTTCTAGATCGTACCCAGTATATAAGAATAGGTTGAGGCCCTTGATGGGTACGGACGAATTTATTGTATTGAGCTTGCTCAAAGGAGGTTACCCCCTCGAAGTGGCCTGCGATCAGTAGATTTATTTTGAGTTCTGCTATCACTTGTATTCTGTTATTTCGAGCATTCTCACGATATTGCTATAAGGAGGTTCTTCTCAGTCTAACAACACAAAATTCATGTCACCTACCTACATCTACTCAACTTGCCTTCTTACCACCTATTTGACAATCTTGGCCACATGGTCTTAGACAATATGAGATGCAGGTGTGCTCCAAAGAAGTCTGTGTGACACACACTGGTAGATGAATCTGCAAATATGCAAGTTGTCATTGAGACAAGACAAACTATCGTCCTACAATTATAATACTTGTTTTCACCACCCACCGACGTGGGATTCAACCCTGCAATCATGTAGCCTCATTTTGAAATTTCATTTGACCCTCCTTTTTCTTCTTGAACATTTTTAGAAATATCTCTTGGTGATTCAAGCATTCTTCTTCACATCCACAACTTCTTCACTCCACATTTTTAGAGACTATTCACTGTATTCCTGAGTTATTAATTATATTTCTCTCACCATAATCATCATTAAGATTCCATATGTTCGAGTAGTCTCTCTACTCTGCTTACTTGTGTCTTTTGAGCATATCATATTATCTCTACTTGGCACCTTATCATTATATGTCTTTTATTTACAATTATTTGTCATCATTTATCTTGTGTCTATTCGACTATCATGGAGGTGGAAATGGGACAAAATATGAATTTGACTGAAATAGGTCTCCAAACAACCACCCCAACACTTTTTGTTATTTATCTGTGCACGTTGTGAATGTGTAAGATTTTTGTCTCAAGATTTCATCAACTCGAGAACATTATAGTGAGATTCTTTCTCGCAACTCTTATATTTTTCATAAAACATTTACTTTATTTCTCATTTTATAAACATTCAGTTTTAGTTGCCTTTTATTTTTATCATTTGATGTACTTCTATTATTAGCATCTATCTTCGTTTAGGTTTGATTAATTAAAGCTAATTGGATTTAATTACTTTAAAGTAATTAAAACCTCTACAAAAAAAATCTTATTTGATCTTTGTAGCTCCGTGTACTAGTCAACATGAAACTTAACACAAGGGAAGATCCATCCCTTGAAACTTTAAGTAATCTCTACACTAGTACACTTTTTTCTTCTCCACAAATCACCACCCTCCTTTTCCTTTTATGGCATTAGTGATTCTTCTCAAAAGAAACACAAGGCATCTATTTTAGAATCTAGAGGGGTATGCCAAAGATTTTAGAAAATGATGGGTGGTACCCTGAACTAAACCGAGTGCCAAATTCCATAGGACTGTGAGTCTACCATGCCATAGAATTGTAGGGGTTCGAGTTCACAACCGATGATCGATCACATACACAACACTTCTTAACTGAAACCTTCATACCATACCAAAACCTTCCACCCATCCCACTCTATCATCGTGAACACCTACCCCCATCCTTCTCTATCACCATGAACACCTACCCCCTACATGTAGGGGGGTCGCCCACCCTCTCAAGCATTCAACCAATCCCCTATGCCCTTAAAGTGGAATGGTGGAAGACATGTGACGTATGCAATTATAGTTTTAGAAGATGAATATGTGCACTTGTCTCCTCTATAACTAGGACTGTCCCATTTCTTTATTCTCAAAATGTAAGGATAAAACTAAAATCTTTATAGATAAGTAGGAGGTATTCTCCACAACAAGTCAAATTGTGATATTGCTCCCAAGATTTGATTGTGTAATTTTTGAGTCAAACTCATTGACCCATATTTCATAAACTCTTCATAGTTCACACACAAGTTAAATAGGACCACACTAGTCCATAATAGACACATACGTGTGACTTTCTACAAGTTGTGGTTTACCACTCCTATTACACTTGTGTCACTAATGTATGATGATATATAATGTATTTACTTTTTTTATATTTTATAATTTGGCCTTAGTTAATAAATGGACACACACAACAAATATTCAATAAATATTTATATTGCAAATTTTAATCTCAAATTTATTAGATTTTTACATTCCATTTAAATTTAATGTAATGAATTTTTGCTTTTTGATTATGTATGTATTTGTAACTTCAACATTTTAGATCACTCTGTAAACCATCATCAAGAGTGTGATTTGAAATGTTGATACCATGCTTTTTAACATCAATGTTTTAGATTAGACTCTATAATTCATCATCAAGAATGATTTGAAATGTTGATACCACACTTTTATATCGCAATGATAGATTACATAGAGTGATTCGAAACATTGATATCACATTTTTACATCATAATGATAGATCACAATATATGATCCAAATTTGATGCTAAAAAAATCATACATAATCAAAACTAGAAAATCATTATCAAACATTTTTAATAAGTACATAAATACCCTTAAATATATTTAAAATAAAATAATGCCCATATTAGTTGGAAATTTTGAGACCATCTTATTTTGCACTCTCTTTGCTTTCAATGCTTTGAGACTACTATTCCTCATTTCACAAAAATATAAAGAGCTTGAATTAATTAAGCCGATAGGCTTATTTCTAGGAGACTTGCCATTGAAATGTTATGATTTCTCCACGTTGTCGGACGTTTGAAAACAAGAAACAATAGTCGATAAAATAGAAGGTCGTCAGAAGTTAATGATGTTTATTGAATGAACGATGTGTGCCACCATGCAGCTCCCCTCTGCTTTTGCACTCTACAATCTGACCTTCGCACCTGCCAGCCTGTCATCGCATGCCTCACCCAAGTAACCCCATCGCCTAATCGAGTTTTTTTAACCAGTCATTTCTTCCTTTTCGAAAAAATGGTTTCTTGGCTACTTTTTCGAGGTTTGTCAGGCACAACAATGGTTTTTTTTTTTTTTTTTTTGGTTGTCATTTAGGGCAAGACTTCGGAGCAAAAATTTTATTTTGTATTTTATGTACTGTTTAAGGGAAGTAGTCTGGGAAAGAGTGATAAATTTATAATTTTAAAAATAATTTGATATAGCAATTGAAGTAGTAAATAGTAAATACGTTTCAATGTATATCATTTTGTTGGTGTTCTAATTTATTGGGTGATTTGGTAATCATTCGAAAAAACAATATATTGTTCCATTTTGACAGTCAACTAATGACAAGTTTGTGTGAATAATAAACATATTTTTCTTATTGTAATGTTTGTTAAATTTAATTTTTTTTATGTTAAATAATGAATATAATGGTAGATTATGGTATGTATGTGGTGGATTGTAATTTATTAATTGAAAATTTGTTGGTTGAAGACATATAATAAATGATCCAGATATGTGTTAAATAGTTCAAATATCTTGTATGAATTTGGAGTCGATCAATAGCATCGAGGTTTTTATTTTGTTTCATGTATTTGATTAATCTATAGATGATTTATTAATGAGAAAATGGTCTTGATACAAAGAGAAGTTACACAAACTCTAGACAAAATTAAATAAATGTACATTCACACTCTAATTGTCATATCATCTTATCAAGATTAGATATTGTACCAGCTAATATTTAATTCCATTATTTAATTCAACTTACATACTATTCAAATAATTCTAATATTTTATTCAAAACTTTCCAATTTATAATTTATATCAAACTATATTCCTTTACCATTAAAAATATATTATTAAAATAATAAAACATTCCTAACATATAAGATAAATGAAATCATAACGCTCAATTTACAATGGTTGGCACAATGTTTAACAAAGTGGCACATATTAAAAAATTAGGAAAAAGGGGAGATTACCACCTAAAGAGGCTATTTAACTACTAGTAAGTGGAAAGGAATATACAGAATATTGGAGAGAGCAAACCCAAAAAAAATACAATACATATACCTTGGTAACTGAGTAAAAGTTTTTTTTTTTTTTTTTTTTTTGGGGCTATAATAGGATTAAACTCATTTTTGTAGATAAGTTTTACAATCCTTAAATCTATGATTTCAAAATAAAAAATATCATTATTTTTCAAAATAAGATAAGACATGTGGTAGAAAAAGCATTAAATAAGACCTGATGGAATGGGAATGGGATTATATTGAAAATATTGACTTCTTCTTTTTGTTTAAAATTATTAAATACTACTTTTTATAGTTCTGTAGCTAAATCAATGATACGAGTAATGAAAATTTATATTTAAAATTAAAATTTCATATCAACTTTTTTTTATAATATATATTTATATTTTATAAGTGGGTACTATTGTAGACAGTAAGATGTATTTGGTAGCAAATGTTATATTGTATATATAAAATTAATCTTTGACTAAAAAATAGTTCGCTTTCAATTTTTATGAAGTTCGAATAAAATATCCCAATTTACTTATATAAGACTTAACTCTTATTCTTAATCTAAATTTAATTTATTTTTTAATTTATTTAATTACTATTTTCAAATGAAAAGAAAACATGATGATTCCTCTTCAAATATGTATTAGTATATTTAATATTGCATTAAATATTTTTATTTTTATTGAGAGGTGAAACACTTTCATTTTGAAGTAAAAAAGAAAAAGTGAGTGTAAATAGAGAGGGAAGTAAATGTTGTTACAACATAAATGCAAAGAAATTATAGAAAATTTTCATTTACAATCAAAACTCCAAGAGCTTCTTATATCACTTTCACTTTCCTAAATATGAATGACAAGTTATAAACTATGTAAATCATTCTCAGATACATGAGTCAAATTATCATATATTTTGTAATCTACAGATGAGAAATAAATAGAAAACAAAAAAACAAAATTATATTTTAACAATTAATAGTTATAATTACTAAATTAAAAATGAAAAGAAAAATCTTAAATATATATCAATTATACAAATTACACACTTTCATTACTCTTTCTTAATAATATATCTTCAACATGTCGTTCAATACATATGTAGGATATATTTTCTATAATAAGTAAAACCAATAGATTTGTAAATGTTTATTAATTTAATTTAATGGAAAGACGACATCTCACGAGACTAGATTGTCCATTTTATATATACAATAATTAGAGGGACAAAAAGACTAGATTGTCCATTTTATATATACAATAATTAGAGGGACAAAAAGAGGAAGCAGGAGTAAGAAGATTAGGAAGAGGGGAATAAAAAGTGGTAGATGAAGAGACAAAATAAAGATATTTGAGGTGATAGATAGTATATAAATAGATACATATCAAAATTCAAAGAGAAATTTAAAAAAGTAGAATATAGATAGTGAGAGTCAAAGAGAAATTAAAAAAATAGAATATAGATAGTGAGAGGTGAATGGTAAAGACTGGGGTAAGATTAAATAGAGATAGGGACATAGAAAGGAGTGTATGTGTGTATCAAAAAGATACAAAAGGAAAGGATATAGAAGTAGATAGGGAGAATTTGTGAATTAGAGAGAGACATATAGATATAAAAATATAGGGATATACAAATATAGAATAAGATAGAGATGAAGAGATTGATTTAATAAAGACAATTTCAAATAGCTAGGTTGTCCATTTCGTATAAGAAATGAGAGTTAGATCCTGAGATAGATAATTGTAATGAGAGATCACGAGAGAGTGAGAGGGCAAGGGGATAATGAATAAGATGAATGCTATAAAGAACAAAAAAGGGTAGTGAGGTAAAAAGGTTGATAATGATAAAAATAGATAAGGAAACATAATGGATCATGCGAAGATAAATAGGAAGAGTGAAGGAAGAAGACAAAAAGAGAGAATGATAAAGATATATGAGATGATAGATGGATAGTGGATAAATAGATAGATTAGCTATATACATAGAATAAATCAAAGAAATATTTTTAAAAATATGATACAGATACATTAGAAAAAATGATAAAGATGAGTAAGATAAAATAGAGATGGACCTATGTCTCTGAATAGGAGAGATATAAAGATGGGTTATGTTAGTGGATAAGAAATAGTTTATGAATAACTATTCAATAACATCATGAACAAGTATAAGAATATTGGCTTAACCCTTGCACCCTTCAACAGTGCAAGTGCTAGTTTCATTATTTTCTAACATATGGATCAAAAGATGTTTTAAATAAATAAGGATACAAGGTTCCAAAGATCTTTAAATAAATAGGGCATCTCGCTGGTATGTGAGATGAGACTATAATGTTTCATATATGTTTAGAGATGATTAAAAAAATTGTAGACTTCATTAAATAAGTTCATATAATTTGATACGATACACCGAAAATTACCCCCTATTTATCAATAATAGACTCAAATTACATGGTTTTAAAAATGAGTATGCAAATTTC
The DNA here is from genome assembly GCA_028749045.1 of Cupressus sempervirens. NCBI lineage: Eukaryota > Viridiplantae > Streptophyta > Pinopsida > Cupressales > Cupressaceae > Cupressus > Cupressus sempervirens. Next base: position 451,745,428 of record CM053785.1, on the reverse strand, counting down.
ACTATTTAATCCATATATAAATAAAGTTTTAACTTTGTATACGATCTGATTGGAGGTGTGGATCCATCTTAGATGAATAGGTACCGGACAGGATTCATTTTGCATTTAAATATTTAAATATTTCCTTCCTGCGAGAGTAATTTGACATCAATCTCCTTTGTAAACACGGGGAATAAAATGCCCAAGAAAAATGAATTCAATTCCCATTTACATAGGACCTCTTCAAACTTTAAAAATCATAACATCATAGTCTAATTAGCAATTATCAATGGAAAAAGGCTATCCACTCGGATCTATTAGGTTTCTACAATCCATGGAATTTTAAGTATAGTTTTTTTAATCATCAAGGATCATTCTACATGATCCATCATATTCCTTTCACATTCCTTTAACTCTCTGGCATACTGATAATGGATCATGCATCTAGTATAATTAAAAACCTTTTCCTTTCACATTCCTTTAACTCTCTGGCATACTGATAATGGATCATGCATCTAGTATAATTAAAAACCTTTGATGATAAAAAAATAACTCTACAGAATTAAAATTCAGAAATTAGAATTGTACACGCTACTTGCTTCCAGGTCCAGATCAAAGTTCAAAGAAGATTGGCAACCATACTATCTTTCCATTTTTTGAACAGCTTCCACATGGGTCACAGTTTCATCTGGACCCCTGTCTATTGTGCTTCCAACAGGTCCAGGGACACACTGAGCTTGTTTTAAGTTTATTTCCCTGTGTTCCTGCCAAAGAATCTTGTTTGATTCAATAAGATTTTCTATAAAAATAAATATAGATTTAAAGCTTTCAAGAAGATGGTACAGAAAACAGTACTTGGCATACTGCAAATGGGTGGCAGAGAAAGTGAGTAGTAAAATCCGAGTAAGGCATCTCAGGCAGGCCCTGTTTTTGTCTCAGCTTGCCTCTATATGGAGCGGCATAGCAGGGTACGCATGTAAACCAAAATCCAATTGGTCCGCACACAAAAGAAGCAGGTGTTCCCCAACAACCTCCCAAGAGAAGATAGAATAGGTATGCTCTGAGTCCAAACCAAGAAAAAAAGAGTTTACAGTTAGTCCCGTGCCTACACACCTTAGAATGTGCAACTAATGATCACAATCCCGAAATGTCACAAAAAATCTCGATCTAAATAAGGTTTTGAGTTAAAAAATGTCTCTGAACTCTTGATAATCAATTGTTTACAATATAAGAAATTCAAAATCCATGATAGCAATGCACTAAGATTTCTGAATATTGACAGCCAAAAACCAGAAATCCATATAAAAATCCATCATAGCAAGGTACATAGATTTCTGAATTTTGCCGTCAAAAACCAGAAATCATTATGAAAATTTGAAAATCCATGATAGCGATGTACGTAAATTTCTAGCCCGCACAGGTTGATGAGCGGGCTTGAGGTTGTGGGCTTGAGGTTGTGGGTAGTTCCTCATGGTCTCGGGTTCAAATCTCTCCAAAATAAGTGACACATTGCGAGTGGGCTTGAGGTTGTGGGTAGTTCCCCCAGGTCTCGGGTTCAAATCTCTCCAAAATAGGTGACACATTGCGAGTGGGTGGGCTTGAGGTTGTGGGTAATCCCCATGGTCTCGGGTTCAAATCTCTCCAAAATAGGTGACACATTGCGAGTGGGCCGGCTTGAGGTTGTGGGTAGTTCCCCATGGTCTCGGGTTCAAATCTCTCCAAAATAAGTGACACATCGCGAGTGGGCTTGAAGTTGTGGGTAGTTGTGGGTAGTTCCCCATGATCTCGGGTTCAAATCTCAGAGAGGTAGGTGAGACATCTTGTGGGCAGCTGATTTTACGTATTGAGACTAGTCTCGCCCTAGCTCGCATCGGTCGCTGGTCATCCCTGGGCTAGGTCAGGGCCACTGGTCATCACTGGGATAAGTCACAGGAACACCCCATGTAAAAAAAAAGTACATACTTTGAAAGTCAAAAACCAGAATTCAAATATGAAAGTTTCAAAGCCCACATGTACATAGATTTCTGAATGTTAACGGTCAAAATCTCAGAAATCTATGTACATTGCAGTCAATTCGACAGTGGAGAATGGCGTTCCCATACCTCATGGAGGTAGACAAACTATTAAGCAATAATTTCAATCTTGTTAGATCCATGGTCAGGATCCAGAAATCTAAGCGCATTGCAAGCAACTTGTGACTGGAAAATGTCATTCCCGTACCTCATGGAGGTGTGCAAAGTATTAAGTAATAATTTTACTGTTGCTATATGCATTGTACAACTATAATGCTTGAAACATGTTAATGAAAAAGGTTCAAAAATATTACCAAGGCAATAATAAGATAACATGTGTGTCCGATTGTGTATGTTTTTCATTGATATTTCAGGTATTGATGAACTTGATTATCCATGGTCAAAATCCATAAATCTATGTACATAGCAATCAATTTGACGCGAAGAATGACATACCCATACCTCATGGACGTGTAAGCAATCATTTACTATTGTTGAATCCATGGTACACGCAAAATTCTTGAAGTATGGCAATGAAAGATATTCAAAAATACCAACAAAGCTGTAATAAGATAATCTGTGGGTTAAATTGTGCATGTTTTTCATTGGACATTTTAGGTATTGACGGGCTTGACATTTCATATCACGCTAACAATTGTTTGCAGGTGTTGATGGAATACTTACAGAAATCTGAAGCATTGTGAAAGTTAACAAAGTTTCGGCTTAGATCTCAACCTGTTGGTTCACAAATTTAACAAACTTATTAAGGGTTTAGAACCCAGTTTCTCAAACCACAATCAGAGATTCCTAGACGTTCCAAAAGACCTGATTAGGGCTTAAAATATTACCACTGAAATCATTCTTCCTAAACCGAAAGCAAACCAAAAAACTTAAGTTCAGTTGAACAACTCCAGAGAAATTGAAAAGGAATTCAATTTCAATTTCGACTGTGTAGGTTTTTCATTGGACATTTTAGATTTTGATGAACTTGACATTTCATATTGTCCGCAGGTGCTGATGGAAATACTTAAGAAATTTAGAGCATTGTGAAAAGCTTACAATATTCAGCCTTAGAAATTGGATCTCAGTGTGTTGGTTCAAATATTTGACAAATTCGTTGAGTTTTACACACATATCTCTAACCACAACCAGGAATCTCTCTGCCTTAAACATGATTTTTTTTCACGATCCACTAGAAGACCTAGTTTGGGCTTAAAACATTACCATTAAGATTATTCTCCTTAAAACACCAAAAACAACTTCAATTCAGTTGAACGACACCATAGAAATTAAACATAAAATTCAATTTCTCTGCAATTACACATTCCATCACTAGCTGAGATGCAGAGAAAACGCACCTAACAAATGAGACTTTGCCGTCTGTAATGCTGTGGACATTGCGGGCAAACAAGAGGCAGGGGCAGAAGGCACCCCAGGCAGTAGAAGCTGGATTCCTTGTAATATCAGTAATTTGAGAAGCCCATCTGTAATCCTTTGACAAGCCCATCTTGATTCCTTCTCAAGTTCCATGGAGCTTTCAGTTTAGACCTCATAATATCCATTTGCCTTTGCCCAGCTCACATCTCCCTCGCGCCTTCGTCTGCCATCTGCTATATACGTGGCAATAAGAAGAATGGCGTGTCGACAGCAGGAGATTTGCTTCAACAGAAGTTTTCTCCTTCAATCAACTTTGTATGGAAAAAGTCTCGGTTTGCAGCTCTCTTCCTCTTGGTTTAGTTTGCATACATCATTCCCATAACCAAAAAAAAAAGAATATTTTTTAAACATTGCCAAAATAAATTGTGAAAATTTTCAAACTGTAAGTTTTGATTTTAAATAAAAATATGATTTCAAGTTTATATAGTGAAACATTATGTAACAACCCTCTTCAAATCTGCTCTAAAAAATGCTGATGAAAGCTCAAGGAATTTCATCAAACAATTCACATGCAAGGGAAGTATGACTGATATAGTATTTCAGCTGGCTTCAAATGACTTTTTCTTCAATTTGCATCAATGAGAATCTTGTGCTAGAAGACTACAATGGACTGCACAATGACCTAACATGAGTGTGCTACTAATTTTGACAATATTCAGTGCATATATATGATCTAAGCATGAGAAATGAACACCTACAGCCAACTGGCATTTTTACAAACAATTGGTATGCAAACTAACTAGCTGATAAATAATGATATTAAATTGCTTAAATGACACCAGCAACTATTATCTTCTTAATTGCAATGAAAATTACAATGCTCATGAAATATGGCCAAGACTTTGGCATTTACATGGATTACAAAATGATAATGCTGGTATAATGCACACTTACAGCTGAAAGCTTATAACACCCTAAAAAACAATACTAACAAAAGAACCTGGTTGTAGATGGCTGAAATAATTTCCTTCTATGTTGCCCCTTCTGCTTTGCTTTTTTCGAACTGCTTTTTCAGCCTGTTTTTTCGTACCCACTTTTTCAGCTTGCTTTTTTGGTTCCGTTTTTTTCGGACAGCTTTTTTCGTACCCGCTTTTTTTCCAGCCTGCTTTTTCGGTTTCGTTTTTTCGGACTGCTACTATGTTGAATCTCAAGACCATATCTTTCAATGGCGTTAAGATTTCCAGCTTGAATGGATTTCATCCTCCAAACTATTGAGACATAATCTCTAGAAAATTTCTCAATTTCTTTGATATTTTCAAGCATGCATAAAAGAAGCTCTTCCATTTCTTTTATAGTGTTCTCACAAGGGCTCCATCCTTCGTTTTCTCAATGTGGGATAAAACATCACTCCCTTTTATGTAACTTATGTCTCCAATGTATTATAAAATAAAGGGGACTCTTTTAATTTAAATATTTTTCACAAACTATAGTCTATGCATTAATAAAGTTAAATATTTAAATTTAACTTTATAAAATAGCTTTATCAATGCATAACAAATCTTATCAATGATAAACAAGTCTTCTTGCCAATTTTAAACAATTACCATCGACATACTGCTGCCACTGGATGTCCGACCATATCCAAGATGACTTACTATAAATAGTAAGTATGCCCAAAGTTGCCTCAAAACCCCTCAGAAAAATTTGCAACTGAAACTATCTAGGCCAAATGGCCTCTAAATCCCTTTAATGTCCTGGGTAGCCTATGGGACCGTGGAAAAATAGGCTAACGACAACATCATGCTATGAATGCTAAAAAGGGGACATTACACATTAACATATTTTTGTGAAGTGTTCAAAATAGTCTCAAAAAGTGATAAGACCCATAGATATGCACCAAATCATTGATGTGGCACCACATGAGTGCTTATTTATTGAAATTAAAGACATCTATTTTGAGGATATGCATTTTGTTCACGAATTGGTCTAAAATACTCACCTAACATATCACACGTTGGACCCTACTCATGTATTGACTCCTCTCCCTTCCATCGATGCATACTCCTTATTGCTATAACAAGGAGTTGGTGCTTCTAGGCTTGTAACAAATAGTCAATATCTATATAGAGAGAGTGGGCTTAACCATATAGAGAACTATGTGGTCAAGTGCATTTGAGTTGGAGTGGCACTGAGATGGCTGACTTGGGAAGTTTCAATGCTTCACCTCTATGAGCATCACCTAGATGCAATGTGTGCTAAGTTTTTCACTCATTGTCATGAGAGATGGGTTCTTATGAACTACTACTCGTGAAACATGGGTCGATGAGTTTGACTCAAGAGAACTACACAATTGAATCTTAATAGAGATATCACATTTGAAAGCAAGTGGAAAATTTATCCCCTACTTATCAATTGATGGGCTTAAGGAACTTTCTGAGGAATGATTCATAAGGCACAACACTTGCTAAAGGTTTTGCAAATGGCGTTGCAAGTAGAGTGGGCTTGAATATGGAGAGAACTTCATAGTTTTAAGGGCATTCGAGATGGAGTAGTACTAGGATGGGTGAGCTTTTAGGAAGACTCGATGGTTCACCTAGATGCAATGAGTGTTAAGTGTTCCATTCATTCTTATGAGAGATGCATTCTTGTGAACCACTACTCATGAAACATGATCAATGAGTTCGAAAAAAATTACCAATTGAATCCTGATAGCAATATCATAATTTGACTTGTTGTGGGAAATATCTCCTACTTATCAATTATTATACATTTAAATGGGAGTACATAATTATGGTGAAAATAATTTGTTTGCTTGGTTGGAAGAGTTGTCAAAGTTAATACAAAGTTTAGAAAACAGCGTTGAAACCCAACAATTTGAATCTTTAGCAAGAAACTATAATGTCATAAATATCATACAAATTTTAATTGTAAACCAAAATACCCCTTTCAACATAGCCATACGACTTGCACAAGTTAGGTGTGACAAAATTTGTTCACTCTCTATTACTCATATTGTCATTTCAACATATCTTTCCCCCAAAAGCATTACACTATAGGCAAGAACTTTGACACTTGTGTCTCTTGTTCTTTATTGTTATGTTGATGAAATTTATAAAGATGTTTTTAATAATGAACAAGATTTGAAATTTTCAAAAGATTAGAGAATATATCAAGCATTACAAAGACTTTAACGGATTTCATTGAAACAAATAAAAGCATCAAAACATTCAAATTACATTTAAAAATTGATTGTTTTTCAATATTGTTATCTTTTAATAAAAGACCATTTACACTTCTTATGAAACAAAATTTATACAAATGCAAGCTTAAAAAAAGAAGGAAATTGAACTTGTAAAAATTAAGAGTATTATATAATTTCAAATTTTGTTTGCATAGTAATAAGGAAAAATCACGTGTCATTGTGTTGAGTTTATTGAGATAACATCTCATATTTAAATGCTTAGATATGCTAGTGAGAAGTGATTTTGAGAATATGTTTTACAACATTGTTGATGCAAAAATGAGATAGACTCCAAGTTTATTTGGCATTGATTGGTAAGTCTACTTGCTCAATAGAACAAAGAACAATTGTGAAAAACTTTGAAACAAGAATTTCAGGATTTCCTCTAGTGATACCAAAGAAATTGGAGGAACTCAATTTTATGGAGCAACTGTGTAAAGGCTTTCATCTACTGATAGATCTAAAACAACATTTGATGATCGTTGAGAGTCTTAGAGCCCTTTCTACCCCTCATCACATGGATTTGACTAAAAGAGAAACATTTTTAATAAGACTAACCTAGAAAAAATAGATCATGTTGGTTCAAGATATCTTGGAGTTGTTGTCTTTATTGCTACTGGATATGTTGCTAGGTATTTAAAACAATATCAATCATTTAGAAATAGATAACATAGTGAGTGCAAGATGGTGGCTAGCTTCAATTAAGTGACATTGTTTGGGCCAATGATTGTTGAAACTAGGTCAACCAAATCCCTTACAATAATTATGCATTGATGTTATTCAAGTTTATTCTGGTAGTTAATAAATCAATTAATGAATGGTTGCATCTAGTTCTTTAGGCTCTTGGTGGAGGATATGAGGTCATCTCTTTAGGAATACACAAACCAAAATTGGTCTTGATACTTCTACGAATAGCAAGACAATGCCTACATACTAATCTGAGTAAATTTCATTTAACTTGCCTAGTATTTGTCGCTATATATATATATATATATATAACCAATTATGATCAATAGAGAAAAGAACCAAAAAAATAATAATAACAACCACCTCAAACAAATGGATTTCTCCAACCTATGAACACCCCAACACAACTATGCAGAGAATCTTTTATCTAAAAATGGTATTTTTTGGACACCCTTTGACATTTTATCTATAGACTTTTAGTTCCTATACCAACAACAATTATAACTTGGTGATTTGGGTTTTCCAACAAGGCTTCTAATTCTTCAACCTTGGAAACTATGACCACATATGTAAATCTCTAGGCAGAATACTAGTTTTCTTTGTCATTGTTCACAACTTGAATTGTTTTGCATCTTCCACTTATCTTGGGAAGCTGCTCAACAATTTTTGAACACAACATCTATAAATTGCCAATTTCAAGCGAATAAGAGATCAAAAGCACTCAAGATCAATATGTCATAGGTAAGACAAAGAAAGTATCTTTAAACACTAAATCATTGTTTATTTATAGAAAACAACAGAAACCAATATTTAAAACTAATTTCAAAAATAAACTAAGCCTCGCTTCTTAGATGTGCTAAATCTGAAGGACATATGAAGCAGAGTGGGGGGATCTTTTCCACTATCGAAGCTTCTTCTTGTTGAATCTCCCCTTTCCTTCATGCTTAACAAATGCATCTTTGTAAACTCGTGCCAACTTGAGTGAGGGTGTGGAAGGCTTGACCTCACAAAATATAGGAATAAAGAATTCTCATATTTTACAAAAATTGTTGCAACCTCTAATTCTTTTGAAAATGCTAAAAGGGTTTTGAAACCATTTCTTGATGAATGCAGTTTGTTCCACAATTCATATGAATATTTCAATGTGTTTTTGGTTAGTAGATTTTTCTAGAAGATAAGATTTATCTAGAGATCCCCATTGAGTGCAACCAACAAAAAGTCCTATATTTTTGCATAAAAGCGTAAAATTTAGGGGGAAATATTCCGCTTTGAAGTGATTTAAATACATAGGGAGAGAATAAAAACTTTCTAGAAAATTTATGCAAAAATGGTTAAAAACTAAAAACATTATAAATGCACAAACAGTTGTAAAACAATTATGACTTGATTGGTCAAATAAGAAAACAAATTAATCCATGAAACCTATGGAATAGGGACACATAGCGTCCAGTTCCTATTGTTATAGATTATGGTTTATGTTATCAGTGCTATGGTATTTGACTTGGTAGTAAGAAGTCAATATATATAGAATACTTATGTGAAGTCTAGAATGTTGAATTTTGAGAAGTTTTAGTTTTTCATTTGCTTGTCAGAGGTTTATAGACTCTTAACAGTTCTACAAATGTTCCAGAATGTGTTTTATTTTTAAAATTTTAAAATGTTTCAAAACGTGTTCTATTTTTAAAATTTAAAAATATTAGTGACCAAAAGATTGGCCTATTTTATAATTAATGAACAAGGTGTTTTAACAAATATTTTCAATTATGCAGCTATTTTTCTGGGTCAAGATTGTGTAAAAAAATTATCATCAATGTTTCGGATCATACTCCATGATCCATCATTCTTTCTAACATTCTTTCACTCTCTCATCTTGATGATGGATCATGGAGTATAATCTGAAACGTTGATGATAAATTTTTTTACACAATCTTGACCCAAAAAAATAGCTGCATAATTCATGGATTGTGGAAATCTCATAATTGCAAAATCTTTTCAATGCCGATAAAATAGTCGTAAATTCTACGAACATGAACGTAAATTAAGTCTTCAAATTTTTTATATGAAAAATTATAAGAAAAAAATCTACATTAATAAACAATTTTTAAAAAAAATTGTCAAAAATATAAAATAGAATTATAAGAAAATCTACTTGTAAAGAATTGAAGGTAAGACTTTCAAATATCATATACAAAAAAAACAAAAACAAAATCACAACAAAACCTATGAAAATGGAGAAAAAATAAAGTCACAAAAATCCCAATAACTGTTATAATAAAAATAACACAAATAAAATTACATTTCACTTGAAAGGAAGATTGGTTGTGCACAAAATTTGATAAAAGATCGAGACAAAAGAAAACATAACTTGCATAGTTCGTACGAATGGGAGGAAGTAAAAATAACTAAATATTAATTCTTTCTATATATATAATTAAAATTTACTTTCAAATAAAAATACATGGCTAGAATAGCAAGCAATGTATAAGTTAAATATTATTGTCTTAACAATTTATGTTTTTTTAATGAATTAACATAAGTTTAAAACTTGTATTTATCAATTGAACGTTATATTTTAAATATCTAAATATAATTTATTTGATTTTTATATTTTCTTTTATATTTAAAATTTTTTTAAATAAAATTAATTCAAGCTCAATTTAAAAGAATCTTAATTATATTTTTCTTATAATTTAGTTGGAAGAATATACATTCAATAATCAAAACAAATTTTTAGATAATTAAAAATAAATATATATATTTATTTAAATTAATTGAAATATTAAATTATTGATATTTAGTAAACCTTAAATAAAGATTAAAAAACACTTGTTGGAGATTCAAGAGACTCTAAAGTCTTTAGAAGTTCTAAAGTTCCTAGGAAAAAAGTGTAGAGAAACTTTGTAGCCTTACAGAGGTATAGTGAATAACTTTAAAGACTTGTAAAGAAATTGTGAATTCTTGCGAAGCTAAAATTTAACAAATTTTTTAAGTCTTGTACATGAATTTTGCAATTATGTAAAAGAATCGTGAAGATTTCAAGAGAATTTGTGAAGATTTACAGAGAAATTGATTTCTCTTGGATAAAAATCTAAAAAATTGTGAAATACTATAGAAAATTTGTGAATATTTGAAAAAAAATTGTTGAGGATATATGAAGAGTGGTCATTGAAGCTCTGATTCAACCACAATTCCTAAATTTTGATAGACTAAATGGCTTCTACAAAGACTAAATTCAATGCCCTATTTTTGCAAACCCTAAGTTGGGTCATGAGCCTACAACCAAGAGAAAATGGAAGCTTTGGAACATGAAATGAGGTCTCATAAATGTCATTTTTGGTAGGAGTGTGCAAACTAGATGAAACAAATTTTTCTGAGAACAATCAGGAAGGGTTGTTGGTAATGGTAAAGCCAGACTCTACTACTAATGCTACATCCTCTCTTTCTTTAAACTTCAACAATGTGAAGCCACAATTGCATCAATGTACATTCAATGTACATCTTTAGCTTTAGCTTCCTTCCCATGATAGATATAGAAAGGGAACATGATGCCAAATATGAAGAGGAGCATCAAGGAGGCATGTTATGGCTTCCCAAAAGTGAAGCATTATGAATGTTAAAGAATCATTTTGACTGGTAATTTTATAATAAATCTATTCTACTATGGCATGGATCATTTCAGGCTCTAACAATTTTTTCTACCCATTTTCAATTCATGATTGAGATGACCAACAATTATTTTGATTATGGTGGAGACAAACTTGCATTTTTTGTGGCACCTTTTGAGTTGGAATCACCAAAGAATGCTTATGGTAGATTTCTTGGCTTGTTTAATGAGACAACATATCATGGATCATTCTATCAGATGGTTGTTGTGAAATTTGATACTTTCAACAATGATTGGGATTCTGATGATAATCATGTGGGGATCAACATCACTAGCATTTTTTGAAAATTCCATGGTTCTTCCTACCAAACCTCACAAACACAACATGGGATGCTTGGATGGAATATGACAATGGCAAAAATATTATGCATGTCATAACTGCAAGATATACAATTCGTCTATGGAGAGAAGTGAATTTTCCAAAATACTAATGCAACCAGTTCTAGAGTTTTGCAAAAATTTCTAGAAGATATTTTATTACTTTTTGTATTAGATATAGAGAATCAACTGAGTACAAAAAAGGTTTAGGAGGATTAGATAGCAACTAATCCACTAGCATTTAAGACTGGTCAATTCTTTTCCCCATAGGGGTATGTCCTTTACAATAGTATACTTATCACATTTTACATAAAGGAAGTTTCTTTCTAAAAATTGTATTGTCTTAAAATGGAAGCACTTCCATGTTAAGAGTGTTCAACCCTCCAAGTAAGTGGTCTAAGGTCATATCAAGCACCTTGAATATGTCTTTGCATGGATTTGGTTGCTTTCCCCCAGCTCGCTCTCTCTCTCTCTCTCTCTCTCTCTCTCTTTATATATATATATATATATATATATATATATATATATATATATATATATATATATATATATATATATATATATATATATATATATATGTATATATATATATATATGTATATATATATATATATGTATATATATATATATATATATATTTCCAGCCTATTTTAAACAAATTTCTCTGTGAAATTGAGGACTTTGACTTGCTGGGTCAAGGACAATCTTTTATGTCAAGGTCGACCTTGTCCCTGACCTAGGGCAGGGTCAACTTCATCCTTGACCCCAGGTCCAATCTTCAATTTTTGGGAGTTTCGAGATATCAGGCTTCGAAAATTTTCATTTTCCTACTTCCAGGTTGGCTGTTTTAGGTTTCAGAATGGTACATTCTTAAATTACATTTAATCTAGGTCCATTTCTAGGGGTTAGGGTTAATTGGGATTTAATGCTCCCATGTTGACCTTCTCTAGAAGTTTGTGCCCTAGATCTCTATATAAGGAAGCTTTCTTCCCTCATTTTGAGATCCACCTACTATAAAATTTACACACACAGACAAATGATTATTATATCCAGTGTAGATATACTGTCTATCAAGCATTCAAGTGTTCAAGCACCCAATCCATCAAGGAGGTCCATTTTTAGCCATTGAAGGATTCAATCTCTATGGAGTCCTCTTGTTGAAGATTTCTCCATCCACATTCTTCCAAGCCTTTTTCTATGCAAATATCTTTCAAGATTGGTGTTAAAGATCTAATGCCATTGATTTGAGACATCCTACATACATTTCTACAATCATTTGGAGCATTCGTACTTGTGGATTCATGGATTCAAATCTTCCACAAGGATTTCAATATAAGAAAGGTGAATAGTTTCATTTACTTTGTTTATTCATATTGTAATTTCAATTATATTTCAAGGTTGATTCCATATTGGGGTTTGAGTAAGACAAACCTCCCATCCAAATAGCAAAAACCCTTTTTCTCGCAGATACAGGTGTGGAGCAATGAATTAAAGTACAAATTTGGATACCCTTTTCATCGAACTTGTGGGATCCTCAAATACAAATTTCATCAGAGCAGTACTTGTCAAGGTCAACTTTTCGAGGGACAATTGTGTCCTAGGGTAAGATTATGCCCCTCTATCTTGGTCAAGGTTGACCTACATTCAAAGGGACAAAAGTTTTTTGGGTTTTCTCCATCTTGGCATTTCTAGTCCATAATAGGTTGCAGAATTCTCTAAAACTGTACACAAACATTAGAAATCAACATTTGCCAGATTTTCTCTACTCTAAGGTTAGTATTTATCCTTTATCCAATTCATATTTCAAGTACTTTTCCATAACAAAGATTATAGGATCTTCTCCTTTCTCCCTATTCTCCATTGTATGATCCATTTGTGCATTGATCACTTCCTTGTGGTTAATTAATTTGGATCATTCCTATTGGGAATTCGGGTTAAGGATCGGTCCTATTTTCACCCTATTCATTTTGGTGAACCCAACATGTTTACCCTTTTTTCTTTTGTGGAATTAGATGTCCTATTGTGTTTCGTGGTGTTCTATTTCATTTTATATTTGTCACGTCTTTTTGTGCATTACGGTTAGATCTAGTTTATGCTCTTGCATTTTAAAATCAAAAATACAAAAAAATTGCAAAATCTCTTTAAAAATATAAAAATATTTATGCTTTATGTTTTCTTAGATTAGTTCATTTACATTGCATTGGTTTGTGAGCTTAATTACTTATAGTCTTACTTCTACTCTTTTGGTCAGAGGAAGTTGTAGACTTATGAGTATCGTTGAGCTTGAGTCTTCTTCTCCTTTCTCTAGGATCTCAGATGAGAATTTGATTCTTCCTGATTCTAATCCTATTATGGAGAAAAACTCTACTCACTCATCTCATGATGAGGATGATGTTGTAAGTGCTCCTCCTAAACAAGTTCAAAAACTTTCAAATGAACTTGATAAAATGGGTAATTGGCTTACTCAAGAAAACTATAATCAAGATTTTATTCAAGCTATTGAGGCTCTTAAGAAAGTTCTTCATGATAGTGATCAAAGTGTTAACCTCTTGCATGGTATTACACACCTTGTCCATTCCAATGTTAAACCTTTAGCTCAAGAAGCTCAAGACTTAGGGTTGTTTCCTCTTATCACTAGTGTAGAACCTTCTTCTGTTCCTTTCCCTAATGTTCCTACTTATACTACTCCTTTGGTGATTACGATGGCTCCCTCTATGAGTGGATTCAAACTTGTAGTGGTCTTCTTTATCCATCATTTGGTTCTCTTGATTTATTAGTTGAACTATGTGGAAAATTTGTGAACACTGCCTTTGTTGTTGTTCCTACTTCTGATCAGTTTCAAGTTAAGCTTGGTTTGCCGTAGTTAAATGCCATGCATGTTATTGCTTCACCTATTCATTAATGTCTTAAATTTATTCATGATGAAGAAGTTAAGATAGTTAAACATAGTTTATATCATACTTCTAGGCCTAGGGATTGTGCTACACTTGACTTCTTTTGGCCTTCATTACCTAATTCATGTCCTTCTCGTCTTGATCATCTTTTATGTTCATATCAAGCCTATAAGCATCGTAATATTATCGAGTTAAGTTTACCTCCTATGGATCTTAATTGTAGTCTTTTGCCTACAACTTCCATACCTCCTTTATCTATGGCTTCTACAACTGTTAATCAAGCTCCTCATGTTGCTTGTAGGTCTACTGATAATCCTATTAATCCTCCTACAGAGCCTTTGAAGGATCTAGTAATTGTTCCTCCTAGTTCTCAACACATTTCAAACAAGACAAAATGTAATCAATCTGCTAATGAACATCATAAGAAGCATCGTACTCAAGCTAAAGCTCGTAATTATGTTCTTCAAAAATCTTTAACTTCTTTGGAAAGAACTATGCACAATTTGTTAGAAGAAGTTGTTGCTAATAATGATGTTAATATGCATGACTATGGTGATTCCATGCTAAAGCTCGTAATTGTATTCTTCAAAAATATTTACCTTCTTTGGATACAACTACGCATGATGTGTTAGAAGAAGTTGCTACTAACAATGATGTTAAGATGCATGATTCTAATGATTCCATTTGTATCTTAGATCCTATTTTGATTGATCTAGATGAAGAAGATACTCTTGATAATACTGATGATGTTGATGATGAATATGAAACTATTAACATTGACATTGATTTACCTAATATGCTTTCCTCCTAATTGACACTTACACCTAGTATCAAACATTGTGATTCTCAAGAGGATCCTTGTTTGGAACTAGCTATCATTCCTACTATGTTGGATTTAGTCCCTCTTGCAAGTTACCCACCTTCCCTAAATGATATAAAATGAGATGGGGGGAGTAGGTGACGTGCTTGATTGGCTTGTCCCTCATGTAGCCTTTTATGTGTTTGTCTGTTGTATTGTGCTTCTCCCGTGATGTAGTTTCTAAATGTTGTTAGATTCTCTTTTATGATCTTTGTTTCTCTGTAGTTGCAAGGTGATAAAATAATTGAACCTATTGTACTATTCCTCTATATGTATCTCCATTCTTCCATATGTTGTTTCATGTTATGTTGTACTTGTGCTATTGTTCGTACATGTTTCCCTGTGTAGTCTACTTGGATTCGTGACTTGGTAGCATTAATTCTTTTTGGTCTCTAGGTCATGGTCCAAAAAGATTCTTCTTTGTATCTCTTATGCTATCTTTCCTCCTTTGTGATTGTAGCTCTACTTTCTTTGGGGAATCATGTCAATTAATTTGCAATAATATCATATATATATATATATATATATATATATATATATAATCTTATGATCATATTAACTC
The DNA here is from genome assembly GCA_028749045.1 of Cupressus sempervirens. NCBI lineage: Eukaryota > Viridiplantae > Streptophyta > Pinopsida > Cupressales > Cupressaceae > Cupressus > Cupressus sempervirens. The sequence goes on along the minus strand of CM053785.1, from coordinate 451,729,835 downwards.
CACAGTATGCAGATCCCTTCTTGTTCTATGTATTGTTATGTGCTATTTCCCTTGATTTGTCTTTGTCTCGAGGCATCTTGTAGTGGAAACAATAGAGTTGTTTATGTTTTCGTTAAAGCCATTGCTCCTGTTAAAGTGTTAGCAATGACTTTAACATGGGGATATATGCTCTACTCACTTATTGCGCACACACACTTTTCAATACATATATATTATTTTTCAAAATACCTTTTCTCCCTTTTTGGATTAGTGACTAATCCTTAAAGCATGGTTTTATATTTTAGGATCTCTTGATCGCTCCAATTTCAAATATATTTTGATCCCTTAAGGTCAAAGGTGTCCTTAAGATTGGATCTCTTTTTCTTTTTGGTTTTATTCTTATAGAATATAATATTCTTAAGAGTAAATCCTTGATGGGTTAACTAGTGAGTAGCCACATTCACTAGGTGGTTCAATTCCATCTTTCTTGTTGAACAATTTTCTTCTGTGGTTCACAATGGGACATAAGTTCTCATTGGGTGAGATAATCACACTCTTTTTCTTTTTTCTTTTTCTAGAGATGTCTCTCTTATTGTGATCTTGGAGTTGACAAAGACTTGAGTCTCTTGGGGTTTGAGGATCTCTTTGTCCCTTTGATTTTAATAAGTTTATCTTTTCATTATGATCTACTTTACCAAGAGTTTGCATCAAGTCCATACTCTTTCTAAAGTGGGGGCTAAATGTATCATCTTAAAGAAGCACTTCCATATTAAGAGTGTTTAGCCCTCCGAGTAAATGGTTTGGGGTCATGTCAAGCACCTTGAATAGGTATTTGCATGAATCTGGTTATTTTGCCCCTATTCTGCTTCTCTCTCTCTCTCTCTCTCTCTCTCTCTCTCTCTCTCTCTCTCTCTCTCTCTCTCTCTCTCTCTCTCTCTCTCTCTCTCTCTCTCTCTCTCTCTCTCTCTCTCCAGCCTATTTCTGACAACTTTCTCTATGAAATTGAGAACTTTGACTTTCTGGGTCAAGGTCGACCTCGACCCTAACCTAGGGTAGGGTCGACCTCGTCCCTAACCCTAGGTCCAATTTTCAAGTTCTGGGAGTTTTGGGATATTGGGCTTCGAGAAGTTCCTTTTTCCCGCTTTTGGGTCGGATGTTTTAGGTTTTAGAATGGTACACTCTTAAATTTCATTTAATCTAGGTCCATTTATAGGGGTTAGGGATAATTGGGATTTAATGCTCCAATGTCAGCCTTCTCTAGAAGTTTGTGCCCTAGATCTCTATATAAGGAAGCCTTCTTCCCTCATTTTGAGATCCACCTATTGTGAAATTTATGCACACAAGAGATATCAGATAAATGATTATTCTATGAAGTGAAGATCTACTATCTATCAAGCATTCAAGCATTCAAGTGTTCAAGAATCCAATTCATCAAGGAGGTCCATTATTAGCCATTGAAGGATTTAATCTCTATGGAGCCCTCTTGTTGAAGATTTATCCATCCACATTCTTCCAAGCCTTTTTCTATGCAAAGATCCATTCAAGATTGGCATTGAAGATCTAATTCCATTGATTTGAGACATCCTACATTCATTTGGAACATTTGTACTTGTGGATTCAAGGATTTTAATCCTCCACAATGATTTCAATATGTGCAAGGTGAGTAGTTCCATTTACTTTGTTTATTCATATTGCAATTTCAATTATATTTCAAGGTTGATTCCAAACTAGGGTTTGACCAAGGCAAACCCCCCATCCAAACAAAAAAACCCTTTTTCTTGCAGCTACAGGTGTGGAACAGTGAATTAAAGTGAAAATTTAGATACCCTTTTTGTCAAACTTGCTAGATCCACAAACAAATTTTTTGTTAGAGCAGTGCAAGTCAAGGTTGACTTTTTAGGGTACAATTGTGCCCCTCTATCTAGGTCAAGGTTGACCTACATTCAAAAGGACACAATTTTTTTGGGTTTTCTCCATCTCAACATTTCCAATTTGGAATAGGTTGCAAAATTCTTTGAAACTATACATAGACATCAGAAATCAATATTTTCCAGATTTGTACTACTTTAAGGTTTGTATTTGTCTTTTATCCAATTTAGATTTAAAGTACTTACTTTTCCATAATAAATATTATAGGATCTTCTCCTTTCTCCCTATTCTCCATTGCATGATCCTTTTATGCATTGATCACTTCCTCGTGGTTAATCAATTCGGATCATTCCTATTGGGAATTTGGGTTGAGGATAGGTCCTATTCTCACCCTATTCAAAGATATACAATGAAACTATAACTACATAAATCAAAAATTATGGAAGCATTTAAACTCATCCTTCTTTATTGCTATCATTGTCATCAACTATGTCTCATCATTCATAATCAACCGTCTTGGTGTTTTGGCTTGTCCTTCTTTCAATTCTGATTGACTTACAATGTTATCTTCCTGGGGTGATCCATTATTGGCTCTACTTTCTAGATTACCCACAATAGGTTCAATACTTTTTTGCATATTTGTTTTAAAACCTATGTCATTTTTCTCATTATCATGTCTAATTGAACATGGTATTGCAGCAATGCAAGTTAGATTTGTTGTGATGTAGAGCCTAATCAGACTTGAGGTTTATTCAATGTGGTTTCCTGCCAGATTATTTATACAGGGGTTTGGAGGTAGCACCCCCAAGACAGGGTGAAGGGGTAGTGCCCCTTGCAGGGTCTTGGGGCAATGCCCTAGGTGCACTCATAGTATAGGGTGGGGTTGAGGGACAACACCCTGTGGGAGTTTTCAGGGGGAAATGCCCCCAAAGCCAAAAATGACTCTACTAATGTAAATTGCATCAACTATTATTATTTTCTATTAGATGACTTATTCTAGCCCTAATTTTGTAAGCATCAAAAGCTTTTATAAAATGAATTAGGGTTATGGATTTCATGATGTATGATGATATTGTAGCCTCTTGTAGCGGTATTGAGCTATAAGGGATTGTAGATTGTAATCACCAGATAATAATAATAGTTTACTTAATGTTGGTGGACGTAGCCTAGGCATTGGTTGAACCATGTTAAATCTTTGTGTCTTGTGTTCTCTTCTATGTAATCTATTATTTTTTGATATTGGTTAGATTTGCATGTAATTGTTATTTATATATGTGGTTAATCCTAACAAGAGTTTGGACATCCTTTTGGAATATATAAATCATGGCCCCTTCTTAGATCAATGATTTGAATATTTCCTTTGGTATCTCGATGACTATTGAAAGTAACATGATGTTGAAAAGGTGAGTTTATGATTAAAATCAGAAAGAACCGGAGGCCTAGATTGAAAGATCTCTCATTTATATGCTTCCAAGTTGGCCACAAGATTTGAGTAGATAAAACAAACCAAAACTTATTAAACATTAGATCAAATTTTTCTGACAAACCCAAAAAGGACATAAAAAAATGATAGGCTAGGAGTATTATTCCACATAAGGCCATGACCAAAGAAAACAACCCAAATAAATGAAGCCCATGCAAAATCAAAGAAAAGGTGATCAAAAGTCTCATGGAAATGACGTATAGAACAAAATAAAGTTTTTTTTACTTCCCTTTTCTAGAAATGACCCAAGAACAAGCTTTTTCAAGAGAAAAAACCATCGAAAACAACACTTTTTGGGCTCAACTCAGGAGCTAGAATAAGTCAAAAATTGTGTTCCACCTATTACTTGGCCAAAAAAACCCCCACTCTAGATCGATTCTAACATAGGAGCATCCTTGGGATTTAGGCAATCTTGCATCACCCAAAAACATATTTGCTTTGTTTTCTGTTTCCAGTTCTTGTCCGATAGTTTGAGTTGGCGATCACTTGATTTCTTGTTCTAGATTCCATGGGCTTGTCTTCTTATTGTGGACCTATCCTAGATCATTATCCCATGTTTACAAAATTTAATGTTATATATTTTTGGAGTTATGTTTCATCTTATTGAGTGTTGATTTCCAATGTGGTTCTTCATAGGATGCATGGTATTTTTCTTGTATGAGGTTTATCTCTTTCCACAAGGTTCCATGGCTTTGCACATAGTTTTTTGGATCATGTGAGAACATATATCAAGGCCAAAAATGTTCTTATAATGTGTTATTTATTTGGTCATTAATTCATTATGGGTCAGTCCTATTGTATAACATGTTTCCTATTATTGGAGAATGTGAACTCAAAGTCGACTTATGTGTCTAGATGGCTATATATGTAATGTAGATGAGTCTTGTAGAGAAATAAGCTTAGTAAAGCAAGGTGATAGTTTGAGAGATAAAAGTTGGTCTATAATATGAAATTTATTGGCCATAACTGGGAAGGCCTTACAATCTGACATTTATGTTGTTTATTTGATGTAATTTCGTATCTGTTGATAATAAATTGGCTTGTTTTCAATTATATTTTTTCGTACTTATATTGTGTTATCTTGCTAGTGGTTTTGGTCATCTCCTTTGGGGATACACCAACCTTGTACTATATTAGATGGTATCAGACTGAGGTTTATTTGGTTGGTGACTTATCAGACTATGGTTGATCTTTGTGGACCTGTCAAGACTTGGACTTCTTGGTTGTTAGGTGGAAAATCATAGTTCTAGCTTGCAATTACTTACACAAGTTGGTGTTAACCTATTATAGACTTGTTGACTTCTTGTTGGTGAAAATATTACCAAAGATTGAGGCAATTGTACTTTTTTCTAATTCAATGCCACCTAGAAGGATGAATCCTAGGAGGTTGGAACATATGTTTGAAGAATTTAAGGAAAAGATGAGGAATGTGATTCATAATGTCTCGAATGGGTTGAGGAGAAATCCTAAAACAAAGGATGACTATGTGGAAGTTGTTGAAGATCTTGAAGTACCTAAAGTAGAGATCCTTGCAGAAGAGGAAAGATTGCTGAGAGCTATGGTACATGTTGGTAAGGGTCATAGAATGGAGGTATCAAATTATTCTGGTTCTTTGGATCCTATGGATTTGATAAATTGGAGTAATGAACTTGATGATTATTTTGTGCTTGAGAATATTGTAGATCCACAAAGGGTTAAGATAGCACATATAAAATTGAACGGTCATGTTGCCTTATGGTGGAAAGAAGTGCAAAAATATAGAGAAGACAATGATGAACTTAAGATTAATAGATGGAAACCTATGGTTTCTATATTGAAGGCTAAATTCATTCTTGAAGATTATAAACATGAATTGTTTAAGTAGTTGTAGAACTTGAGATTAAAAAAACATGTTTGTAAAGGAATATACTATAGAATTTTAGAAGGTATAGATTAGATTTGGACATCGTAAATATTCTAAGGAAAAGGTTGCAAGGTATGTTAATGGTTTGAAATTTAATATTTAGGATCAGTTAATTATGTTGAAACTTAGTTCAATTGAAAATGCTTATCAGTATGCATTGAAAATAGAAGATAAGTTAGGAAAAAAGCAAGATAAATAGTTGACAAAGGTAGAGAAGGGTAAGAAAATAGATTCTGATAAGAAATTTGTGTTCAAGGGTACTTGTTTCAAATGTGGTAAAGAGGTCATGAAGCTTTTTGAATGTCCTGGTAAAAAGATTGATACACAAAATTTGGTAGTACAAGAAGATAAAAAAGGAAGCACCTAATGTAGATTTTGCTTCGCTTGAAGTTGGAGAATCTCTTTTCATGAAAAAGATCATGTATACTAAGCATGATGAGGAACTGGTGTGAAAAAGAAACTTTTTAAGAATTGCTTGTATCTCTGGACAAAAATGTTTCAAGGTTATTGTGGATGGAGGTAGTACCGATAATCTTATATCAAAAGAAATTGTCAGAAAGCTTGGATTGCAAAGATTGGAACATCCTACTCCCTATGGTATTAGTTGGTTTCAAGATGATATTTGGGTACAAGTTAGAGAAAATTTCTTGATTAATTTTAGTATTGGATCTTTTAAGGAAGAAGTCTTCTATGATGTGGTTGATATGAGTACTTATCATTATTTACTTGGAAGACCTAGGCAAATGGATAGAGGAGCTATTCATGACTGTAGAAAGAATATTGTTACAATTGAAAATGATGGTAGGATTTTTGTTCTATTTTCTTTGAAGGATAAATAAGGAGGAAGAACAAAGAACTTGAGTGTTTTCAAGACTTTTAGTTTGAGAACAATAGAGCATGAGATTCAAGTTACTACTGTTGAAAGATAATATGATTTGAGGAAATTGTATGATCCTATGGTTAAGAACAAAGGAAAAGGGAAAATGACTTCTAATTAGATGAAAGTATGTGACACGTATGGTTTATTTGATCCTAGTAGTAGCAATGGATTAGAGGTAACTGATGGAACAACTAGTTGCAGTAGTGAGTTTGGACAAACTTTTGTGATGATTGGTGAAGAGGATTTATGGGTTAAGAATGAGCATGTGATATATGTGTTGAATCCTTTTAGATGTTTGTAAGTCCTTATGCAACATCTTTTTGTCACATTGGGTGTTTGATACAGGAGCATCCTTTGGTTGTTAGCAATTTTGCATCACCCAAAAATATATTTGCTTTCTTTTCTATTTCCAGTTCTTGTCTTATAGTTTGAGTTGGAGATCATTTGATTTCGTAGTCTAGCTTTTGCTGACTTGACTTCTTACTATGGACCTATCTAGGATCATTATCCTATGTTCACATAATTTAATGTTACATTTCATCTTCTTAGCTGTTGATTTCCTATTTGGTTTTCCATATGATGTGTGGTATTTTTCTTTTGCAAGGTTTATCTCTTTCCACAATGTTTCATGGCTTTGCATATAGTTTCTTGTATCATGTGAGGAATTTAAGGTCATCGATGTTCTTATGTTGTGTTATGTATTTGGTCATAAATTCATTATGCATTAGTCCCATATTGCATAACATGTTTCCTATTATTGGAGAATGTAAACTCAAAGCCAACCTATGTCTAGATGGCTATATATGTAATGTAGATGAGTTCTGTAGAGAAACAAGGTTAGTAGAGAAAGGTGATATCTTGAGAGATAAGAATTGGCCTATAATCTAGAATGTATTGGCCATAACTAGGAAGGCATTACAACCCAACATGTATGTTGTCTATTTGATGTAATTTAAGATCTATTGATAATAAATCGACTTGTTTTCAATTGTATCTTGTTGTACTTCTATTGTGTTATCTTGTTGAGGGTTTTGGTCATCTCCTTTAGGGATACACCAACCTTGTACTACATTACATTCTATTAATGGTGTTATTATCAACCTTGAACATGTCATGGATATGTCAACAAGTAAAATCACCCAACATCTTGCCATCTTTCCACTTAATATGTTTATATGAATCAAAAGTTAGAATAACCTTACCTGGAAACCAATTACCAAAATCTTTCACAATAAGAGTGTAAGTTCTTTTTGGGATTTAGGGGTGTTAAATTTAGAGCTAATATCTTCACGAGAACAGATCTTACTATCAACAAAAATATCTTAAATAACAGAACTCCCCTTATATTTACATGCCTTAGCAAAGTAGTATTGAGTGAGGGCTAAGGGTTTTCCCCTAAGATAATTGACCCACCAAATTGACCTATCTACATTTGTAAAGGAGGGGTTCTTACCAACCACATACCTAGAACAAATAAGGGGTCTAACTTGACACCATGAATTCCATAACGAATTGAAAACCTTAGAGCCAAAAAAATTTATATCAAAATCTCCAAATACAATGTCATATAGAAAAAATCCTTCCATTGCTTTCCTTTCTTAACAAGGGACCATTGTAGATTGTTTCTGATTAACACCTTTCAAGATTCATTTCCATTCAAGAATTTAAGAATCCATTTGGATGCCAATGAAACTCCTTATTTTTTCAAATATTTCAACCCAAGGCCTCCCCGATTTTTAAGAGAGAAACACCATTTCCATTGGACACAATGCCCTCTTCTATTGCCCAAAACATCAGACCACAACATGTTTCTAATGATCTTTTCCAATTTATTAGTGTGATAATTGGCAAAGATCTAAGTAGACGCATAATATATAACATGAGATGCCAAAACTTTATGCACTATTTATACTCTACATACAATGGAGAGCACATGTATTTGCCATTTAATATGTCTCCTTTCAATTTTTTAATATATCTACTCCCACATCTCACTTAAGATGGCTCAAGAGAAAATGGAATACCTAAATATCTTACCATAAGTAAGGGCCATACCATTGCCAATTCATATCTTTAAGCTAGAAAGTTGGAGGATCTATGCAACCTAGAACAAAAGATTTTTGAGGAGAAATCTTGGCTCCAGAAGCAAAAAAAAAAAAATGAAGTCTATTGAGGACACTGTCAAAAATTTCCTTCTGATAATTCTACAAATAGTGGAGTGTCATCAACAAATTTATCAATACATAACTCTTCCCCATTAGGAAGTTTGATACCCTTAACACGAGGAACACGAGGACCAAATTCCTTGGCTTTAAGTATATAGGATAGGGCATCAACAATAATATCAAATATTGAAGATGCTATAGTACACTCTTGTCTCATAGATCTTCTAAGCATGATTGGATCAAAGAGATCACCATTCACCTCAATGATAGAAGAGGAGTCTTTGAATAGAATATTCACCCATCTATAGAAGAAATCAAGGAATCCAAAGGTCTCCAACATCTCGATTACAAATGACCTTTCAATTCTATCACATGCTTTTTCAATATCCAACAAGATCATACCAACATTCTCACCATCCATTTTTGCCTAGTACATAGCCTCCAAATTGGTGATGAGATTATCCAAAATAAATCTTCCTTTGATAAACCCAGTTTATGTAATTGAAATGATATCCTTTAATATGTCTATCAGCCTCTTAGCTAATAATTTTTCTATAATATTGTAAGATAGATTCAATGCTATTATCAATTTCCAATTCTTGACTTGAGGTTTGTCTCCCCCTTTAGGTAGAAGCTTATTCACTCCTTTGTTAATGTTTCCCACAAAGAGAGCCTTTGTCAAAAGTAAACAGATTAACTCTAATAGTTCCTTAGAAATCCATTCTTTATTTTTCTTGTAGAATTCTACTAGAATTTTATCCATCCCTGGAGATTTACCATTGCCAAGGAGTCAATGGTACTATCAATTTCTTCAATGGTTATCTCCTAACTCAACTTCTTAGCATGAATTCTTTTAATTTTTATGGGAATGAAATTGCACACATTCATCACATCAGAGTTTTCTATTCCATGTTCAAAAGAGAATAAATCTTTATAGAACTTGACAAATGCCTCCAAAATCTTGGAGTTGGCATTAGTGAACTCACCTTCAACTTGAATGCCATTAATTTCCTCTTTGCTTTTCTTAGCTTTAATAATGTTAAGGCAATATTTAGATCCCGTGTCAGCCTCATTCAACCATTTGGCCATAGCCCTATTCCTTTTTCCTTGGATTTTATATTGTTGAATTTTCCTTAGTTGACACTCGATATCAATTAGTTGCTCCTCAAGTTTGATATCATTCCCCTTCATTTGAAGAGCTTTCTCCACTTCATTCAATTTATTTTGACGCCATCTTTCTCTAAGGTTTTTGTCTTTGGCCTCTTTTGCTCCAGTAGTTTGAAACATCATTTTCCATACCTTAACCATTATATTCCATTTTTTAATAGGAGAACTAAGAGGGTTACAAAACTTATGGCTCCAATCGAGTCCTCATCATACAAGAGAGAGACATTGAGTTTAGTTAATTTAGTCCTCTTGGAACCTTTGCCCTGATAGAAGTGATCTTTAAGGATAATAGTGGCTAAAATGGGTGAGCGATCAAAAATGTTGGTAGGATGAATAGTGCTAGGGGTTTGACCAGGATTATATTGCAGACACAACTTAGAGGAGCTCAAATACAATCTATCCAATCTACAATATATTTTGTGCTCATAGCTTGATTAATACACCATTTAAACCATATGTTGTCAAATACTCCCTTAATATTTTCCAATGGGTCCAATAGACAAAACCTTCTTTTGAATTTAGACCAAAAGAAAAATTCATTTCCTTTCCATCCCAATTTATTGCCTCCTACCTTGTCTTGTTTATCTTCAATCATATTGAAATCCCCAATGAAAGCCCCAGTTACATCTAGAAAATTCATGGATAACCAATCCCAAAAGAAGATTGTTTCCCTATAGTCATTAGATGCATAAATATTGCAGATTCCAATAGTATTGGCCTCATGTTTTAATGTAGTCCATAATGCTCCCTGACAAGGGGACATTCCATTGTCAATGATTTTACAACCCATGGGGTCTAATTAGGGTAGCTAACCCCCCTTTACCTCTATAATGTCTTGTATGTAGACAAATGGCTGTATTGCATTAGAATTTTAGATTGTTGAAAGCTTGACACCTGATAACTTTAATTTCTTGAAGATAAACAATGTTTTTCCCCAACAATTTATTACACCAATTTCTCACCACATAGTTTCAATCAAGCATTTCAAGGCCTCTTGTATTTCAGCTATGAATTTTTATATTCATATTTAACACAATGAGGGGGTTTGATTCGTGCAAAGTTTTTTGAAACATTCTGACATCTCGCTATTTTTCATCTTATTGACTCTCTCACCACTTTTAGCACAATTAGTTCTTTCATAAGTTTCCTCTTATTTCTTCTTATTAACCACCTTAGTGAACCCAAATTTCTTATTATCTAGTTCAGAATGGGCACCAGGAATGATCTACATGATAGGTTTATTTGTGGAAGGCATGTTCTCAAGGCTAGTCCTCATCTGATTTAGGGCAGTTTGGGACTCTATATGACCCCGATAAGCCTTATTCTTAATGCTTTCCAAGGCAATTTACTATGCATTTAGTCTAGGGGCATTATCAATGTTGGGACATGAATATATTGGGGCTAAGAGTTAGAAGGATTGACTTTCTTGTAGAATCATTATTATCCTTTCTCATTTCAAAATATTCTTCAAAAAGAGGGTTGTACAATGAATCAAATTTATCAACAAGAGTTTCAATAGTTTCACTTTCAACATCACTATTTTTTCAACATTAACATCCTTTTTTCTAGAAGCATTATTCTTATTATTACCATCAATTTTTTAAAAAAATTTTATGTCTTTCAAAGAAGGCAAATCTTTCCTATTATGACCATTCAATTTGCATTGAAAGCATGCACTAATATCCTGAAGCTTAACTAATTTCCAAGCAAACAAATCCTCTTCAATTTTCAAAGAAATCACATTATGAAATAATATTTCAGGATTCAGGTCAAGAACTCAAGCATTGAGATGGGGGAGGGTAATTCTAGAGTTCTCTGCCTGAAAAACTAAGCCCAAAGGTTTGAGTATATGAGGAATACAAGGCTATAATTCTATTTGAACTCCTTGTAACTAAATCCAAATGGGAAAGCATTAGACAAAATTGTCCCCATTTCCTTTTGGTGACTAAGGGAAGGCCCAAAATAGGGTTTTCCCTACTTTCTAGAAGCCCTTTTTTAGGACTTTATCTTGCATGGAGTAGATCATATGATTTTAGTTAACAACCATCCTCGATTCACCCCCCACCCCCCACAAATATTATTAAACCAATCATCAAGAAATTTCCTTGCTAGTAAAAACTAAGTATGTTTTGTTCCATCTTAACAACCTCAATCATGTCAGCATTTGGAAAGAGATTGAGCACACTCCCACAAGGCATCAAGTTCTTACCTTATTTACTTCCCTCTGGTCCATGGCTCTATGTGTCAGTTCCATCGCCTCATTTATCTCCATCAATGTTGGTTCCTCCTCTATTCCCCACATCTTGGCATTCAAAAACTCCTTCAAAACTAGTTCTCATAATATTTAGGGCATGATTCATCTGCCACCACCACCTCTAGGATGATTTAACAGTTGCATTATTGACCTGGTTCCTTCCATCATATTCATGTGTGGCTTTACCCTCTCCTACCTTCTCATTATGGATATGTATAACCATAACTAGTCTAACCTAAGACTCGAGTGAACTGAGTCATGTAAACACAAACTAAAAACTACCTTGAAAACATGAGTGAACCAAAAAATGGGGGTTTTTAAACACAAAAAAAAAAACACAAAATTATCAAACAATCAAGACCAAAGACATAAAAAACAATGTGACCACCCAAAAGGATGACACACAAGACTTCCATATAGCCAAACGGTCATCGATCTGCAAATAGGGCAAGTACAAGACACATAATGCTTGGATGGGTACCCCACTTGTAGACCTCTATTCTCCCCAGAGTTAGATTTCTTGCTTCCCCAAGATATTTTATTAGTCCCTTCCATTAATGCATGAGGTCCTATAGTTTTTGGTAGCATTCTTTTCTATTAATTTTCTTATTAGAAATAATGCAATTCCCTTTTAAATATTATATGGTGTATGGAAAATTTTCTATTAAAAAGAATTTCCCAATTTTACTTTCTTTTTTATGATTGGCTATTATCATTTTTTCTTGTAGTCTTTTTATTTCTATGATTGAGAAATTTCAAAAAAATTAGATGATGTGATTTCATGTTTGGACAAGTGACATGCTTAGGTGGATGGCACATGTCTAGACAACAATTAAACATGGCATGGTAGGTGTCAGTTGCATGTTCTTATCAAGGAAAAATATGGCTTTTTATGAGCTACTTCATCATAATTCCATCTCATATATTCACAAGTTACAACTCTCTTTCCCCTCAATATGATCTGTTATAGTGTATCTAACTTATAGACATGTCTTAAAAAAATATGGATTGGATTTTGTTTTCCCTCTATTTGTACCATATTTCTAAGTTATGTTTCTTTCTAGGACATGCAACCTTTCTCTTTTCTCTTAATTTTTATTATCACTCGGTATTTTTTAACAATTTTTTTTTCCAAAAAATTCACATGTTCTTGATTTTGGAAAAGTCTCTAATTTTTTGTTTTGTATTAAACTAGGGGTCTTGAGGCAAATCTAAATAACCATTTCACACTCAAGAACTTAAGTGATCATTGTCATCCAAGATTAGGCAACAAACTTATTTAAGGTTTCAAACAAAGATCCAAATCACCATTGTTTCATTAGCATAGAACATGGTTGTAAGTTCTTTTGACCCTCTTCTATGTTTACACTAAAAAAATTTACCGTGAATTTTTTGCAATTAGCGATATATTTTTTTTCAAGCAAATGATTGGAACTTCTCTATTGTTCTTTCAAATATGCCAAAACCCATTATTTTCTCATAGCTGGGGTTTTGTTAGGAAAAAACTTCAAAGTGATTAACATCTCTAAAATGTTTAGATGATCATTTTTATAAGGAGATAATCATAACCAAACCTCCAAGAAACTTATGCTTCAAACCTCAAAAACACCAGGATTAGGCAAAGTTAAGACATTCAAATTGCTACATAAATATGGAAACAATAGTGGTAAGTCCAAAAAATTGTAAACATGATCGTTGCTTTTGCATTGTCAGAAAAAATAAGCTTTTAAATGAAAAATCCATAAAAAAGTGAAAATCCCACAATAGAGTATGAAATCTACCAAGAAATATAAAATTGAAGAAAGCATAAACTATGCAAAAATCCATGACAAGTTGGAAGTCCTTATCCACTCCAAAATCTTGAAAAATCTTTGAAGAGGCAAAATTTCTAAAATCTTTGTCTAAAAATTCCTTAACTGTGCCAAACTTCTAAGAATCCTCTAGAATTCCCTAGCAAGGTGAAATCTTAGAAATTCCATTGAAAGCTAAAATCTATTGAATTCTCCTAAAGATGACCATGCTTCAAGACCCCTATGACTTCTCAAAGTTCTTATTGGGATGAGATTATATGAAATCCCAAATAAGCCTTAAACTCTAAATTCATTATTGGCTTATATCCCCAAAATCTAGAATTAATATATATGATTATAAAGGTTTAGATTGAAGTATGTGATGCAAGTGTGATATCAAATTTAAAATCATGGAAATAGCAACTCACTCGTTCATGTCATTTATTCAGAAGGATCAAACCATAAAGATATATATCGTTAAAGACCTAACTAGTGCTTGGAGGTCATGAGTGCTCATTAGGTAGCCAAGCCAAGCAATAGAGTTGGTGAAGAAATACAACGCATAGCATATTCAAATGTTGAAATTCACATACATCAAAATTCTAAGATTCTCTAGAAGACCTTATAAACTTACTTCCAAGATAACAATAAATAAAATCATAATGTTGGAAATATCAAGACATTTTTTTTGCATATGATTTAGAAGGATAGGCACGAGGTTGGAGTGGGGTACCTTATCATATTGGGGAATTGTACAGAAGTTCCTCCAGACAAGCTATAGGAAAATTTGATATGGAATTCCAATTTTATACTCTCTAGATAGATACAGCAAAAAGGAACTTTGATCCCCATCATATCATCAAAAATGCTTTTGGGAGAGAACATAGGCATAAGAAGCACATCGAGGATTACTAGGATAATTGCCTTGATGAATTTGACGTAACAAAAAGAAAATTTTCCAAAAATGTTCTGGGGAGATAGTAGATATTATAGGTGACTCTAGTTAATTACTGCAAACAAGGGTGTCGGTCCAACACATCACACACCACTTCACATTCAAGTTTCCATTCTTCGGCAATTTTAGTTCTGCTTTAAATTCAAAGCTATTGTTTCCTTACCTTCTCTTCTTCCAAAATCAAAATAATGTTATATTCAAACATTTTAATATTCTTATGCAAAATCAATTTTTGCATGTTTCAAGTTGATTAATGGTTGTTCATGTACTATATGGAAGCTTTGATGGTAGTGCTCATGAGAGATGCCAATAACTCCAAAGAACTTGTCAAGCAAAATTTTTGCTTAGAGAAGAATCTTTTACATAAGACAAGTGAGGAGGACACACTTATTTTGTTTGTAAAATTTACTTATTGTATATGTTCAAATTCTGGTATTTTTAAAAAACTAACAAGCATTTTGAGCTTTGATTTGAAGCATTTCTTCCTCTAGTTAAAAATAATATCAAAGTAACTTGGCATGCGTACTCAGTCCATGCCATTTTCAAAAGGTAGGTATGAAGTCCTAGTTTTTAAAATCCTTTGTGAAAAATTTAACTTAATTTTTGTGTATTTTTTTAATTATGACTATTTGCTTGGGATTTTCCTAATAATTTAATTACCTTTTTGTCTTTTAAAAAATATGCTAATGACATGGTTAATCTTCCAAGAAGCATTTTGGCTCTGTTTTGTATGCAAAACACATTACAATGCAAATAGTGGAAGAGTAAAATGATAGAAATAGAAGTTTAATTTTAAGGTTCCAAGCATAGATTTCATGACAAGTTATTGAAAATCCTTACATTTTAAATTTTATACTCCTTAGTGGTGAAGCTTGAGAGTGGGAGTCTACCAAACCTTACCAATCAATTTGCACATAGAGATTGAGCTTACCTAGAATTTTTATCATATTGGTTATATATTTAGGTCAATACTATTAAGAGAAAAAACAAACGCTTGATTCACTTTTCTACATGTGAAGTTTATGGAAAGACAATTGGGAGCTTTCTTCCCAAAGAACATCCTTTACAATAGGTATACTAAGGAGTCATTCTTCACCATTTCTATAATTAATTTGGTTTGTCCCTAGCATGCAATTCTATTTGTTTGAGGCCTTTTCAGTAACAAAGTTTGTGTCTACCAAGACCTCTCTTTTTGTTGGATGAATCTCCTTGTATTTTTGGCCCAATTTTAAAAAAAACGATGGTTGTACACATGTGCAAAGCAACTGATTGAGAGGCTTATTTATGGAAAGAAGACTAATTATTTATGGAAAGAAGAATATTAATTACTTGTTATTTTAAATTTTTTAATGCAGACTATGCATTGGAAAGTTGCATTTTGAATTGAATATTTCCAACTAAGAGGGTTGAAAATGGCCTTACACTCACAATTATTAGACCACCAAGAATGAATTTTATTCCTACAATAAATGAACCTAATGAGGGTGTACCAAGGGTTCTTGCATGTTTTAGTAATGTAAGTTTGGCTATATTAAAGATTGAATATTTTTGGGTGGTCAATCAAATGAAAGCTGCAACACGCCATGTTAAATTTATTTTGACTAATTGTTCATACAGTGGCTGATTAATGACTATGAACCCTTAAGGATTATTAATTGGACTTGTTTCATTTGAAGATCGTCAAGACTTCGAAGGAGTATTTTAATTTATTTTTACATGATTATTAATAAAATAATAAGAAGATTCTATACTTGAAATTTGACTTTGCAATTAAGTGTTCAATACAAATTTAATGCTTTATATTTGCCACCCTGTTCAATGGTTCTTATTTCGCTTTCCTATACATATCATTTTCCATTGCATAAGGTTAAGACTCAAGCTCTACAAAACTCTTGTTATTGATATTTTTGAATTGGAAAAATACCAAAACTCCAACAAAATTAAGACCAACCTATCAAAAAGAAGAAATTAATTAAAATAAATAAATTTAAACATAAATACATCTCTAAACTTTAGAAGTTTATTTTTTATTTTTTTAAATTTTAATATGAAACCTAACTAGTATAGATATCTTAAATAAATATATCTAAGGAAATGTTGATAGATATCCATTACAAAATAATTATAATTTAATTTACTGCATCTTAAATTATTTATATTTCCTTTATCTTCATTTATTTAGTTTTTTTACTAACTTAAGATCTTTATTTTAATTTTTTTTAAAAATAGATGATTTATATCCCCAAATATTATAATTAAAATAAATATTTAATGTGGTATTTATTAAATTATTTTTAAAAGTATATTGTATTTATAATAATATTTAAACTTTTGACATTTAGATGATTGTCAAATTTAACCTAGAAGAATAAAAGTTAAATTGTAGAATGCCTATCGACATTAATTAGAGAAGACAATTGGAAATATAACTGAAAAGGGACTAATAATTTATATAGTTTGAAATAAATTTAAAAATATAAACATAACGAAATTTGGTGCACATATTTTAATTATAGATTTTTTTTCTGAAGTCTAGAGTATTTATTATTATTACTATTAAGATTAGTTATTATTATGTGTTAAACTCGAGTAGAGAACACAATACCTTCCCCATGAGGAGATCACACTTTATCGTTGTAGGCTTTGCCTATTTTTTATAGATTAATTGATCCATTCACAACTATCCCCCCTACAAACTGAATAGTTGACCAATCTTCAAAAAATTGAAAATATCATGAATTTTCTCGAAAATTTCAACATTTGATCTTAATGATCTGTATAATTTGTAGTTGAAAATAACATAACTTTTAGAAAAAAATCACTACATTTTCGTGAATCTAGAAAAAAGAAAAATGTTGACTTTGTTTTGTCTTTAGAGTTTTTAGAAAAAAAGTCACTACATTTTCATGAATCCAGAAAAAAAGAAGAGTTGACTCTATTTTGTCTTTAGAGTTTTTAGAAAAAAAAGTCACTACATTTTTGTGAATCTGAAGAAAAAAAAAGTTTGACTTTGTTTTGTCTTTAGTACATTTTGTGTGGACATTAGCCTGTCCCTAAATAAATGATTGATTTTAATGTCATTCGCATAATTATACAATCTAAGCGAGAAGAACAAGAGATGCAATGCATCAAAGTTCCTACCAATAGTTGGAAAAGAAGGAAAATGAAGATTTATAGGTAGAAAGGAAGGATATGAAGAGAGAGATAAAAAAGAGAATGATGTGTTATTATATGGATAATTAAAGGTAGAATGATAGAGAGAGTTGAAGGGAATTTAAAAATATTAATGATTCTATTATTTTAAGAAATATATAAATAACAATAGAAATTATATTATATGAATGAATTAGTCATTTCTACCAATTCACTTCAAATATTTGATTTTAAAAAAAAAACATTGTTGATTACTTAATTCAAACTACCAAAATATCTAATTAGTTTGAGGGGTAGTATTAGTTTTACAATTTGTAAAATGGTATAAAAAATTAGAATAAGAGTGTAAAATAGTAGTTAGTAAAATATAGTGTAAACTTAAAGAAATAACATTTTACAAATGATAAAAAAAAACATCAATTTAAAACTAATCAATATATTTATAATAAGAAATACAAAATATTTAACTCTATATTTAGAAAAATAGATGGTGATAATTAATATTGATTAGACATTCATTTGTAAGGTGGAAGATAAAAATGATTTTTTTTGAAAAGTTAAACTACTTGTAACAAATGGCGGGGCCTAAGCCTCCAGATCCTCAACCCTACCCAAACCTGCAAATGGTGCTTGTGTTATGCAGGGATTTGGAGGACACGATGGATGGTTATGGGTCCATGGGGGATGAAGGGAGGACTTTTACCGACACTGTTGCCTTGGGGAGTGGTGGTCATGCTGGTTGTCTTTTGGAGGGCGGTTAGAAGCTGGCAGATGGGACCTTGACTGGATGGAAGAACATGTTGGTGGGTTCTTCGGTGGCTAATGCCCCTACGGAGGATCCCAAGATTGCCTGTGGCATAGATGGTCCTATGATCTCCCTCCCAGACAGTCTGGTGGATAGCATGACCTCTGGCCTCAAACTTTATGTTGTTGGCAAATTCGTCACCTTTAGACCCACTATCGAGATGGTTTGTAAATGGGTGAGTCAAAAATGGAAAGTTAGGGGTAGTGTGGGTGTTTCAGCAATGCTAAGTGGCATATTGTATTTGAAATTTACGACAGAGTAGGATATCAACCTCATTCTTTCAGGTACCTAGTATTACGAGAAACATTGTCTTGCCTTGACAAAGTGGCATCCGGGCTTTGATGCTAGTGTAGAGTTAAGCAGACTAGCTCTAGTCTAGGTTAGATTACTTGGACTGCCCCTTGAATTTTGGGATGAGAAGATCCTAAGGTGGGTAGGGAATTCTTTTGGTCACTTTTTCATTGTGGACAAAGTGACTATGCAAAAATCACAACTAGTTTACACCAGATTATGTGTGAATGTAGCCTTAAATCATGCACTCCCAACTGTGGTTACTCTTAAGACCAAATGGGGGGAGAAAGTCTAGCCTATTGAATATGAGAATGCGGGCTTTTTCTGCTAGAAATGTGGTCAATTTGGACATCTTATAGTGGATTGTAAGGCCCAAATGTAGAAGGATAAACAAAACGTGAGTTCAGTAGGTATTGTTATGGATACTGTGGGGGAACCGTCGAAAGGCCCAGGACTGGAGGAGGAGACTATTGATACACAAATTACGGAGGTTCTCCCAGTGCTATCCACCCCAGGCAAAGAAGTGCATAATGAACCTAGGGAGGGGAATGCTTTGGAGAATAGGAAGAAATTGGAAGAATACCCCTTTAGACAGGATTTGGAGGAATTATTGAGTTCACCCATGGGGGGACTTAAGGAAAGAGATTTGTTGGAGGATGGAGAAATAAAGGTTTGCCACCCTCTTCCTTGCTCCCCAGCAAAACTGGGAGGGGCGAGCCAACATGAACTTATGGCAACAGAATGTGTATACTCAGGAGAGAATTTGTACTGCTTTAAAGATGGTTAAAGCCTCTCGAGAGGAGATTGCAGCTAAAGTAATGGCAAGCATTGATAAGGCTGAAAAGGAGCTTAGCCCTAGCTCACCACAAGAGGGGGATACTGGGGAATGGGAGGTTCAAAAAAAGAAGAGAAGGGGGAAAAAAAAACTAGATGTGGGGGCTTGTGGGATAGCTAGAAGATTGTCTAGCAGAGCAACCAGGACAAAACAAGCAGCAAGGGATGTGGCCAGTGGTAAGCAACTTACATTGGAGACCGTAACTAGAGGTAAGAAATGAAATTCCTCTCTTGGAATTTAAGGGGGTTAAATAATCCCTAGAAGCAATATGCTCTAAAACAATGCATATTTCAGGGAAAAGTTGACTGTGTTTTAATACAAGAAACTAAAATGTTTAGTGCTAATTTTGATAAAGTCGTTAGTCATGTTTGGCTGAGTGCTGTTTACATGCATATGGATGCTAATGGAGCCTTAGGGGTATTGCTACTCTGTGGAACCCAAACTCTATGATAGGAGTTGAGGTTTGGAAGGATAGAAATTTTTTAACTGATTTTCAAACTAGTATTCAACGTTGGGGGCTTATCAATATCTATGCTTCTAATAGCAAGGTAGGGAGGAAGGATACACATGATAAACTAGTAAGGATTTTAGAAACAATGAAGGATAAGCAATTGATGTCTATGGGTGACTTTAATACCCTCTTGTACCATTCAAAGAAATTAGAAGGTAACATGGACTGTTCTAAAAGTTTGCAAGATCTTAATGATTTTATGAGCATAATGGACTTTATTGATGTGGAACTGAGAGGGAATCCATATACTTGGACCAATAATAGAAAGGGGAGGGACCATATCTAGGTTAGACTAGATAAGCTAATGGTGACAGGGAACTGAATTTGACTTGGTAATTCCCTACTAGAGAACCTCGCTAGAACTGCTTCAGATCATTCCCCCTTAATCTTTTATTGGGAGGATGGTATTAAAAGTGGGTCAAAACCTTTTAGATATCAGATAATGTGGTAGTCTCATCCAGAATTCAAAGATAGAGTTCAAGAATGGTGGAATATAAGGATAGATGGTACTGCAATGTACAAACTGACCCAAAAACTTCATAACATAAGGAGAAATGCTAAGGGCTGGGCTAAGAGCTCTTTTGGAGATTTGTTTAAAGTCAAAGGTGAAGTGGAGGAAAAACTCAAAAAACTCCAAGGGGAGATTGTTGAAGGAATTAACCTAGAAAGTGCTACTCACGAAGAAAAGGAATATAGAAAAAAGTGGAAGGAGATTATTTTGAGGGAGGAATTTTTTTGGAAACAAAGATCAAGAGTTCAATGGCTAATAGAGGGTGATAAAAACACTACTTTCTTCTATAGGTCAACCTCTAACCATAAAAGAAGAAACACAATTAGAAGGTTGGAAGAGGAAGGGGAAAGGATTTATAAGGATTAGGAGGAAATGGGAAGACATGTGGTGGAATACTTTAGCAAGACTTATACCAAGGACAATAAAGTAGGAAATTCAGTGATCAGAAGAAGCTTGATTAATATGATACCTCAGGTGTTGGGTATGGTGGAAAACAATCACATTCTAAGAAACATCATGGAGGAGGAGGTGAAATGTGTGATGTTTTCAATGAAAGCTTATAAGGCTCCAAGTCCGGATGGTTTTCTTCTAGCTTTTTTCCAGCATTTTTGGGAGGTTGTTATACCTAAACTGGTATGGGCTACTAGGGATTTTTTTAGAACTGGGAAGATGCTAAAGAGGATCAATAAGACTTTTATTGTTCTAGTCCCTAAAATTTTGACACCTTTGTGCTCGCTAGATTTTAGACCTATTTATAAGACATTTGCTAAAGTCCTAGTTAATAGAATAAAGCCTTTTTTGGAAAGAATTATTGGCATTCCACAGAAAGGATTTGTTCTGGGGAGACAAATTCTAGATGCGACGATAACCACACATGAGGCTATTCATTTAATGGAAAGAAACAAAAGACCTAGTATGGCCTTCAAATTGGATATCTCCAAGGCTTATGACAAGGTTAAGTGGGATTTCCTCTATGATGTGCTTACAAGAGTGGGATTTAATAACAAGGTTATAAATTTGATCAAGATGATGGTTGGTTCGGTTTAGTATTTTATTCTTCTAAATGGTTCCCCCTAGGGAAATTTTGGAGCAGAGAAAGGTCTAAGATAGGGTGACCCACTTTCTCCCTAGCTTTTCATCATGGTGGCATAAGTTCTAGGGAGGTCTTTCTCTAAACTAGTTGATACTGGTTGTGTTAAAGGGGTTAAGCCTGCCACTACTACTAATCCTAAAGTTCTATAGCAATTTGTAGATGACACATTCCTTTTTGGAGAATCTTTGGTTATGGAAGTTGAAGCTTGGAAAACTATTCTTTGCAATTATGAAGAAAGTTTAGGTCAACAAGTTAATTACCACAAGAGTAAGATTTATTTCTTTAATACCAACACCCCATTACAAAGGAGGATAAGAAACATTTTGGGTTGTTAGTCTGCCAACCTTCTGGATACTTATCTTGGCCTACCGCTAACCACTAAAGAGGTGACTAATGAATTCTAGAATACTATAGTGGAAAGAATTCATAAGAAACTTGCTAGCTGGAAAGGGAAGATCCTAAGCAATGTGGCAAATTAAAAGTGCTCTTAGTAGCTCTCCAGGGTATTCCTATTTACTTCCTATCCCTTTTCAAAATAAACCAAAATATGGCTGATAGGATTGAGAGAATACAAACGAATTTCCTTTGGTCAAGAACAAAGGAGAAAAATAAATTAAGCTTGGTCAATTGGGAAGAGGTGTGTAAGCCAATGGAGAAAGGGGGATTGGGAGTAAGAAGACTGCATGACCTTAATAAGGCTCTCCTTATGAAGATTGGCTAGAGATTGGGAGAAGATAATACTGACTAGGGTAATATTATGAAAGCTAAATATCAGTCAAATTCCTTCTTTAATTGGAATCTATTCAATAATGACCTTCCAGGAGGCTCCAAAATCTAGATGAATATAGTTAAGAGTAGAGGCTTATTGAGGGAAGGGACAAGGTGGATAGTGGGGAATGGTCATAGCATCAGATTCTGGGAAGACAATTGGTTGGGAGGGAAATTGCTGGTTTTCAGGAAATTCAAAAGACTAATGGAGCCACTTAATGTAGGAATAGGAAGGGAGGTGGAGGACTATATTGATCAGGGGAGGAAGTGGAAGAAACTGTATAAAGATACTTACTCCCAGGAGGATATTCAGCTTCTCAAGGAGTTGGAAGAGTTGATAAGAACATAGAGACCCCCTATTTTGATCCAAGAGGATACTACAGTCTGGGACTTAACTTCCATTGGTCACTTCATAGTCAAATCGACTTACAAATACCTCTTTAGCAGGGATCTCTGTCCACCATTATGGAGTAATGTTTAGATTAGTAACCTCCTCCCTAAAATCAATCTTTTCTGGTGGACGGTTCAGCATGGCAAAATTTTAACCATAGACAATCTGAAAAGAAGGGGTTTTTATATAACAAACTGTTGCTATCTCTGCAAGGAGAAGGAGGAGAGTATTTCCCACCTATTCCTTGAATGCAACTATACCTTAATGATATGGGCTATGGTTTGGGAAAGATTTGGTTTAGATTGGGTTATGAGGTACAACCTATGACAATTTGTGGAGAACTGGTACTGCCCCTTCTATCACCCAAACTTGGTCTTTCTGTGGAAAATTGTTCCACCATATCTTTGCTAGCATATATGGAAAGAAAGGAATAACAGAGTATTTCGGGAGGAGAAAAAACCAGCGGAAGTGGTTTTTGGAATAATGGAGAAATTGCTGAAGGAAAATATCAAGGTTGCCAAAGGAAGAACCAGGCAGGCAAGAAGGTCAAATTGCTGCAAAATGGGGTGTTCATGAGGATTTTTACCATTTTGATAACTCAAAAATGTTAAGGAGACATCAAACAAGATGGAAATCACCTACCCTTACACAATTTAAACTAAAATTCAATGGTGTTGCTAGAGGAGGTATATGAGTGACAAGAGGAGTGCTATGGGATGGGAATGACGATGCGCCATTAGTCTATGTACGTAACGTGGGGAGTGGAAGTAATAATCTGGCGGAGGCAATGGCTTTGTTAAGGGGTCTTCAGCTGATTAGTGAAATGCAACTTAAAGAAATAACCATAGAGGGGGACTCCAAATTAATTATTGATTTGGTTATTGATGTGTCCTAACCATGATGGAATATTTAGACTATCATTATGGACATCTAACATATTTTATAAAGGATGGAAAAGGTCCACCTGCAACACATCTACAGGGAAGGAAATAAGGTGGTTGATGCGGCATCTGCCATGGGGTTTAAATTAACGGTAATCACGTGCTGGAGGAATATGGAAAATTTAAACGAAGAGGGGTGAGTATCATTTAATTATGACTATTAAATTTAAAGCTGGGGCCAATTTTGGTAATTTTTTCCTCGGAGAGTCGAAGTGTGCTAAATTTAATAAAGGTTTTAAGGAATTGAGGAGAAGATGTGGCCGTACAAACAGAAAGATGAATGAATGCAAATTAAGAAGAGTGTCATTTCACCATTATGGTAACCTATTGCGAAATTCAAATTACTTCCCATTTGAAAGTACAAACGATATCATTTTTTAGATTGTCAGAGATTTTCAAGGTGTTAAAATTATGATACTATACAAGAGCGATTCCCATAATGAATTTGCATGGGATTTTGAGGCTTATCAAGCATGGGATTGTAAATTTTTTTACTCATTGTTGAGAGAGTCAGAATTGATAGTATTTGCAGTGTTTTCGTAGATAGGGAGGTTCAGATGCGCATCACTGAGGTGGGGGAAAGGGAAATTGGTGGGATAGACATGGGTGGAGATTTGAATAGGCTAGAGCCCATGAAAATGGAGAACTTCAAAGATAGAATGGCCACCTGGTTCCTCTTAAAAGAGGGTGGTTTTTTGCCTTACATGTAGTCAATGGCGGGGTATTATGAGAATTGTGCCCTCCAGTTCGTCAATGGGTGAAATGACTGCAAGGCCACCATTAATGAAATTATTTTTCAAGTTAATGAGGAAGTAATTGCCATGCTACTGGTCTCTCAATAAAGGGGAAAAAATGGAGAAAGGTCACCAAAACTACTGACAAGGCCAGTTTGAGCAATTTTTTTGTAGAGAATGAGGAACTAGTGTGCTATAGAGGGGGTTTTAAGAGGGATAAGCTACCAGCTCCATGGGACGATGTTTGCCTGGTACTCATGAAATATCTTACGTTGGAGGGTAGGTTCAGTGTTTGCTACTACTACCAATTTCCCTTATTGAATCATTTTAGAAATAGGGATTTTATTTCTATTCCATTTTTTCTGCTACATACTCTAGAGGATATGATCAATGATGTTAGGGAGAAGAGGAATAAAGGGCATAACTTCACCATCATCCACCAAGGCTTAATCATTTGCTTGTATCAATTCCACCTTGCCCTTTGCCCCCCTAGGGTGGTGGTGGTTGATAACCATCACCATCAATAGAATTCTCCCCCGAGTACCAGTATTGGTACTAGAATTCATACCCCTTGACCTTCCCCTAGCCATGAAAATAAGAAAAAGAAGAAACTTGAGAAGGTTGCGAAACATAAGGGTAGTAAGAATATTAAGATGGAAAAATCTGTGGAGGTGGAAGAGGAGGACTTGGAGGAGGAAGCGGGGGGAAAGGCTAGGAGAAGGTCTGGAAGAATTGCCCAATCCCAAGCAAGATACAAGCAAAAATCTAATAGAGTTAGGGTGGAGGAAGTGGAAGAGAAGAGCTCTGATAATAATGAAGAGGAGAGGAAGGAGGAGGATAACTCCGATTCCAAGAGAGAAAAAGGGAAGGAGGAGGTTGAAAAAAAATTAACTCGGCCGACAATTCTAATGCCCAATTTTTCGCTGATAAAACCTAGGTTTTTGCTAGTAATGCTACTACCACAGAGACTACCCACGTTTCGGCCAGCTTCACCCTTCAACCCATTACCTTCTATGAAGACAGTAGCAAAGTGGACACCTCCCCCATTACTATTTCCTCTCCAGTCAAGGATAAATCTAAGTTTTTTACTAACCTAAGGGTTTTGCAGGATGATAACTAGGTTGAAAAAGCTAAAGAGGAAGCCAAAAAGATGGGAGCACAAAATAAGGAGGAGACTGAGGAGCAATTGGAGGTGTATGCCAAATTGGAAAAGAGGGTTAAAACTTTAGAAGAAGGGTTCTACTCCTTCTCTAAATTTGCCCTAAAGGTCACCCACACCGCTGCCACCACGCTCCAACTGTTGGTACAAGAGAAAGAAGATGCTGGAATGGATATGGAGGATCATAAGCTCCTCTTTAAATTCCTTGCGAATGATTGGGCTCGAGTTCTACTGGCTGCAAAGGGAAAGGAAAAAACTGAGAATAATGTTTCTTAGTTTTAAGGGATCATCAGATTCAAGTTTTTAATTTATTTATGTTAATTTGCTATTACTGGTTTTGTTGGTATCCAATTGTTGCTTGACTTGAGTTGGCCTGGTTGTGCCAATAGTTTTTTATGATGAACTTTAGTAGTATAGCAGACTTTTTAGAATTTTATTATAGTTTAGTTGGTTTGGTTAATAATAGTATGCTGGTTAAGTTACATGCATGGTTTTATTCTAGTTATGTGAAACTTTTGTATGTTTTTACTCCAGTAATGTTCTCAGTGGGTCTCTGCTTGTAATGTGCTGGTCACCACCATTTTGGTTGTAAGGGCCGACCCCCTTGTTCCTGGGCACTTTTTATTTCCAAAACAAATGGGGAAAAGGTAAAGTTGCAATTAATGCATGATAGATTTGTTAGAAAATATTCATATTTTCTTACAAATGACAAAAATAAACATCCAAGTAAAACTTGGAAAGTAAATCCACTTGTCACAAATGTGGAAAAGATAAAATTGTAATTAATGCAATCAGTGATGTATGATAGACTTGTTAAAAAATATTTGTATTTTTGTTAGAGAAAATTGAATTTTCTGTCTACCAAAAATAATATGGTGCAATAGAATGAATGGAAAATGTGATTTATAAAATAATTAAAAATTAGAAAAAGATATAAACATTTGAAAATATGAGATCAATTAAATTGAAAAATTGAATTGAATGATTGCAATACTTTCCTCCCTCTAGCAGGAGGGAATAATAAACTACTTTCATTCATCCACTCGGCATTACTCACCCTGAGAAAAAGCAATGGCACGTGAATAAAGGAAAAGCAATAACACCAGTTTGCAGCAACTTGTTGGTCATCGGCCCTGAAAGAATTCTAGCGTCTGCATTTTCTCATCTTTCGCGTTTTTCTTTTATTTTTCCCTGGGAGCACTCAGATCCTTGTAATTTTATATAGTTGGTTTGTTTGGCTTCTCCTGGGTAATAGCTAGATTGGGAGGAATCTTACAATATTCGACAAATTTCTCTTCGTTACTAGTTTTTAGTATTGCACGACTACTTGTTACAGGTAATGTATTGCATCTACTTTTCTAATACAATTAGGTATAAATGCGAAAGCTGTTGAGTTGAGGAAGGAATAGTTTGTTTCAACTTTGAAGTCTAGTTGCAGGGCAGCAAATTACGGGCACGGCATTGTATGCTTTGATGAATTGCATCTTATCTTAACTAGGGCTTTGGTAATTTTGTCATTTTAGTGTAACTTTATTGGACCTTTTAAATGCTCTCTCTATTAAATCACTACCATCTTTCAATTTCCGTTACTCTGGATTTCTTTCCAACTAAAAGCTTTAAACACGTGCCCAGATTCCTAAAAATTACGGTCATCATTTGATCCCCGAACCTCAGATGGATGAAGGAATGCATGAACTTCTAAATGCCTTATGAATAAGGAACAAGGCACGATCTCATATAACAATGACTCTATGAACTGTTTTAATGGTGTCTATGAGAAAAAATAGTTTAAGGGACCACATATTACTGTAAATTGTATATGACTGTATGAACTGTTTTAATGGTGTCTATGAGAAAAATTAGTTTAAGGGACTGCAGATTACTATAAATTGTCTATAAATGTTCGAGAGTTCAGAGATACAAGGCTTCATTTAGGGTAAAAAAATTAAGTGTCCTCTATCACGAGGTAATTGGTAAATACTTGCTTATTAATAACAGAGACCAAAAGGTCAATTTATACAAAAGAATGAGATGATGTTTCCTTAGGAAACGATCATAAAGAATAGAAACATTCTATTTCAGAGAAAGCAAAAAACGCAAGCAAACTAAAGCTAAAGATATTTGCAAGATAACCATTAACTAATAATAGACGTCTTATCTATTATTGTAATACCCTCCGTTAATGGTTAATCTATCTAACACACCAAGCTGTCCTCTGAATTTGACAAACTTATCAGGACCAAGAGGCTTGGTGAGAATGTCTGCAGTCTGATCTGTGGTAGGAACATATTGCAGATCTATAGTCCCGTCTTCAACCAGCTATCGTATGTAATGACAATGAACATCCACATGCTTGGTTCGTTCATGGAAGACTGGATTCCGTGCTAACTTGATAACGCCTTCGTTATCAACAAACAGAGTAGTCGGTCCTGCTGGTGACATTTGCATATCCCCAAGCATTCGACGAAGCCAGACAGCTTCACATCCTGCCTTAACAGTCCCTCTGTATTCAGCCTTTGTAAAAGAGAGAGAAACTGCCTGCTGCTTCTTGCTGGTCCATGTGACTGCACCGGATCCCAAACTGAACACATATCCAGATGTTGACTTTTTATCATCAACAGAGCCTGCCCAATTTGAATCTGTGAACCCACTGAGTTTAGGATTAGAACTCCGAGAATACAGAAGTCCATAATCAGAAGTGCCCTTCACATAACGAAGCACACGCTTTGTTGCCATCTAATGATCAGCTTTAGGAGCTGTCATAAAGCGTGAAATATAGCTGACTGCGAAGCTGATATCAGGCCTAGTAGCAGATAGGTAGATGAGGCTGCCTACTTGTTGCCTATACGTAGTATCATCAACGGAAGGAGAATCAGACTTGGCTGATAACTTGAGACCTTTCTCCATAGGTGTAGATGCAGGTTTGCAATCCTGCATTCAGAATTTGTCTAACAAGGCCCTGACATATTTGGACTGAGAGATGAATATACCAGAAGACTGTTGCCAAACTTCAACACCTAAGCAATAATGCATGAGCCCAAGGTCAGTCATATCAAAAGACTGGCATAAGTGTTGTTTGATTCCTTGAATCAAAGATGCTGAACTGCCAGTGATGATCAGATCATCCACATAGATAACCAGAAGGATGATGTCACTGTCAGTAGTCTTGATGTACAGATTTGAGTCTGAAGAACTCCTCTTGAAGCCTTGATCACTGAGGTACGTATCAATCTTGATGTACCATGCCCGAGGGGCCTGCTTCAAACCATAGAGAGCTTTTACCAATCTGAGAACCTGATGGTCTTTACTAGCAACCTTGAAACCAGGAGGCTGTGTCATGTAGACCTCTTCATGGAGATCACCATTCAGGAAAGCACTCTTTACGTCCATCTGATGGACCTTCCAGCCAAACTGTGCTGCCATGGCTAGGACTAATCTGATGGTGCTCATCTTTGCAGTAGGAGCAAAGGTCTCCTCATAATCAATGCCCTGACGCCGAGAAAAGCCCTTCGCCACTAAACGAGCTTTGTATTTATCCAAAGTACCATATGATTTGTATTTGATTTTGTAGACCCATTTGCAGC
Source organism: Cupressus sempervirens (assembly GCA_028749045.1). Classification (NCBI taxonomy): domain Eukaryota; kingdom Viridiplantae; phylum Streptophyta; class Pinopsida; order Cupressales; family Cupressaceae; genus Cupressus; species Cupressus sempervirens. The sequence goes on along the minus strand of CM053785.1, from coordinate 451,700,614 downwards.
TTATGGGTTTCTTCCCTAGGGGAAGATCAGAAAGGACCCAAGTGTTGTTCTTCAGCAGGCTCTGGTGTTCAGATTGCATGGCCTGTTCCCACTTTGGAATTCTTTTAGCCTCGGAATATGTTTGAGGTTCAAACACACTGTGAATGTTGGCCATAAGAGCAAAGTTAATAGAATCTGTAGTTTTGCTCTTTTTCCAAGCAGTTCTCCCATCAATGAGCTCATCATCATGAAGATCAGCAAGTGTCTTAGCCCACCACTTAGGCCGGAGAGGAGAATGACCAACAGTAGTACTAGGAGATGCTTGATCAGCAGGATCCTGATCAGAAAAATCTGGATCAAACTCAGGTGAAGCATCTTCAAAACGAGGTGATCTTGTAGGAGAAGCCGGAGGTGTCTGTACAGGTATCACTGGCAGGACTGGAGTTGGAGGAGCTACTGGAGCCCTCCCATCAGGTGGACCTAATGGAAGCCAAACTCCCAAATCATGAACCTGCATAGGCTGGTCTGCTGGATTAGGAACAGGAGAAACAGGCATGAATGGTCCTCGTTGCTCATCAAAGACTACATCGCGGCTGTATATGAGACGAGATGTCTCAACATCAATAAGGCGGTAAGCTTTGTGAAGACTGCTATATCCAGCAAGCATTAGTTTCTGACTTTTGGCATCCAACTTGGTGCGTGAAGCATCAGGGATCCAAACAAAAGCAAGAGAGCCAAAAACCTTCAGGTGACTGATTCTGGGCTTGCGACCTGACCAGGCCTCTTCCGGAGTTTTACCTTTGACCGCCACTGTGGGTGACCGGTTCAACAGATAAACTGCAGTGTTAACTGCTTCTGCCCAAAAACGCTTCGGAACATGTCTGTGTTCGAGCATGGAACGAGCCATCTCGGTGATTGTCCTGTTCCGACATTCAACTACACTGTTCTGTTGTGGCATGTGGGGTGTGGTGAACTGGCGTTGGATGCCATGTGTATCCAAGAAGCTAGAGAAAACATTTGAACAAAATTCCCCCCCATTGTCTGATCTAAGATTAATAATAGATTTCCCATACTCTTTTTCAACTAAGGGTTTAAACTTCTGAAATACAGTAAATGCATCGAATTTCTTTTTAAGGAAATACACCCACATTTTTCTACTGAAATCATCTACAAACAACAGAAAATACCTGTACCCAAGAACAGAAGGAGTGGCCATAGGGCCGCAGATATCAGCATGAACAAGCTGAAGGACTTGAGAAGCTCGCCAAGAATCGCCACTGGGGAAAGGTGTGCGATGTTGCTTCCCTGCCTGACATGCGTCACAAACTCCAAGGTGTTGGGTTTGAATCTTTGGCAAACCAAGAACAAGCTCATCCCGAGCAAGTTGTGAGAGATAATGCACATTTAAGTGCCCATATCGCTGATGCCAAAGTGTGCTGATGGAAGATAGCCGAGCAGCCATAGCTAAGTCCTAAGAATCACCAGAATCAGTAAGTCTGAAAAGACCATGATCCTCAAGACCAACTGCAACAGTAGACTTAGTCGCCCGATCAGTGATGGTGCACTGATGTGAACTGAAGGTGACTGCCAAGTGTGGAGAATGTCGCAGCAACTGATTGACCGAGAGTAGATTTAGTTCCATCCCTGGAATGTAGTACACATCAAGGAATATGAGCTTCCTCCCAACAGACTGAATTTGAATGTTGCCTTTACCAACAACCGTGTACTCTTCTCCACCACCAAAGATAACAGAATCTGAATAAGGCTGGTAGTCAGTAAACCAGTCTCTGCGGTGAGTGAAATGTTGAGAGGCACTTGAATCAATGTACCAGGCAGATGACTGCACATGATCTGCAGGTCTTTTAGCCATGAAGGCGTAAAAGGCAGATTTTGCCTGCTTAGTGTGCTCTGCACTGTTCGCTTTGGGTTGCGAACTTGATTGCTTAGACTGGGCAGCTAAGTGTTTCCGACATGCAACCTTCATGTGACCATACTTGTGGCAATAGTTGCATTGAATGTTCTTCTTTTTGGTACCATCAGATGCTGGAGCAGAAGACTTCTGCTGAGATGGTTGCTGAAACTTGCCCTTATCCTTGTGAAAGGATTTCGCAGCAAAGGCTTGCTCAGTGGAGGTGGAACTGGAGCTGCTATCGAACTGTTGTTTCCACCGATCTTGCTGAAGTAGCAGGGTGCAGAGATCAGTGAACTTTAGATCAACACCAGTAGATGTGATGTTGAGAGTCTCGATAAAATGCTCATAGGAATTTGGTAAACTCTGAAGAGTGATTACCACAATATCCTCTTCCTCCATCTTGCGACCGATGGCAACTAACTGATCACGGATTTCTTGAATCCGATTCAGGTGTGCCTGGAGCGAGGTGCGCTCATCCATGACAATAGAAAACAGAGTGTTTTTCAGAAAGAAGGCTCTGCTCTTGTCGGAAGTCTCATGAAGACCTTTGAGATGTGTCCAAATTTCGGCCGCTGTCTTGCCGGATGGAATTTGAGAAAGCTGGTCATCAGCTACGGAGAGTTTGAGAAGCATTACTGCCTCTCGATTGTTCAGATCCCATGTATCTTGATTAGGACCCGGAGAAGTCGAACACTGCTTAACACCCAGAACAAGTTGATCGGTGTTTCGATATTTGAAGATTGTGATGATGCGCTGCTTCCAGGTTCCATAATTGCGACCATTGAATTTGGAATTATGCTTGAGCTGAATATTTGTCAGAGATGCCATGGCACGTTTTTCAATGAAAAACTGCGAAAATCTGTGAAGGCACGTTTTGCGAGGCAAAAATACGGAAGACCCAGAAGAATTAGAGAATGACCCAGAAGAGAGCTCGGAAAACCCAAAAGGAATCTGTTGTCATTTTCTCAATCCGTTGGCTCAAAAATCGAGGCACCCAGAAAAAAAGACGACAACCCAGTTGAGCTCTCAAAAAACCCACCAAGAATCTGCAAACAAAATATTTTTTCGACCCCAAAAATTAGGGTTTCGAAAAAAAAGGCCCTAGCTGAAAAAAGCTTGAAAAAACTTCAGATTTCTTGATAAAAATGGTCGAATCTGCTTCCCAGAGCACGATGACAGATTGAGACGGCTAAGAGCATGAAGATTTGATACAGAAACATGCAGATTTTCACCCCAAAAACGCGAGTCTGCTAGTCGCGCGGCTGTTAGAAACGATCTCAAAAAAAAAAATAGTCTTAGATAAAGATCTGAACCAAAACTATCGATTCCGCATCTTTGGTAGGAAGTACAAACCCCTGCAACTACAACATGAGCCTCCAAATCGCGCGGGTGCAGGCTGAAGACGTGAAAATGGAGTGTAAAAAAAAAACGCGATGTTAGGCAAAAGAAATCGCGATTTTCAGATACCAGCTGAGAATGGTACAAAACGACCACAATTTTCATGCAATTTGTAGACCCGAGTTCAAAATTTCTCTAGACAGAAAAACCTAGGTGGGTTTTTGGAGAAAATAGCTGAAATAATTTTGGAAAAATTTAAACAAATAATTTCAAGAAGAAATTATAAATTTTAACAAAAAAATTTAAGCATTTAGCTCCGGTACCATATTACGAGGTAATTGGTAAATACTTGCTTATTAATAACAGAGACCGAAAGGTCAATTTATACAAAAGAATGAGATGATGTTTCCTTAGGAAACGATCGTAAAGAATAGAAACATTCTATTCCAGAGAAAGCAAAAAACGAAAGCAAACTAAAGCTAAAGATATTTACAAGATAACCATTAACTAATAATAGACGTCTTATCTATTATTGTAATATCCTCTTTGATAAGATTTACGTTTTAGTTTGCTGTTTAGATGTTGCCTCCATTTACTACACAAAATGATTGATTATTAGCATTCTGATTTGATTTAAAATTGTTTCTCCAAAGGCAAAAAAATGATTGTATAGACTTTTGTTGTAAAAGAGTAAAATGCCATTATTTTTAACTGAAATTCTTACTATTTCTTATATCTGGCAACACAGATTTACCCGACTTTGTTACCATTTCCTTATTTTTCCTCTTTAGGTCAAAACTTTTGTCTTGTAAGGAAAAAGCACTAATAAGGTGCACTTTTTGAGCATCTAATCTTTGAAATATAAATTTGCTGAAATATAAATTTGCACTTTTTGAGCATTGAATCTTTGAAATCTTAATTTTAAGGAGTTAAATAAATGAAAACTAAAACTCTATTAAGAATAATAACAAGTATCGCATGTACTATTACCCATTATTTTTTCTACCTATTTTGGTTCATAATTGGTTTATTTGTATACCATTACTCAGATATTCCTATACGCTACTGAGACATTTGTTCTTAGATTTTGACAATTTCACATGTGCCATTCATCAACATCTTTTAGTAGATATCAGAGTTGACACTTCGAAATGATCACTTTTTAACTATTTGATATTTAATCATTTTATATAACATATTTAATATTTAATGATTCCTTTTGTATGTTCTAATTGCACTTCAGAAATGCTTAGTTCAGCTAGGAATGACATGTGTCGTACAGAGAGGTGAAATTATTACATATTAAAACCATTTTCAGGGCAGTGATTATTTCACCTGCCATAAGATGTAATCAGCGATACTTTGTTCAGTTGGCGAATGACTAGATTGCAACTTCTGTAGCATGTTTTCTCCGCAGTCAAGCTTTGAACATATACATCCTGATGATTTTGGTTTAAAAATTTAAATCCAGAGCATTTGTACATTAAAATCAGAAAGGCTGTTTCAGGCTTTCATCAACTTTCTAAAAATTAGTATGGATGAAGGAAAATGTGAGCTCCAAGTTTATAGTGAATAACGGGTTAAATGTGAATTTATATACTGTCCTTTTTGCTATGGATGCATTCGTAGGGTTTAGGTTTTGGTTACTGTTGACAATTTTTCACCATTCATTACCATTACAGATAGCCGATCAAAGACATCTTCCATGGGATAAGTTATGTGGTTTTTGGGCATTCAATGATGCAATTTCTGCAGTTTTGGCTGAAAACAGTGTGGTTTTGGGCAAAATTAGGTGCACAAAAACACAATACAATTTCGGGTGTCGGATGAGTTTCATTGAGTGAGGCGGCATTGAGTGAGCAGTATTTCGCAGTTGCGGAGCAGCGATAAATGAGGTAACAGTCAAGTTATGTAATCATCGCATCATTGCACGATTAAGTCGTGAACAAAAATTTCAAGTTGCGATGGTGCGATATTCCTTCAGTCGCCTTGTCGTGGCTTAGTCTTGGTTAAGGGAATTTTAAGTTGCGATGGTGCGACAGTCAACAACTTTAGTCATCGCTCCATCGCACATGGTTAAGAGCTACCCTTGGTTTAGGCAGCAAAGCTACGAAAGGCTATGGTCACACGTTCATGGGGTTAAAACTGAGGTGAAGAGTTAAGGCAACGAAGCTGCGACAACTCATTGATTACAACTTTGCAGGGTTAAAGATGAATCAGCATTTTCAAGTCGTGAAGTTGCGATCTAATGCAAATGTTAACTCCAGTTGGTTTTGCCGTTTTGCAGCAGTTAGACACAAAATCAAGCAGTTGCGACAGGGCGATCAACAATTGAGGTTGGTCTTTGCAACTTCGCAAGTGGCAACACAGTTAAGGTTTTCTAAGTTGCGAAGTTGCAAAAGGTGCCATGCAGTCAAGGTCAGATAAACATCGCAATGTTGCATGCAGTTAATGCTGAACCCTGGTTTAGGTTGTGAAGTGGCGTTTTCCTTTGTCGCATGTTCGCAAGGTTAAGATATGAGTTAAGAGTTTAAGTTGCAAAGCTGCAATGACATAAAACAATTAAATTAGCGGCTAGGATCGCAAGGATTCACTTGCAGTTATGATTTTTGGTTGCAAAGCTTTGAAGAGGGTTGGCAGTCAATCTAAACAGTGTTCGCAAAGTTGCACGATTACAAAGGGATTTATGTTTGGCAGTTGCGAAGCTGCGAGATGGTTAGTTTGAGGGTCATTGCGGGTCACAGCGGTTAGTAGATTGAGGTAATTCCAAGCTGTGAAGCAATGATAAGGCATGAAATGAAGACGTCGCCATTTTGCATGGCCAAACAATCAATGAAGAGAATGAGTTGCGAGGCAACGAACAAGAGAAAGATGGAACATCACAGGTCAACAAGGGAAGAAGAACAGGTGAGGTGGCAGAACATTTCAAGGATACGAGGCCACATGGCAGCATTGACTATTGAATGATGACATAGCTGACTTGACACTGTTGTGAACACGGAACCAAGCAGCTCTTTGATGGCAATAGGTCCTTTTGATCGTCTGCAACCACCTTTTGGTGTTCTCCATGCCTGGTAAATGCAATTTTCATCCTTCCACTGCCATGGTTGTCCATCTACCAGCTAGGGAAGTAATGGCCGTTGTTGCTGTCTCTTCAGGGCTCGATTTGCATGCAAGATCAGATTTTCTGCATGGAGACATGCATCTTATCGGATCTCCCTTCTTATTCTCAGTCATCGCTCTTCTGCAACTTGAACTCAGTGGTTGAGTTTAGAGTTTGAACTCAATGTAACATCAGAGTTATGCCTGAACTCTATAAAAGGGAGTTGTAAATATGTTTTAGAGGTTCCTCTCTGCTTGTATTTTGCAGCAGCATTATGCTTTGCAACTTTTGCCTTCCATCAATGAAAGCTCTATTTCTTATCTCTTCTTGCCATTCATTATTTGTGCATGTTCTTGCCTTGTTTCAGATGTTTCTTTCTAGTTTCTGAAAGTTTTATGTTGTGTTCAATTTGTTGATGATTGCTGTACTGTGAAGATGTCTTTCCCTTCAACATTTGATCAGTTCCAAACCTGCATGTGAATTCTTTGAAGGTAGATCAGAGTCAAGATTTGTGTATTGGAGGGTCTCATTGATGTTTTGTGCAGTTGTGGGTAGAGTTGTAACAGTTTCAATTAGGTGCATCACCCCCTCTTTCCCTTTTAGAAATTTACTTTCCTGTATCTCCTTCTCCCGTTTCCTCTCAAGTAGTAGTTAGGTGCATCCTGATTGTAAGGAAGCCGGCCTTCTCCGGAGACTCAATCTCACAGTTCAAGTCCCACAGCTTGGAGACTGTTTCCATGTTGCACAAGGTTGCTTGAGGGTCATATCTCAGGCAAGGGTGCAAACTTTTGTGTCAACACTTACTTCAAATAGTAGCTGTTTTCCTTCTCTGAATTGTTTTTACTTTTGAGTTTGTTTTCTTAGGGAAGAAATTGTGTGGTTTTGTATTTGTGATGGTGTAAAATACAATTTAAAAAAATGAAATGCTTATTATTTTTTGATCTCTAGGTACTTAGGTTCACTAAACCTTGGTACCAATCCTCATTTCAATCTTTATAAATCACAACAATTGTATGGTATTTGTCTTCTAAGATGAGTTTATAGTTAGGTCCCTAAGGTTTATCTAGCCTCTAACGACATCCATTTTTAAACATCACATATTATGGAAAAAATTAAGTTCGCAAAAAGTAAGTCAACTTTGACTATTTAATACTTTTAGTCTAGGAATCAAGCTTTGATGTTATGCCATCTGTCCAATGACTAGTATGTATCTTTTGTTGCAAAATTTCTCTGCAGTGAGGCTTTTAACAAGTGCTTCCTAATAATTGCAGATTAGCATAAGCATTTCAATTCACATCTTTGACGTGGCACAAAATATTATAAGGCGAAGCTTCTTTTGACATAGAATCTAAGGATTTTGGAGAATGTCATGTACAAGAAAGCAAAACTAAGACATTTCAATTTGTTTTGTCAATCTGGAACACAAGGTGATTTAGCACATCTCAACTAAATGAGGAATCTTTACATGTAGAAGCGATATTCTGCAGAATCTAACAGAAATAATTGATGTTTATAGTTTTCAAATAAATGTAAATCCTGAGAATCATAAACAGAGCAAGGTTCAATTTATTGAACATGAACACAAACTACAAATTAAATGCAAAGGATTGTGTATGAAACTAGAATATAATTTTTTTATATATTTACAGTATAAAATTATAAATATATTGTACTCATATAATATATGAATATTATTATTCTATACATATGTCTTATCATAATATATTATATAATACATTTATTTATTATAATACTATTAATATATTATATTTTAGAATTATATATTTATATATATGAACTTGTACACAAGAATTTTTCTTGCACAGACATATGCAAACCTCAAATTTGTTCCCTCAAACTTAATTGTGTTTGTACAGATATCTGAACCTCAAACTTGTACTTGTATTAGAATTGGCAACTTACCATTTCATCTATGCATTGATTTTTTTCAAATTTCTCCTAAATTGATTGCTGAAAAAGCCTGAAATTGTCCTTGTATCTCATAGTCATCCAAACCAATTCCCTCTTCATCATTATATTTGTGTGAAATAAGAGAAATGAACCTAGGGGTAAAATTCTCTGTTGAAAACAATTTATTCTTTTGTTTAGTAAAACATTGGATAAAGCTTCATCTGGAGTTCTCATAAGAAAATAATTCTATCCTTTCTATAAAAAGAATGTTCGCTAACTGTTATTTTCTCATGTTTGTTTTTCTCATGTTTTGAACCTCTATTCGCTTAAATTTTCCAACAATATTAATCAAAAAGCAGGATATCCATCCTGTATTCTTCCATTTCATCAATTCCTTTAAGAACTTTCTTTACTTTTACCTTTCATTCATATGAATTCTCTAGTGCTCTGAATCTCGCTAACAAACACCTTCCAAACATTTTACACAGCTCTTTTTACAATCAACCTATTTAGTTGTTTATTATCTTTGGTGGATTCTAAACTTTCTGGTGCAAACAAGGTTGTTTATGGAGAAGGTTGTAAGCGATGAGTTTTGTATTCTTAAAGTTGGACTTCTTCCTTCAAAACTGTATGTTATCAACCATTTTTGCCACTGTTTCTTTAATATTGTATCTGACAATGTTCAACATATTGATATCTCCTTCATGAGTTCTTAGGCCAAATTCATCGTTCCAATATGAAAATCAACAACTTGAATGTTGACCACTTTTATCTATTGGAGGAATAGCTGTTTTAAGTTTTCAACCATGATATACTTTCTTCCTCTTTTTCTTTTAGTCTCAGCTACTTCATCTTTAAACAAATTGGAATCATCATTTAAATTAAGAAGTTGTGCTACTGTCATTCTTCTTTTACCTAGTAAAAGTTTATGAGTCCACTTGGAAACTCTTGCCTTAAGCCCTGTGATTTCTGTCTCTGTAACTATAACATCTTCTTCACATTGTAGGGTTGAGATGGTTGAAGTAGGGACAATAAGTACAGTAGATATGGGGGCAATTTTGATCGTCTTAGTGTTGAAAATGAAAGAGCCAAGATCTGTACGTGGAACAACTTCTGATTGAATTAAGCTCGCAGGTGGTACGAAATCTTCTATATAGGAATTTCAAGGTGCACTTATTTCAATAAGCAAAGGAGTGTCCTCTTTTTTTTTATCACAACGGACTTCAATTCCCTGAAATTTGAAACCATTATGACTCATTTTTTATTTTTGTTTAAAATATTTTTAGTATAAATGATCAAATTTTTATAGGTGGATTTAATCTATTCTCCTAGAATATTCAATTCTTGATCTGCAAGTTTTGATTTGTTTTCTCTCAGAATCATCCTTATCTTCTCTACTAGTTTCTAGAAATCTCGTTTAACTATCCACGTTAATTTTCTTTATCCGATCGGTCTTTTGAAATGCTATTGATGGCCTAGTTGATTAGTGCCAAATGTTTACTCCAATAAGGCTATGTTATTTTATACATAAGGTAAATGAGAATATAACATATAGAACTTATAATATCAAACACAAATATATACTTTATATAGATAGAGCATGCATTTCATTCCAATAATATACAGTTATACATTCAATCGAGAAATAGATTCCTCTAGACTATAACCAACAACAAATAAATAATGTATCAAGTTGGTTAAGACTACTGGCAGTCGGTAATTGCCAACTACCAACCATACCTGGTTGGGAACCTATCTTTCTTATTACAAAATATAACAAAGTTTATTTAACCAAATATAAGAACACTTTTGTTGGCAACAACCCTCCCAAAAAGTGTAGTCTTCTAGATGACTCAAAGGAAATGGAAGGTTGGTGTATGGTCATAAATTGCACTCTATGCAATTCCCTGTTGCATGAGCGTGTCTCCTAAATCTGTACCTTATCTGCCTGCATTGTGAGCCCTTAATTAGTCTTCCAGAATAACAATGTGGATTGTTTAATCCTGGACAAGTGCGCACCACAGAGATGTCGATTCACACTGTACACTCATCCCACAAATCTTCAGTTTGAGGGTCAGGTTTGAGACATTACCCTACTAATGCTGGCAATGTAATGCCTCCTATGATTGTCGATGTTGAGATGTCTTTGGACTTACTTTATCTTGCTTTTGGTCTTCTTTTTTGGGTCATTTTGGGTCTTTTGATATTCCAGTTGTCTCTTCAAGATTCTTTTGTTTTTTGCTTATAGTTTCTTCGAATCTCATGCATCATTCTTCCACTCACTTATTGCATTATCGTTATTATGAAAGCTTCAGACGTCTAGGAATCCAAGCTTTTCTTCACTCCAACAAGCTCCATCCTTTTGGTGTTGCATTGGAGTTCCTTACATCACACTTGTCATTGGTTTAGCCATATCCAGTACTACATATTGTTCATGTTATTTCTTTATCATTTTTCCATTATCAAAATATATCTATCTTGGCTGTCCTTGGAGGTGGAAACACCAAAACGAGGCTTTGACTATAATAAATCTCTAAATCACAACCCTAACATTTTTGTCCTTGTTCGCCTTGTGTGTAGGTTTAGAGGAGAATGGAATAGCATTGGCTGGAGGCTTCACTCAATGAACTTTTTATAAAGTTCATTCTCCTATCCTTGCTTTCTTGTTGTCTTATTTTAGTTTGTTTCAGCTTTGTGTTCTCATTTTCATGACATTCAACATTCCAAACTTGTATTGAGTCATTTTTTGAACTTTCTAGTTTCTAGTATGCACTTTGTGTTTTTGAACGTACGAGATGTTTGTGCACTGTGTCGTCATTCTCAACCTGTGTGTGCATCTCAGACAGAGAGTGCATGGAGCATATTGACCTGCACTTTTGGCTCTTGTAGTCTAAGTATTTTATCTATTAATATCATAAACTTTCACCCCTTGCATCATGCCTCCCTACTCTTTAAACATGTTGATGATGCCATTAAGAAACCACAAATCCCTCCAAAAACAACAAAGTTTGCTTTAGTATTACATCTCAAGGAAGAAATTTTTTACCCATAAGCATATGGTTATCATTCACAAATCTGGAAATGTAATTCACCTGCAAAATCATAATACCTTACTTGTCTGATAGCTCTGATACCATAGTGGAACAGGAGCACAAGGAATTGCTCACTTTACATCATGCAGCCTAATGTGGATATGAAACCAAAAACAAATGCAAGCCTTGCAACAAATTACTAACAAGATTCTGGTTTTGGCATAGCAATTTGCCTATTGTTTGAGCAAATTCAACCAGCCAGGTTACCTAACATTTCTAAATGTATATTATGATATTATCTAATAGGGTGGAGTAACATGTGAGGAATAATCTACAAGTCACAACATATGAGCTTATATAACAGTGTGTGCACACTATTTAGGTTTTAGGAAACAGGGTTTCAGTTGCTGCAAAGATTAGCTGATTTTGTTCTCTGAGTTGTTTTGAGGTTGTTTCTCTGGGAAGTAATGAACAATTGTGCTGGCTTATTTTCTCTAGGGGTAAAATATCATTATTGTTAAAATTCAAATTCTTAGTATTTGTTATCCTGGGGAACTCAAATTTACCGAACCTTGTTATCTTTTTCCATTTCTTACAGACTAACTTAAGAGTGTACTGATTTTTGTTCACATAGATACAGAGTCCAAGGACAAGATTGTCTCTATGGCATCCACGATTTCCTGTAATGAGAAAGGTTTGTATTTATATCATCTCTCTGGATAATGATATCTCTTTTTGCAATAGTCCAGTAGGTTGTTTGCCTGGCTGTGAAAGTTAACAACTAAGCATATCTTATGTTTTTGTCAGCAGTTGAGGACAGGGACTTCCAGTTCTTATCCATGGCAATAAAAGAAGCATACAATGCTGTAGAATCTAAAGATGGTGCGCCTTTTGGTGCTGTTGTGGTCTTTGGAGAGGAAGTTGTTGTGAGTTGTCATAACATGAGTCTGAAGCAAACAGATCCAACTGCACATGCAGAGGTTGTGGCTATAAGAGAGGTTAGTAGAAATAATATTGGGGAAATTTGCCATTTCTTTATTTGGGTATGAGTTTTCTTATTTGATTTTCTTTTTTGTTGATCATTCCTTGCCAAACTTATTTTATTTTATTTTTACAATTGGATAAAACTGTTATTTGACTGATTTCTTGCTATTCTAATATATTATCATTTGGGGAATATGTGTTGTCTCAGCTGCGAAGACAATAATGAAGTCCTGTTTTCTTTTCAAAAATATTATTTTATTCAAAACTAGCAACCTTGAGGTTGTAGTTGGAAAACTCCAACTCGTAAGAATTTTGCCACAATCAAAAAACTTGACATGGCAACATAAAAAAATGCTGAAGTTTCTTAAAAAACACACTACTTTTGGGGTTGGTGGGAACACCCCAATGGAGTTGAGGGACAATGCCCCTCATGGGGTCGGGGGGAAGCACCCTTAGCACCTTCCTTGTTGTGATACAAGGCGAGGCTGAGGGTAATACCCCTAGTGCATTCCCTGTTGTGATATAAGGCAAGGTAAGGGAGCAATGCCCTTGCCATTAAGTCCACATTAAGGCCTTTGAAATCACACAAAACTTCTTGTCGCTCACTGTTTCACAATTCTATCACTTTAGAGAAAAAATAGGTACTTGGGACATTTTTGTGGGAATATTCTCTCCATGTGTTACATAAAGAATTGTGAGAGGTATTCATGTATTTTTAGGGAAAAATTGTGACTCTTTTGACTGCTCTTTCCAAAAAATAATTGCATTATATTTATGTTTCACATATTGATGTGTCTAGCAACTTTCCAAGTTTTTTTTATCAAATCCATTGAGTTTTGGGTGAGAACTCGTAAAAAATCAGTCAGTACTTGCTTAAAACTCGACAGCTTTCTGGTGTAAGCATGGGAAAATTTCATTTTGTGTTACTTGGCAAGCATGCCGTGTTTTCTTGAGATTGTATACAATCACGGTGCACACTTGTACTTTAAAATTCTGCTTTAAGCAACACAACCATAAGAACAAATGTGGTTTAACAAAGGATGGAGGTATGTGGATTATAGGCATACTAATGCCTGCAGAAAGGCTATATCATTTTGTCTTGTGTTTTGACATGGCCCCTAAGATAATTGGCCAATTATGATTTTGGGTTAAACTGTCTTTGGTTTAGATATATCTAAGAGTTTGATATTGCTATCAAGATTCAAATGTGTAGTTTTTTGATTCAAACTCATTGACCCATGTTTCATGAGTAGTGGTTCACAAGGAACCATCTCTCACTTAGCCCTCGTTGCATCTTGGTGATGCTCATAGAGGCGAGCATTGAGAGTTCTTGGGAGGTCACCCATCCTAATAGTACTCCATCTAAAGCACACTTAACTATGGAGTTTCCACCATGGTCAAACGCACTCTACTTGTAACCCCATTTGCAAAACACTCAACAAGTGTTGTGCCTTATGAATCATTTATTAGAAAGATCCCTAAGCTCATCCATTGATAAGTAGGATATATTTTCCACAAGTCAAATTGTGATATTGCTATCAAGATTCAATTGTATATTTTTTTAATTCAAATTCATTGACCCCTGTTTCATTAGTGGTGGTTCACAGGAACCCATCTCTAATGAGAATGAATGGAACACTTAAGCACTCAATGCATCTAGGCATTACTCACAAAGGTGTAGCGTCAGGAGTTCTTGAGAGGTCACCCATCCTAGTACTGCTTCAGCTCACGCATGCTTAACTATTGAATTTCCTCCATGGTTAAACCCACTTTGCGTACAGCCCCATTTGCAAAACCTTCAGCAAGTGTTGTGCCTTATGAAGCATTCATCAGAAAGCCCCTTAAGATCAACAATTGACAAGTAGGAGATATTTTCGATATCAAGTCAAAGTTTGATATCACTACCAGGATTCAACTTTTTAAGTTTTTTGAGTCAAACACATTGACCCATGTTACATGAATAGTGGTAGTGGTTCACACGAACCCATCTCTCATGAGAATGATTGGAACACTTATCACTCATTGCATCTAGGTGATGCTCATGGAGGTGAAGCATTGGGACTGATCAGGGGGTCTCCCATTGCAATACTATCCTAGCTCAAGCACACTTAACTGCAAAGTTTTCTCCATGGTCAAAATCGCTCTGCTTGCAACTCCATTTTCATGATGAAAGAGAAATATCTTCTATAACAGATACCAGAGTTTAGTCTCATTGTAAGATAAGATCATCATTTACTAATGGATTAATCAAGGACAGAATGAATAATCCATCGAGAGGGGTTTTGACCTTTTGGAGGAAAGATATATTTAAGATAGGAGGTCTCAAAGTTCTCATTTATTGTTATGGACAAAATAGATACAATATTGCTCTAAGTAATCAATTGTAGCTTCATTGTTGTGGATGAAAAGTCATAATTCAATACAAGAAAGCATATGAAGTTAAACAAGAGAAAAAATAAATTATGAAAACTCTCGTAAGGTTGATGAGTGGGTTGAAGTGATCAAAGGTCTTAAAATAAATTACTAGAAAATTTATCGTACTAATTTTAATAAGTAGATCTAAAAGTACAAATACTGTGAGTATAAGGCTAGCCCTTGGGATGTGAAGCTGGTCATAAAGAAGTTCAATTAAATATTATAGGATACAGCGTAGAATGAAAGGGTCAAAGCCAGTTTACATGTAAAACTGTATATGCCATTTATAGACTGAGATGAGCCTTTGCTTGCCAACTAAGTAGAAATAAAAGATAATACCAAGACGTGGTGGCATTATGGTCAATATCACATCCATCACATTTTGTCCCTTAAAATGCACAATATAAGCAAGTTTTCAGCTAGTTTAGTGCCAATTTTTACTTGCATGTTTTCACCTAATGTTTTGTCTTTATTTAAAAGTAACTTTATTCTGTTGAATTTGTTTTGTGTGATTCTATTACGTTTGTTGTTTTATTTTAGCTTGTTTCTCTACTAAATCCATATCAACAAGAAATCTGATTTAGCAAATGAAATTCTAAACTAATGCATACTTAGGGCTTCTATTAAATTGGTATAGAGGGTGCATAAACCTTTCCTAGTAAAGCCTTTATTTAATGGGAGAGTAAGGGTCAGTTCAATCTTTTTGAGGATATAGTAGGATGCTAGAGGTTTTGATAACCATGGTTAACCTTGGACAGCATGGAGTTGTTATAAGAATTATCCTTAGGACTAATATCCATTGTATATTTGAAATTGTAGGAGAGTAACTGCGAAGAACTCGGGAAATGTCTCTCCATGATGTTGTTTAAATAGGATGGAAATGTTGGACTTGGAGCTGTAAACTTGTAAGCTGAATTGCTATCAGGATATCAATGAATGTTAAAATTGTGTCTACTGAGAGTCACCTTGACAGATTTGGTTATAGCTGGAGTAATCTGAGTGGTTTTGCAGGACGGGTTTGAAACTTTAATCTGTTAGATTGAGAAAGCTGCATAATGCATTGTATGCTAACTGTATATCCATATGGCCCTTGCTTGTAATTTGCAGTAAGTTAGAGGGACTAACAGATCAGACTTTGTCAAGCATACACCGCCATTTTTTCCCCTTAGTAATTCTTTTGCACCTTTGATGGAAGTGTTCCTCAATCATCTTTCTTTTTATTTCGATCTTCCTATTGTGAAGTTTGGCCGATGCCTCTTGTAGAGAAGATGGGTGATGCTTTAATTTTTTCATAAGGCTGAAATCATTTTGCTGTGGTTTAAAAAATGGTAAATGAAACCATTTATCCAACAATAAACAACATGCTTGAGATATTGGTGCAGGAGCACCTAGTCAAAGCTCCTTGTTTTGATTTCTAGTTTTGATTTTGGCATGTACTGACTCTAGCCAAGTCAGGAGTTTGAGTTTGGACCTTTAAAGGTCTTGGGTGAGTTTGTTTCTAGGTGGAGTTGAATAGGTTCCATTCATTCTAAGATGTTTTGGTTTGCTTGCTTAATATTGCTTGTGTTAGGGTTTATGGGTCTTAGACCATGAAAGCCTGTGGTAGGTATGCTTTTTAACCTATCTTGTCCTCCATGATGTTTTTACATCCCCTTGCATGGATTGGAGTTCCTACATACCATTTGGAGCAAAAGATGAGAAAGTTGTCAAATCTTGACAAAGTTGTCAAATAGGGCAAATTGGTAAAAAACATGTGGATTGATGCTCTAAAGGCTAAAGTATGCCTAGACATCATAAATTGACCACGTTAGACTTACTTGGAAGATTCCAAGTGATAGATGTTTAAGAAGTGCAAAAATGCAAAAGTTGTCAGCAACTTTGAAAAGTTGCTTTACAACATTTGAGCAAGAAATGAACATGTCGGGATCTGAGGTTGATAGTTAATATAATTGTTTGAAACCTCTTGGTAAAGATATAAAACCACAGAATACACTCATTGCAGAGGTTGGAGTTTCTAACAAAGAAGTTTTGATATTGAAATCCATGAATTCTGCCCCAGTTTTGATAGTTTTACGTGTTTTATATTGCATGATCACAATAATGGGTTGAAGTTTGAGTTTTTGCATTGGATTATTCAAGTTCATGCTTGTACAGTTCTTTTTGTTTCAGATTACTAGATTGTAGAAGTTCATTTGATTAGCTTTTGGAAATATTTTGCAAACAGATTGTGTGCTGTTGCAGTCTTTTGCAAAAATGGCTCCTCCATGAGTTCCTAGCGTGGATTCATCACAGCCTTAAGGGGAATGGATGTGGAGCCTGTGTACATTATGTATATAGCTTTTGGGGCCTTGGAGTGTTGGTTAATCAATATTAATGTGACGCCCTAGGCAAGTCACAGACACTTGGTTAGGCAATCACAGCGTTGGCAAAGAAGCTTTTGGAGGTTTGAATGTGATAGATACTTCAAACCATGAGTTGCAAAATGGAGAGGGGTGAGTGATGATACTATATGCAAGAGGAGAAAGATTGGAAATAAGTTTTGTTAAGGGTATGATTAGACCCTAGGCAGCATTGTCATTCTCAAGGTGAAACCGTTGATGATAGGCATAAAAATTGCTTTCAAGTGTACGAATGGCTTGGAGACTTGAGACCCACAAAATCCTTTAGGTTTTCCAAAAGGGTACTCGAATCCATAATTTGTTTGTCACCTTGTTGAGAGAAATTTAGAGTTATGGTCCAAAACCCCAAGTAGGAGGGCTAATTCAATTAGGCCTATTTTTGACAATTTTGGTGTAGATGCAAAGAACTTGAGGAAAACTTTTGGGATCTGGGTCTAGAAGCCTAGGTGAGGACTAACACCTCATGTATGATCCCCGCACTCCATGTACTTGTGGAAATGAACAAGATGGACCTAGAACTGAAGTTGGCTAGTTAGTGTGTAGAGGCATTTGGTGAAGGAAGAATAAAAAATCATTGGTGTAACTAGGTAGTGAGTAGTTAGTGGATAGGATAGAGATCTTCTGGAGGTTAGGGTATTAAAGTGAATCCTAAAGGGCTAAGAGAAAGCCTGAGCAAGTCATGGAGAAGATAGGGACTAAACAAGCAAACTATCTAGACTTACATTAGAAATTTACCTTATATCAATTCACCAGCTTAAGGTTAGTCTTCTATCTCTTGGAGATTATCTCCAAGTGGTGGGTCAAGTCCAATCCCTTGTTAATTTGGCATGCTTTCCTTTCTTCACATGTATGGTTTTAGTAAAATATAAGTAGGGTTAATTATGCAATCTCTCCACTTTTATGCCATCATTTTTTATGCGCATTAGCCAATTTCTAGGTTTTTCTATAGGTTTCTAGGTATGCTAAGAGTGTTCCAGTGTTCTTGGTGAGCTCAATTCCAAGTTTCAGTGGCTTTTGACAGTAGTTGGTACGTAATATTTTTTGGTAAGTGCTAGAATGGCACTGATCATCGTGTGCATTTCTGGGCTTATTTTATTTATTATATGGAGAGCATTTTAATTTATAGTAAGTGTTTACATGACACCAATTTTGTGGGTTTTCTAGGTTTTGGTCTTTAGTCTATAGAGGACACTATTATTTATAGGAAGTGGTTGTATGGCATTGATCTTCTTTCGTTTTTTCTCTTTGGTCTAGAGAACACTTCTATTTATTGTAAGTGTTTGCATGCCTTTGACCTTTCTAGGTTTGTTCTCTTTGGTCCTTAAAGAGCATTGCTATTTATAGTAAGTGTTTGCATGCCATTGATCCTTTTAGGTTTGTTCTCTTTTGTTTTCATCGAACACTGCTATATATAGTATGTGCTTTTGTCAACATTGTGTTCCTCAATCATCTTTCTTTTTATTTTGAGCTTCCTCTTGTGAAGTTTGGTCAATGCCTCTTGTAGAGAAGATGGGTGACGCTTTGATTTTTCATAATGCTGAAATCATTTTGCTATGGTTTTAAAAATGGTAAATCAAACCATTTATCCAACAATAAACAAATGCTTGAGATATTGGTGCAGGAGCACCTAGTCAAAGCTCCTTGTTTTGATTTCTAGTTTTGATTTTGGCATGTACTGACTTTAGCCAAGTCAGGAGTGTGAGTTTGGACCTTTCAAGGTCTTGGGTGAGTTTGTTCCTAGGTGGAGTTGACTAGGTACCATCCATTCTAGAAGGTTTTGGTTTGCTTGTGTTAGGGGCTATGGGTCTTAGACCATGAAAGCCTATGGTAGGTATGCTTTTAAACCTATCTTGTCCTCCATGATGTTTTTACATCCCCCTGCATGGATTGGAGTTCCTACATACCATTTCGAGCAAAAGATGAAAAAGTTGTCAAAAAGATGTCAAAACTTGACAAAGTTGTCAAATAGGGCAAAGCGGTAAAAAAAATGTGGATTGATGCTCTAAAGGCTAAAGCATACCTAGAAATTATAAATGGACCATGTTAGACCTACTTGGAAGATTCCAAGTGATAGATGTTTAGAAAGTGCAAAAATGCAAAAGTTGTCAGCAACTTTGAAAAGTTGCTTGACAACATTTGAGCAAGAAATGAACATGTCGTGGATTTGAGGTTGATAGTTAAAACTTAATACAACTGTCTGAAACCTCTTGGTAAAAATATAAAACTGCGAAATGGACTCATTGCAGAGGTTGGAGGTTGTAAGAAAGAAGTTTTTATATTGAAATCCACAAATTCTGCCCCAGTTTTGACAGTTTTACGTGTTTTAGATTTGCATGATCACAATAATGGATTGAAGTTTGAATTTTTGCATTGGATTATTGAAGTTCATGCGTGTACAGTTCTTTTTGTTTCAGATTACTAGATTGTAGAAGTTCATTTGATTTGCTTTTGAAATTTTTTTGCAAACAGACTGTGTGCTGTTCTAGTCTTGGCAGATTTTTGCAAAAATTTCTCCCCCATGTGTTCCTATCGTGGATTCATCACAACCTTAAGGGGAATGGAAGTGGAGCCTGTGTACATTATGTAAATAGCTTTTGGGGCTGTGGAGTGTTGGTTAATCAATTTTAATGTGATGCCCTAGGCAAGTCACAGACACTTGGTTAGGATTTCAGAGCATCGGCAAGAAGCTTTTGGAGGTTTGAATGTGACAAATACTTCAAAACATGAGTTGCAAAATGGAGGGGGGTGAGTGATGACACTATATGCAAGAGGAGAAAGTTTCAAAACAAGTTTTGTTAAGGGTATGATTAGACCCTAGTCAACACTGTCATTCTCAAGGTGAAACCCTTGATTATAGGCATAAAAATTGCTTTCAGGTGTACAAATGGCTTGGAGACTTAAGACCCACAAAATCCTTTAGGTTTTCCAAAAGGGTACTTGAATCCATAATTTGTTTGTCACCTTGTTGAGAGAAATTTAGAGTTATGGGCCAAAAACCCAAGTAGGAGGGCTAATTCAATTAGGCTTGTTTTTGACAATTTTGGTGTAGATGAAAAGAACTTGAGGAAAACTTGTGGGATTTGGGTCCAGAAGCCTAGGTGAGGACCAACACCTCATGTATGAGCCCCTCGCTCCATGTACTTGTGGAAATGAACAAGATGGACCTAGAATTGAAGTTGGCCAGTTAGTTTGTAGAGGCATTTGGTGAAGGAAGAAGCAAAAATCCTTGGTGTAGCTAAGGTAGTGAGTAGTTAGAGGATAGGATAGAGATCTTCTAGAGGTTAGGGTATTAAAGTGAACCCAAAAAGGCTAAGAGAAACCCTGAGCAAGTCCTGGAGAAGATAGGGACTAAACAAGCAAACTATCTAGCCTTACATCTGATATTTATCTTATATCAATTCACTAGCTTGGGGTTAGTCTTCTATCTCTTGGAGATTATCTCCAAGTGGTGGGTCAAGTGCAGTCCCTTGTTAATTTGGCATGCTTCAATTTCTTTAGATATATGGTTTTAGTAAAATATAATTAGGGTTAATTATGCAATCTCCCCATTTTTATGCCATCATTTTTTATGCGCATTAGCCAATTTTCAGGGTTTTCTGTAGGTTTCTAGGTATGCCAAGAGTGTTCCAATGTTCTTGCTGAGCTCAATTCTTAGTTTTAGTGGGTTTTGACAGTAGTTGGCATGTAATATTTTTTGGTAAGTGCTAGCATGGCATTGATCATTGTGTGCTTTTTTGGGCTTATTTTATTTAGTTTATGGAGAACTTTTTTTATTTATTGTAAGTGTTTTCATGACACCAACTTTTTCTGTTTTCTAGGTTTTGGTCTTTAGTCTATAGAAGATACTGCTATTTATAGGAAGTGGTTGTATGGCATTGATCTTCTTGCATCTTTTCTCTTTGGTCTAGAGAACACTTCTATTTATAGTAAGTGTTTGCATGCCTTTGACGTTTCTAGGTTTGGTCTCTTTGGTCCTTAAAGAACACTGGTATTATGGTAAGTGTTTGCATGCCATTGATCCTTTTAGGTTTGTTCTCTTTGATTTTCATCGAACATTGCTATTTACAGTATGTGCTTGTGTCAACATTGTATATCATCTTTCATCTTCAGTTGGTTCAGAGATATGTTCATTTGTTTGTTTTTGGTGCCTTGGCAAGTTCACTTATGGTGTTAAAAAATATTTTAATGATTTCACTTGAGTGTTTAAAAAATGACTTTTTAATATCTAACATATTTTATATAGTATGTCTCAAAAAGGGAATGCCTAGCTGGGAGACATAAGTTGTGTTTTAAGAGTCATTTGCATTAGAATATTAAATAGTTTCTATTGACAGCATCAAAGCAAATGCTTGTTGCTCTTTGAAAATTTTTAATTTCTTTTTTGAAATTATTAGTTCAAAATTTTCGAAATATTTGCCTAAGTGTGTTCAAAATTCGCATCCTTTTTTTCCTCAAAACTTGACTAGGGATTTTGGCTTCCAATTCCTTTTTGCGATATTCTTGTAAATTCTTGGTGGGTTTTTGCAGATCTCAGTTGAGTTAGTTGCGCTTTTTTCTGGGTGCATTGTTTTTTGTGCCACAATTTTTGAGCCAACAGAATCAAATTTTGATAGGAGATTCTATCTGGGTCATTTGAGCTCTTATTCGGGTGTCTCCAAATTTTTTGGGACTTCTGTCAATCTACCTCAAAGTTTGTGCCATCTCAGATTTTACACGCGTTTCATTGAAAAATGTGCAATGACATCTCTCACCAGTCTTATGTTGGAAGGCAGTCAACGTTTATTGGAAAGAACTACAACACCTGGAAGCAGAGAATGATGATGATGATCGAGTATCGGAGGCACTTGTTCTGGGTACTGAGACTCGTCCTACCACAGTTGATGCTACTCAAGAGAAGTTTGATGAGCATAATCATGTAGTGATTATGATTATTAAGCTTTCGGTTACTGATGATCAGCTTCGTCAAGTGTCATCTGGCAAGACAACTGCAAAGATATGGAAAATGTTGAAAGATCTCCACGAGAGCCTTCTTTCTGAAGAATCAACTATTCTCATAGTTATATGCCTTGTGAGACGGGGGGACAAGTTTCTGAGATGGGGGGACAGAGGGGCCTTGATTTGGGGATGGGGGGACGACAGCAAGGGATAGGGGGTTGACGAGGGGAGCAACAAGGGTGTATATACTATACATATGGTACTTAAAATGCTAGTTATGAAAAGATGTACTACAATTATACAATATAAGATATAAAGATGTAAAAAACTTGAACATTGAACATTGCATTGAAGTTTTAAATTGGAACATCATGATTCATGATCAAATGACAAACAATGAACATTGAACATTAGCAAATTAAAGTGTCAAACTATATAATTTTAAATTTATATATATATCAATCTTCAGATATAGAAATGCAAATGTGAATAAAAATGAAGAATAGAAGGCGTTTGAACAAAGAAAAAGGAAGGAATGGGCCCCAGATCCCATTATAACAAAAATAGAACCAAAAAAATATTTAAATAATGCCTTATACTTTTACATTTTTAATGTCCTCCATCTTGTTGCTGCGAGAGACGTCCCCTTGTGCGTCCCCCCGCACCCACAGGGGACACAGAGCCGTCTTGGAGATGTCTTGCAGTCTTCGACGGAGGTGGCACTGCCCAAGATGTCGAGATGACATCCCCTGGTCTCAGGTGCGGCTCGGTTTTGGTGGAAGGACATGTCATTGTGTTACACTAGCTATTCTCAATGATTATGGATGATCATATGTCCTTACAAGACCATACTTTGAAGATTAAGGACATCAAGGATCAGCTTGAGGCCATTGGTTGTAAAATGGAGGAAGAGGGCATGGTGGTCATTACTCTGAAAAGCCTATCATCGTTCTATGAGCACTTTATTGAGACGCTCAATATTATTGCAACTAATGTTGACTAGAAGTTCTCAGATTTGTGTACCAAACTTCTGTAGTAGAATTGTTGGAAACAATAGTTTAGTAGCAGTGCTCCTTCGTCCTCTTGAACAAGCGTTTTCAGCCCAATCCATTGATAAGGATAATGGCTCATCTCAATCTTGTGCTCAGTCTCAAAATAGCTCCAAGAAGAAGCAAATCCGGTGCAACTACTGCCACAAAATTGGTCACATGATGCAAGAATGCAAGGCTCGCATTGCTTTTGATCTGCAGAAGCAAGCTGGATCCCAATATAACATACTAAAAGTTAAGAACAAAAGTTCACTAAGTTTACATGTTTAAGATAAAATGAACTTGTTTAAATTATTGAGTTGAGGTGAACAATTTTATTATTTTTTAATGAAGAACATGGCATAATATTCACTATACTAAATCTATACTTATAAGAACAAATATTTGAAATAGACCAACATCTACCAAATTTACTTCTTTTAAAAAGGAAAAGAGTTACTTGATCTATCATGTAAGGGCGAAATACATCTTTTCAAATTAAATATATATTTTTAATTAAATCTAGAAAGTAACTTGTAGCAAAATAAAAAAGAGTACTCACATAATGTGCAAAGTGGCTGAGTTGATAAGGAGGAAACCTGCAAGATCAATGTACCCAAAGTCTTTGGCTTGTATCTTGTTCTGTGGAAAAGGTATCATTGGGGAGTTTAACCACCCAACCATTGATCATATTCGATCCCCTTAGGCTGCTTCGATATCCAAAGTAGACCCAACCATCCACAAGGGATGGTGGATGATCAAGTCAAGTTTCTTGAGAATCCGGTGTAGAGCCACCTATAGTGCGATTGGTCGAACCCGTAGCATTTTGCCACTCTAGTTCGATGCCTATCAAGAATGTATCCAGTGACTCTATTGTGACTTCCAATATCTTGTATCGTGGCCTAGGATTTTTCTTTAATAATCGGGAGTCATCATCTCACCTTCCTGCTTGTTCTAAATTTTTAGACCTTTCTCTCTCCTGAGGAAGTAATCTGAAGGTTTTCACATCTTAACCTCTTGAGTTCCAATTCTTTTGTGAGTTCGGGTTACACTATCTGGTTTCACTGTGTGTGAAGTAGTTATCTTCTAAAGGCTCCACCAAGAGAAATGTTATCATTAGAATGATCAAAGATTAGTCCATTTTACTAGCATGTACTAAATGTTATTTCTTGTCTACTTCAGATTAAGAGAAGGTGCAGTTGATTTAGTTGAGCTCAATCCTGTGAGTTGTTGACTAGTTGTTGCAGATTGTTCTACTAATCTTTAAAAGTCATGGTGTAGTTAATCTTTTTCTTGATTACCGTCCAATCTTGGAATGGCTGGCTCTTCTTCTTGAACACTTATCTAGTTCTCTTTTCTAGTTTTTTTGCAAGGTCTAGATGATTATTAGGAAATCAACAAATGGTGGAAGTCAAACGTCTGAATAATTTAGCACAATAACCAGTAATGTCTGTTTTTCTCTTTGTGGTTGACCTGTAAAGTTCGCATTAAAACTGAAGTTGTTTTGTGGAGTTATCGGGCTTGTGTCTGCAGTTCTACGGATTCAACTATACCGTTTGTAGTTAAGGAGCAACTCCTCTTGAGTTGCTAGCAATGCTACTATTTGCTAGCATAGTTAAAACCAATCTACCGTTGTAAGAAGAGACGAGGAAAGAATACATTTAAGCTCCCTACTTGACATTTGAATGATTTCCTATTTCATAATGTGGAAAGGATGTTCATATTAAGTAGAACAAGAATTCACCTATGTTTAACCAGAAGAAGAGAAGACGCATTTGATAATGTGATACTACTAATTAAAGTTCAGTGATTCCTTTGCAGATGGTAAAGAAAACAGATACTTATTGATCAATAATCAACAATTCAATGGCAATCGGATTTACTTGCTTGGTATTGTGTAGTCTTTATTGAAGCTTTTAGCTTTCTTCCTTCCTAACAATCCTATCCAAAGACTTCCAATCTCCCAACAGGTGAGCTATTGCCGCTTTCTTGATGCTCCAAGGATTAGTTTCCCCACTGCACCCTTGTGTTTTTGTGTCCTATCTAAAGTGAAAGAGAAGGCATTTTCTATTAATGTTACAAATGTAAATGGCGGAAATCTTGAATGAATTAATCAGAGATCAAACTGATCTATATAGACAAAGAGGAGAGTCGAATAGAATAGAAACATTCTATTCTAGACTACACCTAAATATTAGAAACAAATAGAATAGAAACATTCTATTCTAGACTACACCTAAATATTAGAAACATTCTAATATTTACAGAGATATAATAAGATACAATAGTGAGCATTAAAAAAAAACATGAAGGTTATTTTAATACCCCCCCCTTAATGCTCAATCTATTTACTACACCAATAGATTCCCTAAATTTAACAAACTTGTCAGGACCAAGGGGTTTTGTGAAAATATCTGCTGATTGCTCAGAGGTAGGGACATAGCATAACTGAATAGATCCATCTTCTACTAATTTTCGGATGTAATGGCAATGAAGCTCTATGTGCTTGGTTCGTTCATGAAACACTGGGTTCTTGGCAAGTTTGAGTACGCCCTAATTGTCTGAAAACAAAGAAGTCGGACCTGCTTGAGAAATATGCATATCTACAAGCATCTGCCGGAGCCAAACTGCTTCACAAGCTGCCTTGACAACTCCTCTATATTTTGCTTCTGTAGAGGAGAGTGCATGTGCCTGTTGCTTCTTACTGGTCCAAGTAACTGCTGCAGATCCGATACTATACACATAGCCAGAAGTAGATTTCTTGTCATCAACTGAGCCGGCCCAATCGGAATCGGCGAATCCACTGAGTTGAGGAGTAGTACTCCTTGTGTAAAGAAGACCATAATTTGAAGTACCATGTACATAGTGTAACACACGTTTCGTTGCAATCCAATGATCAGTCTTGGGGTTTGTCATGAACTGTGAGATGAAGTTGACTGCAAAACTAAAATCAGGTCTAGTAGTAGTAAGGTAGATGAGACTACCTACTCGCTACCTAAAGAGTGTTTCATCTACAAGAGGAGAAACAGATTGTGTGGACAATTTCAAACCAGTCTCCATAGGAGTGGAGGCAGATTTGCAATCCTACATTCGAAACCTATCAAGCAAACTTCTGGCATACTTGGACTGAGACAAAAAAATACTGTTGTCAGTCTGCCAAACCTCAATACCTAAACAATAATGAAGCAATCCGAGATCTGTCATATCAAAAGTTCTGCATAGATCCTGTTTGATTTCTGAAATCAAATGTTCTGAATTTCCAGTAATGATCAAATCATCCACATAGAGAACAAGAAAAAGAATATCATTACCAGAGTGTTTAATAAACAAATTATTGTCTGATGGACTACGCTGAAATCCTTGAGCAACCAAGTAATGATCAATCTTTATGTACCAAGCCCTAGGGGCCTGTTTAAGACCATAGGGGGCCTTTTGGAGTCTACATACTTTGTGTTCTGAACCGGCAACCTTAAAACTTGGGTGTTGCGTCATGTAAACTTCTTCCTGTAATTCACCATTGAGAAAGGCGCTCTTCACATCCATCTGATGAACTTTCCAACCATACTGAGCTGCAATTGCAAGAAGAATGCGAATAGTGCTCATCTTGGCTATCGGAGCAAATGTCTCCTCATAATCAATGCCTTCGCATTGGGTGAATCCTCAAGCAACAAGTCTGGCTTTGTATTTGTCCAAGGTACCATCTGCATGGTATTTGACCTTATAGACCCATTTACAGTTAATGGGTTTCTTCCCAGGAGGGAGATCTGAAAGAACCCAGGTGTGGTTCTTTTGAAGACTTTGAAGCTCAGCATCCATTGCTTGTTCCCATTCTGGAATTCCTTTGGCCTCTGCATATATCTCTAGCATCAGCGATACGGTCATCTGAACATTCAATATCTAGCACAACTTGCTCGGGATAATTTAGTCCATGGCCTACCTAATATTCAGACCCAAAACCATCACGTTTGCGGAGCTTGCCAAGCAGGGAAGCAACATAGGACACCATTTAAGAATGGTGAATCATGGTAGGCATCCAAAGTACTCCAGCTGGTCCATGCTGATGTATGTGGTCCTATGAATACTCCTTCTATTACTGGGAACAGGTATTTTTTACTCTTTGTGGATGATTTCAGTCGCAAAATGTGGGTATATTTTCTTAAGCAAAAATCAAATGCTTTTCTTGTATTTCAGCAGTTTAAAGCTCTAGTAGAAAAAGAGTCTGGTTCCTCCATCCGTACTCTTAGAACCGATAATGGTGGGGAATTCTGTTCTTTTGCTTTCTCTGCCTTCTGTACTACTCATGGCATTAGACGTCAGTGCACCACACCTCACACCCCTCAGCAAAATGGTGTTGTAGAGCGTCGAAACCATACCATCGCAGAAATGGCTAGGGCTATGGTAGAACATAGAAATGTTCCCAAAAAATATTGGGCAGAAGCAATATCCAGAGCTGTCTACCTTCTTAACCGGTCATCCACCCTTGCATTTAATCATAAGACTCCTGAGGAAGCCTGGTCTAGTCGCAAACCTAGGATCAACCATTTGAAAGTTCTTGGCTCTCTGGCATAAAAAGATACAATAGTGAGCATTAAAAGAAACATGAAGGTTATTTTAATAATTAACGCCTTCGCCACCCTAACTTAATGCTCTCCACTTGCTGCTGTTGGATTATCAGGTTGGCCCCTATAGATACAGCATCTTCCAACCCCTATAGATACACCATCTTTTGAAATACTATGTGCCTTCAACATTAGAACTTTTTCCCAAATATTTCCAAGTTTTCTTTGAGGTTATCCAAACACTGTGCGATAATTTCGATGATGGAAGTGTAAATGATTTCAGAATTTGATTGGGTCTCAATTCATGTACCAAGGGTGGAGTGCAATAATAATACGGAATAACTTTTGAAAAAATGAAATTCCGATAAATAAATTATAGTATAGCTTGAACGTGAGCGGGAACCAAGTTAATAAGGAAAGAATTCGATGGAGTGAAGAATCGTGCATGAAGCCTGATTTGGTTAATGACAACATTATAAGGTTAATGATATTTAAGCTGAGTTAGAAAATGGAGTAAATATAGGAGGTATTCATTAAGTGTAAACTTATTATTCCTATATCCAAGTATATATATCAAGTGTTTACTCCCATAGTTATTTTGTCTTCTTAGATTTGGTTGGACCAAGTTTAAACTCGGTGGCGACCATTAGAAGAGATAAGGTTAGACAAGGAAAAAGGGTCTTAATGATGAGTTACAAATTTGCTAGGAGTAGCGTTATAGTGCACCCTTAGAGATTGATTCACCGTGGTCATCTAGGTACTATTTGTCAGTTCTTACCATCCTTGGTTATCTTGAGCTTGATCATCCAACAACCCCTTTCCTGGTTATAACTTTTCCCCCTTTGGGTTTGACCCACATTCTCTTGGATCCAAATAAAGCAAGTGGTTAAATATTGATAAACCATTTTAATTATCCAGATCTTCATCATGAAATTACATACTATGTTTGAGCAAATTGGTATTTAAAACTAGGTTCCATCCATATGTCTAATTAATGATCTTGACTAAAATCAAGACAATCAAATAAAATTAGTTTGAGAATTTAAGTTTTCTATTCCCTATATTCTGAAGCTGGAATCCACTTAGGGCACCATTTGCAAAAACCACGATTAGTCCATATATTCTGCTTAGGGCACAAGCTATACCACTGTCTAGTAATAATCAAAATAATTTAGGGCTAAAACCACTTTTAGATTAGATCATTTCCCACTTAGGGCACATGTACAAAACCATTATTGAAATAGTGAATTTCATCTAGGGCATCAATTATTAAAGACATGTACATAAAAGTATCAGTTAAAAAGGGTTGTGACACCCAGACACAGACCAACATTGCAAAACATGTAGACCTCTCTGATCAATCCAAGGCTACCTTTTACTCTTTTTGAGGACATGCAAATTTCTGTTTTGTGAAGATAGATATATCATATATCATTAAGGGAGGGTAGTACAATGTTAGATAGTTTCTATTTACTCTCTCTTTCGTCTTTTTCTAATGATCACTCTTTTTGTAATGTTTCTTTAAACTCCTATTCATTATGGAAACTTTCTTTTTCATTCGTTTTCACTCCACAAGAATGTTTCTATTTCTTCTTTCCTATTCATTATAGAACATCCTATTGTATATTGTATATATAGATCATTCATGATCTCTATTTAATAACACATTCATTATTTTACCATAATAATTTGGGGGCCTTTTTCAAGGTAATTTACTAATTTATATTTGAATATTCAGATTCACTCTAATTTTTCCCTCTAGATCTATATAATGGGATTTTGGTTCTCATATTTGCATTCAGCTTTGTGCACACATGACGAGATGATGTCGAAATGAACATTGGAAGTTGTTCTTGGTATTGTTGAGGACAAAAACCTATTCCAACTTGACTGGTTTAAGTGGTGGGATATCCATCCTAGTTGGATTTGGTTTTTTCAGTTAGGAAACACATTGATTTTCACAAGGTTTGATGATTTGGGGTTTCAAGAAAGAAAGATTCTCAAAGGTAGTTTTAGATGCAAGTTTATATCAATAGAGGTTTTGGACAGACTTGGGTTGCGCTTTGCAAGGGTTATTTGTGGGTATTGGATGGAAGAGGCCCAAGTATTTAGGCAACCACTTTCTATGAGTTTTTGGAGGCTTTTAGACAAGTCTGAATTTTCTAGATGGAACCACGTTTGAAGGTAGGCTGTCCAAGTTGTTGTTGCTGTTTTCAGGAGGTTTGATTGATTTTGGTTGTGTTAGGTGTCTAATCATGTCGATGCTAGTTTGGGAACGAAGGAGTGGGTTTTTGAAGGGGTAGACCAAAGCGATTTACAATTTCAGTTTCTCTTTTCATTGCAGCAGATATTTTGAGTAAGTTTTTCATATTTTGTGACAAATTTAAGTTGTTTCAGAATTCTGTTCATAATTATTATGTCTCTAACCTTAATATTAACCTGTGTCAATTATACTAATCTATGAGCATTTTCGTCAAGTTATTCCATATGTGGACAGTTTTTTATGGATGGCAGCCTTCAGTTCTCCCTCGATTACTGAAAAAATGCATCTTACTCATTAACCTGTTTAGGCATGCAAAAAACTTGAGCGCACTCACCTTTCAGACTGTGAGATTTATTCGTCTTGCGAGCCCTGCTCAATGTGTTTCGGAGCTATTCAATTGACAAAATTTAAGGTATACAACTTAAACTGAAAAATGGTGTTTCATGCATATCCTTGTACCTTGTATTTCTGCTTCTTCATTTTTTCCTATATTCTGTATCTGTCCATGTTTCTGGTTCCATTGACCATTATTTTGGTTGTCTGCATGCAGCGCTTGTTTTATGGTGCCAATTCAGAATCGGCAATTGCTGCTGGACTTAAGGCTCCAATTTCGAATGCCTTGAGGGGCACTGGCCTCTACCAAAAAACTAATATCGAAGTTGATAAAGCAAATGGTTGCCTCGCTGATATGGCTGAAAAAGTTTTTGAAGATACAAGGGCAAGAAAATAATATCATCGTTCTCAACTATTTTCTTAAATGACAAAAAAATTGAGACGTTGCCTTGTCCAACAATCTTTGTTGTGTTTCTTCATTCTTACGAGATACATACTGCTGTCTCGATTTGAGTTTGGGAGCATGCAGCAGATTTTCCTTCAACATATGCTATAAGTAGATGCACCAAACATGGTTAGCTCTGTTTATATCCTAATAGACAGCTGATCTTATAAACAACATTGCATTATCATAATGGTGAAATCAGAAATATAGAATCTGTAAGGCTAATGCAAAGCCCATTTATGGCCGATGTGTTTCTCTAACATTAACCCAGGTAATATTTGAATTCCTTAAACACATCAAAACTAGACAAGAAGAACGAATTCCCTGAATAAATTGTTGCTCACCCGCAGATAAATTATATTGTAGTCCATCAGTGACTGAAGTAGGTCTATATAACTCCTCAAAATACAATTAAAAATACAATTAATCGTAAAAGAGAAGGATTAGGTTAAAGGTCCCAGGCAGTGAAAAATAACTGGTCACTTAGTGCAAAATAAAGAGTTAAAAAATGTAGGCTGTAAGATCAATCCAATTAGAACAGTGCAGTGAGAACGTTTTGTAAAGTTTAATAGATCTTAGTTGGTCGAGACTTATCAAATAGTTTCAGACTGATTTCTATAATATAGCAGACTGGTGTCTTCCTTTTATAATGTCAGACTCTTTATTTTCTATATTCTTATTGTGATAGTATCCTATACTTATCTGAGATCTGTATGCCACTTTTTATGATATGAACTGCAGATATAGGATTGGAATTAATATATATACATATTGAAGCACAAGCAAGTAGGGGCATGACCCTACGTGGTGATGCCTCAATATGCACATATACTAACACCGGTTCATAATGATTAGTTAGCCGGAACAAAAT
Source organism: Cupressus sempervirens (assembly GCA_028749045.1). Classification (NCBI taxonomy): domain Eukaryota; kingdom Viridiplantae; phylum Streptophyta; class Pinopsida; order Cupressales; family Cupressaceae; genus Cupressus; species Cupressus sempervirens. The sequence continues at coordinate 451,669,107 of CM053785.1, read as the reverse complement.
ACAATATAAGCCACGGTATTTAGAAGACCCGATAACAATGTAAAACATAACATGATGCACGGGATGTCATCCGATAATTCAATTGGTGTGATTGAGATTGGAAACCATTCGATAGCAATAGTTTGTCACCATAATGTTGGGGTTTAATCGGCAGTGTACATTTATCTGAAGTAATCGAAATATCCAAGCAGATGTTTCAATACTTAAACGCTAACATTCTTAACATGTTTCATCTCCTAAAATATGTTGAAACACAAAAGAATAGGTATAACTACATATTCTAAGCTTCCAATTTCTAAATACAATAATTGCTAGTTATTTTATTAACTTGTGACAGTTTTGGCTAAGTCGCGAGGCATCATACCCGTGTTCAGGTCCCAGTCCCATACAAAGCCATTTTGGGTATAGTTCCCATGATGACAGTGGCCTTACCACTCTATAGTCACTCCTGGGAACTCCTCGTTGCACCTGCGACCACACTGCTAAACTTAAAAAAAAAAAAAAAAAGAGTTAAAAACTTTAGTTTTAAAAGATTTTTTTAACTTAGTGTACATAGTGGGAGTGGCACTTATTAGCTTGTGATTCAAATGATGGTCAATCAAGAAATGACTTCAATCTATATGCTTTTATGAAGATTGAAAATGAAGATAACATTGTTGGACAGGCCCACATGTTTCTAGTATAATTTGACCCATCTTGAAAATAGGGAGTTTCTAAATTTCAGAAACTTGTCTCTTGATTGTTTCATAAAATCATTTTTTGAGTTTTGATTGTTTGTTTGACTTTCACTATTGCATTAGTTCTTAATTTAAACTATTTAACACATGTTATATGTTAAGTTCTATAATGTATATAAGCATATTTTATTCATGTTTTCATATAAAGATTTTAATAGTATAACCGAATTATGAAAACTCCCAAGTCAACACACTAATCCAAAATTCCAAACAGACACTTCCTTGAATCACCCAATTGAGTCAGTTCATCAATCGCCTTTTCAAGTCGCCAAGGCAAATCATCTTGTTGAGTCATTGTGCAAATTGCCCAACTTAAGTCTGCAAATAAAGTCATTGATTGAGTTGAAAGCAGCATTGTAGGATTGGTTCTAACTTGGGAACTCAGATTGGGTCATTTGAGCACAATTCAATCACTTAAAGCATACATGGACAATTGAAGAGTATGAGAGCATTTTGAGTGTTGGACTTGGAATGCACCAAATTCAACAATTTTGAGAAGCTTTACCTCTTCATGAAGAACATGCAACCTTGGGCCATAGAGGAAATTAGGCGACATAAGGTGCAATCTTTACCCAAGACAATCATTGTAGCTAATGGATTGTTGGATTACAAGGGTGATGCAACATTGGGATTTAGAGATGCCAAGTCCAATCATGGTGATCAGAACAAGCAATTTTACCCAAAGGATGATAGGTGAAACAAATCAAATTAGAATGGTTGATTCAAAGGGTTAAAATTTTAAATCGAGTAGACTTAGCTTGATTTATGTCTATTTATGCTCGCACAGTGTTAGGTGGAAGTTGGGGACTCAGCTTGAGTAGGCTTTAAGTCGACAGGTACAAGCTAATCATCGGTGCCATATACAATACATTGAAAGTAATCATTCTCGAGTGCATCTATTTTAATTAATTTGCAAGGTTTGTGTTTGGGTTAGGGTTGATGAAAATAGGCAACTAAAGAGGGATTACTCAAGTGGTGTGTGTGTGTGTGTGTGTGATTTTTAATTGTGTAAGGGTTAATATTACAATTAATATTATTGTTATAGTTAGTTCTATTATTGCAACTAAGGTTAGTGGTAGGGTTATGGTAAAGGTTAGTGTTTCCATAGCAATTAGGTTCATCAATGTAAATAGTGTTTGTGTTATTACTATAGCTAGAATTTGGGTTAATACAATAAATAACTTTAGCATTAAACCTAGGGTCAATGGTACAATTATGGTTGTGATTAGGATGATTGGTTTAAACTTAGGAGTAGTGGGAGGGTTATGGTGAATGTTAGAGTTAGAGTATCAATTATGTTCAATCTTTTGATTAAGGTTTTGTTACCTGGTTAGTGTTATAGTATGGTTAAGTTGAGGGTTTCTATAAGAGTTAGGTTCAGTATTTTACCTAGGGTCAATAGTATGGTTATGATTAGAAAGGGTTAGGGTTTAACCTTAGGAATATTATTTTATGAACGATTTTAGTATTTAACTTTAGTGTTTGAGGTTTGGTTGCATCTAAGATTATTATTAGTGTTAGTGTTACTATTATAATTATGGTTGGTGATATTGTTACGATTAAGGTTATTATTAGGGTTAGTGCTCCTTTTATGGTTATTGTTATTGTCATGGTTAAGGTTAGTGTTAAGGTAAAATATAGGTTAAATTTTGTAACTACTTTGATAGTGTTAAAGTTATTATTATGATTATGGTTACAATTATTGTTGTACAATAATTAACTTTAGTATTTCACCTAGGGTCAATAGTAGTGTTATGATTACGATTAGGATGAATGGTTAAAACTTTGGAGTAGTATTATGTTAATGATTGTAACTTAGAGTTCGGGTTAGTAATATGGCTAGGGTTGCTATTAGAGTTTCAATAAGGTTTAGAATATGGGTTAAGGTTACTACGACAAATAGGGTGAGTAGTCAAATTAGATTTGGTGTTAGGGTGTATTATTTAGAGCTACAAATAGCAATATGTTAATGGTTAAGGGTAGAAAAATGGTCGTTGTTAGATTTAGAAATAGGGTTGGAGTTGCAAGTAAGCTTTTAAGGAGTGGAATAACATGTATGAATGCAAGTGACTTTTTTAAAAAAAATTTAAAAAATAAAAATATAGTTATCACAACAGATGATTTTAAATATTGATACACAATATGATAAGAATACAACATCCTTGTGTTATGATTATGTACATTACCATTTGTTGAGAACAAATACACAATATTCTCAAATTCACCATTACTTGCAATATCTAATCTTATGGGGTAAGATTAAGTGAGATGCAAACAAAAAAGAAGAGGAAGAGGAAAAAGAGGTCATGTCATTAAGTAATCTTAGTGAAGACATTTAGAATAAGATATTAGTTAATTTAGTATGATGAAATGCTAGTAAAATTATTTTAAGAAGCATGATGGATAAAAAATAATGAGGTGATCATTTTGTATTGAGAATTTGAAACTTGTTAATTATAGTAGAATAGTATGCATGAATATGTGTATTATTTTTAATTAATCAAAATATGGGTATCACAATATGATGTGATTTGATAATTGATAGACATTGAAGAAAAAATAAACAAAATTGTCAAAAATTATTTACTAACTTATTGATTAACAATCATTGACGAAGATTTGCATAAAATGTAGGAGAACAATCAATTACATTATTGTTTCATCTTGATTTTCAATTTTCAATTGTCCCATTGTTACTTCTTCCCTTCTTGTACCAAACCTTTGTCTATCAACTTAATTGCATCTTATTCTCTAGTTGTTCTCTTTGACTTTATGCCATTTGTTCTTATTGATATTCATGGCACTCTCTTCAATATTCTTATTTCCTCATTTGATTCAAAGTCCAATCTTGCTCTCACCATAGCTACTATTAAAGAATGAAATAGTAACAAATAGACTTCACACATATAGCCTAATATAGTCTAAAAACATAAGAATTTCATTACTATGTAAATTGAGTGTACATGCAAGTGAGCGAGCAAGCGATGATACCCAAAAACATGTGATCCCTCTTTTGGGTACAAGATCTCAAATCAAAAGGTAATAATGAACTCTTCAATTCCATTGTTTTGCTCTCCATTGTCCTTTTGTCCATTCTTGCCTTAGATGTAAGTTTAGCATGTGAATACGGTTTTAGAGAATGACTATTTGAGAAATCTATTTCAAAGAACTCTTCCCTACTAAGAGGTGAAACAAATCTATTAACAATGACATCCCTTTAATCACAATCCAATGCTTCAACATTAATATAAAAAATATTTAATATTAATTTATTCAAATGTTGAATAATATTGCAGCTTTGTCAAATTAAAACTAAATCTAACATTTAAACCAAACTATCAAAATATAGACAAAATCAAATTATTTAAATTGAAGAATTAAATCTAATATTCAAATCAATTTTCGTTAGCTTTGTAAGAAGATTTAAATTAGATTATTAAAATATAAACAAAATCTAATATTTAAATCTAATCAAGTATCTAAATCACTAATGAAAAATAACTTTAGTTGTAAAATTATTATAAACAATATTTAAGATCAATTAATTAAATATTGAAAAATATGACCATGTTGCCATTTATATAAAAATATTGGTAAATTAATGCTCAAATTTAATATATTGAAAAGTTAATTAATATGGTGGCATTATCTTCCATCTATTAAAGTTTATTTCAAACATTAGTAGTCCTATTTTATTAAAATAAAAAATTAAATTATTTAAGAACAATATGGTAATATTTAAATACTAAATCTAATATATTGAAATATTAGACCCTTACCTCAATGTGCGGTTGGTGTAGATCGATCCTTGTTGAGTTTCACGCCGAACCCTATTGTATGAATGCTCTAAGAGGAGATTTCTAGTTACCAGCATCGAGAGAATTGGGTAGCATGAACGACAGGACTCAAGGACGAAGCCGGGGTGCATGCCGGTGCCGTAAGTCTTTTCCAACTATAGAGAGAATCATGGGAAAGCTGCTATAGAATTGTAGGCAACACTTACTTGAGGAAGGAGCGTAGCTCCCTAACCAACACTTATATAGTTTATGTAATGTGCCGCTTCGCTTGAATGTGCCAGAATGGTTCTCCTCTCATAATGAAATGAAAGCAAAGATATAGCAACATTGTTATCCATATATGAAAATAATATTTTAAAATAAAAATATTAAAAGCTTAACACTATTTTTAAGTTAAGACTTTAAAAATAATATTTAAATAAAATAAATTTTTAAAAAAAATGTAATATCTTAAAATACTAGAAAATATAAAGACATTGTCATCCATAAAAATATATTATAAACTTAAACTAAGATATTATAAACTAAATGTTAAACTATAAAACTAAAATATTATAAAGTAAATAAGATTGCATCTATAAAAATATTATAAATTAAATCTAAAATAAATTCTAAACTAATATTATAAATTATATCTAAAACAAAAAAGATTAAATACAAAATATTAAAACATTATAAACTAAATCTAAATCTAATATGACAACATTACGTCAATATTAAACAAAGCTTTTGTGTGTTCTTCTCTCCCAAAAAAATGAGGGAAGAGTTCTTTTATAGTTCGAAAGCATCTCATCGTCTTTCCCAAGGAATGCTTCTTTCCACGCCTTGTCTCTACAAATTCTTGTTTGCGTGTTTCACACTGTAACTGCTCTTTGCATGCTTGTTACTACAAATTCCTCTCCAACTCTGAAAAAGTTTAGATTTTTTTAATTGTCGATTGGCATTTCCTCATGCACCTGCTTCCTCAAGGTTGTTGGGATTTCCCGAGCTTCGCCAGTGGCACTAGCTTGCCACTGTCCTGCTCTACGTGTGATCGAACACCTTAGGGGAGCATAAAATGCTATGCAACTGCTATGTAGCCAAGCAGAAGGCCACGAGTCAATCGATGGGATAACAGTTGGAGCGCACCGTCTCTCCAACCACCGCAGTTCGACTGCCCAGGTTTCCTATAAATTTGGCGCTTGAGGGGTTCGTATAAGGATCACTCGTATTCTATGAATTAAATAGGTATTCTTCCTCTACTGGTTGTTTTCCATTCTATTTATATGCTTACTGCTTCTCGATAACCTTTCTTAGATTATTTTGTTTTGCTTCCTACAACAACTAGGTATACGTAAAAGAGGCAGACAACAACGGCTTGGCGTTCTATTCATCCATTTTGGTAATTTTCTTGTCTTTGACATATACCCACTATAGGTTCTATTTATTTAAAGCAGTTTCAATTGTTGCCTTGTAAATTTGAGTTGAAAAAATGGACTCTTGGTTTGACATTTAAAATCTGAAGATTGACATTGAAATTTTTTGTGTTCAGAAAATTTGAAAATTCAGGTGTTATGTTTGACTCAAAAGATACCAATTTGTAATATTTTGTTATGTTTATTTAAGAATTGATTGGCTCTCAACAATTCAAAATAATGAAAATATGAGGGCTATGATTTATTTCTGACCATCGGTTGTAGATTCGTTACCCTGGAGCATTTATAGATGCCCTTGTAGGTAGCCTTCGTAATGCCTAGATTCCCAGTCATCCCCCACCATGTATGCCCAGACATGGAGAAAAATATTACATTTCTGATGTGATTCTCATGACAGCATGTAGACAGAATGCCGATGAAAGTGACATGACTGTTACTTCTTCATGAATCGCAATTATGTGCTCCAGAGCTACCAATTTAGCACATGTTATCTGGAAGAAATATTTTAAGATTCTATATGAATAATGTAAAAGGGATGCAAAATTCCCATTCACCGCTTGATCGAGTAAGAGCTAGTCTCAATTAGAAGAGATTACAAGAGATAATGGAAGTAAAGGCTAATGACGTCGAGCTCTTCAATCAATGCAAAAAAGTAGCTCAATATGTACATGCCATTGTAAATTTGATGTAGGGGATGTGAATTCACATGGAGCACGTTTACAAATAATAAGAATAACCCAACTAATGTCATCTTACACTCATTTTGTTCTCTCCATGATGGTTGCTTCTGGTTATTGATTGATAGTAAGATGTTATGACTGAAGGTGTAATCACTCATTTGTTTTTATTTCTTAGCATATGTCATTTTTAAATGTTGAAGACCTCCTTCTGTTTGAAAACTTCCAATTTTTTCGACAATAGGATAGGCTATACTCATCTAATATAAATTATATGCCACTGAAAATTACTCCTCAAATTCTAACCCTGACTTCATCTTTCTTCAGGCAAACTTATGCAATCAAATGGGGATTTTGCATTGTATTTGTAGGAGATGTAAAACTCCTCGAATGCATCCTTACATACAAAATATTGACCAATGAAAACATTCTGCCTCTACTCTGCCATCATAAAAAAACACAATAATGAATAATATTACATAAGATCAATTTGAACCGATGTCTTTATAACATTACGTTGTCAAAATACCTCTTGTTTTGATATGACCTTGTGAATACCTGCAAACTGATTCCCACTTCTTCTTTAGTGAAGTAGGCAATTCCTGGAAGTAATAAAAGAATGCACTCCAACCCAAGCGGTCAAACAAATCTAATTGCAGTGAGACTGATGTGGCATAGTCAAATTAAACTAGTAGCATTTTGTTGGTCATATCTCTATATGTGGATTATTTGATAGAAATAGGTGACTCAAATATTATTGGAACCTTGTGCTTTGAAAATTGATGAAAGTTGTGCGGGACTTGGGTCTTGATATCTATCAGAATCTTGAGAACTGATGAAAGTAGGGTCTTGAGAAAGATATCACAACCTTGCGAATTGACAAAAGTCGGCTCTTGGAAAAGATTACTCTCTACACAATTTATATAAATAGTCCCCTTTTAAAAGGGTTCTTATAATGATCCATTATAAGGACAAGTCACAAGTAGCTTGAAGCTGTAGTATATGAAGTCCAACTAACGTAGCTTCATCCATCATAGGCCAATGTTCCACAAATAAGAAAATTAAAATGCTATAAAAGTTAGAGTTATACACCACATTTATAAACTTCCAATTCAGATTTAGTTTTGTATTGTAACTATATATTATTCAAAGTACTATCTATCAATCACTGCAACCATTTATGATCTTATAACTTACTCTCTAAGAAATAATAAAAATACTACTCTAGATATTTTTTTTAAGTGTCTAGGACAACACAATATGGCAGGATGGAGTAAGTCTCCATTTCCGGCAAAATAGAGGAGATGTAAAACATCTCAATGTGTAGAAGATGATTCAAAAGATCAAATGGTGTCCCATTTGCCATCACTCAATCAAGTTAATCTTCAACAAATCAATAACTTAATGGAAGAAAATATTTTTTTCCTGAAAAAATGACAAGGAACAGAAAGAAGCAATTTCTGTTGCCTATAAACAATTGGAAATGACGATCTCACTCCTAAGAAATAATAAAAATCCTACTCTAGATATTTTTTGAGGTGTCTAGGACAACACAATATGGCAAGATGGAGTAAGTTTCCATTTCCGACAAAACAAAGGAGATGTAAAGCATCTCAATGTGTAGAAGACGATTGAAAAGATTAAATGCTGTCCCATTTGCCATCACTCAATTGAGTTAATCTTCAATAAATCAATAATTTAATGGAAGAAAATAATTTTTTTCCTGAAAAATGACAAGGAGCAGAAAGAGGCAATTTCTGTTGCCTATAAACAGTTGGCAATGAACTATTCATAAGGAGTGCTTCCAATTTTGATTTGCTTGCTTTTCTTACTAATAGATTGTTGTTCAAACTGTTCAAATTGTTTCATCATGGCGAGAAACTTTAAGCCCCAATTCCATTGAGTTCTTTATATGATAATTCATATATAGGGAGCACATGATATCTAATCTTGATTAAGAACACTAGAAAAAAAAAAATGCTTTGAAAGAATCTACTGGACTACAATTTTAAATTGATGTGCGTGATATTGCTAGAAATTAATCAAATTGTTATCTTCTCACATATCCTCCCTCAATTCTCTTTCAGTCCTTGTTTGGAAATATAATTTCAATATTATTTTGATACTTAATTACCATAAATTATTTTAGGATTTTTCTAAATTAAAAATACTATTCTTTAAAATTTACTTAGTCATGCTTAAGAAATCCATTCATGATAATTTTGTGATGTATAGATTCACAAGCATTCCTGATTGTTTTTTAGATTCTTATAACTCCAATTTTATCCACATTTATGTTGTCTACTGATCCATAACCAGTTACGATATTATATAGGATCATCAACACAAATCCCTATCTTTCAATTTAACTTTTTGACTTGTTTGCTGATTATTTGTTGTTCTCTATGCTTGCTCAAGAAAATGGTAAATAGTTGCTTTGGATATGACTATTGTAAATTCTGGGATGAATGTTTATGATTTTATCTACGAGATCAATAAAAACTATCATATCTTTGTCCGCACTTAGGTATTCTACGGTTAGCAGAAGGCCAAATTTTTGGCATCCGTGATTATCAATCATTTGGATCTTTGTTTATCATGTCATTGCTTTTGAGAGTATATGTTATGTAAGATATTAGTATTTTGCTTGCTTTTCCTCTTTGACTGTCCTATCTCCATCTTTGCTTGGAAGACATGCCTAACAACAATTCTAGCACTACCTTGGTTCAACATCGCTTTTTTCATTTATTAGTTACTAATCTTTAATTCTCCACAACATTGTTTTGATATTCCCTTATAACATCTTCTTGGGCAAATGTTTAACTCTTTTCTCTATTGAAAATCATTCTATCAAGACTCTTCCTCATTGATTTTGTCTTGTGTAGATAGTTATAAGCTCTTGTTCTTACGTCAAATGTTATCAAGGCCGCATCTTGATGCACTATGGCCCTCACTTCTGTATTGTCACTCAATGTCCATAAGATTTTGTCCGTCGTCTCACACTGGTATCCTCTTTTACCACTTTTATTGTTGACTGCTATTGTCAACAACTAGTTTTCTAGAGTATGTCTTGGGAGCATTTGATAGTAAAACATCTCAGTAATTATGCTTTCCTCAAACATTGAACTACATTCAGTTGTCAAAATTTGGTTTTCTAGAGTACGTCTTGGGAGCATTTGATAGTAAAACATCTCAGTAATTATGCTTTCCTCAAACATTGAACTACATTTAGTGGCCTAATCTACTTTTGTACGTGCAATGATCTAGCCGTGTAATCGCGTCAGAAGATCCAGATGATGTCATTACCATCTCCAACACCAGTCTAGAGAGCAACAACAAGGCACAAGCAAACAATAACAATGCAAAATTGGAGGTGGCCTCTACACCCGTACACGAATTTCCACAAAGCAACCACAAAATCGATGAAGTCTGCCACAACATTGTGTGATATTGTGAAGACATTGTTCGGGACAGGCGTTCAGGTTGAAGTGCATCGGTCGGTGAATATTTCATCCATGTCGGTGTGATTGTAGTGTAGGTGAAAACAAACCATTTCTGACAATTTTTTTTATATGATTTAATACCAGGCAATAGGAGATTTGTAAAAGATTGATTTGTTGTCTACAATTTATATGCAAAATTTTTTACAATACTTTAATTATTCATTCATTGGAGACTTGCTTATCATTGGCAATGCCATTATGGCATTGACTATCACAAAAAATGCCATTGTGTATTTTCAAGAAATTACTTTGATAATTTCATCCGGTTGATTTGACCACGTTGATGCCAGTGGATAAATGGGTGCTGTTGTTTACTCTATTGCTGTTGTAGATAGTAGAAAATTCCAATAGTAACAATCCAAGACAGTTGTTGGAATTTCCTCACCTTCACTGCTGGCATGAACCTGCCTCTCTAGTGACTAAGCAACCCAACTGTAGAGTAAGCTACTTCATAGCCACAAGGAAGGCCACGTGTCCACAAATTGTCCGCAAAAGTCTTCTATAAATTGGGAAAGTGTGGGGATGGCAACTACTTCTTACTCATACTCTCGGAGTGGCTTGCACTTTAGAACCAGTAGCCTTCGCAGGAGAAAATTCTGGGCTCTTCTCCTTGTCCATCTCCAACTCCTAGATCTTCAAGTCCCTGGAGTAATTCTCCATGTTTGAGATTCAATTCAGCTTTGTCAATATATTTTTGAAGCCCTATCAAGGACGCCATGGATTTTCACGCTGCCAAAGTAAGCATCTTTGTCACGATTCGAATCCACCTGCTGAGGTAGGCTGCGAATTCATGTTGCATTCTTGCAAATCCTTATGAAACGGAGTGCATTTTGGCTGTACAATATTTTAACTGATCTCGTCTGTTAGTTGCTCTATGATTAATATAATGCCTAGATATGCTTCTTAGATGTGTGTTGTTTGGGCCACCACCAAAGCCTGATAATATAGTTGAATGTGCAATGAAAATTTTCTAGTATGGTCCACACACTGATCATTTGCCTATTTGCTTATCTATCTGTGGCAACTTACCATAAACATTAACTTAGAAAGAATAATATATAATCCATAGAAACATCTAGGTTTCCCAATAGTCAGGCAGATTAATAATTTTGGGTAACAATCTCCAACATGTTCTTTTCAAATATTGGGATTTCTGAATGATTGAGGTTGTGTCCAGAGCCTAGACTTTCAAAGTCCACCAGTTTTATGAAATTCAATCGTATAGTTTTGAGTTAGAATACAGGTATTTATTGTTTGGATTAAATAGATTTTCATTTTCATGAATGACTTATGGACATTAAAGAGCTTGAGAATTCTTTAAACAATTAACTCCAAACTAGGTACCAACAAGAAAAAGCAAGAATTGAAGCTTGGGTAAAACTCTAGAGTGCCAAAGTCGGATCTGAATCAAGCAAACTCAAGGTAAAATTGTGCATTCTTTTTTCAATTTATTTATATTACTCAAACTTTGAGCATTAGTATTCCATGGTTGGCATAGTTTTAAGCATATGTGCCCACTTCCATGAACATAACAATGACTACCTATTCCACTGTGCATTGATGACATAATAGATGGAATAAGGAATAAAAGCATCATACTCTGTTTTAGATTAAGTTAAAATCAGGTTTTGAAGGGGCCCTGAAACCCTTTACATCAAATAGAAAGATAGACCATTAAGCACAACTAGGTTAAAAAAGGACCTGAAACTAGCAAAACAACTAAATTAGGTTATATAGGGACCTAAGACCAATAGATGTGACCAGAAGAATCAACCAAAACAAATATCGGAACCTGGAAAGTCAACAGACTAGAACAACAACCTAAAAAACCTCCCATACTAGTATCCAACGAACCAGTAAAGCAACCAGTTCACCCACACAAAAAACCAGTCATCATAAGGAAATAGAAGATTTTCCTTTTGATATGAATTTTCCCTTACCCGACCAAAGGACCCTATCTAAAGGGGGGGCAGAAGCATTAGACTTCTTTCGTTTAACCGCAATCCAACCGTCCTCAAACTTCGCAGCCTCAGCAACCCAAGCCTCAAAAGACAAAGACTCGAGGAACCCAGGGGATGCAGAAGCCGCAACAACCTCCGTGAGAGAATCAGATGACGTCTGACCCCTAGGAGGGACATCCGAACCAGGGGTAGAGACCAAAGCCACCTCCACCACCGGCTTGGAATGAATGCAATCCTTAGCCACAGAATCCTTAGAAGCATCCAAGGAATGATCCACCAGAGCATCCACCATAACCATTGGCTCGAAGCTAGCCTCGGCTTTAGAATCCTCAGGAGCAACTGAGGAATGTTTCACCGTATAGTGCTCAGAGGAGGCCTTTGACCACCAAGAAGGTGGTCGCCTAGATTTGGATTTCCCAGCATCACAACAAGCAACAATATGACCCGTCAACTGGCATTTTCGGCAACGAAAAGGGATACCCTCATAATCCAACAATTGTGTCCAAGAACCCCTCGGGGAATCCAAGCAAATCACCTCAGGAAGGCCCTTAGAGACATCCAAGTCTACAAGAAAGCGAGCACAGGTCGAATGGAGAATACCCGAAGTGTCAGCATCCACATATAAGAAATCCCCAATAGCATTCCCAATAGTTTCAAAAACCAAATCTTGCTAAAGATGTAATGGAAGATTAGGGAGGCGGACCCATATAGGGAACTTATTAAAGAATTCCGAGAGAGGATCGAAATCCATGTGCCATGGTTTGGCCATGAGTGGAAACCTGCCCTGCCAAGAAAAATTATTGTGACACAAAATAATCTTTCTGTCATTGGTACTTTGAAACTTAACTATAAAAAAAACTTTAGCACACGGGAAGATGTGGGCTTTATTATCTATAAGTGGCATCCAGTTCTTGGAGATCTAGCCATGTAGATCAGCAAGAGAGGGCCAATAGCCGCGGAAGCGAAAAATGGCAGCAAGAGAAGAAAGGTCTTCTACCATATGGAAAATGTCTTCAACTGATTCTGGATCTAAAGAAACCCTAATAGGCTTTAAAGCACTTATAGGCGAAATGTGAGAGGGACCAAATGAAATGGAAGCACCATGTAAACTGGCTTCAAAAGCAGCCACGTCTGCAAAAGACCTACATCCAGAACCAAGAGACCCTGGACAAGGAGTAGGAGACACAGAGGCCGAATGAGGGGCAGACGAAGCCTTACCCCCACTCGCAAAAGAATCCAAATGTATTAGATTTCTCTATATAGAGATTCGTAGTAACATCCATTTTTCACTTGAACAAGAGCTCATTCACAACCATCTACAAATGGGTACTACACCATTTTAAACCCTAATCCTCTACAAGTCATAATTTGTGGTGTGTGGCAGGTGAAAATGGAAAAGATAAGATCAAGTTTAGAAGATAAATTATTGAAGAAAATGTTGATAGCCCACAAAACAGTAGAAGAATGGAGATCAACAGTAAAAGCGCAACATGCAGAGCAACTCCTAAGAGAATGAAGAGGGAAGGAACATTTTCCTTGCATACTCTTCCCGCCTGCAATGGTTACTTCTCATCTTGTCGATCCTGACAATACTAAAAATAATTGAATTCCACAATCATGCAACCCTTTTTTCTCTTCATCAACAATTTAAATTGTAAAGTTGTTTTTTATGTGTAGTGCAGAAAGCAGTAAAACTTGGATATTTAATGTTGTAAAGTTGCAATTAGCATATGATTATTTCATTTAAGGGAGGTTGCCTTATTCATTTAACCTCTCCTAATCCATTTGAATTTGCTGGGTTTGAGTAACGCAGATACCCTGACAATAACCCAAAAATAGGGGACTTAAATAATCGAGACTTTATTTTAGATCTTAGAGTTTTGAAACTCTAAGGATTCAAAGGATTAATTCATAGCAGTTTGGATTCTTCAATTTCTAGCTCAACACCATAGTTTATCAACTTAAGATGTATTTAATAGAATTTGTAGCCTATAGATTAATTTCCAGCCTTAGTATGTTTACTATTGATGAAATACAAAGACTGTGCTTGTATAGCCTTTCTTCTTCAGTTAATCAGAGTGTGTTTCGTGCTGATTTCTTTTATGTGTAGTACAATTTATTCATGTCAATCTCTTTATCTTCTACCTATCCTAAGAAGGAATGGATCATGCAACTCTTTAACTCTTCCGTTTTTATCTAACATAGGAGATGAATTGTATCATTTATAGCCTGCTTCTCAGAAGGATAGGACCCCAAGGGTAGTTGTGCTCTCATCAATCTCTTATAGGAACTATTTATGTCTAAAATAGAGAGACATTCTTAGGTCTCTTTTTTGGACTCCCTTCAGAAATAGCCTCCCTATATCATGCCTTTACAGAGAGCCATGCAACCTTTAGAAAGCTTCTACCTTTATTTAGACCCCTCTACATGCTTTCCATGGCTAAGATCAGTACATTACATTTTATTAACCACTTACTTCATAGATTATTTTCTCTTCATCAAGAACGAAAGGTATGTGGTACATCATGTTTGTCATATAAGGGTTGAAGTCTCTGACCAAGAATGCTCAGAGTACTATGAATATTATCTATTGAATTCCTAAAAGTGCCATAAAAGATTTGTATTGGAAAATTCCCTCCCATAAGGGTTGAAGTCTCTGACCAAGAAGGCTCAGAGTACTATAATATTATCTATTGAATTCCTAAAAGTGTCATTAAATATTTGATGGAAAATCCCCCCCCATTTCTTAGTTTGTTCATGAAACATTCTTTTCCCTTTCCTCCCATCGAAATATGATGTGTTGGCTTCTAAAATCTCGAAGGTCATTCTACAGGGCACAAAAGGTCCCATTCGTATGAAACTTCCCAACTGCCCTTATTAGGCCTAATCCTCTTAGGAATGAACACGCTTCATGTTCAATTTAAATATGGTCCCACTCCTATGAAACTTCCCAACTACCCTTATTGAGGCCTAATCCTCTTAGGAATCAACAAGCTTCATAATATTTAAAGATGAAAGTGTTTGGTTGTTTAGAGATTCCAAGGTTCAAAATTCTTACCAATTCAAAATTCTTACCAATTATTTCATACTTGTTGTTTTCATTTTAATTGTATTTATTGTCATTGTTTCCTAGTCTACATATACTTGTGATAGATATGTCAGACCCTATCTTTCAAGTGAGTGAGCATTTTTGGTTTAATTATTATTTTAGTGTGGTTGCTACAACAATAATTTGAGGGCTATAGTTTTTGTACTTTCCATGAATTCATCATTTTCTTGCTTAAAATGTAGTTTGTAGTTGTATGCCTAAAATGTGGGCACACTTCTAACAGTCATTATATCCAAGATTACTCAAGAATGAGGTCTTGAATGGCGGCTCATAGCTCTCTATTCATGGAGTGCAAGGGTTTGTAATGGAGGCCCTCAGTTTGACCTAGTTTGTGCCCATGCAAGTACACCATGAAACAAGAGATTCAATGATAAAAAATATGCATGCAAATGAAAATCCAAACTAATCTAAATGATAACAATGCACAAACAATGCAAGAAAGGAAATCTAATAACAATGCAATACTAATCTATGAAAATAAATATGACTAAGATAATATGCAAATGCAATGATGAAACCTCATGATGGAAGCCATGGATGCATGAGAGAATAAGACAAGAAGATAGAAGTTCTCCACAAAAAGCTTTGATGCTCAAACTCCTTCAAAAATTGCTCTCCAAACCTGTAGCACAACAATAGTGTAATTGTGGATGAATTGTGGATGATTGTGGATAAATTGTGAATGAACTGTGGATGCTTTGTGGTTGAATTGCGGATGATTTGTGGATGAATTGTGAATAAATTGTGGATATATTGTGGATGAATTACGGATGTCCAAAATGAGGAGAGGGCTCTCCCTTATAAAGAAAAATATGGAGGTGAGAGGCTTCCCACAACCAATATGGGATAATAGAGTTTGATCCATGTGAGACAAAATTCCACCAACGAGAAAAGAAGAGTGGTTGAGAAGAAAGTGGAAAGAGGATAAAGATAAGTCCCACTTACAGATATGTGCATTTAAGTGTAGAGAAAATAAATAAAATATTTATTTTATTTATTTCTTTTTTCTAGTGGGTTTAATTTATTTAATTAAAAGGGAGCAAGTTCTTTTAATTAAATAAGAAATATTTAATTAAATTAAAAGAGGAGTTTTTCTCTTAATTAATTAAATGTGGATCAATTATTTAATTAAAAGAGAGGTTTTCTTTTAATTAAATGAAGATTTATTTTATTTAATTAAAAGGGAGATTTTTTTTTAATTAAATAAGACTTAGGATAAAATGATCAACATTAGAAATGAAATAATCGAATTTGATCAATGAAATTGATTTAATAAAATATTGCAAACCATTGATTCAAGAAATTTGATAATTTGATAAATTGAATTAATGGGGGCCCATAGTCTAGCCGACCTTTTTGGGGTGCATACAGTAGTAACCAATAAATTAAGGTCCTAACAAAACAAGTGGAAGGGTTTATACAATTCACATCATTACAAATTTTAAAGAATTGGAAACTGACAAGAAAAAGAATGAACATAGCCTGTTCTAGTTGATTCAGAACATTTCACCTCTTGACGACTTCCTTAGTAGAAATAATTTCCGCATCACCTAGAAACTGGAAGGCAAATAAAGATCAAGTCAAAGGGACAAATAGAGAAAATGAATATAATTATGTACATAAAAAAGAACATACATACCTTTTCGACAACATGTGTCTTGTCTATGTCCATTTTCAAAGGACCGTCCCAATAGGGTAGCCTAGGAGCAAGAGTAGGTATTGCCATGAAGGATGTCGGTGCTGCTGCAGTTACCTGAGGCGGGGGCATAATATTCACACTTCGTCCTCCACGAAGATAATGCCCCATTTGGGGTGTCATTAGCAACAATCTGCTCGCTCTTACCTTTTGAATTGAAGGATTTTGTCTCTACTTTATTTTCTTACCTTCAGATTAAATCATACCCAAAAATGCAATGAATGGGCTGCTCACAAATAAATTGTTGTAACAAAAAAATGGGTTTATAACACTGCATTCTAAATGTAACAAGCTTAAGAAAACTATCATTGCAATCAAACAATATTCGAGCCACAAATTCTTCATGTATTGTTACTTGCAATATGATGAAGAGCATAATTGTTTAAATGCGAGAATTGAAGAGGGTTTAAACCCTTGACAATATACGCTTAATCCCTCAAACACAATTTTATGGCAATAACCTTGGTCTATCAAAAGAGACACAATTATTTAGTATCTACAAATATATATACAAGTTCCAACACAAAGAGGGATTGAACAATTTCAAGTTATTTGGATTTTGAATTTATAGACCTAGTTGCCTACTCATATGCTTCAAATGAACCCTGAAATGCTCTCCATATGGAGGGAAAACATTGATTGCCGAGCAGTGACATCACAAGACCAAGTACTCAAGTATATAGCAAAATATGCAACAAAAATAGAAAAAACATCAAAGACATGCAAAGAAATGCTAACCAGAATACCCACCAACAATCAATCAGATGAAGCGGCCATCAAAGCATATTGGAAATTTATGATGGAATGTGTAGTGGAACGAGATATTAGTGCTCAAAAAACTTGCCATATGCTACAAAAAATTGCCCTTGGTCATGTGCAACAGGACATTTATCAGCCTAAATGTAGGTAGAAAGATACTAACTGGTTCATGCGAGAAGCAAATATTACACTCATACAAAGCAATTACTTATAAATGTATATGAACTGACCTCAACGAATGGAAGCAATAACATTAATCGAATCAACCATGACATTCTCATATGCAGCACGACAACGTGGGGACAAATGACATGCAAGAAAAGATACATCTATCATTAATGTATACACCAAATTTTGCAACATTCTAGATAGAGACTCTGCACATTTCAAAACGTTTTGTTGGAGTGAGCTGCTACTGTATAAGCACTTTCGCAACATTGAAAAAGATATTGGACCTACAATAGATGGAATTATTGCAAATTGGTATCGACTAAATTCAAATGGCTACACCATTTGGCATGTAGCTTGCAACATAGAAGCCACCTCTGCAATAGATGACCAAGATGATAGCGAGAATGAGATAACATCATTAGACAACATAGAGATGTAAGAATGGGAACTACTGTCACCTATGGGCCATACAAATTATAATGATCTTGATGATATTCAAATGCTCAGAAGACACGACTTTGATAAGAATTACAACTGGGCAAAACATATTGTACCACATAATTTACATGACTCTGCATCAAACTTTGTTCTTACAAACACATATTGTGAATCTATAACTGTGCCAATGCAACACAATGCACCCAATTATACATTATCACTTAGTGACCAAGAGAAGGCCCTCAACATTATTACAAAGCACAACAAAGGCCACTCGCTCTACCCACTACGAATGGTAATCCAAGGTACAACTAGAACTAGAAAATCACACCTAATTAAATGCATTCGCCATTCACTAAATGATAGCATTTAGACAAAATGCCCCCAAATCCTGATACTTGCGCCAATAGGAATCGCTGCATTTAACATAAATGCAACAACAACATGTTCAACACTCAAAATTTCGATCAGAGACATGCACCCACTTAATGGACAAGCACTAACAACATTTCAAGAAAGCATGAAGTATATCAAATACATCCTTACTGATGAGATGGGCGTCATAGGCCCTAAGCTACTTTTAAAGATTGATACAAGGCTACGTGAAGCATTTCCCACTGAACAATCCACTCACTTTGGAGGGAGATCCATCATCCTAATTGGAGACTTGCACAACTACCTCTAGTATTAGAAAAACCTCTATATGCAACACACTCACATGCTTTTGCAATTTGGAGAGAATTCACAACAATTGTGAAATTACACACCATATTTCGGCAACAAGGTGAAGCACCAATAGAATTGCACTTCAAACAAGCACTGAGGAATATACGTAATGCTGAACCCACCCAACAAGACTGGGATCTACTAATGACATGATGTAAACATCACCTACTGCCCAAAGAAAGCAAAGAATTAAAAAATTCAAACCACATTTTTGCCACAAATGATAGCTCAATTGCACACAATAGAATAATGTTAAAGCAACTCAACCAACCAATTGCCATGAGCACTGCAATCAATATCCACAATAATGAAAAAGATCGCTTCGATGAAGACCAACTTGCGAAAAATGTGCTCTTGTGTAAGGGTCAACATGTAATGCGCACAATCAACATATGGACACAAGCAAGCCTCGTTAATGGAGTGCTTGGAAACATTATTGAAGTTGTATACAATCCTGACTCCAAATCGTCGAACATTCCTATGTACATTATAGCAAGGGCTGACAACTATACTGGTCTGGTGTGGGATCCACAAGATCCAAAATGTGTTTTGATAACACCAATTATGCTAGGCAACCAAAGGCAAATACCAATCACTATGGTGTGGGCTATCACAATTCATAAATCACAAGGCCTCACACTCCACAAAGTGACAACTAATATTGGAAAAATAAAACATCAGGGTCTAACATTCACAACCATGTCACGAATCGAGTCAATAAAAGGACTCTGAATTGACCCATCTTTCTCTTTTGACAAATAAAAAAAGATGCATAGTAACCCATTTACAAATATTAGAAAGAATGAAGAGAACCGCCTCCAACAACTTTGCTGCACAAGTCATTGCAACGCATCTTCATAGTGCATTGTCAAGCCAAGCAAAGAGCAGTAAATTAGACAGGGATTGCACACGAATCCTCCTTTTTCTGAAACTATGAAATGCATATTACTATTCACTCCATATATTCATGTTTGCAAGTGTAGGTAGCTTTGTACATACACACAAATTGCATCTCAAATTTTAATATGTCTGCAAGTGTTTCTCAAATTTTGATCTTGCCAATTTCCATCACTCGCTATAACTTAATGGTAATCTTGCTTATCCTACTGTGTGTTCAACTGCATTACTATTAGCTACTGTTCATTCATGATTAATTTATTGCCATTTCAACTTACTGTTTCTCATTATTGTATTCCAACCCCATTTAATACATTTTTAGATCATATTGTAAGTATGCTTGCAAATGTAACTTGGTCTGTTTCTCAACAGTTCTTGGCTCACCAAGGTGATATTTTTGCAATAGCTTTTTAATGATTGTCAATTAGTTTCTACTGTCCCATAATTGGTGAGGCTGATTAATTCTATGTCACTATTTTTAATTCTGTAGAAGTTGATGGTTGTTGAACTACATTAAAGAAATCATAAGTATCTACCACTTAAAAGGCTCATTGGTGGTTTTGGATGAACAACAATAGAGTAAACACAATAGATAGAGATGTAAATCTAATTTCCAAAATAAGAAAATAACATTGGATGATTGTTGTTTGAACTGCATCAAAGAAATTGTAAGTATCTACGACTTAAAAAGGCTCATTGGTGGTTTTGGATGAACAACAATAGAGTAAACACAACAGACGAAGATGTAACTCTAATTTCCAAAATAAGAAAATAACATTGGATGCTATACTTTCAAGTTACTTGAAATGACTCTGGACTAGTTTGTATCGTGAAATATTTTCTTATTCTTTTCTTTTTCTCATATTTTGTGCCTGCTTTCTCAATGCTCAAGACCATGTTTTGTGAATTATCTCTGAGGATGAATTACAAGATATGCTGCAAAAATGGCTTTGTTGAGAAGGCTTGAATTTTTTTCAAGCAATCAAAATTTTATATTGAATCTCTTTTGTATCAAACTCTTGCTTGGTCTTAATACACCTCCTACATTGACAAATCCGTTTTGTTATTGTTGAATCTATTGTTTTGTTACTGCTAATCTATAATGTAGAAATATTACTACAGTTGCTTGGTCGATATATGCAAACTGCAATTAGATTTGTTGATTACAAAACATCTGAACAAAAAGATCAAAATATATTATAACAACAGTGTTCAATGAAGCTTGAATCTTATCTATATTGAAATCATGACTTATGAAATATAAATTGTGGAGAACCTGTAGCTAATCATATAATAAGTTCAAATAATGCTCTGTTTTGACCTCCACTACACATTTCAACAACAATGCCTATTGGCTGTAATCTTGGAACCTGACAGGGTACAAGTGCTAGTTTTTAAATTAATTTCCTTCAAGTGCCCTTAAAGTTTGTTTTAGAAGAAAAATAAAATGTTACAAACATTTTAATTTTAAAAAATAAAATATCAAATGGGGGTTGAGGCCATCCCCCATGCTATACAACTGTGATATGGTAGTAGTTGTTGTCACTTAGGTTTGCACCCTTCTCCAGAGCCTATGCGTGAGGACAACCTAGTGAAACATGGAAACAACCTCCAAGCTGTGGGACTTGAACTGTGAGGTTGAGTCTCCAGAGAAGGCCGACTTCCTCTTATTATCAGGATGCACCTAACTACTCTTGGAGAGGAAACGAGAGAAGGAGAGCATGAAAGCAAATCTACCTAACCTAATCTAAAGAGGCGATGCACCAAAATAGAGTGTTCAGACCAATCTCTGCCCATATATGCACTATTGAACCAAAATGAAACTAAGGATATACACATTCAGACTTGCTTCAATCAAATAACCACATGCAGATCAGAAAAACAGAATGAATGACACAAGGAAAGAGAAGGTTCACTTATATATCATTCACAAGCCAGCAGAGATACAGTCATGCAGATTACAGACTTTCACAAAACAATGGCGAAGGCAAAGAGTTCTTGCACTTTCATACCAATGGCTGAAGGAGATAAAATAGAGAAGCATACAATTTAGAGGCAAAGGGGAATTTACACTGGAATTGCAGAACAACAACAGAGAAAAGTCAGAGAAAGGTCGACCTTTTCAAAATCTACAAAATTTGCCTTTATAGTGCAGGCATAACTGAGATTTTCCCTCCAACTGTAATTACTCCCCAACCACCTGCCATTAAGTCTTGCAGAGAACAATCATGGGGATCTGAAGAAATATGATTTTTTTTGTGTCAAATAATGCCTTGAGAAGACAGAAATGGTGCCATAACTGTTCTCTGACCAAGTAGATAGGTTGGGTCGGGAGGGGGGTAGAGTGTTCCTTTATGTTTCCCATTCACTTCTAGTAGCTGGAATCGATCATGAAGATCAAATTTGTGTAAAACTCTTAATTTCTCCTATTTTTAGACTAGGAGTCAACACAATCAGCAAGTCAAACGAGACTCGTAAGCAGGAGGAGCCACATGGGCCAATGAACCTCCTTTCTTTCTGCCACCTCACAAGGTCTTCCCGAGTTGACCATGCTTTTTAACTAATCGGGCCATCTTTTCTCTAAAAAATCCTGACTGTGACGTTATACTAACTGCTAGCTGCTAATTATTACTGCCTACATTGGACCCATTGGGACACGTGTCACCTAGGTGCTATGTCGCTATGTGTATCCTCCGAGTAGCTTTCCATGGCGACATAGCGCTAACCGTCGATTTTGGTAGATCCGACGATCATGAAGACTCGCCATTTCCTGCGCTTGCCTTTAAACTTTTGGGCCCACAAAACAACTCAGTACACCTGGCACAACCTAGCACAACTTGGCGTCTAACTCAGCCCGAACTGGTACCATCCTTGCGGTTCATAATACTTGGCCCTACCCTGCTATGTGTCACTAAGGCGCTATCTCGCTATGGTTAAAATTCTCGCAGTTCTCCATAGCGAGATGACACCCACTGTTGATCTCCACGAGATCAATGATCATGGAAGATCTGTGCTTGTTCTTGCCCTCGGGCCCATCACACCTGGCGCCACCTTAGCAATCTGTACCACATTGGGCAACACCTGTCAACACCTGACGATCCATGGAACTAGCCCGACCCCACAGGGACACGTGGTGGCTACCCGCTTTCCCTCAATATTTAATCTCCTTGCATCTTGATAATGCGGGGAAGTGCCAACCCTAGATTTGACTGCATTGGATGGTGATCAAAATCTATGCAGGACTGCATACCTGGTCAATTGGATGGGCCAATCAGATCTGCCTTCGTACTTTGACCTGCCTGATAGCTGCCACGGAAGACAAGCCACCTGTTCATCCTACGACCCACAAGACGGAAACAGACCCACATGCCACGTGTCACCGAGGCACTATGTTGCTATGGTTAAAATTCTCGCAGTTATCCATAGTGAGATAGCACCTTCCATGGATTTGAGGAAGATCTGACGGCGAGCAAGATAGATTTGACTTATTAGTGTATCAACCAATGAGAGCCAGCCACGTGCCAAACTGTCTAACAAGTCCTCGCAGGGCCCACATTCCATGTAGTCATGCCTTAGCCAATGAAAAGACTGATCAACTGCCAACGTGTCTGAAAAATCCTCGCTGATATCCAATGGAGCATACTTGGGACCCACCGTATTTCCAAACTTCGCCGCAGGATCGCTTTCTAATTGGGCCCTATGTCGCTAACGGTGAGAAGAACCAATTTCCCGATAGCGCCATAGTGCCCTCTGTTGATTTATCCAAAACTGGCATCGGAGAAACAACTAGGAAAAGAGGGACCCACCTGACACGCAGCAAAAGGGCGCTATGTTGCCAATGCAAAACATCGTGCAACTTTCAAAAGCGACATAGCGCCAACCGTTGATCCAGATTGATCCAATGATGAGGAACTTGCAGGCCTGCAGAAACATATCATAAGTTTGATTTTTTTATTTTTTGATGTTTCTCAGGCATTAAAATAATATTAATTTTGGGAATTAGCTGTTGGCGGGTAAGCATTTAAAATTTGAATATTGGCAGGGCGCAAAAATGAGCAACATTTCTGGCGACTCATAGGGGATGCGAGCCTACTACGCATATGACCAGTGGCCTGAAGCATCCATCGGGATACAGAGTCGAAAAGATGTGGATCCTGAGCACTGTGAAACCCTAACCCTAACCTTGAGATAACAAAACACTGAAAAAACCTTGTCTCTGCAACCTTCAAAATTTTTGGACTTGCTGTATCATAGAGAGACAACCCTGTGCTCGTGCACTTCTTAGAAAATAGGAAACAAATAGAGAACATAACTAAACTACTATGTACATGGAACCTCAAACCCTGTCAGAAACATGGATTAAGATAAACCCCATTGATTGGGACGAGCAGAATCTCACCATCAGGCTTGCTTAACTGGAAAGCATTGGCTTGTTTGCAATTGATAATTAGATAGGGGCCACTCCATAATGCATCGAACTTCGAGTGTCTTCCTGGTTTTGCCCTATCTACATCCCATTTTAAAACCAAATCTCCCTCCCTGAAGATTCTAACCCTAGCCTTCCTATCAAAGCTTCTTTTCACCTGCTTCTGGTGTGTCTCTAGGGTCTGCATGGCTGTATTTCTCTTTTCTTCCAGCTCCATCAGCTCTGCCATTCTCACTGTCATGGCATCATCTTCAATCAACTCCAGCTGATGAGCTAGTTCTAGGGATGGAAATTCCAACGAAATTGGAAGCCTTGCTTCTCTGCCATATACCAACACAAATGGTGAATTTCCTATTGACCTTTTAAGTGTTATCCTATGAGCCCATAGTGCAGTCTTCAATTTTTTATGCCAACACCTCTAGTTATCATCTATTGTCCTTTTCATGATTCTGATCAGGTTCTTGTTGGAGGACTCAGCCAAACCATTACCCTGAGGATAATAATTTGAAGATGTGCTTAAATAGATATTATGGTCCACTGCCCATGTACAAATCTGAGCTCCAATAAAAGACTTTGCATTATTTGAAATAATAGTTGAAGGGGCACCAAACCTAGTCACAATTCCATCAAGGAACTCCACAACTGAAGATTCAGTGGCATCCTTCAATGCAACTGCCTCTGTCCATCTAGTGAAGTAATCTGTAGCAGCTAAAATCCATTTGTGACCTAAACTAGAAGGAGGATTGATAGGGCCTATGAAATCCAACCCCCATTGAGCAAAAGGTTGATCCACCTGGATAGGATGAAGGGGAAGAGCTGTAAGTCTTTGTTTGCCAGAGAAAAAGGCACATTTTTCACACTTCCTCACATACTTATGACAATCATGAAACAGAGATGGCCAGTAATAACCAGCCCTCATGATCTTCATTGTAGTTGTTCTAGCTGAGAAGTGGCCACCATCAAGAACATCATGAAGCTCTTTGATCATTCTTTTAGCCTGGTCTGTATCAAGGCATCTCAACAGGGCTCCATTAAAATCTTTTCTTAAAAGGATACCATCAACTATGACGTAAGGGATTGACTTTAATCTATACTGTCTCCTTTTAGTTCTATCTAATCCTTGAGGGTATCCATTTCCTAGCAAGAAGTTCTTCATATCATCCATCCAATTCCTTGGGTCACCATTTCTCGCCTCTTGTTACTCTATCATTATCATAGCAGCTTCCTCATCAGGTTCTTGAGATGATAACATCTGTTTACACAACCCTTTCCCTCTTACCAGCTTGGTAATCTGAATGCCAACATCATATTCCATTACTTTAGTAATCCAACCAGCTCTTTTCTCACCAATATCTTTGTTCAAAAGGAACTCCTTCACACTGGCGTGGGGTACTAACAAATAAATCTTGTTATGGGACAGGAGGTGTCTGAATTTCTTTAAAGCTTTGATGACTGCAAGGGCTTGCTTTTCTACATAGTTGTATTTATCTTCATATTCCTTAAGACCTTCACTAAAGAAAGCTATGGGCTGCTCTTCATTTTTGTCATTTGTTTGGGTCAAGACAGCAGAAATGCTTGACTCACCACCTAAGGTATAAAGAATGAAATTCTTCTCAAAATTTGGGTTCATGAGAGTAGGGGTTGAGGCTATGGATGCCTTGATCTCTTCAAAACTTTCCTTCCCTTCGTTGTTCCATGCAAAGACTATACCTTTCTTGAGCATAGCTGTAAGAGGTTTCACCATAGCGGCAAGATTCAGGATAAATCTTCTCACAAAATTTATCCTGCCTAGGAAACTTTGCAACCCTTTCTTGTGTTTAGGAAGAGGGAGAGAAAGTATTGCTTTTGTTCTCTCTGGATCAATGGTTAAGCCATCCTCAGATACAATATGTCCTAATAATTTTCCTTGGTTAGTAGGAAAGAAACACTTGCTTGGGTTAAGGGAAACCCCAAACTCTCTACATCTTAAGAATACTTGTCTGAGATGATCAAAATGATCATCTACATCCTTTGAATACATAGTGATATCATCAAGGTAAACTAAGAAAAACTTGTCAATCAATATTTTGAAGGCCATCTCCATTGCCTTCTGAAATGTAGCACCTGCATTGGTTAGCCCAAATGGCATCTTACAATAAGCATAGGTACCCCATTTAGTGGTAAATGCAGTCTTGTACCTATTAGACTCTTTAAGTAGTACTTGATTGTAACCAGAGAATCCATCAAGAAATGAAAATCTCTTTGAACCACTGACCTTGGATAAAATCTGCTCCATAGAAGGGAGGATGGTGATCTTTAAGGGAAGCTTGGTTAAGGTCCCTAAAGTCCACACACAATCTAATTTCCCTATTCTTCTTCCTAACAGGGACAAGGTTTGCTACCCATGATGAGTGTTTGATGGGAAAAATTATATTGGCCTCAATCAATTTGGATAGCTCCTTTCTCATTAAGGGTTCAATTTTGGGATTCACTGGTCTTTGTTTTTGTCTTACTGGTTTTACATTATCAACTAGATGTATGGTATGCTGAAATAACCTTGGGTCAGAACCCTTTAAATCATCATATGTCCAAGCAAATACATCATTAAATTCTTGACATAGATGAATAAAATTTTCTTGTTCAATTTCAGAACATACCTTACCCATGTTCAAGGACTTCCCATCAGCAACCATGACTGGAATATGATAATCTTCATCAACAGCTAGGTTCATGGCTCTGCCTCTTACTTGATCATCAGGATTGAAGACACTTTCTAAGGTAATGAGACCCTTAGGCAACTTGTTGGAGCTGAGATGAATGATCTGATCACCATACTGATCCTGCAGTCTTGACTGATTTCTCTTTGAAAATTTTGCCTCATTCTGCAAGAAACTGACAATTTTCTCATCAGACTCAAACACTTGCCAATGGATGTTGTTATCAGGGATGGTAGGCCTTACTACCACTTTGATTTGTTGCTTCTTCTCCTCCTCAAGATTCCCTGGCACATCATAAGATGCACCTATTGCTGCAAGTCTATTAGCATGTCTATTTTCTTTTCTAGGGATGCTTTGAATATTAAATGCATTGAAACCTTCAAGCAAATCCCATACTCTATGTTTATAAGACTTGGGTAGACCATTTTTGGTGATATTCTGATTTCTCACTTGATTAACCACCAACTCACCGTCCCCATACACCCTTAAGGCTTGGATTCCTCTCTTTTGAGCAAGTAGGAGACCTTGGATCAAGGATTCATACTCGGCCACATTATTGATGCCACTGAATTGGAGCCTAAAGGAGAAGTAGTACCTTACTTGTGCAGGAGAAACTAACATCACACCAGCCCCTAATCCATTTTTATTCCTTGATCCATCAAAGTACATACTCCATATCCCACTTACATCTTCTTTAGATCTACAACATTGGGGACTAGAGCATCCTTTTCCAATATACAATATGTACTGAGACCTATCTCAAGGGTTTTCAGACATAGGGTCAAATTGATACGCATTAGCCCATTGATCCAAGAAAAAATCAGGTATCTCTGCTAGGGAAGTGGTGGGCTCATTTACTATGTCGTTCTCATCCACCTCTAGGGTAGGGCAATTCATGTTGATGGCATTAGGGGTGTAGGTTTCAGTATGATGGAGGGCTTGAGGCTCTGCTCTAATTGAAGCATTGGCTCCATATCTTGTTTTAAAGAACATATACGACCAATTAGAAGATATGTAACCACCTATTTGGGCAGTAAAATCTCTTGATAGACAGATGGAAAAATATGGCTTGACCTCAGCAAAAGAGATATCTTGGGTCACAGTACAACTAGGGCATGCATGTAAGGCCTTCTCCACATTCCTAAGGACCCCTACAGTCTTGATAGTACTACCATCCAACTGTAATACATCCCTAACAGTGGGCTCATATTTCATTCCCAAAGCATCAACAACAAACCTAGGAATCACTGAACTACTAGCCCCTGAATCAATCATGCAATTATGGACTAGTTTGCCCCCTATAATTAGAGAAACATAGAATGGAGGAGGTCTAACCTTTTTGCTTGTTTCTACTTCCCTTGATGGTTGTACTAGGCTTGTGGCACTTTCCATGCTGAGTGTTTGATCCTTTGGTTCAGTTCTTTCCAATTCTTGCTGTAGCAACCTCTTTTGCATGGGTATAGTAGCAACAACATCCCACATGGAGATATTCACATTTGTCTTCTTCATTTGCTCTACCACACTGAATGGCATAGCAGGTGTTTTGGTAGAAGCTTTGGGACCTGCAATTGTATGAGGTTGAGATGGAATAGCCTGAGGATCACTTGTATCTTTTTTGCCATGGTTTTTCCTTTGCTGTTGAAAGGTACTTGATTGATTATTTGCTGCTTGCTCATGAGATACTGCATTTGAAGTTGAGGCCTGATTGGGAGGAGGAGGGACAACATCTTCCATAGCTCTTCTTTTGCTTCTAGTGTTATGAGCAATGGAATCCTGGTTTAGATTACAATGCTCCTCCATCTGATGATTCATAAAAGAGCAATCACCTTGTCTTTGCATATCTGAGGCATCCTTAAATTGGTCCTCCTTGTATGCTTGTTTTGCTACAGGTTGTTGGACTATCAAGGCCATAAAATATTTAGCCTTCTGACGCATACAATAGGCATAGGAGTAGTTACAAGAGGG
Organism: Cupressus sempervirens; assembly: GCA_028749045.1. Taxonomy (NCBI): domain Eukaryota; kingdom Viridiplantae; phylum Streptophyta; class Pinopsida; order Cupressales; family Cupressaceae; genus Cupressus; species Cupressus sempervirens. The sequence continues at coordinate 451,640,134 of CM053785.1, read as the reverse complement.
ACAAAAATCTTGATCTTGGGCCATATTGTTTTGAGGGACTATGGCCCTATTTTGGTTTACATTTGAGGTTGAAGCATGGCCACCCTGCCTATTCTGATCAAAAGAATGGTTCCAATGATTAGGATTTGGAGGCCTACCACTGTTCAAAGTTTGATATTGCAATTGATGAGGCTTACTACCTTGAGCTTGTTGTCTTTCTAAAGTCACCACCTTGTTGCTCATTTTCTGCATCATAGAAAAGTTATCCTCCAGCCTCTTTCTTTGATCTTCTAACTTCTTCCCTTGATCATGCACTTTTTTTATCAAGGTTCTTCTCTCTTTTGTCCATGTTTTGCATTAGAGATTGCATCATTTCTTTGATTTCATCTATCCCATTTGAAGATGTGGAAGCTTGAGGGACTGGGACAAGGGATTGTGATGTAGAAGTTGTGGGAAGAGGGGCCATTGTTGGTTGATGATTTGGAACATTAGGGAAGAAAGGCATAGGAGGCCTTGGAGCTAGTTTACCTCCCTATATCAATATATTTTCTGCCTTTATCGCTATATCATAAGTATTAGACAAGGTATCTCCTCCCATAGTTTGGATTGTAGTGGCAATATCACTGTGAAAAGCTCTAAGGTAATGCAAGAAGGCATTGCCAGGGGTAGGCTTCACCGAAGTAGGTATTCTATCCCATGTCTTTTGAAATCTATAGTTAAAACCAGTCATATATTCATGGGGTCTCCTTTTATAGTAGTCAACTGCTCTAAAAGTGACAAATAGTCACTTTTATCCTCAAAATGTTTGCACAATCCTACTCCTAATCCATCCCAATCTGTTATAGAACCATGAGCTAAACCTCTATACCATTGTAATGCTTTTCCTTTCAAGGATGAGGCTAGGAGCCTAACTGCAACATCATCCTTTGTGATGCCATGGATATTGCAGACATTTGCAACCTCTTGAATGTGTTTTGAGGGGGAGATAAAAGTTTCACCAGTAAACTGTGGTATACTTTTAAGTGCAGCTATTGGTATGTCATGTCTTTGGGCTAACAAGAGAGGGCTCCCACCATTAAAGGTGGCAAAAGTATAAGCTCTGGGCAATGCCATATAGACAAGTGATCTATTAATATGTATTGATGGTAGTCTAGGCTGAGAGCTAACAGCAGGAGGAGTAGAGATAGATCTTGTAGGTGTATTTGTTACTATCGCACTCCTAACTAGTGATAAAGATATTCTAGTCTCCCTTCTTCTAGGGTTTGAAAATGAAAACTCTTGGTACTGAAACTTACCTCTAGAAGATGCCCTTGTTTCAGCTTTGGGCATGAATCACTACAACTTTGGTCTGGAACCAGATATGTTTGAAGCTCAGAGTCACCAAGTACTTTGAAGAATGAGCCTCTTGAATGCTTAAACACTGAAGCCAGTACTATCTCCTCGTTATTGGTCTTGAAATATTCTCTTTTGACACCAGTAGGCTTGAAATTTTTTGAAAGGTAAGTCCCATTGGGCATGCCAAAAACTGTTGTCACTTAGGTTTGCACCCTTGTCCAGAGCCTATGTGTGAGGACAACCTAGTGAAACATGGAAACAACCTCCAAGCTATGGGACTTGAACTATGAGGTTGAGTCTCCGGAGAAGGCCGACTTCCTCTTACTATCAAGATGCACCTAACTACTCTTGGAGAGGAAAAGGGAGAAGGAGAGCATGAAAGCAAATCTACCTAACCTAATCTAAAGAGATGATGCACCAAAATAGAGTGTTCAGACTAATCTTTGCCCATATATGCACTATTGAACCAAAATGAAACTAAGGATATACACATTTAGACTTGCTTCAATCAATTAACCACATGCAGATCAGAAAACCAGAATGAATTACACAAGGAAAGAGAAGGTTCACTTATATATCATTCACAGGCCAACTGAGATACAGTCATGCAGATTATAGACTTTCACAAAACAATGGCGAAGGCAAAGAGTTCTTGCACTTTCATACCAATGGCTAAAGGAGATAAAATAGAGAATCATACAGTTCAGAGGCACAAGGGAATTTACACTGGAATTGCAGAACAACAGTAGAGAAAAGTTAGAGAAAGGTCGACCTTTTCAAAATCTACAAAATTTGTCTTTATAGTGCAGGCATAACTGAGATTTTCCCTCCAACTGTAATTACTCCCTAACCACCTGCCATTAAGTCCTGCAGAGAACAATCTAGGGATATGAAGAAATCTGATTTTTTTGTGTCAAATAATGCCTTCAGAAGACAATAACGACGCCATAACTGTGCTCTGACCAAGTAGATAGGTTGGGTCGGGGGGGGGGGGGGGGGGGGGTAGAATGTTCCTGTATGTTTCGCATTCACTTCTAGTAGCTGGAATCGATCATGAAAATCAGATTCGTGTAAAACTCTTAATTTCCCATATTTCTGGACTAGGAGTCAACACAGTCAGCAAGTCAAATGAGACCCGTAAGCAGGAGGAGCCACATGGGCCAATTAACCTCCTTTCTTTCTGCCACCTCGCAAGGTCTTCCTGAGTTGACCATGCTTTTTAACTAATCGCGCCATCTTTTCTCTAAAAAATCCTGACCGCGACGTTATACTAACTGCCAGTTGCTAATTGTTACTGCCTGCACTGGACCCATTGGGACATGTGTCACCTAGGCACTATGTTGCTATGTGTATCCTTCGAGTAGCTCTCCATGGCAACATAGCGCCAACTGTCAATTTTCATAGATCTGACGATCGTGAAGATTCGTCGTTTCCTATGCTTGCCTTTAAACTTTTAGGCCCACGAAACAACTCAATACACTTGGTACAACCTGGCACAACTTGGTGTCTGACTCAGCCCGAACTGGTACCATCCCTGCGGTTCATAATACTTGGTCCCACCCTGCTACATGTCATTGAGGTGCTATCTCGCTATGGTTAAAATTCTCGCAGTTCTCCATAGCGAGATGGTGCCCATTGTTGATCTCCACGAGATCAACGATCATGGAAGATCTGCGCTTGTTGTTGCGCCCAAGCCCATCACACCTGGCACCACCTCAACAATTCGTACCACATTGGGCAACACTTGTCAACACTTGATGATCCATGGAACTAGCCCAGCCCCATAGGGACACGTGGTGGCTAACCGCTTTCCCGCAATATTTAATCTCCTCACATTTTGATAATGCGAGGAAGCGCCAGCCCTAGATTTGCCTACATCGGACGGTGATCAAAATCTGTGCAGGACTGCATACCTGGTCAATTAGATGGGCCAATCAGATCTGCCTTCGTACTCTGACCTGCCTGACAGTTGCCATAGAAGACAAGCCACCTATTCATCTTGTGGCCTACAAGACGGAAACAGAGCCACATGCCACGCGTCACCGAGGTGCTATGTCGCTATGGTTAAAATTCTCGCAGTTCTCCATAGCGAGATAGTGCTTGCCATGGATTTGGGGAAGATCTGACAGCGAGCAAGATAGATCTAACTTATCAGTGTATCAACCAATGAGAGCCGGCCACGTGCCAAACTGTCTAACAAGTCCTCGCAGGGCCCACATTCCACGCAATCATGCCTTAGCCAATGAAAAGACTGATCAACTGCCAACGTGTCTGACAAATCCTTGCTGATATCCAACAGAGTATACTTGGGGCACACCGTATTTCTAAACTTCACCGCAGGATCACTTTCTGACTGGGCCCTATGTCGCTAACGGCGAGAAGAACCAATTTCTCGATAGTGCCATAGCGCCCTCTGTTGATTTATCCAAAATCGGTGCCGGAGAAACAACCAAGCAAAGAGGGACCCACCTGACACACGACAAAAGGGCGCTATGTTGCCAATGCAAAACATCATGCAACTTTCAAAAGCGACATAGTGCCAACCGTTGATCCAGATTGATCCAACGATGAGGAACTTGCGGGCCCGCAGAAACATATCATAAGTTTGATTTTTTAATTTTTTCGATGTTTCTCAGGCATTAAAATAATATTAACTTTGGGAATGAGTCGTTGGCGGGTAAGCATTTAAAATTTGAATATTGGTGGGGCGTAAAACTGAGCAATAGTAGTGACTGCTGCACTCAACATACACTGTTGTTGGCATGGCAACACCCGCACCCATAGAGGGCTCCATACAATGGGTCCATCAACAATACCCATTGCCTCACGTGACGGGTGGTAAAATGAGTATCATTTTATTTTTTTTGCCTTTAATTTTTTTAAAAATGTTATGTGGTACTCTTTTATTTTTGGCCTTTTATGATCTTATATTTTATTTATTTATTTTTCCTAATATCATTTGGGATTTTTGACATTCGTTTTTTAATTTTCTTTAAAAAAAATTCTTCTAAATCTTTTTTATGCACATGACATCTTTTTAGAATACATGTACTAATATGATGTGCTCCCATCGTACATAAACTTCTCTCACAATTATATGGTATACAATTCTATTTTGAATTTTTTATAATTGATTTTTTTATACAATGCATGTATGTATGTATAAGTAAAATAATTTGCAAATTTTTTGGGTACTGTTTATTTTTTGCCTGGTGAAGTTTAACTCAAAATTGCAAGTATATAGTGTAGATAAACTTTCTAAATCATCAAATTTGTCCAGTATTTGTGGAATGAATTTTTTTACAGAATTTTTTCCAGAAAATTCACATGTTCTTGATTTTGGAAAAGTCTCTAATTTATTGTTTTGTATAAAACTAGGCTTCTTGAGGTAAATCTAAATAACCATTTTGCACTCAAGAACTTAAGTGATCATTGTCGTCCAAGATTAGGCAACAAACTTATTTTAGGTTTCAAACAAAGATCCAAATCGCCATTGTTTCATTAGTACAAAACATGGTTATAAGTTCTTTCCCTCTTTTATGTTAAGACTGCAATTTTTTATCGTGGATTTTTTGCAATTAGCAACATTTTTTTTTCAAGCAAATGAATGGAACTTCTCTATTGTTCTTTCAAATATGTCAAAACCCATCATTTTCTCATAGTTGGGGTTTTGTTAGAAAAAAACTTCAAAGTGATTAACATCTCCAAACTGTTTAGATCCTCATTTGCATGAGGGGATAATCATAGCTAAACCTTCAAGAAACGTATGCTTCAAACCTTAAAAACACCAAGACTAGGCTATGTTAAGACATTTCAAATTGCTACATAAATCTGGAAACAATAGTGATAAGTCCAAAAAACGGTAAACATAATCGTTGTTTTTACACTGTTAGAAAGATGAGCTTTTAAATGAAAAATCCATAAAAAAGTGAAAATCCTGCAATAGAGTATGAAATCTACCAAGAAAAAGAAAATTGAAGAAAGCATAAACTATGGAAACATCCGTGACAAGTTGGAAGTCCTTGTACATTGCAAAATCTTGAAAATCTTTGAAGAGGCAAGATTTCCAAAATCTTTGTCAGGAAATTCCTTGACTGTGCCAAACTTTTGAGAATCCTCTAGAATTCCCTAGGAAGGTGAAATCTCAGAAATTCCATTGAAGGCTTAAATCTCTTGAATTCTTCCGAAAATGACCATGATCCAAGATCCCTGTGACTTCTCAAAGTTCTTGTTGGGATGAGATTACAAGAAATTCCAAATAAGCCTTAAACTCTAAATTCATTATTGGCTTACATCCCCAAAATCTAGAATTAATATATCTTCCAAAAATTTATAAAGGTTTTAGATTGAAGTAAGTGATGCAAGTGTGATATCATATTTAAAATCATCGAAATACTAGCTCACTCATTCATGTCATTTGTTCAAAAGGATCAAACCAAAAAGATATATATCATGAAAGACCTAACTAGTGCTCGGAGGTCATGAGTGCTCATTAGCTAGCCAAGCCAAGCAATAGCGTTGGTGAAGAAGTACAACACATAGCATATTCAAATGTTGAAATTCACATACATCAAAATCCTAAGATTCTCTAGAAGACCTTTATAAACTTACAAGATAACAACAAACAAAATTATAATGTTAAAAATATCGAGACAAATTTTTGCATATGATTCATAGGGATAGGCACAAGGTTGGAGTGGGGTACCTTATCATATTGGGGAATTGTGCAGAAATCCCTTTGAGACAAGCTATAGGAAAATCTGATATGGAATTCCAATTTTATACTGTCCATATAGATATAGTAAAAAGGAACTTTGATCCCCATCATATCACCAGAAAGGCTTTTGGGAGAGAAAATAGGCATAAGAAGCACATAAAGGATTATTGGGATAATTGCCTTGATGAATTTGATGTAACAAAAAGAAAGTTTTCCAAAAATGTTTTGGGCAGACAATATATATCATAGGCCACTCTAGTTAATTACTACAAACAAGGGTGTCAGTCCAACACATCAAACACCATTTCACATTCAAGTTTCCATTCTTCAACAATTTCAATTCTTGTTTGAATTCAAAGCTATTGTTTCCTTACCTTCTCTTCCTCTGAAATCAAAAGAAAGCCACATTCAAACTTTTTAATATTCTTATGCAAAATAGATTTTTGCATGTTTCAATTTGATTATTGTTTGTTCATGTACTATATGGAAGCTTTGATGGTGATGCTCACGAGAGATGCCAACAACTCCAAAGAACTTGTCAAGCAAAATGTTTGATTAGAGTCAACATATCAGGATTCAAAAAATTATGTAAAATTTGAGCTTTTCCTTTGGATTTTGCTTAGAGAAGAATCTTTTACATAAGACAAGTGAAGAGGACACATTTTTTTTGTCTGTAAAACTTACTTATTGTATATGTTCAAATTTTGGTATTTTAAAAAAATTAACAAGCATTTTGAGCTTCGATTTGAAGCATTTCTTCCTCTCGTTAAAAGTCATGTCAAAGTAACTTGGCATGCGCACGTAGTCCATTCCATTTGTTAAAATGCAGGTAAGAAGTCCTAGTTTTTCAGATCCTTTGTGAAAAATTCAGTTTAATTTTTGTGTATTTTTTGAATTATGACTATTTGCTTGGGATTTTCCTAATAATTTAATTACTTTTTTTCCTTTTATAAAATATGCTAATGACATGGTTGATCTTCCAAGAAGCATTTTGGCTTTGTTTTGCATGCAAAACACATTACAATGCAAATATTGGAAGAGCAAAATGATAGAAATAGAAGGCAAATTTTAAGGTTCCAAGCATAGAATTCAAGACAAGTTATTGCAAATCCTTGCATTCTAGATTTTATACTCCTTAGTGATGAAGCTTGAGAATGAGAGTATACCAAACATTACAATCAATTTGTACATAGAGATTGAGCTTACCTAATTTTTTTTATCTTATTGGTTATGTATTTAGGTCAAGTACTATTAAGAGAACAACAAGCGCTTGATTCACTTTACATGTGAAGTTTATGGAAAGACAATTGGGAGCTTTCTTCCCAAAGAGCATCCTTTACAATAGGTATACCAAGCAGTCATTCTTCACCATTTATATAATTGATTTGATTTTTCCCCTACATGTAATTCTATTTGTTTGAGGCCTTTTCAATAACAATGTTTGTGTCTACCAAGACCCCTCTTTTTTGTTGGATGAATCTCCTTGTATTTTTGGCCCAATTGAAAAAAAAAACGATGGTCATACACATGTGCAAAGCAACAGATTGAGAGGCTTATTTATGGAAAGAAGAGTAATTATTTATAGAAAGAAAAACATTAATTATTGGTTATTTTGAATTTTTAGATGCAAACTATGCATTGGAAAGTTGCATTTTGAATTGAATATTTCTAGTTGAGAGGGTTGATAATGGCCTTACACTCATGATTATTAGACCACCAAGAATGAATTTTATCCCTGTAATCAATGAACCTAGTGAGGGTGTACCAAGTTTAGCTATATTAGGGATTGAACATTTTTGGGTGGTCAATCAAATGAAAGCTGCAACATGCCATGTTAAATTTCTTTTGACTAATTGTTCATACAGTAGCTGATTAATGACTATGAACCCTTAAGGATTATTAATTGGACTTGTTTCATTTGAAGACCTTTTGCAAAAAGAGGGGTAAAAATTTATTAAGACAGAAAGGAATACAACAAGGAGAGCTCAACAAAGAGCTCGATCCTGAGCAACAAGATCATCAAATTCTTGCACCATCTCAAAGGACAGTTGCCTCCTATCCCTAATATTCCAACTCGGATCATGACTAGATGCCCATTTGGCTAAACAATCAGCAGTTCTATTCCATTCACGAGGAATATACGTGAACCTAATGAACTGAAAAGAGGAAGAGAAGAAAAGAATTTGCTTAACAACAGTAGCCAGCTGCCAACTAACATCCTCAAGCTCTTGCGAAGAAAGCATGTTCACCACTACCTGGGAATCAGACTCACAGATAATCTTACTCCATCCCCGCAAGCAACACTGTTCCACAACATATAAAATAGCCTGAGCTTCCATGAGATTGTTAGTATAATCACCCTTATGAACTGAGAAGAAAAATTTAACATCCCCAGAACTACAACGAGCCACTCCGCCAATACCAACCAGACCAAGATTCCCACGGGAAGAACCATCAGTTTTAATTTTCAGAACTCCACAGGGAGGAGGAGTCCAGTGCCCATCCCGGTTAACCCGACCCTTCCTCTGATGATGAAGCTGCCTGGACATAGAAGGAAACCTATGAGCTGCAGCCCCATCCTGCAGATGAAAATTGAGGCGATTACAGATAGCAAGATCAATCGGATCCATACCCCCATCAAGCTCACACTTCACAAGAATAGTTTCCTGAAGAGAATGTGATATTTTTCACCAAAGATGCAAAACACCAAGCCGAACATCTTGGAATATGCGACGATTCCTCTCCAACTAGATATGCCAAAGCATGAAAGATGGGCCAGCAATCCAAGCAGCATGGAGAAAAGAAGACTTGGAGGGAGCAGTACCCAAGCAGGCCCAGAACTCAGGCAAAGAGGAAGCATGCCGACAAGAGCAACCCCAAGCGCGCCACCAAAGGTGCCATATCTGAGTAGAATAGGAGCAATGGAAGAACAGATGGGAGACAGACTCCTCTCCATTAGCACACAAAACACAATAAGAGGGGCCCTAAAATCCATGTGTACAAAGATTATCCCAGGTAAGACAACGGTTGTGAGCCACTAGCCACATGAAAAAATTGCACTTGGACCAAGAAACTTTATTCCAAACTTGCTTCCACCAAGGGACCTCAGCATCCCCAAATAATTGTCTAGTTATCTCCTGATACCTAGCAAAGACATGATATTTACCAGACAAGGTACCGCCCCAAGCCAAAACATCTGGACCAAGCAAAGAAGAACACTCTCTAGAGGCCAGAATTTGAGAAAGCTCCTGACGATCCATGTCTGTACCTCCAGGAGGCCAATCAGAAGAATGCTTCCATCTGTAACCAACAACAGGTCCCAATTGATAAGGAGTCTTGTAATGAGCCACTTTATCCCATCCAGTGGCAAGAAAAGAGTCACAAAGAGGCTGAAGATGAGGGTATATGGATAAAATGGAAGGGAATCCATCCCAAGCATCAGACCAAAACAAAGCCTGAGAACCTCCTTGACATATCCAAAACAGACCCCTCTTTACCAACATCGCACCTGTCTTCAAAGTATGCCAAACCATTGAGCCACGACCTTCAAGAGGAAGTGCAGAAACAGAGCAAGGATCAGCACCATGAAAATATTTATGAGTGATAATACGAGCCCAAAGTTGATGTTGTCCAGAGCACCATCGCCAATAAAGTTTAGCAGCCAAAGCTTGACTACTCAATAGAGTAGATCGAAGACCAAGACCACCCTCCTTTTTAGGCCTACAAACAGTTGCCCAATTAACCAAGCTCCATTTAGTACTACGCAAATTACTACTCCAAAGGAATTGTCGAGAAAGAGCATCAAACTCCTTGAGAAAGTAAATAGGTGCAGCGTGAACCATGCTTCGATAAGTAGGAAGAGCTTGGATAACAGCTTGAAGAAGAGTAACCTGGGTAGCAGTAGCAAGCCATCTATGAGTCCAATGATTTACCTTATCTTGAAGCTTGGTAATCAAATTTTGCCAGAAGAGATGTGGCTGCCTGGAAACAGCAATAGGGATGCCAAGATAAGTCAAAGGAAGTGATCCTATCTGAAACCGTAGGATACCAACAATCCTGTGCTGAATAGAATCAGGAGTATTTTAATTTATTTTTACATGATTGTTGATAAAATAATAAGAAGATTCTATACTTGAAATTTGTCTTTGCATTTCAGTGTTAAATAAAAATTTAATGCTTTATATTTGCCATTCTCTTCAATGGTTCTTATTTTGCTTTCCTATACATATCACTTTCCCTTGCATAAGGTCAAGATTAGAGCTCTACAAAACTCTTGTTATTGATATTTTTGAACTAGAAAAATACCAAAATCCCAACAAAATTATAACCAACCAATAAAAAAGAAGAACTTAACAACTATAAATAAATATAAACATAAATCTATCTCTAAACTTTAGAAGTTAATTCTATTTTATGAAACGTAATTAAAGAAGACAACTGAAAATATAAATGAAAAAGTACTAATAATTTAAAAAATATAAACATAATGAAATTTCGTGCACCTATTTTAATTATAGATTCTATTTTTTCCGAAGCCTAGAATATTTATTAATATTATTAAGATTAATTATTATTATGTGTGAAACTCGAATAGAGAACACAAGACCTCCCAATGAAAAGATTGCACTTTACTATTGTAGGCTCTTGCCTATTTAATTATAGATTAATTGATCCTCTCTTTTATATTAATTAAATGAATAAATAAATGATTGATTTTAATGTTGTCCGCATAACAATACAATCTAAGTGAGAAGAACAAGAGATGCATTGCGTCAAAGTTCCTACCAATAGTTAGGAAAGAAGGAAATTAGAGAGTAAAATATATGAATAGAGAATTTAAAGAGATACATTCCTCATAATAGTTAGAAAAGAAGGAAAATGGAAAGAAGGAAAATGGAGATTTATATATATGAAGACAGATTGAAAAGAGAGATACTGATAATAGAGATTTATAAGTAGAAATGAAGGATATGAAGAGATTTAAAGAGAGAGAATGATATGTTATCACAAGGACAATGAATAGAGATAGTTGGAAGAGAATTAAAAAAAAGATTAAGGATTATGTTAATTTGAGAAATATTTAAATAACAATTATAAAATTGAGTTAAATCAATGAAGTATTCCTTTCTACCTTTTCCTATATAAATTCAAATATTAAATTTCAAAAAAAAATTGTTGACTACTTGATCGAAACCAACAAAAGAGTTAGTAAGTTTGAAGAATAATTTTAGTTAAAACAAGATTGAAAAAAATAGCTAGTTAAACATAATGTGGAAAAAAATTAGCATTTTATAATTGACGAAAGTAAGGGACAATGTAAAACTAGTAAATATATATAAAATATAAAATATAAAACATTAAAAACTAAATTAAATTTTTTTCTAACAAAATTTGTAAATATTTTTAGTAAAAAATTATCAAATAATTATATTCTTAGAAATATATTTTTGCTATTTATTAATTTAATTATAATTTAGAGTTAAAAAATTAATTTGAAAATTAGAATAGAATAATTTCAAATTGAATAAATGTATTAAATAAATAAATGTATTTTAAAATGATATGATAATTAGTTTTTAAGTAAGGTTTTAAATAAATTGAAACTCAAAAAATTGAAAAGAGAGATAATGATAATATAGATTTATAGGTAGAAATGAAGGGTGTGAAGAGATTTAAAGAGAGAGAATGATATGTTATTATAGGGACAATGAATAGAGATAGTTGGAAGAGAACTGAAAAAAAGAAGATTTAAGGATTATGTTATTTTAAGAAATATTTAAATAACAATTATAAAATTGAGTTAAATCAATAAAGTATTTGTTTCTACATATGAATGCTAAGTGTTCCATTTATTCTCATGAGAAATGGATTCATCTTGAATCACTACTCATGAAACATGGGTCAATGAGTTTGACCCAAAATCACACAGTTAAATCCTAATAACAATATCACAATTTGACTTGTTGTGGAAATTATCTCCTACTTATCGATTGATGATCTTAAGGGGCTTTCTAACAAATGGTTCATAAGGCACAACACTTGGTGAAGGTTTTGCAAATGGGGTTGCAAGCTTTGGATTTAACCATGGAGGAAACTCCATAGTTAAGCGCGCTTAGGTTGAAATAATACTATGATGGATGACCTCTCGGGAAGTCCCGGTGCCACCCCTGTGAGCATCACCTAGATCCAATGAGTGCTAATTGTTTTATTTATTCTCATGAGAGATGGATTCATGTTGAATCACTACTCATGAAACATGGGTCAATGAGTTTGACTCAAAACCACATAGTTAAATCCCGATAACAATATCACAATTTGACTTGTGGAAATTACCTCCTACTTATCAAATGATGAGCTTAAGGAGCTTTCTAATGAATGGTTCATAAGGCACAACACTTGTGAAGGTTTTGCAAATGGGGTTGCAAGCTTTGAGTTTAACTATGGAGGAAACTTTGTAGCTAAGTGTGCTTAGGCTGGAGTAGTACTGGGATGGGTAACCTACCGGGAAGTCCTGGTGCTTCACCCCTGTGAGCATCACCTAGATCCAATGAGTGCTAAGTGTTCCATTTCTTCTTATGAGAGATGGATTCATGTCGAATCACTACTCATAAAACACGGGTCAATGAATTTGACTCAAAATCACACAGTTAAATCCTGATAACAATATCACAATTTGACTTGTTGTGGAAATTATCTCCTACTTATCAATTGATGAGCTTAAGGGGCTTTCTAATGAATGGTTCATAATGCACAACACTTGGTGAAGGTTTTACAAATGGGGTTGCAAGCTTTGGGTTTAACCATGGAGGAAACTCCGTAGTTAAGCACAATTAGGCTAGAGTAGTACTGTGATGGGTGACCTCCTAGGAAGTCCTGGTGCTTCACCCCTATTAGCATCCCCTAATTCAATGAGTGCTAAGTGTTCCATTTATCCTCATGAGAGATGAATTTATTGAAACATGGGTCAACGAGTTTGACTCAAAATCACACAATCCATCCTAATAACAATATCACAACTCACAAGATGTTAAAAATGATAGATTGATATATTTACAATCTTTGGTTAAAAAAATGATTTACTTATTATTGATTAGACATGCATTTATGTCTTAGGTAGTGAGGTGAAAGATAAAATAATTACTTTTTGGAAACTCTAATTAATTTGTCACAATTGTGAAAAAGATAAAATTATCATTAATGCATGTCATTATTATTGTTGGGAAAAATATGCATATTTTTGTTAAGAAAATTTGATTTTTCTCCCTATCAAAAATAATATGGTCCAATAGAATGAAAAAAAAAGTCATTTATAAAATTAAAAAAAATGAAAAATAGATATACACATTGTCCATTACATATAAATTTTTAAATTCTTTGCTTTAATTGATTAATCTAATTGAAAAATTGTATTCATAGGCAGAAACTAATAATAAACTTCTTTCATCTACTTGGCATTGCTCACTCTGAGAAAAAGCAATGGCACGTGAATAAAGAAAAAGCAATAACACCAGTTCGCAGCAACTTGTTGGTCATCAACCCTGAAAGAATTCTAGCGTATGCATTTTCTCATCTTCCGCGTTTTTCTTTTACTTTCCCCGGGGAGCACTCAGATCCTTTTAATTTTTTATAGTTGGTTTGTTGGGCTTCTCCTCATTAGTAGCTAGATTGGGAGGAATCTTACAATATTCGACAAATTTCTCTTCGTTACAAGTCTTTAGCATTGCACGACTACTTGTTACGGCTACTGTATTGCATCTACTTTTTCTAACACAATTAGGTGTAAATGCGAAAGCTGTTGAATTGAGGAAGGAATAGTTTGTTTCAGCTTTGAAGTCTAGTTGTAGAGCAGCAAATTACGGGCACGGCATTGCATGCTTCGATGAATTGCATCTTATCTTAACTAGGGCTTTGGCAATTCTGTCATTTTAGTGTAACTTTATTGGACTTTTAAAATGCGCTTTCTTTATTAAATCACTACCATCTTTCAATTTCCGTTACTCTGGATTTCTTTCCAACTAAAAGCTATAAACACGTGCCCAGATTCCTAAAAATTACGGTCATCATTTGATCCCCGAACCTCAGATGGATGAAGGAATGCATGAACTTCTAAATACCTTGTGAATAAGGCACAACACATGATCTCATCTAACAATGACTGTATGAACTGTTTTAATGGTGTCTATGAGAAAAAACAGTTTAAGGGACCACAGAATACTGTAAATTGAACTGTTTTAATGATGTCTATGAGAAAAATTAGTTTAAGGGTATAAATGCTCGAGAGTTCAGAGATACAAGGCTTCATTTAGGGTAAAAAATTAAGTGTCCCCCTTTGATAAGATTTAGGTTTTAGTTTGCTGTTTAGACATTGCCTTCATTTACTACACAAAAAGATTGATTATTAGCATTCTGATTTGATTTCAAATTGTTTCTCTAAAGGAAAAAATAATGATTATATATATAGACTTGTTCTAAAAGAGTAAAATGTCATTATTTTTAACTGAAATTCTTACTATTTCTTATGGCAAGGCAGTACCCGACTTTGTTACCATTTCCTTATTTTACCTCTTTCAGGTCAAAACTTTTTTTTTTTGTCTTCTAAGGAAAAAGCACTAATTAGGTATATTTTTTGAGCATCTAATCTTTAAAATATAAATTTGCAAGCATTGAATCTTTCAAATCTTAATTTTAAGGAGTTAAATGAATGAAAACTAAAAATCTATTAAGAATAATAACAAGTATCACGTACTTTATCCATTATTTTTTCTAGCTACTTTGGTTCATAATTAGTTTATTTGTATACCACTATTCAGATATTCCTTTATGCTACTGACACATTTGTTCTTAGATTCTTACAATTTCACGTGTGCCATTCATCAACATCTTTTAGTAGATATCAGAGTTGACACTTCACAATGATCACTTTTTAACTATTTTATGTTTTATCATTTTAATTTAACATATAACATATTTAATGATTCCTTTTGTATGTTCCAATTGCACTTCTGAAATGCTTAGTTCGACTAGGAATGACATACGTACAGAGAGGTGAAATTATTACATTTAAAAACCATTTTCAGGGCAATGATTATTTCACCTGCCATAAGATGTAATCAGTGTTACTTTGTTCAGTTGGCAAATGACTAGATTGCAACCTCTATAGCATGTTCTCTCCGCAGTCAAGCTTTGAACATATACATCCTGATGAGTTTGGTTTAAAAATTTCAATCCAGAGTGTTTCTAGATTAAAATCAGAAAGGCTGTTTCAGGCTTTCATCAACTTTCTAAAAATTAGTATGGATGAAGGAAAATGCGAGCTCCAAGTTTATAGTGATTAACGGGTAAAATGTGAATTTATGTACCATCCTTTTTGCTATGGATGCGTTTGCAGGGTTTAGGTTTTGCTTACTTCAAATAGTAGCTGCTTTCCTTCTCTGAATTGTTCTGACTTTTGAGTTTGTTTTCTTAGGGGAGAAATTGCGTGGTTTTGTATTTGTGATGGTGTAAAATTCAATCTAAAAAAATGAAATACTTATTATTTTTTGATCTCTAGGTATTCAGGTTCACTAAACCTTGGTACCAATCCCCATTTTAATCTTCAGAAATCACAACAATTGTATGGTATTTGTCTTCTAATTGACCTTTGGATACGGTCACAAAATTACATATGACAAACTTTGTATGCAGAGACGAGATTAGCCAGCTTTTACAATTTGGAGGTCAAAGATGATTTTGTTTGTAGTAAGGTCTCTAAGGTTTATCTGGTCTCTAACAACAGCCATTCTTGAATATCACATATTATGGAAAAAATTAAGTTCGCAAAAAGTAAGTCAACTTTGACTATTTAATACTTTTAGTGTAGGAATTAAACTTTGATGTTATGCCATCCGTCCAATGACTAATATGTATCTTTTGTTGCAAGATTTCTCTGCAGCGAAGCTTCTAACAAGTGCTTCCCAATAATTGCAGATTAGCATAAGCATTTCAATTCACATCTTTGGTGTGACACAAAATATTATAAGGCGGGGACGTGACACCAAATATTATAAGGCGAAGCTTCTTTTGACATAGAATCCAAGGATTTTGGAGAAGGTCATGTACAACAAAGCAAAACTAAGACATTTCAGTTTGTTTTCTAAATCTGGAACAAAAGGTGATTTAGCACATCTCAACTAAATGAGGAATCTTTACGTGTAGAAGCGATAATCTGCAGAATCTAACAGAAATAATCGATGCTTATAGTTTTCAATTAAATGTAAATACTGAGAATCATAAACAGAGCAAGGTTCAATTTATTGAACATGAACACAAACTACAAATTAAATGCAAAGGATTGTGTATGAAACTAGAATATAAAATTATAAATATATTGTACTCATATATAATATATGGATATTATTATTCTATACATATTTATATCATAATATATTATATAATACATTTATTTATTATAATACAATAAATATATTATATTTTAGAATTATATATTTATATATATTAACTTGTACACAAGAATTTTTGTTGTACAGACATATGCAAACCTCAAATTTGTTCCCTCAAACTTAATTGTTTTTCTACAGATATCCAAAACCCAAACTTGTATTAGATTTGGCAACTTACCATTTCATCTATGCGTTGATTTTTTTCAAATTTCTCCTAAATTGATTGCTGAAAAAGCCTGAAATTGTCCTTGTATCTCATAGTCATCCAAACCAATTCCCTCTTCATCATTATATTTGCATGAAATAAGAGAAATGAACATAGGGGTAAAATTGTCCTTGTATCTCATAGTCATCCAAACCAATTCCCTCTTCATCATTATATTTGCATGAAATAAGAGAAATGAACCTAAGGATAAAATTCTCTGTTGAAAACAATTTATTCATTTGTTTAGTGAAAAATTGGATAAAGCTTCATCTAGAGTTCTCATAAGAAAATAATTCTATCCTTTCTATAAAAAGAATGTTTGCTAACTATTATTTTCTCATGTTTTGAACTCCTATTCGCTTTAATTTTCCAACAATATTCTAATAAAAAGCAGGATATCTATCCTGTATTTTTCTATTTCATCAATTCCTTTAAGAACTTTCTTTACTTTTACCTTCATTTATATGAATTCTTTAGTGCTCTGAACCTCGCTAACAAATACCTTCCAAAGATTTTACACAGCTCTTTTTACAGTCAACCTATTTAGTTGTTTATTATCTTTGGTGGATTCTAAACTTTCTGGTGCAAACAAGGTTGTTTATGGAGAAGATTGTAACAGATGAGTTTTGTATTCTTGAACTTGGACTTCTGTCTTCAAAACTGTTTGTTATTAACCATTTTTGTCACTGTTTCTTTGATATTATATCTGACAATGTTCAACATATTGATATCTCCTTCATGAGTTCTTAGGCCAAATTCATCCTTCCAAGATCTCTACGTGGAACAACTTCTGATTGAATTAAGCTTGCAGGTGGTACAAAAGCTTCTATATAGGAATCTCGAGGTGCACTTATTTGAATAAGCAAAGGAGTGTCCTTTTTTATCACAACTGACTTCAATTCCTTGGATTTTGAAACCATTATGACTCATTTTTTATTTTTGTTTAAAATATTTTTAGTATAAGTAATCAAATTTTTATAGGTGGATTTGATCTATTCTCCTGGAATATTCAATTCTTGATTTGCAAGTTTTGATTTGTTTTCTCTCAGAATCACCTCTATCTTCTCTACTGGTTTCTAGAAATCTCGTTTAACTATCCACGCTAATTTTTTTTATCCGATCTTTTGAAATGCTATTGATGGTCTAGTTGATTGGTGCCAAATGTTTACTGCAATAAGGCTATGTTATTTAATACATAAGGTAAATGAGAATATAACATATAGACCATATAATACCAAACACAGAAATATAAAATCAAACACAAATGCATGCTTTATATAGATAGAGCATGTTTTTCATTCCAATAATATACAGTTATACATTCAATCCAGAAATTGATTCCTTTAGACTATAACCAACACCAAATAAATAATGTTTGTGCGCTGTGTCGTCATCCTCAACCTGTGTGTGCATCTCAGACAGAGAGTGCATGGAGCATATTGACCTGCACTTTTGGTTCTTGTAGTCAAAGTTTTCTTATCTATTAATATCATAAACTTTCACCCCTTGCATCATGCCTCTCTACTCTTTAAACATGTTGACGATGCCATTAAGAAACCACAAATCCCTCCAAAAACAACAAAGTTTGCATTAGGATTACATCTCAAGGAAGAAATTTCTTACCCATAAGCGTGTGGTTATTATTCACAATCTGGAAGTGTAATTCACCTCCAAAATCACGCTACCTTGCTAGTCTGATAGCTCTAATACCATAGTGGAACAGGAGCACAAGGCATTGCTCACTTTACATCATGCAACCTAATGTCGACATGAAACCAAAAACAAATGCAAATCCTTGCAACAAAATATTAACAAGATTCTGATTTAGGCATAGGAATTTGCCTATTGTTTGAGGAAATTCAACCAGCAAGGTTACCTAACATTTCTAAATGTATATTATGATATTATCTAATAGGGTGGAGCAACATGTGACCTTCTAAGTCTCATGGTAATAATCTACAAATCACAAGACGAGAGCTTATATAACAGCGTGTTCTTGAAGCAGTGGGTGTGTGCACATTATTTAGGTTTTAGGAAACAGGGTTACAGTTGCTGCAAAGATTAGCTGATTTTGTTCTCTGAGTTGTTTTGAGGTTGTTTCTCTGGGAAGTAATGAACAATTGGGCTGGCTTATTTTCTCTAGGGGTAAAATATCATTATTGTTAAAATTCAAATTCTTAGTATTTGTTATCCCGGGGAACTCGAATTTACCAAACCTTGTTATCTTTTTCCATTTCTTATGGACTAACTTAAGAGTGTACTGGTTTTTGTTCACATAGATACAGAGTCCAAGGACAAGATTGTCTCTATGGCATCCATGATTTCCTGTAATGAGAAAGGTTTGTATTTATATCATCTCTCTGGATAATGATATCTCGTTTTGCAATAGTCCAATATGTAGTTTGCCTGGTTGTGAAAGTTAACAGCTAAGCATATCTTATGTTTTTGTCCGCAGTTGAGGACAGGGACTTTCAGTTCTTATCCAAGGCAATAAAAGAAGCATACAATGCTGTAGAATCTGAAGATGGTGAGCCTTTTGGTGCTGTTGTCGTCTCTGGAGAGGAAGTTGTTGTGAGTTGTCATAACATGAGTCTGAAGCAAACAGATCCAACTGCACATGCAGAGGTTGTGGCTATAAGAGAGGTTAGTAGGAATAATATTGGGGAACTATGCCATTTCTATATTTTGGGTATGAGTTTTCTTATTTGATTTTCTTTTTTCTCGATCATTCCTTGCCAAACTTAATTGAATTTTATTTTTACAATTAGATCAAACTGTTATTTGACCAATTTCTTGTTATTCTAATAATATTATCATTTGGGGAATATGTGTTGTCTCACTTTGAAAGACAACAGTGAAGTCCTGTTTTCTTTTTATTAAAACATTGCAACCTCGAGGTTTTAGGTGGAAAACTCCAACTCGGCAAAATTTTGCCACAATCAAAAAACTTGACATGGCAACATAAAAAAATGCTGAAGTTTCTTAAAAAACACACTAATTTTGGGGGGTTGGTGGGAACACCCTAATGGAGTTGAGGGACAATGCCCCTTATGGGGTCGGGGGGAGGCACCTTTAATACATTCCTTGTTGTGATACAAGTCTAGGTCGAGGGTAATACCCCTAGTGCATTCCCTGTTGTGATATAAGGCAAGGTCAGGGAACAATGCCTTTGCCATTAAGTCCACATTAAGGCCTCTGAAATCACACAAAACTTCTTACTGCTCACCGTTTCACAATTCTATCGCTTCAAGGAAAATTAGGTACTTGGGACATTTTTGTGGGAATATTCTCTCCATGTGTTACGCGAAGAAGTGTGAGAGGCATTCATGTATTTTTAGGGAAAAATTGTGACTCTTTTGATTGCTCTTTCCAAAAACTAATTACATTATATTTATGTTTCACATGTTGACGTGTCTAGCATCTTTCCAAGTTTTTTTTGTCAAATTCATTGAGTTTTGGGTGAGTACTTGTAAAAAAATCAGTGAGTACTTGCTTAAAACTTGACAGCTTTCTGGTGTAAGCATGGAAAAATTTATTTTGTGTTTTACTTGGCAAGTGTGTGATGTTTTCTTGAGATTGTATACAATCATGGTGCATACTTGTACCTTAAAGTTCTTCTTTAAGAAACACAACCATAAGAGCAAATTTGGTTTAAAAAAGGATGGCGGTATGTGGATTATAGGCATACTAATGCCTGCAGAAAGGCTATATCATTTTGTCTCGTGTTTTGACATGGCCCCTAAGATAATTGGCTAATTATGATTTTGGGTTAAACCGTCTTTGGTCTAGATATATCTAAGAGTTTGATATTGCTATCAGGATTCAACTGTGTAGTTTTTTGAGTCAAACTCATTGACCCATGTTTCATGAGTAGTGGTTCACGGGGAACCATCTCTCACTTAGCCCTCGTTGCATCTTGGGATGCTCATAGAGGTGAAGCATTGAGAGTTCTTGGGAGGTCACCCATCCTGATAGTACTCCATCTCGAATGTGCTTAACTATGGAGTTTCCTCCATGGTTAAACCCACTCTACTTGCAACCCCATTTGCAAAACATTCAACAAGTGTTGTGCCTTATGAACCATTTATTAGAAAGACCCCTAAGCTCATCCATTGATAAGTAGGATATATTTTCCAAAAGTCAAATTGTGATATTGCTATCAAGATTCAATTATATATTTATTAAAGTCAAATTCATTGACCCCTGTTTCATGAGTAGTGGTTCACACGAACTCATCTCTCATGAGAATGAATGGAACACTTAAGCACTCATTGCATCTAGGCACTACTCACAAAGGTGTAGGGTTGGGAGTTCTTGAGAAGTCACCCATCCTAGTACTGCTTCAGCTCAAGCTTTGGAATTTCCCCGATGGTTAAACTCACTCTGTGTACAACCCCATTTGCAAAACCTTCAACAAGTGTTGTGCCTTTTGAAGCATTCATGAGAAAGTCCCTTAAGATCATCAATTGACGAGTAGGAGATATTTTCCATAGCAAGTCAAATTTTGATATTGCTACCAGGATTCAACTTTGTTGTTTTTTGAGTCAAACACATTGACCCATGTTTCATGAGTTATGGTTCACACGAACCCATCTCTCATGAGAATGATTGGAAAACTTATCACTTGTTGCATCTAGGTGATGCTCATAGAGGTGAAGCATTGGGACTTCTCAGGAGGTTGCCCATTCCAGTACTATGCTAGCTCAAGCACAGTTAACTACAAAGTTTTCTCCATTGTCAAAATCACTTTGCTTGCAACTCTATTCTCATGATGAAAGAGAAATATCTTCTATAATAGATACCAGAGTTTAGTCTCATTGTAAGATAAGACCGTCATTAAATAATGGATTAATCAAGGACATAATGAATAATCCATCGAGAGGGCTTCTGACCTTTTGGAGGAAAGATATATTTAAGATAAGAGGTCTCAAAGTTTTCATTTATTGTTATGGACAAAATAGACTCAATATTGCTCTAAGTAATCAATTGTAGCTTCATTGTTGTGGATGAAAAGTCATAATTCAATACAAGAAAACATATGAAGTTAAACAAGAGAAAAAATTTAAAATTACGAAGACTCTCGTAAGCTTGATGAGTGGGTTGAAGTGATCAAGGCCTCAAAATAAATTACTAGAAAATTTGTCATACTAATTGACATAGAAGCCACCTTAATAAGTAGATCTAAAAGCACAAATACTGTGAGTATAAGACTAGCCCCTGGGATGTGAAGCTGCTCATAAAGAAGATCAATTAAATATTACAGGATACAATGTAAAGTGAAAGGGTCAAAGCCAGTTTACATGTAAAATTGTATATGCCATTTATGGATTGAGATGAGCCTTTGCTAGCCAACTAAGTAGAAATAAAAGATAATATATGTATAAATATACCAAGATGTGGATGTGAAGCTGCTCATAAAGAAGATCAATTAAATATTACAGGATACAATGTAAAGTGAAAGGGTCAAAGCCAGTTTACATGTAAAATTGTATATGCCATTTATGGATTGAGATGAGCCTTTGCTAGCCAACTAAGTAGAAATAAAAGATAATATATGTATAAATATACCAAGATGTGGTGGCATTATGGTCAATATCACATCCATCCCTTAAAATGCACAATATAAGCAAGTTTTCAGCTAGTTTAGTGCCAATTTTTACTTGTATGTTTTCACC
The DNA here is from genome assembly GCA_028749045.1 of Cupressus sempervirens. Lineage (NCBI taxonomy): Eukaryota > Viridiplantae > Streptophyta > Pinopsida > Cupressales > Cupressaceae > Cupressus > Cupressus sempervirens. The sequence goes on along the minus strand of CM053785.1, from coordinate 451,617,784 downwards.
TAATGTTTTATCTTTATTTAAAAGTAACTTTATTCTGTTGAAATTGTTTTGTGTGATTGTATGGCGTTTCTTGTTTTATTTTAGCTTGTTTCTCTACTAAATCCATATCAACAAGAAATCTGATTTAGCAAATGAAAATTTAAACTAATGCATAGTTAGGGCTTCTATTAAATTGCTATAGAGGGTGCATAAACCTTTCCTAGTAAAGCCTTTATTTAATGGGAGAGTAAGGGTCAGTTCAAGCTTTCGGAGGATATAGTAGGACCCTAGAGGTTTTGATAACCATGGCTGACCTTTAACAGCATGGAGTTGTTATAAGAATTATCCTTAGGACTAATATCCATTGTATATTTGAAATTGCAGGAGACTAACTGTGAAGAACTTGGGAAATGTCTCTCCATGATGTGGTTTAAATAGAATGGAAATGTTTGACTTGGAGCTGTAAACTTGTAACCTGAATTGCTATCAGGATATCAATGAATGTCAATTTGTGTTTACTGAGAATCACTTTGACAGATTTGGTAATAGCTGGAGTAATCTGAGTAGTTTTGCAGGATGAGTTTGAAACTTTAATCTGTTAGATTGACAAAGCTGCATAATGCAGTGTATGCTAACTGTATATCCATGGCCCTTGCTTGTAATTTGCAATAAGCTAGGGGGACCAGCAGATCAGACTTTGTCAAGCATACACCGCCAGTTTTTCCCCTTAGTATTTCTTTTGCACCTTTGAAAGAAGTGTTCCTCAATCACCTTTCTTTTTATTTCGATTTTCCTCTTGTGATGTTTGGTTGATGCCTCTTGTAGAGAAGATGGGTGATGCTTTAATTTTTCATAAGGTTGAAATCATTTTGCTATTGTTTAAAAAATGGTAAATCAAACCATTTATCCAACAATAAACAACATGCTTGAGATATTGGTGCAAGAGTACCTTGTCAAAGCTCCTTGTTTTGATTGCTAGTTTTGATTTTGGCATTTATTGACTCTAGCCAAGTTGGGAGTTTGAGTTTGGACCTTTCAAGGTCTTGGGTGAGTTTATTCCTAGGTTGAGTTGACTAGATTCCATCCATTCTAGGAGGTTTTGGTTTGCTTGCTTAATATTGGTTATGTTAGGGGTTATGGGTCTTAGACCATGAAAGCCTATGGTAGGTATGCTTTTTAAGCTATCTTGTACTCCATGATGTTTTTACATCCCCTTGCATGGATTGGAGTTGTTACATACCATTTGGAGCAAAAGAAAAGGAAGTTGTCAAAAAGAGGTCAAATCTTGACAAAGTTGTCATCTAGGGCAAAGTGGTAAAAAACATGCGGATTGATGCTCTAAAGGCTAAAGCATGCCTAGACATCATAAGTGGACCATTTAGACCTACTTGGAAGATTCCAACTGATAGATGTTTAAAAAGTGCAAAAATGCAAAAGTTGTCAACAACTTTGAAAAGTTGCTTGACAACATTTGAGCAAGAAATGAACATGTCATGGATCTGAGCTTGATAGTTAATATAACTGTCTGCAACCTCTTGCTAAACATATAAAACCGCGAAATACACTCATTGTAGAGGTTGGAGGTTGTAAAAAAGAAGTTTTGATATTGAAATCCACGAATTTTGCCCCAGTTTTGATAGTTTTACGTGTTTAAAATTGCATGATTACAATAATGGATTGAAGTTTGAGTTTTTGCATTGGATTATTGAAGTTCATGCTTGTACAGTTCCTTTTTGTTTCAGATTACTAGATTGTAGAAGTTCATTTGATTAGCTTTTGAAAATCTTTTGCAAATAGACTGTGTGTTGTTCTAGCTTTGGCAATTTTTGCAAAAATGGCTCCCCCATGAGTTCCTATTGTGGACTCATCACGACCTTAAGGGGATTGGAAGTGGACCTCGTGTACATTATGTATATAGCTTTTGGGGCCCTGGAGTGTTGGTTAATCAATTTTAATTTGATGCCCTAGGCAAGTCATAGACACTTGGTTATGCAATCACAATGTTGGCAAGAAACTTTTAGAGGTTTGAATGTGATAGATACTTCAAACAATGAGTTGCAGAATGGAGAGGGGCGAGTGGTGATACTATATGCAAGAGGAGAAAGTTTCAAAACAAATTTTGTTAAGGGTATTATTAGACCCTAGTCAGCACTGTCATTCTCAAGGTGAAACTCTTGATTATAAGCATAAAAATTGCTTTCAGGTGTACGAATGGCTTGGAGACTTGAGACCCACAAAATCCTTTAGTTTTCCAAGAGGGTACTCGAATCCATAATTTGTTTGTCACCTTGTTGAGAAAAATTTAGAGTTATGGTCCAAAAACCCAAGTCGGAGGACTAATTCAATTAGGCCTGTTTTTGACAATTTTGGTGTAGATGCAAAGAACTTGAGAAAAACTTGTGCGATTTGGGTCCAAAAGCCTAGGTGAGGACTAACACCTCATGTATGATCCCCTCACTCCATGTACTTGTGGAAATGAAAAAGATGGACCTAGAATTGAAGTTGGCCAATTAGTTTGTAGAGGAATGAAGAAGCAAAAATCGTTGGTGTAACTAGGTAGTGAGTAGTTAGAGGATAGGTTAGAGATCTTCTAGAGGTTAGGGTATTAAAGTGAATCCTAAAATGCTAAGAGAAAGCCTAAGCAATTCCTGAAGAATATGGGGACTAAACAAGCAAACTATCTAGACTTACATCAAATAATTTTCTTATATCAATTCACTAGCTTAGGGTTAGTCTTCTCTCTCTTGGAGATTATCTTGAAGTGGTGGGTCAAGTGTAGTCCTTTGTTAATTTGGCACGCTTCCCTTTCTTCACATATATGGTTTTAGTAAAATACAATTAGGGTTAATTATGCAATCTCCCCATTTTTATGCCATCATTTTTTATGCCCATTAGCCAATTTTCAAGTTTTTCTGTAGGGTTCTAGGTATGCCAAGAGTGTTCCAATGTTCTTGGTGAGCTCAATTCTTAGTTTTAGTGGGTTTTGACAGTAGCTGGTATGTAATATTTTTTGGTAAGTGCTAGCATGGCACAGATCATTGTGTGCTTTTCTAGGCTTATTTTATTTAGTCTATGGAGAACATTTTTATTTATAGTAAGTGTTTGCATGACACCAATTTTTTGGGTTTTCTAGGTTTTGGTCTTTAGCCTATAGAGGACACTGCTATTTATAGGAAGTGGTTGTATGGCATTGATCTTCTTGTGTTTTCTCTCTTTGGTCGAGAGAACACTTCTATTTATAGTAAGTGTTTGCATGCCTTTCAACTTTCTAGGTTTGTTCTCTTTGGTCCTTAAAGAACACTACTATTTGTATTAAGTGTTTGCATGCATTCATTCTCTTTGGTTTTCATCGAACACTACCATTTATAGTATGTGCTTGTGTCAACATTGTATATCATCTTTCATTTTCAGTTGGTTTAGAAAATGTTCATTTCTTTGTTTTTGGTGCCTTGGCAAGTTTACTTGAGGTGATATAAATTATTTTAAAAATTTCACTTGAGTCTTTAAAAAATGACGTTTTAATATCTAACATATTTCATATAGTATGTCTCTAAAAGGGAATGCCTAGCTGGGAGACATAAGTTGTGGTTTAAGAGTCATTTGCATTACGATATTAAATAGTTTCTATTTATAGTATCAAAGAAAATTCTTGCCCTCTTCCAAAAAAATTAATTTCGTTTTTGAAATTATTAGTTCAAGATTTTCGAAATATCTGCCCTAATGTGTTCAAAATTTGCATCCTTTTTTTCCTCCAAACTTGGCTAGGGATTTGGCTTCCAATTCTTTTTTGCAATTTTCTCTGTGCAAAATCCTTTTTTTCAAATCCGCCCTTTGTTCAAGAGCTTTGCAAATTTTTAGTCCAACTAAGGTTTGTTTTTGAAAATCCTCGATTCTCGTGTTGGATCAACAATTTTTTTTGTAAATTCTTGATGGGTTTTTGTAGATCTCAATTGAGTTAGTCTTGCTTTATTTTGGGTGCATTGTTTTTTGTCCACAATTTTTGAGCCAACATAATCAAAATTTGTCAGAAGATTCTATTTGGGTCATTTGAGCTCTTATTCAGGTGTCTTCAAATTTTTTGGGACTTCCGTCAATCTACCTCAAAGTTTGTGCTATCTCAGATCATGTGTTTCATTGAAAAACATGCAATGGCATCTCTCACTAGTCTTATGTTGGAAGGTAGTCAATGTTTCAATAGAAAGAACAACAACATCGGGAAGCAGAGAATGATGATGATCTTCGAGTACCGGAGGTGCTTGTTTTGGGTACCAAGACTCATCCTACCACAGTCGATGCTACTCAAGAGAAGTTTGATGAGCATAATTGTGAAGCGATTATGATTATTAAGCTTTTGGTTATTGATAATCAGCTTCCTCAAGTGACGTCTGGCAAGACAATTGCAAAGATATGGAAAATGCTGAAATATCTCCATGAGACATCAAATAAAAGTAGAGCCTTCTTTCTAAAGAATCAACTATTCTCCATGATTATGAATGAACATGTCCTTATAAGACCATACTCTGAAGATTAAGGACATCAAGGATCAGCTTGAGGCCATTGGCCGTAAAACAGAGGAACAGGACATGGTGGTCATTACTTTGAAAAGCCTACCATCGTCCTCTGAGCACTTTATTGAGATGCTCAACATTACTGCAACTAATGTTGACTAGAAGTTCTCAGATCTGTGTACCAAACTTCTGTTGTAGAATCATTGGAAACAACAGTTTAGTAGTAGTGCTCCTTTGTCCTCCTCTAAACAAACATTTTCAGCCCAATCCTTTCATAAGGATAAAGGCCATCTCAGTTTTGTGCTTAATCTCAGAATAGGTCCAAGAAGAAGCAAATCTGGTGCAACTACTGCCACAAAATTGGTCATGTGATCCAAGAATGCAAGGCTCACATTGCTTTTGATCAGCGGAAGCAGTGTGGATCCCAGTATAACATACTAAAAGTTAAGAACATTAGTTTACTAAGTTTACGTACTTGTCTAAGATAAAATGAACTTGTTTACATTATTGAGTTGAGGTGAACAATTTTTTAATTTTTTGATGAAGAACATGGCATAATATTTTCTACACTAAATCTCTACTTATAAGAATCATAGTAATGAGAATCGCCCAAAAATCGCTTGAGTCGACGATTCCGCGACGCGATTTTTTTTGAATCGTGAATCGGTATTGCCGATTTTTGGGCCATGAATTGCCTGAATCGCCGATTCATGTAAAAATTGTCAAAATCGCCTTAAAAAATTGGCTATGAATCGCCTGCGGCATGTAAAAAGGGAAGTTGAAATTTTAAAAAAAATCACTTGTTTTTTTCACTTTGTTTTTGACCTATTCTCTTTGTTATAACCCTAAAGGGCCTTCTATTTGTGAAGCATGAGTAGAAGAGAGGAAAAGTGAGAGAGAAGAAAAGAAAAGAAAAGCCATAGGTTTCCAACCGGCAAGGAGGAGCACCAAAGAGATCAGCAGGCCATTTGGGGAGCCCATCAATTGCTTTGGGAGCATTAAGGAGCCAATATCAACACTCCTCAACTCATTTGCAAGAGGTAAGTGCTTATTTTTTCTTGCATGTTAGTGTATTATGCATTTTTTGTTAAATTTTTAGTGTATTATGCGTTTTTTGTTAAATTTCTATAGTTTTCAAGAATTTTAGTGTAAATCTTGAATGTTCTTTATTTTTACTAAGTTGCAAGTTAGGGTTTGTTGTTTTCTAATTTTTATTAGCTTCAAACTTTGATATTTTACATAAAATTTTTTATTGCAGCAGCCTTTGCTCTCATTTTTCGCAAATTCCAATGGGTAAAAAAGATGAATGTTGGAAATATAATGAAGAGTTTCCTGGAAGAACCAAATATCAAACAAAATGCATGTTTTGTAAAGAAAAAATAACTTCCGGGGGTATTTATAGATTGAAATTCCACATTGCTGCTATACCTGGACATGATGTTACAGTTTTCACTCACCAAACTCCTAAGGCAAAACACACTTGCTTAATGGCATTAGAAAAAATTGAAAAAGACAAAGCAAATAGGAAAATGCAAGTTGAAGGGTTAAGGGGTATTGGCTCCCATGTTCCCGCATTTGCAGCCGCATCCACATCTGCATCTGCATCAGCTTCCACATCCGTAGGTTGTGTTGGAGAGGGCTCTTCTAGGCCTCCTTTTTATCCTAGTTCTTCTGCTTGTGCTAGTGCTAGTGCTGGTCGGTCACATACTGAGACAGAGTCCCACAACAACCTATTGCAGCCTAGAGTGCGAAAAAACAGAATGGATAGTTACTTTGTGCCCCGCACTACTCCTGGTTCCCAACCCATGCTTGAGGGCATGGGTTTGAACAAGAAAATTCACGATGCTGCCAGAAAGGAGATATGCAAATTTTGGTACTTTTGCAACATTACATTTATTGCAGCCAGGTAATTGATTCTTTTTTCTCTATTTTCTTTAAAGCTAAAATTAAAAGTAAAAGTAAAACTTTAATTATATCCACTTGTTTATAATTTGAGTCTTTGACATCTAAACTTTTATTTGTGACAGGGCTCCTTATTGGCAGAATATGATAGATGCGGTTGCTATTTGTGGTCCGGGGTTTAAAGCCCCAACTGAGGCTAAGTTGAGCGGATACCTCTTGGATGAGATGGTAGAGGACATGAGGGTTGACCTCGAGGAGAATCGAAAGGAATGGATTGCAAAGGGTTGCACCATCATGATTGATGGTTGGACCGATAGGAGGAATAGAACACTCCTCAATTTTCTTGTATCCTGTGGAGGTGATTGATCATTCTACTTTCCTATATACATTGTAAATTTTGATTTGTTGAATGCTAATTCGTTAATGATCCATTTAATATTATAATTCGTTGTTTTGTTACTTGTAGGATATACCATGTTCATAAAATCCATTGATGCTTCCGCACACGTGAAAAATGCCACATATTTATGTGAGGCTATTGAGAAAGTTATAGCAGAGGTGGGAGAACAAAATGTGATTCAGGTGGTGATGGATAATGCAGCAAATTATGTTGCAGTAGGTAAACTTTTAACTTTGCAAGTTTTGAAAATAAATTTATTTGAATTTTGAAATTTGAGTTTCTAATTGACTTAAAATTGTTGTAGGTAAACTTTTGATGGAGAGGCACCCCACCATATTTTGGTCCCCTTGTGCGGCACACTGCATTGACCTCATGTTGGAGGAAATTGGCAAACTTGAGTTTGTCATGTGTGGAAAGGGCAAAAAACATATGCAAATTCATTTATAATCATGCATTTGTCCTTAGCACAACGAGGAAGTACACAAAAGGCAAGGAGTTAGCTCGCCTAGGTATCACGAGGTTTGCCTCGAATTTCATCACCTTGCAGTCCTTGTTGACATCAAAGGATGGATTGAGGAGCATGTTTGTTGGGCAGGAGTGGATTTGCTCTTCCTATGCTACGACCACTGTAGGGTTAGATGTGGCGGATTGCATATTTGATGAGGATGGTTTTTGGAAACCCGCTAGAGAAATCCTTAAGGTAAATTTATTGCAATTCAACATTTAGTATTTTGCTTTTACTTTAAGTTATATTATTTTATATTTAAGTTTTGACTCAAATTTTTTGTTTTACTTTATATGTAGGTCACTGAGCCCCTTGTAGCTTTGCTACGAACTGCTGATGGGGAGAAGCCCTCTATGGGCTACATTTATGAGGGCATGGATAGGGCCAAGGAGGCCATCAGAGCCCAATATGCAGGAGTGCAGGAGAGGTATGGCCCTATTTGGGACATCATCAATAGGAGATGGCAGAATCAGCTCCATCAACCCATCCACGCAGCAACTTACTATTTGAATCCGGCATTTCGTTTCCGTCCTGAGTTCAAGGCGGATGCGGAAGTTCTCACTGGCTAATACACAATGATTCAGAGATTGAGTAGCAATGAAAATAGCGCTGCTGCGATTGTTGAGCTAGACCAGTTCAACAATAAGGAGGGGCCACTTTTCTCTAGCAGGATGGCCATAAATGCTCAGACAACACTACAACCAGGTAAAAATTAAATAATATATTCAATGTTCATGAATCTAGATTCTAAACTTAAAGTTGATTATATAATGCATTAATTTTAGAGTTGTAATCTGTAAATGAGACTAATTGTTTTTGTTTTTTCCTTATTTCAGATAGATGGTGGCAAATGTTTGGGGCCACAACCCCAAACCTTCAAAAAATTGCCATTCGCATTCTGAGTCAGTCGAGCAGCGCTTCTGGATGTGAGCGCAGTTGGTCCATGTTCGAGCACATCCACTCGAAGAGGAGAAATAGGTTGACAATGCAAAGGTTGAATGATCTTGTCTTTGTTCATTACAACCTTCGTCTTAGGATCAGACAGATTTTGGGCGCTGACTCCTCTCCGATCATTCTAGAGGAGATTGATCCAGAATCAGAGTGGATCACAGAGACCGTGGACCTAGTCTTCACTGAGGAAGACCGCGCGTGGGTTGACCAGGTGGATGTAGAGGCTGAGGCTGTGGCCAGGGCAGAGGAGGCAGCTAGAGCACGTTCAGGCATTGGTAGACGCACACGCGCACACACAGACGCAGGCCCTAGCGACGTTATTCATGAGCCCATTGCCCATGCAGGGGACATGGCTTAGCGGTCCTCTAGGACCTACCTTACACGCCTTTCTCATAGGCAAACTGGATACTGAGAGACTGAGGTTGAGGCTGTAGCAGAGCTAGAGGATGATGATGAGGATGATGAGGCTTGAGCTGGAGCCTTGTTTTTATATTTTGTTTACACTGTATAGATATTGATAGTGATACTGAATCACTGATAGACATGTTTCAAACTTTCATGGATCTTCATCTTAGATTTATAAATACATTTATGATTTGATGTCTTATAGATCTTCATGATTTCATCTTACTGATTCTATGATTTGAATCATTATGATCATTTGATTTTTATTTACTTCAGCTAGCATACAATTTACATTTTAGTACATAATGATAACATAGTTACGTATGTGATGGATTTTATGTTTCATGTTTATGTATGTTAGATTCTATTTGATGATGTTATAGTGTTTTTAAGTTATATTCAATAAAAGGTGCATGAAATAAGTCTTAAATTGTTAAAATCTTTACATTTAAAGGGTTTTTTCAAATTTGCCGATTCATCGCCGATTCACCGGCGATTCACCCCCGATTCACGATTCGATTCGGCCGTGCCAATTCCGATACGATTCCGATTCATGTTACTATGATAAGAATGAATATTTGAAACAAGCCAACATCTACCAAATCTACTTCTTTTAAAAAGGAAATGAGTTACTTGATCTATCATGTAAGAACATAATACATCTTGTCAAATTAAATATATATTTTTAATTAAATCTAGAAAGTAACTTGCAGCAAAATAAAAAAGAGTACTCACATAATGTGCAAAGTGGCTGAGTTGATAAGGAGGATTCCTGCAAGATCAATATACCCAAAGTCTTTGGCTTGTATCTAGTTCCGTGGAAAAGGTATCATTGGGGAGTTTAACCACCCAACCATGAATCATATTTGACCCCCCTAGGCTGCTTCGATATCCAAAGCAGACCCAACTACTTGCGAGGGATGGTGGATGATCAAGTCAAGTTTCTTGAGAATCTGGTGTAGAGCCACCTATAGTGTGATTGGTCAAACCCGTAGCATTTTGCTGCTCTAGTTCGACACCTATCAAGAATGTATCCAGTGACTCTATTGTGACTTCCAATATCTCATACCTTGGCCAAGGATTTTTCTTCAATAATTGGGAGTCATCATCTCACCTTCTCACTTGTTCTAAATTTTTTTGTCATTTCTCTCTCTCTTGAGGAAGTAATTTGAAGGTTTTCACATCTTAACCTCTTGAGTTACAGTTCTTTTGTGAGTTTGGGTTACACTATTTGATTTCATTATGTGTGAAGTAGTTATCCTCTAAAGGCTCCACTAGGAGAAATGTTATCATTAAAATAGTCAAAGGTTAGTCCATTTCACTAGCATGTACTAAATGTTATTTTTGTTAAAATAACTAGGATCGTTTCTACAAATTTATAATCATGACGATTGTTATTGATGATATTCAAATGCGAATTTGGATCTCATATAAATATAAGAGGAGGAGACATGTCCCTATAGTTAATCATCATTTAGTTAATAAATAAATATATGTATAACTCACCTTTAAGAATATATATAATATTAATATATTAACCATATATGTATTATAATATAATAATATATATTGCATAATATATAATATATATTATATTACATATATAATATACATTATAATACATAAGATATTTATCCTAAAGATAATTTACCATTAGCGAGGTATCTCATGATAAAATCAATCCGACAGAAGCTACAACAAAGTCATCTCCCATAGAGACATAACTCTACTTGGCCAAAGGCCACATAGGGTCATGTCCCTACTTAATCACCGTTGGTGTATAAGCAAATACAATTAGTTTGCTTCTCAATTGACAATCATGTGATGGTATAACAATTACATTTAGGAACTTCATAACATAATAGTCTTTTCTGATTATAAGAGCCCGATTAGTTAAGTCATATATATATATTCTTATCAATAATATGAGACATAAAACAATGTTCATATAAATCATGAATACAAATACTCAATGTAATGAGTTTATCACTTCGACTGATGCTATACTTCAACACTCCCTCTTAGCAAGGGAGAAGTGACAAAAACATTTTATGAGATATCAGTGTCAAGGATATCTATACACAACATATTATCTAACTTTGACACTCTGAAATAGTGACTTGTCAAATAACTACAATCACAATGTTATGAACACTATCATAACATATATTATGATCTCTAATTGTCCGAAACAATATCTAGAGTAATCATACTGCTTTCGTTATCAATGACTTCTGACGTATTTTGAACAAAATTGTCATAATAACAGGCCTATCATTTGCATGATCTTCGGCTTACAAAGATTATCTTTTGTCTATTTGTTATCATGGTGTCCGGCAAAATCCGGCCCAAAGAACCATGATAATAGGTCTACCATTTATAAGATCGTCATCTTATAATGGTTACCTTCTGTTTATATATGTCAATGAAAGATCATCACCTTTCATTACATATCATATGTGAAATAGTAACCACCATGAACCTACTCATAGGGTGGTACAAAGGGTTTTCACCTCATATTTCTTTCTCATAGAGGAGAGCGCATTATAAAGAATTTCTCTTAGAACTTCTCTTCATAGAGAAGATATCATCCACAAAGGATTGCATCTCGAAGTTTCTCCCATTGAACATCGATCCTGGGAAGTTAGGTCCTCTAGTTACTTCCTCAGAAACTCTCTTTACCCAAGGATGCCTATTGAACTCACCACTCCCTCATGATATACATAGGAGTAGGCCCATCAACATCATGCAGTCACCCACATGTATTTCTAGACTCCCTCTGAGTATAAATCTTCTAAGATTTTGCATTGCCTTTGAAGAAGTGTCATACTCCCTCTTGATGTAGAAGAATCTCATAATCTTAATCATCAAAGATGAGAGCCTTATTTTATCCATCTTGATCACCAGGGTCTATGGAGTTACTATCATTAGGTTGAGTCTGCCCAATATCTGGTAGCATGTGTAAAGTACCAACTTTCTTTTCTTGTAAGAACATCCTTAGACATAAAGGAAAAGATCAAGGAAGATAACCCTTATAATATGTATAGAATTACAAATAAGAGAGAGACTACAAATTAGATAAACGCAAAAGATAAGAATACTTATCTGCACATGAAGGTCATGGAATATCTCATTTTCTAAGGATGGTTCAAGTGGGAATGAAGCATTGCCTATTATTCCCCCCTACAATGTAAAATTCCCACTCATATATCATTGAACACTTTTACATCACATCAATTTTGATGACTTCTTTCTAAGGTCCAACTTGCTCTTTTCATCCATTGAAGCTCCAAACATCCATCAACTTTAATAGTAGAAGCTAACACAAACTCGTCCACAAGACGCCAATATCTTGATTGAGTATGATTGTGTCATGTGAATGACTCTACAACTCATACGTCAAGTTTCATTTATCAAACAGAGACTCATGGATAGTTTAATTAAAGATTCCATTACAACATTGGTTTACTCCCTCTGAATCAATATGATTAATATCACAGATAGTTGACGAAACCATATCCTCCATCTGTTCCCTCTGATGGATGTGTCAGTTTGTGCTTATTTTGCAAACATTTCATTTGGTTCCCAATAGAATCACATTGTGGCATTTATCTCTTGCATGGCAGTATTATGTTAAAATAGTTCACTTGCGTTATGCTATTATCAACACTATCAATTTGATAATCATTGCTCTTGTAAAAAATTTCAACATATTCCTTCCCATGCGTGATATTAGAATCTGTAATGTCTTTATACAAATTTGTTTCAAAACACTCTTTGTAGATCTAATTTGAATCATCTATGGAAATGCCTTTAGACCAGAGAAAAAATGAGTGTGGATATTCTAAACGGATGACAAAGTCATCATGCCATTTCAGATTTCGAACACAAACCCAAATATCTAGCGGAGCATCAACACATATCTTGGTGTCCTCTGCAAATGTAGTGAAGTCTAAGAAACATTCCCCCACCACATCATCCAACAAATTAACACTCATCTCCAAGCATTTTAGGAGCCCTTCTTTGAGATAATTCGACATGGATTTTTCTTTTGAAAGCTTGTTCTTTGCAATCTTCCATACTATATAGGTTCTCCATGCAACGAGCTTCCAATCACTTTAAGAGCCAATGGTAGGCCCTTACATTCTGCTTCCACCTATAACTCAAATAATGAAAAATCAGAACTTGTCTGTCAGCAAAATTACAGATGTAAATAATATCATTTGTTTGCATATAACTATCTAAACTTATGTCCTAGGCGTATAAAATTTTAATTGAATTGCTTAATACTAGGATGCTTGGAAAACCCATCGTATAAAGCATTTCTCAATTTCCACAAATTTCGTGCGCTTGATTTCACAATCGGCATGACATGTTTCCGCCAACATTCAATCTTTGTGTAAGCAATGCAATACTTTCATAGATACCGATATTTTAATACACAGGATCTATTGAGAAGTGCTTGTTTGTGAGAAATATTATAAATGTGGTGATTGGAGCAATTAGTGTGAAGCCCGTAGGTATTCATGAGGGCTTGTCGGTGTTCATTACACCTTTGTATTATTGGCCAGTTGAAGCGAGCATTCTCTAAGTTCACGTGAGTGTCCTCTGTTTTCTTCCTTCATCTTGGTGTAGCCTACTGAATTTGAAAACTTAGCTTCGCTTTGGTTCTTAGTTACAAATATCACCTATTTTTCTTGCCACACCTCTTCCCTTTGCACACAGTATCCTTCCTTGGACCGCTGCTCAAATTCTATCATCATTTCTATGCATTGGCTAGTATTCCGTATCTTGCGTAAATCTCTATAGTGACATTATGGATTATCTATTACAACTTATGATGCGGAACTTGCAACTGTACTGGTATAATCTATGCGGCTTTTTGCAGTTCGTTCCATTCTACATGATGGTTGATCCTTGTCAACAATCTTTGCCAGCGGCTTTGTCAATTTGTTATTGGATTATTCCATGTCCTCATTTGTGGGTGTCCTCCGTAATATTTATCTTTGCACTCGATGGGTCTGCTTGTGGTTTCATTGATGGGTCCAACCACTGAAATGGTGAAGCATATTCTTTAAGTATTGCCTGCTTTGATCAATAATTCCGCCTTGTTGATGCTATTACATATCATGTGTACATGTTTGTTGAGTAATGAGATGTGGTGTTTTGATCAATCTTATGCAACATGAAACTATATTTCTGATATGTCATCTGATTGGCTTATGTTTTTCATCACTTACATGGACAATCTTATGGTTTGTGCTATCTTTATCCGATGATATATATTTTTACAAATCCATTTTTGGAGTCTTCCTACCTTACATGTCTGATTTCACATTTGTAGTCTAGCTCTAATACCATGTTAAAGTAACTAGGATCGTTTCTGCAAATGTATAATCATGGTCATTGTTATTGATGATATTCAAATGCAGATTTGGATCTCATATAAATATGAGTGGAGGAGACATGTCTCTTCTAGAGACATGTCCCTACAGTTAATGTCCCTATAGTTAATCATCATTTAGTTAATAAATAACTATATGTAGAATTCACCTTTAAGCATATATTTAATATTAATATATTAGCCATATATGTAATATAATATAATATTATTATATTAATATATAATGCATAATATATAATATATATTATATATGTAAGATATTTATCTTAAAGATAATTTACCATCAGTGAGATATCTCATGGTAAAAATCAATTCGACAAAAGCTACAACAAAGTCATGTCCGATAGAGACATAACTCTACTTGGCCAAAGGCCAAGTAGGGTCATGTCCCAACTTAATCACCGTCAGTATATAAGAAAATACAATTAGTTTGCTTCTCAATCGACAATCATGTGGTAGTAAAGCAATTACATTCAGGAACTTCATAACATAATAGTCTCTTCTGATTATAAGAGCCCGATTAGTTAAGTAAAGTCATTTATATATATATTCTTATCAATAATATGAAACTTAAAACAATGTTCATATAAATCATGAATACAAATACTCAATATACTGAGTATATCACTTCGATTGATGCTATACTTCAACAATTTCTTGTCTACTTCAGATTAAGAGAAGGTGCAATTGATTTAGTCGAGCTCAATCCTGTGAGTTGTTGACTGGTTGTTGCAGATGCTTCTGCTAATCTTTTAAAGTCGTGATGTAGTTAAATCTTTTTCTAGATTACTGTCCAATCTTGGAATGACTGGCTCTTCTTCTTGAACGCTTATCTAGTTCTCTTTTCTAGTTTTCGTGCAAGGTCTAGATGATTCTTAGGAAATCAAGAAATGGTAGAAGTCAAACGTCTGAATAATTTAGCACAGTAACCAGCAATGTCTTCTTTTCTTTCTCTGCGTTTGACCTGAAAAGTTCGCATTAAGTTGTTTTGTGGAGTTATTGGGGTTGTGTCTGCAGTTATATGGATCCGACTATACCATTTGTAGTTAGGGAGCGACTCCTCTTGAGTTGCTAGCAATGCAATTATTAGCTAGCATGGTTAAAACCAATCTACAGTTGTAGAAGAGACGGGGAAAGAATACATTCAATCTCCCTACTTGACATTCAAATGATTTCCTATTTCATAATGTGGAAAGGATGTTCATATTAAGTAGAACAAGAATTCACCTATGTTTAACTGGAAGAAGAGAAGATGCATTCGATAATGTCATACTACTAATTAAAGTTCAGTGATTCCTTTGCAGATGGTAAAGAAAACGAATACTTTTTGATCAAGAATCAGCAGTTCATTGGCAATCGGAATTACTTGCCTGGTATTCTGTAGTCTTTACGGAAGCTTTTAGTGTTCTTTATTCCTTCCTAACAATCCTATCCAGAGACTTCCAATCTCCAAACAGGTGAGCTACTGCCGCTTTCTTGATGCTCCAAGAATTAGTTTCCCCGCTGCATCCTTGTGTTTTTGTGTCCTGTCTAAAGCGTAAGAGAAGACATTTTCTATTAACGCCTTCACCACCCTAACTTCCTACTCTCCACTCACTGCTGTCGGATTATTGGGTTGGCCCCTATAGATACACTGTCTTTTGTAATACTTTGTGCCTTCAACATTAGAACTTTTTCCCGAATATTTCCGAGTTTTCTTTGAGGTTATCCAAACACTGTGTGATAATTCCGATGATGGAAGTGTAAAGGATTTCAGAATAAGATTGGCTCTCAATTCATGTACCAAGGGTGGAGCGCAATAATAATACGGAGTAACTTTTGAAAGAATGAAATTCCGATAAATCAATTATAGTACAGCTTGAAGTTGAGCCGGAACCAAGTTAATGAGGAAAGAATTCGATGGAGTGAAGAATCGTGTATGAAGCCTGATTTGGTTAATGACAACATTATAAGGTTAATGATATTTAAGCTGAGTTAGGAAATGGAGTAAATGTAGGAGGTATTCATTAAGTTTAAGTGTAAACTTATTACTCCTATATCCAAGTATATATATCAAGTGTAACCTTATTACTCCTATATCCAAGTATATATATCAACTGTTTACTCCCATAGTTATTTTGTCTTCTTAGATTTGGTTGGACTAAGTTTAAACTCGGTGGCCAGCATTAGAAGAGATAAGGTTAGACAAGGAAAAAGAGTCTGAATGATGAGTTACAAATTTGCTAGGAGTAGCGTTGTAGTGCACGCTTAGAGATTGATACACCTTGGCCATTTTTAGGTACTATTTGTTAGTTCTTACCATCCTTGGTTATCTTGAGCTTGATCATCCAACAACCCCTTTCCTGGTGATAACTTTTCTCCCTTCGGGTTCAATCCACATTCTTCTTGGATCCAAATAGAGCAAGTGGTTAAACATTGATAAACCATTTTAATTATCTAGATCTTCGCCATGAAACTACATACTATGTCAATGAGCACATTGGTATGTAAAATTAGGTTCCATCCATATGTCTAATTAATAATCTTGACTAAAATCAAGACATACTCAAATAAAATTAATTTGAGAATTTAAGTTTGCTATTGCCTATATTCTGAAACTGGAATCCACTTAGGGCACAATCTGCAAAAACCACAATTAGTACATATATTCTGCTTAGGACACAAGCTATACCACTGTCTAGTAATAATTAAAACCATTTAGAGCTACAAAACCACTGTTTTAGATTAGATCGTTTCCCGCTTAGGTCATATGTACAAAACCATTATTGAAATAGTGAATTTCATCTAGGGCATCAATTATTTAAAGAGATCAGCATAAAAGTATCAGTTAAAAAGGGCTGTGACACCCAAACACAGACCAACATTGGAAAACATGTAGAGCTCTTTGATCAATCTGAGGCTGCATTTTATGCTTTTTGAGGACATGCAAATTTCTATTTTGTGAAGATGGATTGACCATTAAGGGAGGGTATTACGATATTAGTTTCTATTTACTCTCTTCTGTCTTTTTCTTAGGGTTACTCTTTTTGTAATGTTTCTCTAAACTCCTTCTGTTCGTTATGGAAACTTTCTTTTTCACTCGTTTTCACTCCACAAGAATGGTTTTATTTCCTCTCGCCTACTCGTTATAGAACATCCTATCGTATCTTGTATATATAGATCATTCATGATCTCTATTTAATAACACATTCATTATTTTACCATAATAATTTGGAGATCTTTTTCAAGATAATTTATATTTCAATATTCAAATTCACTCTAATTCTTCCCTCTAGATCTATATAATGGAATTTTGGTTCTCATATTTGCATTCAGCTTTGTGCACACATAACGAGATGATGTCGAAATGAACATTGAAAGTTGTTCCTGGTATTGTTGAGGACAAAAACCCATTCCAACTTGACTGGTTTAAGTGGTGGGATATCCACCCTAGTTGGATTTGGTTTTTTTAATTTAGGAAACACGTTGATTTTCACAGGGTTTGATGATTTGAGGTTTCAAGAAAGAGAGATCTTTAAGGTAGTTTTAGATGCAAGTTTATATCAATAGATGTTTTGGACAGACTTGGGTTGCGCTTTGCAAGGGTTATTTGTGGGTATTGGATGGAAAAGGCCCAAGTATTGAGGCAACCACCTTCTATGAGTTTTTGGAGGGTTTTAGACAAGTCTGATTTTTCTAGATGAAACCACCTTTGAAGGTAGGCTGTCCAAGTAGTTGTTGCTGTTTTCAGTTTTGGTTGATTTTGGTTGTGTTTGTGTCTAATCGTGTCGATGCTAGTTTGGGAAGCAAGGAGTGGGTTTTTGAAGGGTTAAACCCAAGTGATTTACTATTTCAGATTCTCTTTTCGTTGCAGCAGATATTTTGAGTAAGTTTTTCATATTTTGCAACAGATTTAAGTTGTTTCAGAATTCTGTTCATATTTATTATGTCTCTTATCTTAATATTAAACTATGTCAGTTATACTAAACTATGAGTAT
This sequence comes from Cupressus sempervirens, assembly GCA_028749045.1. Classification (NCBI taxonomy): domain Eukaryota; kingdom Viridiplantae; phylum Streptophyta; class Pinopsida; order Cupressales; family Cupressaceae; genus Cupressus; species Cupressus sempervirens. The sequence goes on along the minus strand of CM053785.1, from coordinate 451,599,753 downwards.
TTTCCCCAAGTCATCCCATAGGTGGACAGTTTTTTATGGATGGCAGCCTTCAGTTCTCCCTCTGTTACTGAAAAAATGCATCTTACTCATTGACCTGTTTAGGCATGCAAAAAACTTGAGCGCACTCACCTTTCAGACTGTGAGATTTATTCGTCTTGCGAGCCCTGCTCAATGTGTTTTGGAGCTATTCAATTGACAAAATTTAAGGTATACATCTTAAACTGAAAAATGGCGTTAAATTAATATCCTTGTACCTTATATTTCTGTTTCGGCTTTTTTCCTATATTCTGTATCTGCCCATGTTTCTGGTTCCAATGACCAATATTTTGGTTGTCTGCATGCAGCGCTTGTTTTATGGTGCCAATGTAGAGTCGGCAATTGCTGCTGGACTTGAGGCTACAATTTCCAATGCCTTGAGGGGCACTGGCCTCTACCAGAAAACTAATATCGAAGTTGATAAAGCAAATGGTTGTCTCGCTGATATGGCTGAAAAAGTTTTTGAAGATACAAGGGCAATAAAATAATATTATCATCCTCGACCACCACGGTGCACCTGCGACCACACTGCCAAACTTTTAAAAAAGAGTCAAAATCTATTTTTTTAACTTAGTGTACATAGTGGGAGTGGTTATTAGCTTGTGATTCAAATGATGGTCAATCAAGAAATGATTTCAATCTATATGCTTTGGACGAATATTGAAGATGAAGATAACATTGTTGGACAGGTCCACATGTTTCTGGTATAATTTGACCATCTTGAAAATAGGGAGTTTCTAAATTTCGGAAACTTGTCTCTTGATCGTTTCATAAATTCATTTTTCGAGTTTTGATAGTTTGTTTAACTTTCACTATTGCATTAGTTCTCAATTTGAACTATTTAACACATGTTATATGTTAAGTTTCTATAACGTATATAAGCAAATTTTATTCATGTTTTCATATAAAGATTTTAGCAGTATATTTATCACTACTATTAATCAATGATGAAGTGCTATCTAACAGTTAACTGAATTATGAAAATTCCTAAGTTGACGCACTAATGCGAAATTTCAAATAGACACTTCATTGATCACCCAATTGAGTTAGTTCATCAATCACCTCTTCAAGTTGCCAAGGCAAATCATCTCGTCAAGTCATTGTGCAAATCGCCCAACTTAAGTCTCCAAATAAAGTTATTGATCGAGTTGAAAGCAACGTTTTAGAATTAGTATTGACCTGGGAACTCAGATTGGGTCATTTGAGCACAATTCAATCACTTCATGCATAGATGGACAATTTGGGAGTATGATAGAGCATTCCGAGTGTTGGACTTGGAATGCACCACATTCAACGATTTTGAGAAGCTTTTACCTCTTCATGAAGAACATGCAACCTTGGGCAATAGAGGAAATTAGGTGACATAAGATGCAAACTTTATCCGAGACAATTGTGGTAGCTAATGGATTGTTGGATTACAAGGGTGATGCAATAATGGGATTTGGAGGTGCCAAGTCCAACCATGGTGATTAGAACAAGCAATTTTGCCCGAGGAATGATAGGCGAAACATATCAAATCAGAATGGTTGATTCAAAGGGTTAAAATTTTAAACCGAGAAGACTTAGCTTGATTTATGTCTATTTATGCTCGCATAGTGTTAGGTGGAAGCCGGGGACTTAGCTTGAGCAAGCTTTAAGTCAACAGGTACAAGCTAATCATCGGTGCCATATATAATACATTGAAAGTAATCTTCTTGAGTACGTCTATTTTCATTAATTTACAAGGTTTGTGTTTGTGTTAGAGTTGATGAAATTAGGCAACTCAAGAGGGATTACTCGAGTGGTGTGTTTGTGTGTGTCTATATATATATGATTTTTAATTTTTTAAATAGATAGTGTAAGGGTTAATGTTACAACTAATATTATTGTTATAGCTAGTTGTATTACAACTAAGGTTAGTGGTAGGGTTATGGTAAAGGTTAGTGTTATAGTAGCAATCAGGTTCATCAAATGTAAATAGGGTTATTGTTTTCGCTATAGCTAGAATTTGGGTTAATACAATAAATAACTTTAGCATTAAACTTAGGGTCAATGGTACAATTATGGTTGCAATTAGGATGATTGGTTTAAATGTAGGAGTAGTTGGAGGGTTATGGTGAAGGTTAGAATTAGGGTAACAATTATGTTCAATCTTTTAATTAAGGTTTTGTTAAGGTTAGTGTTATAGTATGGTTAAGTTGAGGGTTTCTATAAGAGTTAGGTTCAATATTTTACCTAGGGTCAATGGTATGGTTATGATTAGAAAGGGTTAGGATTTAACCTTAGGAATATTATTATGTGAACAATTTTAGTATTTAGCTTTAGTGTTTGGGTTTTGGTTGCATGTAAGATTATTATATGTTAGATTATTATTATTAGTGTGAGTGTTACTATTACAATTAAGGTCGGTGATATTGTTACGATTAAGGTTATTATTAGGGTTAGTGCCCCCTTTACGGTTAAGGTTATTGTTATTGTCATGGTTAAGGTTAGTGGAAGTAAAAATTAGTGTAAATGTTGTAATTACTCTGTTAGTGTTAAAGTTATTATTATGATAATGGTTACAATTATTGTTGTATAATAATTAATTTAGTATTTCACGTAGGGTCAATAGCAGTGTTATGATTACGATTAGGATGAATGGTTCAAACTTTGGAGTAGTATTATGTTAATGATTGTAACTTAGAGTTCGGGTTAGTAATATGACTAGTGTTACTGTTAGAGTTTCAATAAAGTTTAGAAAAATGGTCATTGTTAGATTTAGAGATAGGGTTGGAGTTGCAAGTAAGCTTAAAGGTGTTGTTGGGGCAATAGCTAGAAATAGGGTCATTATCACATTGAACCTAGGGCCCATGGTAGGGACATGGTATTAATAAATTTGAACAGTTTAAAGTTACAATTAGTATAACATTGATAACAATTAGAGTTAGGGCTAGGGTGAGATTAAGGTCATGGTTAGGGATATGATGCTTTGTTTATAATTATGATTAGTAATATATTTAGTGTAATATGAAAGGTAAAGATTAGGTAAGGGGTTAGGGTTACCACTAGGATTAGTAATATGGTTAGGTATACAATAAGATTATTGATGGTATGTAGAGTAGAGTTCATATTAGTATTAGGTTTTGAATACAGGTTAGGTATGACATGAATATGGTAAATGGTCGAATTGGGTCTGTGTCTGGCTATACCGTTTAGAGTTATGAATAGAAATAAATCAACATCCTTAATAGTAGACAAATTGGGATGGACAAAATTAGTGGTATGATTAGAGACAATGCTATGTTAAGGTGTATGATGTGGGTAGGGCTATGATGTAGGTTTTAGAACTAGGATTAGTCTCGTAGGTAATGATACATGTATGGTTATGGTTCAAGCTCATATTGGACTCTTCTCGGTAAGGTAGTATTACATGTAAGGTTAGGGTTAGGGTTAGTTTAAGGTCATGGGAAGTGTTAGGGTGTATAATTAACAATAATAGTTAAACCATACATAGTGTTAGCATTACAATTAATTATAGGGTGAGTTTGAAAGTAAAACTATGCACATGACAATGGAATGTAGGTTTAAGAGTTAGGGTTATGATCATGGTGAGAATTAGGGTTTCAATAAGGATGCGATGAGAGATGACATGTAGGGTTTAGACTTAGGATTAGAATCATATTTATTATTACAATTATAGCTAGAGTTGGCAATATGATGTAGGCAACATAGTTAGAAATAATATCATAGTTAGTTATACAATTAGGGTTACAATTAGAGTTTTGGATAATGCTTCTTATGGTTATCCCAAAGGATAGCATCTATAGGGCTTGTTAATGTTAGTATTATGACATGTTTAATTGAAGTTTAGAATTTTGTGTTAATGTTATTGGAATACTAGTTAAAATTACAATAAACATTATCGTTAGTGTTAGGATTACAATTAGAATTAGCATATGGGTTTGAGAGATAATTGAGTGCCTCACATATCCATGACATGCCCATTGTAATTAAAAGCATCCTTTTTGTGGCACACATTTTTGAAAGCCATTACTATTACAAATAAAAATTTCAACAAAAGATGTTGCAAACCATTGCAAGTATAGTAGTAAACATCACTTCAATATCCAAAACAATTTATTTTTCACTTCTTGCTCATCAAAATTACATAGATGAAAGGGTTAATGTAAGTCCCATTACAACTATTCAAATGAAGTAAGAAGTATCAAATCCAAGATAAAAGCTAACTAACTAACTAACTAACTAACTAACTAACTAACTAACTATATATATATATATATATATATATATATATATATATATATATATATATATATATATATATATATATATATATATATATATATATATATATATATATATATATATATGAGTATGAGTATATCACATAATCTTAAACGATGGGGAGGGTATTGCAACATTTAGTTGAACAATGATCGCAATAGACTTCTTTCATCATTGAAGAAAATGCATATGCTTTTGTAGATGTATTGCACACAAATCTTGTAACATTTTCCATCTTCAATAATTATATTCTTCAGTATAGTCAATGGATAATGTTACATACTCAACAACTTTAATCATATTTGTCTACGACTATAATCATTCGCCCACATTTGTCCATATTAGTTTCATAGAAATCATTTGAGGCCACAAAAGCAATTGGGCTCATAACAATGATTTGTGACTCTCTATCAAAGTCATCCATAAATTGAATATTATGCTATAAAATTTTAAACATAGATTACTAAATAGAAATAACTAGAAGAAAAGTATCAATGACTTATGATTTTTTTTTACAAATCAATAATGTAAATTAATACATGATAGGACACAACTAGTGAAGACACTTGAACAAGATATAAGTTGACATACTGTGATTCAATGTCACCAAAATCATTTTAACAATCTAAAAAAAAGAGAGACAATCATGTTGCATTTATCTTTTAGAGCTTTACTTGTTAGTTAGTGTGGAATAACATGTATGAATGCAAGTGACTTTTTTAAATTTAAATTAATAAAAATTTAGTTATCATAACAGATGATTTTAAATATTGATACACACCATGATAAGAATACAAAATCCTTGTGTTATGATTATGTACATTATCATTTGTTGAGAACAAATACATAGTCTTGTCAAACTCACCATTGCTTGCAACATCTAATCTTACGGGGTAAGATTAAGAGAGCTGCAAATAAAAAGAAGAGGAAGAGGAAAAAAGAGGTCATGTCATTAAGTAATCTTAGTGAAGACATTTAGAATAAGATATTAGTTAACTTAGTATGATGAAATGCCTGTAAAATTATTTTAAGAAGCATGAGAGATAAACAAATAATGAGACGACCATGTTGTATTAATAATTTGAAACTTGTTAGTTATAGTAGAATAGTATGCATGAATATGTGTATTATTTTTAATTAATCAAAATATGGGTATGACAATATGATATGATTTGATAATTGATAGACATTGAAGAAAAAAAATAAAAAAAATAAAAAAATCATTTACTAATTTATTGCTTAACAATCATTGACAAAGATTTGCATAAAATGTAGAACAATCAATTACATAATTGTTTCATCTTGATTTTCTATTTCCAATTGTTCCATTGTTACTTCTTCCTTTCTTGTACCAAACCTTTGTCTGTCAACTTAATTGCATCTTGTTCTCTAGTTGTTCTCTTTGAATTTATTTCATTTGTTCTTGTTGATATTCATGACACTCTCTTCCATATTCTCTTTGCCAGTCTCTTATTTTTTCATTTGATTCAAAGTCCAATTGTGCTCTCACCATAACTACTATTAAAGAACGAAATAGTAACCTAAATAGACTTGATACATATAGCCTAATATTGTCTTTGACATAAGAATTTCATTATTATGTAAATTGCACGTGCGTGCAAGTGAGCAAGCGAGTGATGATACCCAAAAATATGTGATCCCTCTTTTGGGTACAAGATCTCAAATCAAAAGGTAATAGTGAACTCTTCAATTCCATTTTTTTGCTCTCCATTGTCCTTTAGTCCATTGTTGCCTTAGATGTAAGTGAGCATATGAATACAATTTTAGAGTAAGACTATTTGAGAAATGTATTTCAAAGAACTCTTTCTTACTAAGAGGTGAAACAAATCTATTAATAGTGACACCCCTCCACCAATCACAATCCAATGCTTCAACATTAATATTAAAAAAAATTAATATTAATATATTCAAATGTTGAAAAATATTGTAGCATTGTCAATTAAAACTAAATCTAATATTTAAACCAAACTATGAAAATATAGACAAAATCAAACTAATTAATTGAAGCATTAAATCTAATATTTAAATCCAATCAAGTATTTAAGTTACTAATTAAAAAATACTTTAGTTGTAAAAATATTATAAACAATATTTAAGATCAATATATTAAATATTGCAAAATAAGACCACGTAAAATATGACCACATTGCCATTTATATAAAAGTATTGTTAAATTAATGTTTAGCCTGCACACCATCGAGTGGAAAAATCAATAAGGAAGGGTTTCCATGTTTTTCCATACGCACAGAAAAATACACCGCAACGCAAGCCAGGGAACGATAAGGGCTTTCATATTTTCAATGGCAAAGCTATTGTTCAACGAGCAAAGTCCTTTTTTGTCAATCCGAGTTTCCATTTCAAGGCAAAAACAAAGAAAGATGAAGTTTGTGGGGCAAAACAGACGAGTTATGAAGACCATTAATGTAGGAGCATCCTGGGTGTAAGGGCAATCTTGCATCAACCAAAAAAAAAAATTTATGTTCAACCTTTTCTATTTTAATAAGGACTAGTAGATAGGGTAGTTACTATTTATGGGAACTTACTGTTTTTAGTAAGTTTGTCATACGAGCTTAGAATGTTCTTATTTTCTATAGGAAGATTCATTTTAGAGTTCTAAGCCTACCATTAAAATCCCATTGCTCAAGCATTAGTATTAGAGAAGTTATTCTGGATTTTCGATGGAAAAATTTGTGGAAAAATCTTCAAGCCCACCATTGGAGACCTTAGAGTGCCCGAATGAGGTCCGAAAACTCAACGAAAGGGGCTAGCATAGTGTTAAGTCTATAGATCAAGAGCTAGCATTTCCAAAAAGTGGTTATAATAGCCAATCGGAGCAACAGTTTGTGAGTTATAGCCTTCGGAAGTTGGGCTACCAAAATTTCTAAAATAATTTGTCAACGATGTATTTGGTCAACTCTATGTGTATTGTTAGGGTCTGTCGGCCCTAGGTATTAAGTTTGAGCATCTAGAACCTTCTCAGGCGGCATAAAAACTGCCTATTTAAGAAAGGCCCAAACATTGTCTAGGACAACTTTGGGTGATAGTTGGCAGCACTGTCTTGCAAATTACTGTAATGAAGGTGCCCATTTGGGTTAGCATATTGTAAATGGGAATTTTGTAATTCAATATTTGCGGCAATAATACGAAGTCCATATTTCATTCTCTCATTTGCTGTTGTTTCTTTGTTTTAGTTATGAGTGTATGGTATTAAGGGGAGTTCCCTGCATCAAGTTGTATTAGAGCTAGAGTTCTTGAGCATGTGAACAGATCGCCGACTATGAGAAAGTTCACACTAGGACTGTGGTTTGGGCTGAGCATGTAGATAGATCACCGATTGTGAGGCAGTTTGCACTAGGGTTTCAACAGAAGCACGAAAATGCCTCCATGAAGAGAGTGTGATGGAAGAGCCGCATGTGTTACACCTAAGGGTTTTCGAGCCCTCAAAAGACAAATGCAAGCATTGGAAGAACAAATGCGTAGAGGAATTAACCTTCCCATAAGAAATGAAAGCAAGGATGAGGACGAAGTAGAAGAAAACACCAAAGTAGAGGCAGTTCTAAACCCAAAGGAAGAGAGGCTTTTTAGGGCCATCTCCAAGATTGGAAAAAGACCTAAGTTTGAGGTTCCCGCATTTTCAGGAAATCTTAACCCAGAAGAGTTGCTCGATTAGATCAATGAACTAGAGGAGTATTTTGAGTATGAAGATATTGAGGATCTGGACAGGGTCAAGTTTGCAAAGGCAAAGCTGAAGGGACATGCAAAGATCTAGTGGCAAGAGGTTTAGTTGGAATGAAATAGAAAGGGAAAGGACAAAATCACTAGATGAGATCAAATGATACCTAAAATGAAGCGACAATGCATTCCTATGGATTATGAGCTTGATCTGTTAAAGAAGATGCAAGGAATGAAGCAAGCGAGAAAATCTGTTCAAGAGTATACTAAGGAGTTCTACTGAGTTCTCATTAGAACTGGCCATGCAGAAGCTGATAAGGAGAAAGTCGCTCATTATCTTAATGGGTTAAGGCCCAATATTTAGGATGAGCTGAGTTTGGTTCAAATGAATAGTATTGAGGAGGCATACCAGTTTGCCCTAAGAGTTGAGGAGAAACTGAGCAATAAGTTTGACAATAAGAATAGTGGAAGAGGTCATGGTGGAAGATTTGGCGGATGATCTTATGGAGGCCGTGATGATGATCAGAAGAACAAGGATGAGGCTGGAAGTAGCAACCAGAACCAAAGGGGAAACAATTCCAATCATTTCCATGATCAGAACAATAGAGATCAGAGAGGAAGAGGTAGAGGACAAGGATCTGGAAGAGGAGGCTCCCATGGAAAATGTTTTCATTGTGGAGAAGAAGGGCATAGAGCATTTGAATGTACCCAGCACCAAGGAAGGACAGATTGAAGAACAAAAGGTCGAGTGAGAGTTGCACATGTTGATGAAGATGCCAGATCCTCACATTCTGAAGATGCTGAAAGAGGAGAAGTCCTAGTTAACAGAAGAGTCCTGCTAAGTGGTGAGAATGAACCTGATCAAAGAAGGAGTTTGTTTCGAATAAGGTGTAGATGTGAAGATAAGTGTTGTGATGTGATCATTGATGGTCAAAGTACTGACAATTTGGTGTCAGAAATGATGGTCACCAAGTTGAAGCTGAAGAGATAGAAACACCCATGTCCATACCATATTGCTTGGGTGCAAGATGACCACAAGGTTATGGTGAATGAGCAGTGCTCAGTGAAGTTCAAGATTGGGAGCTACTAGGATGAGGTACTATGTGATATCATACCTATGGACATATGTCATATGTTGTTGGGTAGGCCGTGGTAGTTTGACAGGCATGTTGCACATGATGGGTGAGCAAATACCTACACTCTAACTAAGGATGGAGTGAAACATAAGTTGAAGTCGTTGAAGGATAAAGAAGAAAAGGTATGTAGTGTTGCCATAATATGTTTTGTTGATGAAAAACAGTTTCTTAAAGGTATGAAACATGAGCATATGTGTTTTGCTATAATTCCTAAGAATAGTAAAGAAGAAGTAGAGGAGGTACCTGCAGAAGGTGCAGATATGTTGGAAGAGTTTTCTAATATTGTACCTGATGGATTGCCCCTAATGAGGAAGATCAGTCACCAGATGGATTTGGTTCTAGGAGCCAGTTTGCCAAACAAGGTAGTGCACAAAATGACACCAATAGAAAGTGAAGAGTTGAACATGCAAGTTGATGAGTTGTTGCAGAAGGGGTTCATTTGAGAGAGTCTGAGTCCATTTGTTGTACCAACAGTGTTAGCACCAAAGAGGAATGGAGAATGGAGGATGTGCACAGATTCTCGTGCTATCAACAAGATCACCATCAAGTATAGATTTTCTTTGTTGAGGATGGATGATATTATGGATTGTTTGAGTGGAGCTCAGTATTTCACAAAGATAGATCTGAACAGTGGGTACCATCAGATTCGTATAAGAGAGGGTGATGAGTGGAAGACTACTTTCAAGACAAGGGAAGGACTGTATGAGTGGTTAGTCATGCTTTTTTGGGCTAACTAATGCACTAAGCACTTTCATGAGGCTCATGAACGAGGTACTGAAGGAGTTTCTAGATAAGTTTGTCATTGTTTACCTAGATGATATATTGATCTTTAGTAAGACATTGGAGGAGCATTTGATTCATATTCGCAAGGTATTTGAAAAGTTGAGGGAAGAAAAGTTCTTGATAAACCTGAAAAAGTGCAGTTTTGTAAAGGAGGAGTTGGTTTATTTGGGATTTGTAGTCTCAGGAGAAGGTCTGAAAATGGACCCAAAGAAAGTTAAGGTTATCCTTGAATGGCCTACTCCAAGGAGTGCGACAGAGGTAAGATCTTTTCATGGACTCACTACATTTTACAGAAAGTTCATAAGAAGTTTTAGTAGTATTTCCGGACTGTTGACTAAAACAATGAGAGGAGATAGGAAAGAGTTTAAGTGGACTATAGGAGCAGATAAGAGTTTCAATCTGTTGAAACAGAAAGTTACTGAGCAACCTATTTCAACACTTCCTGATTTTAACAAGGTATTTTAAGTAGACTGTGATGCTAGTGGTACTGCAATAGGAGCTGTTTTGAGCCAAGAAGGTAGACCTGTTGCTTATTTCAGTTAGAAATTGAATGATGCAAAAAGAAAATATTATGTTTATGATTAGGAATTTTATGCCATAGTTCAAGCATTGAAGAAGTGGAGACACTATCTTCTTCCCAAGGAGTTTGTTTTGTATATTGATCATCAAGCTTTGCAATATTTGAATAGTCAAGGAAAATTGAACCAAAGGCATTTAAAGTGGGTTGAGTTTTTGCAGAGTTATACATTTGTTTTGAAACACAAAAGTGGGAAGTCTAACAAAGTTGTTGATGCTCTTAGTAGAAGACAACTTTTGTTGACAAAAATGCAGATAGAGGTGGTTGGGTTCAAGGAACTTAGTACATTGTATCTAGATGATCCTAATTTTGGTGAATTGTGGAAGGCTTGTACCGAACCTATTACACCTGACAGGACAAAGTGGTTGGATTTTACGATCTAAGATAATATGTTGTTCAAAGGAACCTAGTTGTGCATTCTAAGAAGTTTAATGAGAGAACCTCATCAAGGAGAAGTATAGTGGAGGATTGGCTGGACATTTTGGCAGAGATAAAACTATAGCTTTGGTTGTTGAGTATTATTACTGGCCACAGTTACAATAAGATGTGACGAAGTTTGTACAAAGTTGCTGAGTATGTCAGATGGCAAAAGGAGTGAAGCAGAATACATGGTTGTATCAACCATTACCTGTACCATAGAAGCCAACTCTATGTGTATTGTTAGGGTCTATCGACCCTAGGTATTAAGTTTGAGCATCTAGAACCTTCTCAAGCGGCATAAAAATTGCCTATTTAAGAATGGCCTGAACATTGTCTAGGATAGCTCTGGGTGATAGTTGGTAGTACTGTCTTGCAAATTACTGTAATTAAGGTGCCCATTTGGGTTAGCATATTGTAAATGAGAATTTTGTAATTTCGCATTTGCAACAATAATAAGAAGTCCATATTTTGTTCTCGCATTTTCTGTTGTTTCTTTGTTTCAATTATGAATTTATGGTATTAAGGGGAGTCCCCTGCATCAACCATAGGGAAAATCAGATGGGTAACAAGGTTTAGATTTCTTTTTATTGATAAGAGCATGTTTCCTATGTAGACATAGCTCAAACATCATTGACACATCGCCAAGGGCAGATTTCAAATACAGAGCGGTCAGGGTTGAAAGGGTTCTCAACTTATGAGCATGGTGAATAATCCAAACAAGTGGCTTATAAAGCTAAAAAATGGCATGCAGTAACAACCATGTCTAAAGAGAAGCATATTCGAGCTAAGTCCTCATCAGAGATCGGCTCTCTGCTACAAAATACACGCCTTGACACACAATATAAAGGATGGAATAAACAGTTAATGTAGAACCAACAACCATTTGATATTTGTGATGAGACTCCACTAGGATCCCCTCTTAGTGATATGCCAAATACAAACTGTCAAGGGAACTCTGAACCGAGGATGCAGATTCCTACATATAAGTAGAGTAGAATGCCCTTCCTTTCAAGAAATTTTACACAAGTATGGTGGGAAAAACAACTTCCATTACAAAACAAGTAGACATGTCAAGATCCTATAAGAGCAGTCAATATCACTATACCTGAACAGATGTTGCAAAACTAGATTGATCTCCTTCGACAATTGACACTAATAGGTAAGTTTGCAAATGAAAATTTGTTATTCTCAGACATTAAGGAATGGGCGTGGACATCTTGGGTTGGGTTAAAGGATATCTTTTTATTAGAGACTAGTTCAAAATTTTTTGTTGCATTATTTGAATCTCCTAAACAAAGAAATGAGATACATAAGTGTAAAGGTTGGTTTTGTAAAGGTTCAAGTCTTTTCACTTTGATTCAAACTCTGAATTTTAAACTAGATGTGACAACATGCCATTTCTTCCCCTACTGAATCTCCCTCCCAATGTTGCCTCTAGAGTATAGAGACCTAGACATTGTGGAAATCCTTGCTAACAAATTGGGTATTTTCATTAAACATGACTTAATCCCCTTTGAGCTTCCACACTATGGTATCAGGGTATGTGTTCTCCTTGACAACTCAAAAGTCCTACCAAAGAAAAATAGCATTAAAACCAAATGGGGTACTTGGCATCAAAGTATCATCTTACAGAATATGGATTTAGTTTAGAAATTTCAGCATAGACTTGGGCATTTTAACACTCAATGCAAGAATATAATTCAATCAAAAGTGAGTGTGTAAAGATAAGTCTTTAGATCCAGCTAAGTGCTCACACAATGAGTTATCTCAAGGAAGGAAAGCTTTGAATGAACTCATCTTATTTAATTCACAAAGACAACCTTATCCGCATGACACTATGACACGCTGCTTTAAGTTGCTCGGTAATTTTTTCACTTTTCTGAGGCAATTAAATATGTATTGCAAATCATAGGAAATTTTTTGTCATGCTTCATCAGCACCTCTAAGGATGATAGAATGGGTTCAGCTAGAGGTCCCACCTTCCAAGATAGATAGTATAGTTCAAAAGTTGATGTTTCAAGAGTACCCAATTAAAACGACCAATATGCACAAAGTGTTTGATAAACATGTGATAGGGTAATTAAAAGTAAGGAAACTACCTAACAAAATGATCACAAAGTTGGCTACCAAGATAATTTATGCCATAGTAGATGAAGAGGAAGTTATGCCCATAGATGACTATGTTCTTGGGAATAAGACGTAGTGTCAGGATTCTGGTTTTGTTCAGCATAGGAACATTGTGATTTTAATGAAGTCATGAGGGAAGATGACGAGGGAGATTTGTTTTCAGATGATTTTGATTTTGGCAATAACATGCATTGTCAGGGTATTGGCAATTTGTAGCACACAAAGGATTGTGATCTTTATGAAATGTTGAGGGAAGGAGTTAATAGAGAGGACTATTAGGATATGCAAGGTTTTTGTAGGGATGTTAATGGCTTATGTCAGGTTCTCAAAACATTGGAAGGGTAGTTGGCTCCTTCATGGAGGTAAGAGAACAAAAAGATTACTTGGAAAACAACAAGACAATTTCATCTAGATAGGATTCACAAAAGCCTATGGAGTTAGGAAAGACTCTGCATTCACTGGATACTAATCAATATGCTTTCACAGATTTGCACTATGAAGTTCAAATTATTAATGATAACATAAATTCAAAAAATGGCCTTGACTCAAAGGATCCTGATCAATACTCAAATGAGGATATGTGAAACGAAGTTCAATATGACTGTAAAGGTAGATATGATCACAAATTAGTGCTATCTATTGAGCAGACTCCTAGTCAAAACACGCAAGCCAAAATGACACCCAAGAAGAGGGGAAGAAAGCCTAAGGGAACTAAGAAAAAAGAGGAAATTGCAGTGGGAATTCAATCAACATTGGACGGTAAATTTACACCATCTAAAAGATTGAGAAGGAGAACAGAGTGTTCTCCTTTGGAATGTCAGGGGCTTGAATGCCCATGACAAAAGAATTAGAATCAAGCAGGAACTTGATTCTATGAATGTAGACAATATGATGCTACAGGAAACCAAGATGTCTCAAGAAACTTATGAGAAAATAGTTGCCAAATGGTCTAAATGGAATTTGGCTCATAAGAAAGGGATAGGAGCTTCAGGTGATATAGTTGTACTTTGAGATTTTGCTCATGTGCAAGGGCAACTCTTAGACCAAAATGATAATTGATAGCTTTTGAAAATGAACAAATTCAAGCTCTCCTTCATTCTAATAAACGTTTATGGCCCTACCTCAACTCAAGATAAACATAAATTCTTGTTAGAATTGACTCAGACTATCCAAACCCATAGTGATTAGCATATTATTTTGGGGGGTGATTTCGATGCCATCCTCAAGATGGTAGAAAAGAATGGGGGTATTTGTCCACCATTAAAAACTATCCAAGATTTTTCAGGTTTTGTAGAGGACAATGCCTTGTTGGATGTTGAGTCTAATAATGGTATCATTACATGGACTAATAAAAAAGCAAATTTTGCCTAGATTGTGGTTAGATTGGATAGGTTTCTCATTTCACAGGATTTGAAGTTAACTAACAACACCTTCCAATCAGAAATTCTACCATTACCAAGCTCAAACCACTTTCCTACATCATTAATCATAATCTCCCATTTAGCTCAACATGATTTCAAACATCAACCATTTAAATTTGAACAGATGTGGCTTTGTCATCCTCAATTCCTTCCTCTTGTTAAGCAATTGTGGATTAGTGCCCCACAGGGTGAAGGCTAAAAAATGCACCGATTTACTATCAAACTGAAGTATATCAAGAAACATATTAAAAAATGGAATGAAGTGGTTTTTAAAAAAATCTTCAAAGAGAAAGGGAAAGTCAAAAACAGTTGGCTAAAGTTTTTGACATAATTATTAAACAAGGTGTGGATGATGATACTTATCATAAACATAAAGATCTACAAATAGAATGGGAAGAATTATGCACTTGAGAAGAGGAATATTGGCGTCAAAAATCTAGAGAACTATGGTTAAAAGATGGAGACAAAAATACCTCCTCCTTTCATGCATTGACATAGCAAAAAATGGCAGCAAGTTGTGTTTCTTCCATTAACAATGTTGACATTGGTATACAAATTTATGATAAGATTGGTATCCAAGATGAAGGGGTGAGATTTTTTAAGAGCCTACTTGCACCACCTACCAATCTTGCATCAGGTGGACCTCCAGAGCATGATCTATTGAAAAATATTCCATCAGTTGTGTCAAATGCTGATAATATTGCTCTTATGGCTCCTTTCATCATACAAGAGCTTAGAAAAGTTGTTTTCTCTCTTCCTCCAGATAAAGCCCCGAAACTTGATGGTTATAGAACTCTATTTTTTCAAGCTTGCTGGGATTTCATGGGGTGGGAACTTCTAGATGTTATTGAAGAGTCAAGAAAAAGTAAAGTTATGCAAAAATATTTGAACACTACTAATATAACCATCATCCCAAAGATTAAAAGCCCCAAAAATTCTATAGAATCTCATCCAATCTCATTATGTAACACAATATACAAGATCATTGCAAAGGCAATTGACTTGAGAATGCAATATCTTATTCCAAATTTGGTTTCTCAAAAACAAGGTGGTTTTGTTCAGGGTAGGGAGATAATGGATGGTGCACTTGTGGCTCATGAGGTACTCCATTCGATTAATACCAATAAATCCTCAATCTTCATGGTTAAGCTTGACATGATGAAAGCATATGACAGAGTTAATTGGGACTTTCTCTTCAAAGTATTGCATAAATTCGGATTTGTAAAGGGCTAGTGCAAATGGATTAAAGCATACATAACAAGTTCTTGGTTTTCAATTATAATAAATGGAGTCCCAATGGGCTTCTTTTCATCCACACAAGGGGTCTAACAAGGGGACCCTCTATCACTAGTCCTGTTCATTCTCATGGTAGAAGCCTTTAGTAGAACTATTCACAAACAACATACACTAGGCAATTGGAGAGGTACTAAAATTGAGGGTTCGAAAACTTCAGTAACACTCTTTTTTTGTGGATGATACCTTACTTTATGGGGAATCTAATGTTAATGAAGCCAAGTAGATTAAGCAGACTTTGGATCTTTGTACTTCAGCTTCAAGACAAAAGGTTAATGCATATAAATCAAAAATATATTTTCTCAATACCAATCAGTCCATTTCAAATAGAATCATCAATATTCTGGGCTTCTCAACTAACACCCTACCATCAGTATATCTTGGTATACCGCTTTCCACAAGGGCTAATAAAATTAGCTACTGGCAGCCCATTATTGAAAGAATTAAATCTAGAGTTGTGGCCTGGAAAGCTCGATGATTATCTCTTGCAGGAAGAATTCTCCTTATAAAATCAATATTGTCAGCTATTCTAAATTATTATTTAGCGACACTCAAAGCTCCTGCAACAGTGATTCAAACAATTAAGAAATTACTGAGGGATTGCTTATGGACTGGGAATATGAATGACACCAAAAAAATTCTGATTGTTTCTTTGGAAGATATGGCACAAGTAAAGTCATTGGGTGGTGCAAGGGTTCATGACTTGGTAAATCATAATAATGCTTTTGGGGGGAAGCTAGTACGACACATGTATTCTAAGCCATTTACCAAATGGTGCCAGATTATGCAATAAAAATATCTTGACAACAATTGCCTGTTAAGAGTGATATCTATTTTGGATCCAGTCAAAGGCTCAGCCATTTGGGACTTTATGATGTCTTCAAGAGATATTGTGGTTAAATATATTTCATGGGAAGTGAACAATGGTGTGAAGGTTAAATTCTAGAGAGATTCATGAAATGGAGCCCTTTTGCTCATTAAGACAGATTTAAGCCAAGATTTTCTTTCACATTTTGAAAGATTTTGGGGATGTCACCTTGTGAATTTTGTTTCAGCTGCATGTCTTTTTTCTAGGAAAGTGATTTGGAAGGATCCAGATGAACTACCTCTATCAGATCAAGATAAGAAAAGTTTATGTCTAAAATATTTACAGAGAAAATAATTTATTTGTCAGATAAGGATGATAGGTTACTTTGGCTCCCTAGGAAAAAAGGTAATTATTTAGTTAAGGAGGCCTATAGACTTTTACAGCAACAGGAGGGTAGAAAGGTTCCTTGCCGAGCATATTCTTTTTGTTGGAATTTGGTCACTCTCCCTAAGGCAAGATGCTTTTCTTGGATAGCTTTAAAGAATAGGGCTTTAACAAGTGACAGGTAAACAAGCTCCATATCTCCCAACTTTTAATTGTCGATTGTGTAACCAAGAAATTGAAGATGTGGATCATTTGTTTCTGAAATGTCCATTTGCTCAAAAATGTTGGATGTTTGTACTCAGAAAATTGCATTACTCAACCCCGCTGCCCAACAAATTATGGGACCTTTTTTAGTCATGGCCAGAGCTACACTCCTCTTCCCTCTTTTCTAGCTTATGGAAATGTATTCGAGCATATGTGGTATGGCAATTTGGTGGGAATGTAACAAGAGGATATTTTGTCACAATCCATCAGATATTAACATGGTTCTTCAAAATCTAGAAATATCTATTTCTGAGGTTGTTAATGCTAGTCATTTGAAGGTTCAATGTAATCCAGTAGTATCTAATTGGGACATCATAGTCATTCATGAATTGAAAGGCATACATATTCCCATCAGCTAGTCTCATAGCTCTTTAAATCAAGGTGTTTATGACAGAGCTTCAGTGCATTGGTATCCACCTAGCCTAGGCTTTGTAAAATTAAATTTTTATGGTTGCTTGCATGGTGATCCTGGTATATATGGAATTGGGGTTTGTATTAGAGACAATCTGGGTGATATATTAGAAATTAAATCTTCTCCATTGTAGCAAGGTACTAATAATATGGCAGAAGTGCATGCATTATTTGCAAGATTAGTTCTTGCCAAAAAATGTGGATTTCAGCACATACAAGTGGAAGGTGACTCAATGATTATTATCAATGCATGTATTAAGTGGGAATCACATAATAATAGACTTGCATATATTTTACAACAAATTTAGCTACTATTAGATACTTTTAAGAAATATGTATGTCACATACTCTTCGCAAAGGGAATATGGTGGTAGACTACATAGTCAACCGAGGGTGTGAAGGTTTGGACGTTGAAACAGATAAACAATGGGCTTCTTTCAACATGATAACGATCTAAAAAAAACTCATCGCAATCGAAAAATAATTTATTCAGCATATGTAAAGAATTGTGCCTGCAACATTGTAATGATTAGGGCAGTTCGACCTTTAATGTTGAAGCATTTTGTCTAGTTTGTTCTTGGGAGTGAGCATGTTGATTGGATGATTGAGATCCTAGTGTCTAATAGAGTGATATAGATATGGATGATCTGCAGATTGGTTTTCTTGTCCCTGATTGGACTGGAAGTTGTTGGTGAAGATGAAGATGGTGCATCTTGGATGCCACAATATCCTACTGATTTTGTTGGTTGTTGTCGAGTTACAACAATTGCCAAGTGCCAGTAATTTTGTAGTTTAAGCTGAGTTGAAGTTATCCCATGTCATGTCAACACTCGGGTTAGTGTGTTATCCCACTTCACTCTATAGTGTGTGTCGAGTTTCGCAATGTGTGCCGAGCTACTCTTCATGTGCTAAGTGATTCTTTAGGTGCCGAGTAATCCTCCATGTGCTAAGTTTTCTTGTTGATGCCAAGTGTCAACATTTTGGACACATTCTTTGGAACTTTCATGGATGTCTCAAGATGGCAGTTACACTATCTTTTTGACCTCATTATCTAGCTTATATCATTTGTATTAAACAGTGATGGCGGGTTCTCTTTATGCTTCTTTCTCGATTGAGTTTTTGAAACCATTTTATTTTATATTTTTCTTTTTTTTTTCAAATGTTCAAATTTAATATATTGAAGAGTTAATTAATATGGTGGGATTGTCTTCCATATAGTAAAGTTTATTTCAACCATGAATAGTCCTATTTTATTAAAATGAACAATTAAATTATTTAAGAAGAATATGTAAATAATGGTAATGGTTAAATACTAAATCTAATATATTGAAATATTAGAAGATATGACAACATTGTCATCTATATATGAAAACTATATTTTAAAACAAAAGTATAACACTATTTTTAAATTAAAACTTTAATAATAATATTTAAATATAAAAATAATATTTAAAAAATAAATATAATATTGTAAAATATTAGAAAATATGATGACATTGTCATCCATACAAAAATATTATAAACTTAAACTAAGATATTATAAAGTAAATCTAAATCTAATATGACAACATTAACTCAATATTAAACGAAGCTTTTGCATGTTCATCTTTCCCAAAAAAAAAACAAATGAAGGAAGAGTTCTTTTATAGTTTGAAAGCATCTCCTCATCTTCCCCAAGGAATGCTTCTTTCCACGCCTTGTCTCTACAAATTCTTGTTTGCATGTTTCTCACTCTACTCCTCTTTTGCATGCTTGTCTCTACAAATTCTTCTCCAACTCTGAAAAAGTTTAGATTTCTTTATTTTTAAATTAATTTTCTTCAAGTGCCCCTAAAGATATTATTTAAAGGAAAAAAAAAATGTCACAAACATTTTAATTTAAAAAACATAAAACACAAAATGGGTGTTGGGGCCATCCCCCATGCTGTACAACTGCGATATGGTAGTAGTGACTGTTGCACTCAACATACACTATTGTTGGCATGACAACACCCATTGTTTGCCTATTGGCAGCACCTGCACCCATAGAGGGCTTCACACGAGGGGTCCATCAACAATACCCATTATCTCACATGAAGGGTGGTAAAACGAGTATCTTTTTATATTTTTGTGCCTTTTAAATTATTTTAAATGTTATGTGGTGCTCTTTTATTTTTGGCCTTTTATGATCTTATATATATATATATATCATTTGGGATTTTTGAACTTCATTTTTTAAAAATATTTTATAATTTCTTCTAATTTTTTTTATGCAATTAGATTACACATACTGATATCATGTGCTCCCATTGTATAGAAACATCTGACGCAATTATATGGTATACAAGTTTATTTTGAATTATGTATAATTGATATTTTGTACAATGTATGTATGTATATGTTAAATAATTTGCAAATTTTGTGAGTAATTTATTTTTTGTTGAGTGAAGTTTAACTCAAAATTGCAAGTATACAATGTAGATAAACCTTCTAAATTATCAAATTTGTCCAATATTTGTGGAATGATTTTTTTTGTACTTGTAAAATACTTTATGTATCCAAATATACAAATTATATATATGTATGTATGTATGTATGTGTATATATATGTATATATACATATATGTATCTGTATATATACATGTTTATGTTGGAAATTACAATCGAAACAATTGCTATGTCGTCATTGATGTCAAACCTTATTGGTGAGACAATTTGCTATCTGATCTAAGTGTCATATCTACATGATTGATGAAGATGATTTGAGAAGTTGGTCACAACAAAAGCCTTTAGATGATAGGTTGAGTTATGAAGAAGAGACTACAATGTACACTTGATTAGTTGGACTTTGATAAGATAAAGTGATTGTTTAAATCATGTTCCAAGTGAAGAAGATAGTAATACTAAAGCCTTGAAGAAGTGATCAAAGATAGACCAAATGCATAGGCTTGATCGAGCGACAGAGCATAAGATTAAAGAATTTGAAGTATGTGTCGAGTGATGTTAGTGTTGACCAAGCCACAATAAGTGCCGAGTAGAATTAGTGTTGACTGAGCATTAGTATTGACCAAGTGACAGTTTATGTGCTGAGTGAGAAATTTTGTAGCCAATGAGTAACCAAGTGATGACTGAGTGTTAGAACATAGTGTTGGCCAAGGAGCACCATGTTAACAGTTTATGATTAATCATAAATTCCAACCAACTAAGTCGATTTCTTGGTATATGGAAAACGTGTTGAAGATAAGGATCGATGAGTTGGATCATTTAATGCCAAGAAATGATTAGGTAAGCGACTTAAGGAATGAATTCCAAGAGAAGTTTTTAGAAAAGAAGAGGATAAATAAGATGACGATTAGATTCATTGTATATGTTGAATCTAATTGTAAACCCTAAGATCTATGATAATGTTTAAGTGGCAAAAGATTAGAATTACCTATTTAAGGAGTTACAAAGGCCCAACTTACTTGTGTGTGAAGGAGAGTGTGTGTCTATGAAGCCAAGGTAAAAAGTTCCAATAGTTTTTGATGTTATTGACTGACAAACTTGAGAAAAAGACTGAGAAGAGTTGAGAAGAGAAGAAGAGTGATTTCTTGAAGGGTTGCCAAGAAAATTAGAGATAGAGATGACAATAAAGGCCAGACGGTGAATCGATATGTGAGACGAACTGAAAATTGTATATGCAAAGTGAGTTGTACTGGACAGATCAAACCTTCTATTACTTTCTAACCATTGTAAAATATTTAAAATCTTTTAATCAAGGTTGACCTAACAGTCATATGTAAATCCTTTAATCAAGGTGGCATTCTAATATAATGTTCTAAAATCCTCTAACAAGACTACTCCTAATAGGGTGATTAAATCCTTTAACAAGGTCACATTTAATAGCGTGTTCTAGACCCTTTAATACGGTTGGCTCCTAACATACCTCACTTCAGAAGAGTGAAAAATTGGTGACATGTTATTGGTGGTTGTTCCCGAATTAGATTTCCACGTTAAATCCTAGTGTCAAATTTGGGTCGATGTTATTTGTGGTGTTTTACTGATTAATGTTTACATTTTGCAAGTCTGCTATATTTAGGAGAGTGGACAACTAATTTATATTATTGAAAGTTGACAATAGAGACCGAGCTATTAGATGTCAAGATCTGAAGTTGTTTAAGCGATTGTTTGTTTTGTTTGTTCAATTGGTACATCTTGACCTTGAATAACTAATTAAAGCCCCCCCTCCCCCCCAATTATTCTAATCATTCTAACAATTGGTATCAGGGTATTGGTGCTTGTAGAGAAAAGTTTCAAGGTACTCAAAGCTAAAGATCATGATGTACAAAAAGGAGGTACTAAAGTAAACAAAGAGAATTTTCCCACATGGAAAAGATTGATGAGATTACACATAGTTGGATTGATGATGCTGTATTAGAGTTTGTGGATAATGTATATGTGAATACAACAACAATCCCTCTGACTGCTCGACAATTGGAAGAGAAGAAAGAACACAATCAGGCAATGTTGGAAATTGCTTTAGCCCTAAGCTATGTTCAATTTGATGACATAAAAGATTGTAAGAATGCAAAGGAAATGTGGGATAAACTAAACACCATATATGGAGGAGATGATGATGTCATGAGAGCCGAATTAGAAAGCTTGAGAGGTAAGTTTGATGAAATGAGAATGACAGAAGGTGAGAGTATAGTTCACTCTTGTGCAAGAATCAAAGAGTTTGGCAATGCTATTAGAGGAGCTAATGGAAAGATTGAGGATGAAAGAATAATAAGAAAAGTATTGAGAACTCTACTTCCTATTTATGCTATTAGGGTTTCTACAATAAAAGAATTGAGATGTACTCCAAGTAATACCCTAACTTTGAAAGGTGTGATTGGTAGGCTAACTGCTTTTGAGATGTCTAATTTTGATGATTACACTCCTACTACTATTGAATTTTCTTTTAAATAAACAATTGGTTCTTAGCAAGAAAGAAAAAAGGAAAACATGTGGAAAGTGATAGTGATACTTATGATGATGAACTTGAGGCACTAATGGTTAGAAGACTTGAAAGAGGCAAAAGAAAATAAAAAGGTAAACCTCCTATAATATGTTTTTCATGTAACAAAGTTGTTCATATTGTTGCAAGATGTTCTAACAGAGAAGACAAGGATGAGAGAGAGGAAAGCAAGTACAAAGGCAGAACAAATGACTGAGATAACAAGAAGAACAAGGACTACAAAGATAAAGGTAAGAAATCTTATTATATTACTAAAGAAGAAATTGATACTGAATCTGAAAGTAATGATGAAGAAGTTGTCTATGTTGCTATGAAAAAAAATCTAATAAAGATGAGAAACCAACATTAATCTCTTATGTGAATAAAAGTGATAGAGGGATAATTGATAATGGTTGTTCCAATCACATGACTGGTGATACAAGTAAATTTGAGAACATTGGGCCATACAAAGGTAGTTGTGTCAAATTTGGTAATGATGTTTCATGTCTTGTGAAAGGTAAAGGATCAATACAAATGACTGATAAGATCAAATGTAAAAATGTTTATTGGGTTGAAGGACTTAACTATAATTTGTTGAGTGCTTCACAGCTGAACAAATCAGGATACTTCACAGCTGAACAAATTAGGATACAAAGTTGAACTTCATCATAGAAAGACCAAGATATTTGGTGTTGATGGTAAACTGATTAGAAGTGGTGATCAAAGAAGAGGTTACTTGTTCTGTCTAGATTTATCTGATGAGACATGTTTGTTTGCACAATATGAAGATATTTGGTTATGACACAAATGGTAATGTCATGTAAATTTTTCGGATTTGGTTAGCATTAGTAAGATGAAAAGAGTAAGAGGTTTGCCAAAACTAAAGAAACCTTATAATGTTATATGCAAACAATGTCAATTGGGAAAAATGACAAAGTCTAGTTTCAAGAGAAAGACATTCTCATCAAATGATATTTTGGAATTGGTTCATATTGACTTATGTAGACCTATTGGTGTTCAAAACTATTGTGGAGACAAATATTTCATTATATTTTTTGATGACTACTCTAGAATGATGACTGTAATGTTTCTTAAAGAAAAATCGGACGCTTTTCAGCTATTTAAGTGGTATATGGCCAAAGTTGAAAATGAGATAGGAAAGAGTTTGAAATGCTTGAGATCTAACAGGGCTGGTGAATTCATTTGTAATTAATTTAACATATTCTACAATAACAAAGAAATCAAAAGATAGATGTCAGCACCTGGGACCCCTCCTCAATATGGAATAACTAAAAGAAGAAACAAATGAATTATGGATTGTGCTAGAACATTGATGATGGAGAAAAAAGTGTCACAAAAATATTGGAGAGACGTTGTAAGTACAACAATTTATACTTTGAACAAAATACAAGTCAAGAAAGGTACAGATGTTACACCTTTTGAATTATGGTATAAGTATGTTGCTAATGTTAAGTACTTCAAGTTTTTTGGAAGCAAATGTTACATACTTAAAGATAATAGAAATAAAAACTTGATGCTAAAAGTGATGAAG
Source organism: Cupressus sempervirens (assembly GCA_028749045.1). Lineage (NCBI taxonomy): Eukaryota > Viridiplantae > Streptophyta > Pinopsida > Cupressales > Cupressaceae > Cupressus > Cupressus sempervirens. Next base: position 451,575,626 of record CM053785.1, on the reverse strand, counting down.
GCATATTCCTAGGCTATTCTACTAAGAACAACACTTATAAGTGTTTGAACTCTAACACTAACAAAGTTGTGAAAAATGAAAATGTGAAAGATGATGAGTATACAAAAAGAAATGAAGTTGAATGCAAGACAAAAATCAAAGACTATAGTTCATTCATATACGTGAATGATAGTGCTTCTAGCACCCCACCTGAATAGATGAACAATACTGCAAATTAACAAAAAACTAGGAATATCAAGTTACAACAACCAGTTATTGAGCAAAAAACTGTAGGTGTCGAGCAATAGGGAAATGATATCGAGTCATAGAAAGAGGAAGCCAAACATTAGAAAGATAATGTCGAACATGCAAAACATGAATGAGAGAGAGATAATGAGCTCGAAATTATTTTTCAAGACAAACCTATTGAAGAACAAAGAAGAAAATAACTTGTACGAGCAAAATATGTGAGAAGACATCATGCACCTAAGAAAATCACTGGAGATAAAGAACCCGATGTTATGACAAGAAAAGACTCAGAAGTGATACATGCTTACTTTGTGAGTTTGAGCCCAAAACTATGAAAGATGCTTTGGAGAATGATAATTAGACACAAGCAATGAATGAGAAAATTGAATAGATTGAAAAGAATAAGACATGGACACTAGCACCTAGACCTAAATGTTATTGGAACAGAGTAGGTATTTAGAAATAAGTTGAATGAAAATGGTGAAGTCGCAAGGAACAAGGCTAGACTAGTATGCAAAGGATATGCACACGAAGGTGTTGATTATGGGAAAGTATTTTCCCCTGTAGCAAGACTAAAAGGAGATAGAAAATTGCTTGCATATTCTTCTTGTAAAAAATTTAAGGTTTACCAGATGGATGTCACATCTGCATTTCACAATGAGGTACTTGAAGAACAAGTGTACATAGTGAAGCATGAAGGTTTTGTAGATCCTATTAAGAAGAATATGGTGTGCAAGATGCACGAGGCTTTGTATGGTTTAAAACAAGCTCCTAGAGCATAGTATGAAAGACTGCACAACTATTTGGTGAAGGTTGGATTTGTAAGAACTAATGATAACAACAATTTGTACTTGAAGAATAGTAAAAACAATGAGGTATTGCTATCTAAAATTTTTGTTGATGATATCATATTTGGAGGCAAGGAAACATTATGCAAATCATTTGTTGACGAAATGAAGAAAGAATTTGAAATATCAATGTTTGGTGAGATCAAATTCTTTGTTGGTTTGCAGGTATATCAAATGAAACAAGGTATCTTTATTACTCAATCCAAATATATTAAGGAGATACTAAAAACTTTTGGAATGAAAGATTCAAGAATAGTTAGAACACATATGGTCACTAGACACAAATTATCTAAGAATAATGATTCTATTGATGTGAACCAGACATTATACAAATCAATTATTAGAAAACAAGAATATGTTGTTCACAATAGACCTAATATTGCATTAGCAATATGGATGATTGCAAGATTTTCTACAAGTCCTAAGGAAAATCACATGATGACAGTAAAAAGGATATTGATATATTTGAAAGGAACACAAGACCATGGATTGTATTACAAGAAAGAATGATAAGTTTGAACTAAAGGTATCTACTAACTTACATTGGGCAAGTAATGTTTATGACAGAAAGAGCACAAGTGGAGGTGCATTCTTGTAAGGAAAGAGACTAATTTCATGGACAAGCAAGAAGAAGAACTGCATTTCTTAATCAACAATTGAAGCTAAGTATGTGGCAGCAGCAGTAAATTGTTCAAATATCATATGGATCAAGCAATTGTTGAAAGGTATGAAGGAAGAGATCACAAATCTAGTGGTTATTTATTGTGATAACACTAGTGCTATTAACATATCAAAGAATTATGTAATGTAGATAAACCAAGCATATTGCTATTAGGTATCATTACTTGAGAGAGTTGATTCAAGACAAAAAAGTAAAATTGAAGTATGGGAACACTAAATAGAAAATAGCTGATATATTCACCAAAGCTTTACCTAAAGATGCTCATGCATATCTAAGAGGTAAAATGTGGATGATTCCCCTAGATAAAGCTACTTAAGTGAAGATGGTGCTCTGCATCAAATGTGTTGATCAATTTGTCTTACAGATTGACGTGGACCGAGCAACTTTAGGAATTGCCTAAGGTAGTGATGAGGAAGAAGAATATAATGTTGAATCAGTCAAACACAGATGTCAATAGCTGAATTCAAAACTAACATGAAGATATCTACATGGTGTGAGGAAACTTGCAAGAAATAATATATTTGTTTCCACACAACTCATAATAGATCTAAAATAAACATGCAATAGAAATCCACATGCAAGAGAATAGACAATATACTCACAAAAATTGTGACACAAGATATACCCTAAGAAACCCTCACTGAGGGAAAAGCTTAGCCTCCAAAAACATCCATCACCATATATTATTCAGCAAAAACACCATAGCAATACAACCTTGGAAGCCTTCAAAGCCATAGCCACAACCAAGAAATGCATGTGAATAAGCATGAATCCACACATCCCATGCCATGCTTCCAACCTTCACAAATGCTCCCTTGGTTAATCTGTCAAGCCTTGTCTCACTCGACTATTTCCCTTTTTTCCTTCTTCTCCTCTCTCTACAACTACCCTTGTGTTGCTTATATAGTAGCAAGTCCCACAAAACCACCAAGTGGTATTACATAAACTATGTGCTACCTAACCCATTGACCCCACATTTAATATTGAAAATTTAATTCTTTTTCCCAATATTAAATAATTACATAAAATATTATCACAATGTTACAATACAAATCGTCAAGTATATCCCATGGAAATCTTTACATGTTGCACACCCATCTAGGTGCAAAATTACATAATAAAATAAAATAATACAATATAACAATATTATGCAATGTGTGCAACACCCATTATCTCAACAATCTCCCACTTGTACACATTGCAGAGTCAATTTGTAGCCACATAAATGAACAAGGGAACAATCCCTCCTAGCACATCCATCATCATGGATCAAAGTACACGAAGTGCTCCATCCTAGTACTCGCAACAAAATCAAAGTATCCAACATCTCAAACATGAATGATCTCACCTCCTATTTTTCCATTGCCATCGAACATACATAGAAGCCATCCAAAGAGAAAGCCACCCAACCTATCACATTAGAAGATCATAAAATCTTGTACCAACTAAAATGCCAAGCATAAAACTTGATTCAAAGGTAATTAAATGTATCCATAATTGTCAAAATATCCATAGCTGAAATAACACCCACAACAAGTGTCAAACCCATCCAACTATGCATACCTCCAAAGGTATACCAATTGAATCTCATATTAATAACATATCCAATCTGTAACCTGCAATCAGAAGCCTCAAGAGAAATACCTTCCACATATATACCAAGAAGCTCCCGCTACAAAGATAATGTCAAATCTATAACCAATCCACTCACAACATCTCAAAGAAGTGAATCTGTGTAGTCTCAAGGACATCCACAACACATAAACCAATAACTTGCAAGAACAACTCTCATAAAAAATCTCCAATAGTCTCCCAAGCTCTCCACAACCAACAGAGGAAAGAGATAAAGAAATAACCATGCCATCTCTGACATGACATACATGAGCACAAACCGGTGATCACAATCTCTAACAAATCTAAAATACAGTGTAAGAAAAACCAAACATCTAGGAAGATAACCAAGACCAAAGAGAAACCATGCAAATCACATGTATCATGTCCTTCTACACACACCTCTAGATGTAAATTGTGCAAGTATGATCTCCTCCATAAAACCCCAACAAGAAGTGTTGACAACACCCAAACCATACTATTTAACTAATCATGGATGTAATCCTCTCACAAGAAGATCAAATTCATAAACCATTCATAATCCAAGGAATATGTCCAGTATAAAACCATCTCACAAACTTAACCAACATAACAACATATGCAAATGGAGATAGCTAATGCTAAACCATCTTTCAAATGAACCCTCAAGAACTAGCTCAAGATCCATATCCATGAAAGACAAGCATAAACATAATGCACCTAAGAGAAACAATGGGTTATACCTCTCAAGTAGAAAACTGCCGAGTAGACCAAGAGTGGGGAATGAAAATGCTTATCAAGATATCTAAGTCTCTAATCAAGACTTATCTAAGAACAATATCCTCTCAATTCCATATCGAGTGAATGCCCCTCAAATTCTCTTGTTGAAACAAAATAATTATCCCAACAAATAATTCTCTAATCCAAGATAAACTAGCATCACCACCTTCTCTAAGTATCCATGAGCACCTGTAACCAATCAATCCATGCCAACTCCAAATGCAACATAGCAATATATCATGAAGGATCGAGATTATGATCAATGTACTCAATACAAAGAAACTAAGCCAAGATCAATGTCAAAGTTCCAACCATGGCCTTAAGAACATAAACATGACAACATGATCTAACCATCTCAACCAAAGAGATAACATGCTCTATATGAACATAATATAACATATCAAAAACTCTAAATGTGTATCAAGAGTATACCATGACATAATAATGAAACCATCCTCACACCAAAGATAACATGTCAAATGAAAGCATAAACCACACATTTATCGAGAACCCCATGAGTTTTCAAGATGCAACCATCTCCACACACCATGAAGAAAAACCATCTCCTCATACAATAAAGAACTATCTCCACACATCATGAAGATAACCAAGAACCCCATGAGTCCTCAAGATCTAACCATCTTCACATGCCATGAAGATAACAAGTGTCCCATGAAAATGTCAAAAGCGCTTGTGTAACAACATGATTTAAGACAAACCTCCAACATCTGCAAACACTCAATCAATATATCAATACCAACAACTCTCACTCAACCATAGTACCAAGTCACCCATAGCATCATAAAACACATCTCCTACATGAAGATCCTCTAGGTCTACACTCACACAACCAAAGTGTTAGTACCAAGTGAAACTAAGATCCCCAAACTAAGAAGATATAAACCAGATCAAGAACTAATCCTGCACTGTCACCTCATCATTGTCACAAGCTATCCATGACATCATGATGAAAAATACCGTCATCTAACCATGAGAATCAACCAAGGCATCAAACCATTAAAGAACTCAAAGTGCATATTATGAGCTCTTCAAAAGAAACCAAATAACCATGATCCTCAACCAATAAGATATACCACCATAACCAAATTAAGAATCCAAACCAATGAATATCAAGGATGTACCTTTATATCCAATCATGTCATGCCAAAATCCATGACACCATGATTACATTCATGAATCGAGAAACTAACTCTGAAAGTGTCCAACCTATCAACATAAAATTGTCAACCACAATCCTCCATGACTGTACTTGGTAACAACATCTCATCCCTTCTACATGAAGGAAATCATAAAATCATGTTAGGACATAGACAACTCAAATCCAAGCCACCAATCTAAATATGCGGGTAAAAGCACAAACCTGTGTCGTCATTTGTGATATTTGGCAGGGTTATGATCGAAAGGGTTTCGGCTGAAGGGGTTTTGGCCGAAACGTCTTCAGTTGTATAGACGTAGTGCTTTCCTGCGCTGACGTGGTAGGGGGTTACAGTCAAAACCCTTTTGGCTAAAAGGGTTTTAGTCGTAACCTAGTGGATTTATAAATATCAAAAAATCACTTGTCGACAGTCATTTTTATTGTTGTGATTTTCAAGTGGTTAGAGGGTTTCGGCCGTAACAGGTAAGTGCATTTTAAATATTTTTTTATTTTTTTAATGTTTTTAGTTATTACATGTTAGCATTAATTAAATTAATTGTTTTTAAGTGTTTTAGTAATTAAATTAATTATATTTTAATTATTTTAGTAATTAAATTAAACATATTTTAAGTTTTTTTTAGTAGTTGATTATTTAGACTAGTTAAATTTCTTTATATAGTTAGATCTTGATATGTTAAAGATAAAAAACTATATAGTATTTTTTAATTAAATATGTACATTTAATCATAAATGTAGATTTTACATGATCAAACATAGAAAATTCAAGTTGAGACTTAGATAACTAAAGTAATTACATTTGATAAAACATTAAAATAGTACAAACCTATATAGATAACTAATATGTAACTTGAAACATTAGGTAGAACTAAACTATAATAAATTCTAGTTGTTCAAACTTGAAAACTTAAAATTTAACCAACTTCAAACTTAGAAAACTTGGAAACTAGAATAACATGTACATGAAACTTTGAAAACTTGTTAAGACCTCAAGATAGCTAAAAATTAGTTACATTTTAGAAAATATTAACATAGTAAACCTATATCTACTAAATAACATGTACATGCATATTTTTTGTTCACATACATGAGCTAGATGTGCATATTTGAGCTAGATGTTCACATACATGAGCTAGATGTACTAAATAACATGTGCACATTTTTAGTTACATTCAAATTTGTACATGTTTATATACATACATGTTTTAAATTAAATTAACTTTCAATTTTATATGTACTTATGTATGTATATTTTAACTATGCATTTATAGATAGAGATCTTTGCATATATCATTATGGCATCTGGTACTGGTGGAGCACCTATGTCATTAGGGGAGGCTAGTGTTCAAGGAGGGGGTCGTAGTGCTGAGTCAAGCAGAACACGTAGACCAAAATCATCCTCTGAGGAGAGACATCGTTTGTTTGCAGATACTATTGATAGGTTATCTTGTGCTATTAATTATCTTGATTCTACACTATTGGCTTCTCCCACTCTCCTTAATAGGGAGAAGATTATTTCTATGAGAGATGAGTTGTGCCAGATGATCGAGAAAATCTTTATGTATAACCCATTTGATGATATTAGTATTGAGACTTTTTACTCTTCCCTTTCTCATAGTGTCACTGGCACTATGAAGTATACACAGATTGATGGTGAGGTCTCCACTGCTATGGTGAAGACTATGTTTCCCTTTATATAGATAGGCCTAGGGTTAGAGGTTATTCAACAACGAAGTGTATAGGTCAACTCGTTGCTCCATTTATATATCCTCGGTGGTTAGTTGCGCATCACAGGTGGCAACAGAAGGATGAGTTTTCTCTTTATTTCTACAAGCAATTGTTTGCAAAATTTCATTTACATCATGATGTCGATTATATAGATTTTATAGGTCACGCTGAACAGGCCCTCGATCAATTATCAGAGAGATTTAGACCTGCGAACACCCTTACGCCCATTATTAAATGAGTAATGGTGGGTACAAACCTTTTGGTCATGCCAAGAGGTCCACAAATGACTACTATGGGTTTGACTATTCTTGATGATATAGTCAGGAGTCAGATATATTCTAGCATTGCCACAATTGCCACACACTTACAAGAGATATCTTCAGATAGATGTGGTAGATATATGTTATGATCTTGTGGTCCCATTTCGATAGGTGCATCCTCTAGCCTAAGAGCTGATGATTTGTATGAGATAACAGATATACCATTTCTGCTACAGGTTTTGGCTATCAGATGTGGATGCATTGCGTCATATGGCATCTTATTTAGCATCTAATCTACTTGGTTCATATCAGGCATTTTCGACAGTCACAAGGATTCCTCTTCATGACATTGGTGGACACATCAGCCATATTTTGTCACACATAGCAAGATCATAGCCCTTACAGAGACAGGATGATATCCCTGCACATTCTAAAACATCTGCTCCTACAGAGGGCCATACAACACCTGTCCCCACACCTACTTAAGATCCTATAGTACCTACTCCTGCACAGCCTAGCCCTAGAGCACCTACATTATGTGATTCAAATATTACTCTATCACTACATGATTCAGATATCAGTCAGATTGGCAGAGCATTACACAATGCTATGATAAATATTGTAAATTTATATTTATTTGTTACTATAATTTACAAATGTATACAGTTTTTTTAGCGTACTCAAGATCTTTTATATGTATGTACTTAGGTCAATTTAACTTGTTTACATGTACATATGTGTTCTATAGGGTCTTAGTGATAGTCTGTTGCGTTTTGGAGATCTTTAGACCCCGACAGATCCTGCATGACATGAATCATAGGTATGTTATATATTTGATAGATATATATTGTACATATGATATAATACATGCACTTATACATGTATAATTTTATAATTTTACAAATTTCTTTCATTTGACACAAGGTTCAAATCCAGATCGTAGAGCCTTTTGGGGTCATGGATTAGGAGGGGGATGTGGTTGATCTTAGTTTACATGTCTATTTCATTGATGTTGGGATATTTTATATATATACATGTCATTTTAGATACATCGATATGGAGATGTATGTTATTTCAGATACATGTGTAATTTTAGATACTTTTATATGGATATGTATGTTATTTCAGATACATGTCTTATTTCAGATACTTTTATATGGATGTACATGTTATTTCAGATACATTTGGTATTTTAGAGACATTTGATGTGGTATTTTGGAGACATTTTATATGGTATTTTGGATGCATTTTACATGGGTACATACATTATTTCATAAATGTGTTATTTTACATAGATGTACATATTATGTTCATGTTGAATGTATGTATGTTTTCAATATTCATATTTTTATTTCATAGATCATGTGATATTTTGTACATGTGTTACAATATTTAATCAATAGATTTAATACATATATTTAAGAACATAAAGAGTACTAGTTAATGTCTTATGTACATGTTAAATTGATATTTTAATGTCTTAATCTTTTATGTTTATGTATGTGTTATTCATGTTTCTATATATGTTATTCATCTTAATGCCTTAATCTAAGTGTAATTAACTATATTTAATGACATGTCTTAAGGTGAGATCCTAAATTATACATATATAAGAATATAGATTAATGCACAGGTAAGAATATAACATATACATGTACATAAGAACATATAAAGAGTATGACCTAAAGAATGCATGTTACACCATTTAATTAATAAAAGTTAATACATATAAGAACATAAAAATTATATACAAGCATAAAGAATGTATCATATAAGAACATAAAGATTATATACATAAATACATAAGAGCATTAACAATTATAAGAAAACATAAACAATGTATATAAATACATACAAATACTAAAGGGGTTGTCTTAAGGAAAGGTCCTAAAAGGTGGTACTAAGGGGATGTCCTAATAGGCGGTCTTAAGGGGAGGTTAGGTAATAGGTAGTCCTAAGGGGAGGTCCTAAGAGGTTGTCTTAAGGGGAGGTCCTAAGAGGTTGTCTTAAATGAGATATCCATGTCTAATTTAAATAAAAATAACAAAACATGTCTAATTTCACATATCCAAGATAAATGATCCAATGTATACAAATTTATAAAACAAATATCCTGTCAACATTAAATGTGAAAGTATAAGAGCTATATAGACATAGCTGAACTAGAGCTCCACAATAAGTACATAGGTAAACTAGAGCTCCACAAACATATTATTTTTAGGATCCTCTCTAATTTTTATTATCTCTAGAAGTTTTTCATGTTGTTCAATAGACAGTTTCCACTTTTGATTTCCATGACGTCCTCTTCTTTGTATTGCTTCAAATTGTAACTTTGTTGCTATAACATGATTACTGTAATGTAAAACTTTTCCTCTAAGCTTGTATTCAATAAATTCAATACCACTATCAGTTACCCTTGTTGTTGATAATATGTTCTTTCAATAACAACTGATCCAATTGGATACGATTGTTCATCAGCAACTATAGTTCCTTCTAGCAACTTGTGTTTTGCTTTTGTGCATCTCAAAAGATAACAGTCCACATTTTTCGCATTAGCTGGTAAGGCTTGAACTGCAAAAATATCTCCTACATATATAAAAATAGATAAATATAAATTAATTTTAAAATGAAGATACATGTATATTAATTTATATATATGTATATGCACACAAACTTGCCATAACTAAATCAGAAATGCGCTCATAATCAGTTGAATATACAGGATCATGAATCTCAATGTCGATGTCAACATCTTCAAAAGGAGGCTTTCTAACTATCTCCTTCAAATCTCAATGTGAAACATATCCATTCACAATATTTTCACATACACTCAATGGATTGTCCTTAATGCAGTCATCATAAAAACATGTTCTCTCTTGCTTTAATTACTGGAGGTTTATGGTTTTCTGTAGTCATCACTTGATGTAAACTTCTAATACCAGGAATCGTTTGACAATTGTAAGGATTAGAACGATCTATATTTGTTATAAATACAAAAAGTAATTTTCATATTTCAAAATAAATATTTAATAAAAAACTCAAGAATTTGAAAAATACATTAAAAATAAATATAAAGTTCACCTTTCACTTCCCAAAAGTAACGCTTATTGTATTCAATATCTTGAGTAGCAAAATCAACTTTGCACCATTCAACAATTTGATTTGCATTCTTTATCCTATTCCCTGTATGTATATACAACATGGATATATATAATTTAAAATATATGCTACTAACTTATTAAACATGCACATTAAATGCATATTTACCTGCAAGTTCATGTTGTTGAAGCGCACGCTTTATACATGCTCCTACTCCATCATGCTCCCCTTTTCCATGTCCACTTTCAAAGAAATTCCATAAAAACCTAACATTGGTTCTAGCATGTTGCATTGCTAACCAATTAAATACTTTTGTAGATTTGAATTGTCCAATGAAAATGAAATGACAAGTAGAAACAATTATCTATGTACATGTATCAAATCGAAATAGGCATGTACAAATAAATATAAGTTAAAATAAAATTAAATAAATGTGTAAGTTCATGTATACTAACCTGCACATCCATCAGACCAAATCCACTGCTTTGAAACATTTATTCCATGATTTCTAAAATCTTCAGAGAACATTGCAAAACAATGAGCCACATGACTCCTATCATGAACTCTATCATCACTAATATAGAAATGAACCTCTTTGATGATGATGCATTCATTTTCATCCAACCTTTATATCTCATCCACCTCAAATTGTGCATGTCTATAGGTCACTTGCACAAATATTGCAACTTTTTCAGAATAATAATATTGCCCTTGAAGCTCTATTTGAGGTGCAAATGTATAATTCTTAGAAAAATCTACAATTGAAAGTATACAACCAGGTGGAAAATAATTTTTGGAATCACGAAATTGTTTAGCTTGCTATTGTGCACCATGGCAATGTTGGATATGCGGATATACCAATGGACAGAACTTGGTCATAAACTCATCATAACACAATTCACTCTCCTTCAATACAATTTTTTTGGATTCATATCCTATCTTATTTTGGTACGTCTCATATTCATATCTCATTCATGAAATCGGTGTCGATTCATTAGTATTCTCAATTTGCATTGAAAATTTGCGTAAATCTCCACAATCTTCACACTGATTTTTGATGCATTGCACTTTGAACTCATCTAAATCTTCTAATTTATCACATAATATAGACTTCACAAATTGTGTTATACTTCTAAGGATGACCAAATTAGGATCAAGTACTGCCATAACTTTTTTATATGATTGCAAGTGTAGACCAAATTCAACATAATTTCGACAACAACAAGTTTCATGCATCTTATTTATGTGTACAAAGGAAGGACGCAAACTCTCAAACATTCTCTGACATATTTTGACATTTGGAAATTCTTTCTTGAATGTTTGAAATAATTCACTTTGAGTTATATCTATGAAATGTTTTGGATGTTCAATTTTGGCCCCTGTCTCTTAATCTTTAATTTGTATAGTATCATGTCTATTGGAAGAAACATGAGAATGTGTGGTCCAAAATTTAATAACCTGTCTTTTTACATCTTCAAAAATTATGTCTTTTCAAGGAACTCTACAAATATTCACCCAATTAATCTCAATGTTATCATCTAGCATTTTTCTCCTCATGATGTATCTCTGAACAGTTCTTCTAGATATATGTAGTACATTCAAAATTGCACGTACCTATTTTCTATGTGTCAATTTTTTACTAGATATAGTAGTCATCAATGGTCTACGTGCATTACTCAAATCACCTCCTCAAGTTGTGTTATCAATTTTGTTATAAGCATTTTGCAAGTTTTCAACTATTGTTTTATTAATATTATGTGCATGATTTTTCCTATTATCAACACCCAACAACTCCAAAACAGATCTAATATTTTTTTTCCTAAATAACTTGACAAAAAATTGTGCCTGTCCAAATATACTTTTATCTTTGAAATATTCATCCCACATGTTTTGACAATACTTTCTAATAGTGTTATCATTTATCATATCTTTGGATGGAATTTGGTTACAAAGTAGTTCCTCATCCAAATCCATCAAATTTGCTATGTATTTTGATTTTTTTTTTATCATTAGAATTGCCGATTTCTTCCTCTTCATGAATCTCATCCTCTTCATTACTTTCATTCTCTTCATGAATCTCATCCTCTTCAGGAATTTTAGTAGGTTGGTTTTGATTACCTTTTGTATGACCTTTCATTTTGTCATTCTCTTATTCTATGACTTGTAGTATGATCCAAAATGTTGATGACAAAAATTTTAAAAACTACAGACAATCAAATCCAGAAACTAAAAGTCATATTCATGGATTGTGAAAATCTCATAGATCTGATCTCTTATTCTATCATATTTCCATGATCTTTTCCTTTTACTACCCATTGAATACTTTAATCTATAGAAACAAAAATAATAATTTAGAATTCACTAAATACTAGCTAATGCTTCAATATAGAATACATAAAAATAAGTAGACGGAAAAAAACACCATAAAAATGTTCAATCCTTTGTAGTTCTGATTAAATCCACAAAATGGTCACTCAAAATGGCTTCAAAAATCGTTGTTTTTTGAAAATGCTCCTTTATTTTTCATTTTTTATATTTATGAAAAAAATTTATTTTATATGAAACAATGAAATTAATCGCTAGCAGTTTGCTAGGCTGATAAGGGTTCGGCTGAAAGGGTTTCGGCTATAACTATCTATGTGGCATCTTAAGTGGCAGTCACAAGCAAAAATAAGAACTTTTGTAAACATCTCACTATGAAGGCCAATTTGACTTACTAAAATGAAGTTTTTTTTATTTTTGTAGGTCTCGGAGTCAAGTTTATGATCATATAAATTTTTTATTATTTTGATTACAGATAATATGTTATAATTTAAAAATATTACAAGTAGGTATTTTAAGATTCAAGAAGATTTCTATTCAAAAATAGGAAAAAAATAGTAAATCATGTTCAAAAATTAGTATTTTTTAATGCTAAATTAGAAGAAAGAGTCTTCTTCAAGAATATGTAATTTGTTTTAAAAAAATATGTAGATTTGATGGAATAAGTTTGACAAGAGAAAAAAACTATCAATTTCTGATAACTTTGACTTTGACAAGTTATAACTTGAAAAATAGTAGCTGAATTTCAATTTTTCTTTTTTGATGCGCTAGGTATACATGCCAACTCTAACATATTCCATAATCAGACCAAAATATTATCATTTGCATATATTTGTTTGATGGGAAAAAAACTCTATATTTTCAACATTTAAAAAAAAATAGACTTTAAGAATTCAAAAATAAATAAAATTTTCACTCAATTTTTTTAAAAAAAAATTACACACATAAACTTCATCCAATTTTACACATTTCATTAATTTACATTATCTTCAAATTCTAAACACAAATGCCACTTTTATGTTGTTAAAGTTGAAGAGTTTAAATTCTAATATCACTTTCCTTTATAAAAGGTGACACAGGTTTGTGCTTTTACCCATGCATCAATATTAATAATGAAAGATCAATGGAAAAAGACAACCCATAGCCAAGCTATAAATACAACTTGTAAGTATAGACCACTTACAACACTGCAAAACTTGTAGACTCAACAAGTCATCATACATATCCAAACCAAACACTTATAACCATATCATCATAAGACCAATATGAAATATGAACTGAGTATACAATGACATCAAATCTTAAATCTCCAAACGTACAATGCCATAAACTCATAATGCTACCATAGTCAATATATATTATAAATTGTTGATATTAATATATCACCAAATAAATCATGCTAAACCTACACCAAATCTGAACCAATGTGTAGAGCTTTCCAATATCTTTCTGTTGACTACTCAAAGTCCAAAATCTGACTCTGTGTGCCCAAGTTATGCCCTAATTTGTGCTTAAAATAAACAACATCTGACTTTTAGGCTCTTAAAACCTGACAAAATGTCAAAATCATAGAACCAAACCTACACCAAGTTGTAGTGTTCTAAATCATCTTTCCAATGCCTGTAAGAAGTCTAAAATTTGATATCTTAAGAGAAAGTTATGACCGTTTTACTAAGAGTCTTTTTACCATTTTCACTGCAATTTTTTTTGTAACGGCAATTTTGATGGAATTAAATTTGACGGCCATCACAGGCTGAAACTATTTTTTTTTTTTATTTCCTCTCAACATGGCCAAACTAGGGCATATTATATATCAAAATTTATGAAAACATAGACTCAGATCCAATGGTGAGGTTTGTTTTTAGCCATGAGGTCATTTACACAAACCCCTCTAAAATCCTCATTTAAATGAAACATCCGAAAAAATCTTTGGTCCAACAATTTCACATGCCCAAAATCTACCAATATCCCATCATAACAACAAACCTAAAACCCTCAAATATACAATTAACAACATATGAAACCCATATATCTTGCCATTTTTTTAATCCTCTCATGCATTCCCATGGATTCAATCTAGCGTTACAATAACACAACCATAGATCTGATACCATTTGTAAGGAAACTTGCAAGAAATAATATATCTATTTCCACATAACTCATAATAGATCTAAAATAAACATGCAATAGAAATCCACATGCAAGAGAATAGACAACATACCCACAAAAATTGTGATACAAGATATACTCTGAGAAACTCTCATTGAGGGAAAAACCCAACCTCCAAAAGCATCCATCACCATATATTATTCAGCAAAAACACCATTGCAATACAACCATGGAAGCTTTCAAAGCCATAGCCACAACCAAGCAATCCATATGAACAAGCATGAATCCACACATCCCATGCCATGCTTCCAACCTTCACAAATGCTCCCTTGGCTAACCTGTCAAGCCTTGTCTCGCTCAACTCTTTCAATTTTTCTCTTCTTCTCCTATCTCAACAACTACCCTTGTGGCTACTTCTATAGTAGCAAGTCCCACAAAACCACCAAGTGATATTACATTAACCATGTGCTACCTAACCTATTGACACCACATTTAATATTGAAAATTTAATTTTTTACCTCAATAGTAAATAATTACATGAAATATTATCACAATGTTATAACACAAATCATCAAGTATATTCCATTGAAATATTTACATGTTGCACATCCATTTAGGTGCAACATTACATAATACAATATAACAATATTATGGAATGTGTGCAACACCCATTATCTCAACACATGGAAAAGATGTATAAGCTGAAATGTCTTTGGATTTGTTGTCAAAGAGGGATACAATGAAAGTAAGCTATCAATGAAAGAGAGAGAGATTACTAAGAGGGAGTTCATAAGACTTACTAGAGGTGTTGCGAGATCTGATATGATACAAAGAGCTTATGAGTTGCATATTAGAGTTGCATGGATGTGGATCAAAATCAAACTAAAAGGAAAAGATTGTTGGACGCAAAGTTACAGAGATGAGACTCAGAATGAAATTAAGGATATTAATGAAGGTCTGAACTTGCACTTAGAGGGCGTTGCTCAAGACAACAATTTTTTTAGATTGCATGGTAACTAGAGGTGTTTCCATCAATGCCAAAAAGTGAGATTGTTAGAAATTACAATTGGAATAATTCTTATGTTATCATTGATGTCAAACCTTATTGCTGAGACTAATTGCTATCTGATTCAAGTGTCATATCTATATGATTGATGAAGAGGATTTGAGAAGTTGGTCATAACAAAAGTATCTAGAAGATAGGTTGAGTTATAAATATGAGACTACAATGGACACTTGATTAGTTGGACTTTGACAAGATAAAGTGATTGTTTAAATCAATTCCAAGTGGAAAATATAGTAATGCTAAAACCATGAAGAAGTGATCAAAGACAGACCAAATGCATAGGCTTGACTGAGCAATGGAGTAGAAGATTAAAGAATTTGAAGTATGTGCCAAGTGATGTTAGTGTTGACCGAGCCACAATAAGTACCCAAAAAAATTATTGTTTTCTGAGTGACAGTTTATGTACCAAGAAAGAAGTTTATTAGTGACTGAGTAACCTAGTGATGATCGAGTGTTAGAACATAGTTTTGGCTGAGGAACAACATTTTAACAATTTATGAGAAATCGTAACTTTTAGTTGACTAAGTTGGTTCTTGAGATGTGGAAAGCATGTTGAAGATAAGGATCGATGAGTTGGATCATTTAATGCCAAGAAAGGATTAGGTAAGGAACCTACGGATGTATTCCAAGAGAAGTTTCTAGAAAAGAAGAGGATAAATAAGATGGCGATCAAATTCATTATATGTGTTGAATCTAATCGTAAGCCATAAGATCTACAGTGATGTTTAAGCAACAAAATATCAGAATTATCTATTTAAGTAGGTACAAAGGCCCAACTTACTTGTGTGTGAAGGAGAGTGTGTGTGAGTAGAGCCAAGGTAAAAGGTTGGAGTAGTTGCTAATATTATTCATTTGCAAACTTGAGTAGAAGGCTGACAAGAGTTGAGAAGAGAAGAAGAGTGATTGCTTGAAGGGTTGCCAAGTGAATTAGCAACATAGATGATAATGAAGGTCAGATAATGAATCAAAATGTGAGTCAAACTAAGATCCGTATATGCAAAGTGAGTTGAACTTGATAGATCAAACCTACTATTACTTTCTAACCATTGTAAATAGTATTTGACATCCTTTAATCAAGGTTGACCTAACAGTCATATGTAAATCCTTTAATCAAGGTTGACCAACTTACTAAAAATAATAAGCTTACATAAATAACAACAATGTTTCGAGATAGCCTTTATTGAATTTTTTTTTTTTTTTGGGGGGGAGATGCAACAGTGCCCTTACACCTAGGATGCTTTTCCACCGGACATGTGGGGTGATTTGAGAAGTGATCTTGTAACATCTCAAGTGTTCAAAGAAAATCCTAGATGGTTAACCTCCTCCCTTGTTAGCCATGATGAATCTTCACCATGCTTTCCTTTCCATTAAATTAGATTTTTTCATATGTCTTGTTTCTTCTGCTTCTACCAACACAAATGTCTAAAATGTATTCAATCTCTTTTGTAGCTGAAGTAGTATCTTGAATACTTCACTGCTCCTTTTGTGACCTCATCATCAACACCTCCTTTATGATACTTTTCCAGATCTTAAATGTTAAACATTGGTGAAATATGGATACTTCACTTGGAAATTCTACCTCAAAAGCACTTCTAGAATCATGCTTCTTCAATATCCTGCATGATCAAAACCTCTTCATCTTTAACTTATTATATGTACCCACTTGGAATTGCTCCTTTCTCAAATTAACCATGACTTCGTCTCCAATCTAAAATTCCTTATGCCTCCTCTCATAGCATAATTTAGTTGAGAATCATAAGTTGAACAATGCATATTAAGAGTTCCCAAAATGTTATTCAATTCCTCTTCAAAATTTTGCAAAATTAACATGTCATCAACAAAATGAGAGCTAAATAACAACCCTACTTTGATGAATGCATATTCCTTTAATAAGATTCATTTGATTAGCATTTTGAAGAAGGTGTCAAAAGCATCAACTATAATAACATATAGGAATGGAGATAAAGGACAACCTTGTCTTAGGGATCACTGTAACTAGCATGATCCTGATATAGTTTGATTAACAATGAGATGAGCATTACCATCTCTAAAAGGAATTTTAACCTATTTTTGGATGTTTGACCCAAAATCCATCCAATGAAGCATTTTCTTGAATGAAGCTCCAATGAATTTTAGTCCAAGATTTATTGAAGTCAAGCTTAGCTAGCAAAGCATTCTAGCCTGATTGTTGCATGCACTTAAAGGTTACCAAGCTAGTATTAAATTGTCAAAAATATATTTGCCTTTCATGGAGCCTAATTGTTTAGATCTAAGAATACCTTGTACAATAAGTTTGATTTTAATAGCCAATGCTTTAGTAGTGGTTTTATAGTAAGTATTTAAAAGAGTGATTGGACACAACCAACAATAATGTTTTCATTATTCTCATTAGTAACAAGTTTGATTAACTCTTTGTTGATGTTTGGGCCTAGACCATATGGAAATCATCTTTGATACAATTCCACATTGTTTGATAGAATTTGATAGGAACCCCATCAAAACCTAGGTTTGTGGTAGATTAAATATAAAATTGATGTCGAGCCAACAAAATCGAAATACAATTAGTTGTAAGGGATTTATCAAAAATGATTGGAGCAATGAAAACTTATTAGCAGGCTGATACATCTAAATTGAACCTCTAGGGAAGAATTTAGAACATTCTTAGATCGAATGACCAACTTGCTAAAAATAGTAAGGTTCCATAAATAACAACTATGTTTTGAGATAGCCTTTATTGAAAAATTAAAAATAATTTTTTTGGGAGATGCAAGACTACGCATACACCCAGGATGCTCCTCCATCAAACATGTGGGGTAATTTGAGAAGTGACCTTGTCACATCTAAAGTGTTCAAAGGAAAACCTGGATGGTTAACCTCCTTCCTTGTCAGCCATGATGAATCTTCACCATGCTTTCCTTTCAATTTGACTATATTTTTTTCATATGTCTTGTTTCTTGTGCTTCTACCAACATGAATGTCTAAAATGTATTCAATCTCTTTTGTAGTTGAAGTAGTATCTTGAATACTTCACTACACCTTTGTGACCTCGTCCTCAACACCTCCTTTATGATACTCTGCCAAATCTTAAATGTCCTAATTAGGTAAAAATAGGTTTTGAAAGGACTTGAAACCTTGTACATCAAATCTAAAGATATAACAACCAACAAATTCCCACCACAACGAACATCAAACAACAAGGGAGCTTAAGATTTAGATTTAGATTTAGAACCTCCCTTGTAGGACCATAGATTCTTATCTAGAGGAGGGATGGCAAACTTAGGTTTCTTACCTTTTACCATTGTCCATCTATCCTCTAGCTTAGTCGCATCATTCTACCAATCCCCAAAAGAAACAAAGGAATCCACATGGCAGACCGGAGAAGAAGTCTCATCTACAAAACAATCTCCCTAGGAGAGGACAATTTGGGCGAACCCAAATCTAAAACATTCAGTACTATAGGTCCAAAGACAACAAATAGTCCAGAAACAATAGATTGAAAAGGGTCATCATTCAGGACAGTAGGACCAATAGTTTGGGAAGCAACAACCTCCACCAAAACCAGATCTTAAATGTTAAACATTGGTGAAATATGAATATTTCACCTAGCAATTCTACCTCATAAGCATTTCTAGAATCATGCTTCTTCAATATCTTGCATGGTCAAAACCTCTTCATCTTTAACTTATTATATGTACCCACTAGGAATTGCAACTCTCTCAAATTAACCATGACTTTGTCT
The DNA here is from genome assembly GCA_028749045.1 of Cupressus sempervirens. Taxonomy (NCBI): domain Eukaryota; kingdom Viridiplantae; phylum Streptophyta; class Pinopsida; order Cupressales; family Cupressaceae; genus Cupressus; species Cupressus sempervirens. The sequence continues at coordinate 451,556,001 of CM053785.1, read as the reverse complement.
CCAATCTAAAACTCCTTATGCCTCCTTTTCTCATAGCATAATCTTATGTACCATAAGAGACTCAATCTTGTTATGTGTAATTGAGAACCAAAAGTTGAACAATGCATATTAAGAGTGCCCAAAATGTTATTCAGTTCCTCTTCAAAGTTTTGCAAAAATAACATGTCATCAACAAAATGTGAGCTAAATAACAACCCAACTATGATGAATGCATATTTTTGTAATAAGTTTCATTCGATTAGCATTTTGAAGAAGGTGTCAAAAGAATCAACTATAATAACATATACGAATGGAGATAAAGGAAAACCTTGTCTTAAGGATCATTGTAACTAGCATGATCTTGACATAGTCTGATTAACACTGAGATGAGCATTACCTTCTCTAAAAATAATTTTAACCTATAATTGGATGTTTGACCCAAAATCCATCCACTGAAGCATTTTCTTGAATGAAGCTCCAATGCATTCTATTCCAAGCTTTATTGAAGTCAAGCTTAGCTAGCAAAGCATTCTAGCCTAATTGTTGCATGCACTCAAGGGTTTCCCAAGCTAGTATTAAATTGTCAAAAATATATTTGCCTTTCATGAAGCCTATTTTTTTAGATCTAAGAACACCTTGTACAATAGGTTTGATTTTAATAGCCAATGCATTAGTAGTGATTTTATAGTAAGTATTTAAAAGAGTGATTGGACACAACCAACAATAATATTTTTATTATTCTCTTTAGTAACGAGTTTGATTAACTCTTTGTTGATGTTTGGGCATGGACCATATGGAAATCATCTCTGTTACAATTCCACATTGTTTGATAGAATTCAATAGGAATCCCATCAAAACCTAGCTTTGTGGTACTAGATCACATAGGAAAAGTAGCATAATTCATTTCATCCAAGGAAATGATATGATCCAAGAATTCATTGTAGCCAGGATCAATCTTGGAAGGGCTACAATTTTCCACACCGTCATCATATATTTGCTAGATGTCAGTCTAATTTTCCTTTCCCTTGAAAAAATCACAGAATATTTTTGAACATTAAAATTTCACTTGAGTCCATTTGCATCCATGATAGCATTGAGTCTCTATTTTCTTTGTTTATTGTTAAGATATTGAAAAAAAGAAATTAGATCTTCTATTTTGTTCCTTAATCCATTGTAGCCCAGCTTTGATTTTGATCCTTGGCCTTTATAGAAATTCAACTTGTGAAGCTGAGATTTAGATACAACAATAGTAGTTTGAATCTTTCCAATTTAGGAGCAATGCTTAGTTGTTTCTTTGCATTTTCTAGCTTTGAGTGAATAGATTTTTCTCTACGTTTACATTTCCATGTCAATTTCCTACTAAATGATCAAAGAAAATCACTAAATGAGATGGAGAAACACATCACCATTCAATCAAAGTCTATGCTTCATGTGGTTTAGAAATGGAATTCCAAATTCCAACTAAGGTTAAAACAGAGTCACAACTTTTGAGGTGGGAAATGTTAAGTTTGTAAGGATGGACTATGAGTAAGAGACATCAAATAAATGATGGGAAAATAATAAGATAAGGTGGTAGAATAGTTAATTCACACATAAGTACCCATGGGGTCTTCATTAAGATAAATATTATGAAATTCATATCATTTGTCCAACCTACAACTGTCTATCATTCTCAAGTCTACAATTGGACCATGTAAACCAATTATCAATGTGATTGGAAAGTTTATTGTGCCTAGGAAGTCTAATGATATAGTCTAATGAAAAAAAACCTCCACTATTGTTATTGGGATTAGTATAAAGGAAGGTTGCTTATTTCCAATGGTAGAAAGGGTAGTATTTGAATGCTCCATAGTTAGCTTGACTTCTTTAAGGAATACAATGTTAGGTCTCTATTTAAATAAACTATCTTTAAATTTAATTTTTCTTTGAGGGTAGGAAACCCCTCTCATATTTTATCACAAAACTTTAAAATTCATGATTAATGGGGTAAGGTGTTGTCATTCTCATTGAGCATCAAATATATTAGAGATCAAACCAATGGGTTCACTTTGTGGTGATCAAGATATTTGTCTTTGAGTCAATCAAAGATGAAATAAAAGACCTATTCACATTAATGTCTATTAAAGGAGATCTAGACCTTTGTTTGGGATTAGGAGGGGACAAGGACAATGTGCCAGGAGAATTCAATAAACATAGAGATGAAGTGGGTGTAGACACCTAAAAACTTTTAGAAAATAAAGTATTTTTATTTTCTGAAAAAGTCCTGATGACATCATCATTTATTAATTAATTATTTAATTAATTAATTAATTAATTTTTATGCCATTAAATCCCTTTATCTTAATTAAAAATATTTAATTAAGGAATCCCTCCCAAAAATGTTTAAATCTTATTTAAACATTATTTCTTTATTTATTAATTATTTAATTAATAAATTGACCAAAAAATCCAAAATAAATAAAAAATTTATTTTTTGCCCAAAACTTGGCCAATTTCCTTAAGACCACTAACCTCTTCCAAAATCTTCTAATCCTTCTTTAATTTTAATTAAAGGCTAATCCCATCATTTCCTACCCCTAATCCCAACTCAAAATATTTAATTAAGATTAAATATTAATCCTCATGTTTATTAAAAAAGTTTTAATAAATATCTCCTCAACCCAAACCCTTGAAATAAATAAAACTTTATTTATTTCCTAAAAATCTAATTTATCCTCATCCTAAGAAGTTCTAGACTCTTCTAGAAAGTCTTCATCCTCATCTTAGGAAATTCTAGACTATTCTAGAAAGTCTTTATCCTCATCCAAAGTCTAGACTCTTCTAGAAGATGTCTTTAAACCTAATCCTAATCCCCTCCTAACCTTGTCACATTCTCTAAACATGGGTTAAGAATTACTAACCCAAGCCAAAGTTAACAAATATCTCCTCCTTCACCCACCCTCATTAAATGCCATCCACTTGCCTATCCCTAAGCTAATCCTAAACCATCCTAATCCATCCTCTAATCATTTGCACAAGCCTAAGAAAGCTTAAAACCCTCCTAATCAAGTCCAAGTCGAAATTGCTCTCATCACCCTCAAAATATCTCAACCATAAAACTTTATGAAGTCCACTAGGTCATAAATGACTCTTACAAGCCCTTTTATTGCTCTTACAAGTCATTATGAGGGTCTTTATGAAGATTTTATCCCTTGAGCCTCCTTTGTTGACTCATCCTTCCCCTTTCCTCCACCCTCTCACCATGTGACATGTGTCACTCTTTGATTGGCTGTAAGGAAGCACAATCCATGTGCTCTCCTCTCATGCAATCTGAGCCCTCCATGAGCTTTTTCCCATCCTTGCATCTTAGCCCTCAATCCCTCAAGCCTCTTGCCTATAAATTGGATCCTTCCCCTTTGCAAAATAACACAATCCATGAAGTAAAGTCATAATGCCATTTTGAGAAGCCATTTTACATCAAAACCATACACTCACACCCAAATTCCAACTCCATTTGAAGCTCTTTTTGAAGCATAAAGCTTGAGCATACATCCTATCTATTTAGACAAAGCTACTCAACAAGAGAGCTTCTCATTGAGAGAGCCCATTAATGGCTCATATTCTCAATTGAGAGCTCATCTTAGTCTATCTTGAAGTTTATGAATTTTGTTTAGTTTGTAGAAGCTTTATTTAAATTTGGTTTCTATTAGCATACTAACATTGCTCATATACAGTGGGAATGTCCATGAGATGAGAGTTGGGATATAGAGGAAAGAAAATAGGGTTTGTTTCTCTTACTAATAGTTTTTCATTTATCTGTTATACTAATGGTATTTTTAAAAGAGAAGTATTCCTCCAAAACAACATCAACTGTAATATTTGTCTGAAATGACATGAATAGAAATGCTGACACAGACCCATGTGAATCAATTTGAAAAGATGAAGAATTTCATTAGGATGCTCATGGTTGCCTGCTTCTAGTTTGACTATCAGCTCCCTTATTGCATCCTCGTTCTCTTCTGCTTCAATTTCAAAGCAATCACTTTCGTAGCAGGTTGTCATAGAAGGAAAAATTAGATCAAAAGAATGGGACATAGAATTAATCAAGGGAAAGGGACAAAGGGGCTTCAAGGGTTGAAAGTGAACAGGGGATGAAATTAGTGACAAATCAGACAAAAGATTGTGAAGAAATAGGAGATCTATTCTTTTGGATAAGGCAGTCATGAATTAGATGGCCTCCTTAGAGGATCTTCTTGTTAGTAAAAGAAACATGCATTTGGGTTGTTTCAAATAAACTATTGGCTGATATAATTCGAATCTAGGACTTGCACTGCTTTAAAAAATCTAAATCTACTCCTTAAAAAAGAATCTTGAATGGACTTGTAGGCTAGATAATTTATTCAAGCATTTTTCCAAGTTGTTTCGTTGTCTTTAAGGTAATTTAAACTGAAGGCTAAATTTAAAAAGGGCAATTGCACCCACATAAGATAACGTCAACAAAAAAAGGTTAGTGAGAATGGAAGCCAAAGTTTCCAACTTGTAAATAACATGTTTTCCCACATAAACATCTTTATATTGTAATATTGATTGAGCATGTTCAACAAACTTGAATATACAAGAGATTTCAAAATCTCCTCATAGTTTGTAACTACATCCCCTATTCTCCCAATTAAGTTTTGTTTACTTATTAAAATCTAATTAAGTGGAGATTCCTCTTGAAGAAAAAACATTTCTAACTTAGTTTTCAGCTATGAAATCAATAATTTCATGAGATAATTAGCAGAGATTTGACTTGTAGTACCTTTTTCATGATTCACAAAAGGGACTTCATCATTTCTAGTTGTTTTACTATTTATGTCTCTTTCCCCACCCTAAACCTTAACCATAGTTGGTAAATAATTATGAGGTTCGAACGATGCACTTTTTTGTTGTTGTTGATGTTGCTAACTTGACTTTAGATTTCAATATCATTAAAGATTGAATTTGTAATTATCTTCAATTAGTCCTTTCTAGGATTTACTCTTTCTTCCCAATATATCAAGTGTTCTCTGGGATTTGGATCTAAAAGTATAAGGGACTATGTGATGATGTAATCTTAGTGAACCATGTTAGGAGTGTAGAGATAGAATCTCCTTGCAAATATATTATCAAATATATTTTGGAATCCTTATTATGGAAGATTAGTGCCCTTACTCCTTATGGCCATAAGATTAGTTTGGAAGATTAACAACTGCTATGTCTCTTAATCATAAAATTAATATCACAACCTTAAATATCTTTATGATTATAATGTATAGATCTTGAAATTTCTCAAATAGTATTTGGTGGTTATCGCCAACCCTTCTTTTGATGTACTATTTTTGATAAGTTATGTATTGTCACTAATATACAACTATATATTAACAAACAAACTATGTCACTCTAGTTCTTTTATCTTGCAAATCGTAACGTAAGAGAGTATGAGATAAAAATCTTCTTATTTGATTGCCATAATATGCCCTTGTGATTTGAAGGGATTTCATCTCTTCATGTTTGATGGGACACATCTTTCACCCATCGCTCCTCTTCATGAAAGATACCAATTAGCATAAGTGATGTTATTACAACTAATTGTTATCATTAGGGAGGCTCCCATTAATCATATAACCAATTATTGAATGTGTCATTTGTGTAATTTTTGCCCCTTAAAATGACGATCATTAGTGATGGTCATGACTATTCTTTTGACTAGCCAACTATTCCCTTAATTTGATTATTGTTGTCAATGTTATTAACATATGTTTAGCCTTAATCAATGTCATCGATTTCTCTAATCATTTATGACTTAGTTAATATACCAATCTATTTAACATGTCTTGATATGCCTCAGTTGGTCTTATTGACTTAGACACATGTTGTCATTGGTTGTTGCTCCTTTATGATTTTTTTGTCAACTAGCTACAACATGAGTTGTCTAGCCATAAGGGTTGACGATGTCTTGGTCATCAACATGTTAATTTAATCATTATTATAATGATATTGCTAGCAAACTTATTTTAGTGTGCAATGGGTACACTGAAGATAAGTTGAAGGGGGACATAAATTAGGAATTCAACATGAGTTGAAAGATGTGGTGTTGTTAATGTAAGGTAGACATTTAAATAATAAATTGTGAGTAGTAGTTATAAATTGTCCTTAATGTTATTCTCTTATAGTAATGATAACACATATGTGAACAATGTTTAGTAATAGGACTTATTAGGAATATTAAGTGTTTCTAGAGCTGATTTAGAACTAAAATTGTTTGCAAAAATGGGGCTATTTTTGTGCATCTCCAATATTAAACCAATTTTATGTTTTACAGAGAGAAATACCTAATAGATGTTTGGAGTAATATTTGTAGGGATCAAAAACTTGTGGAAAAGCATACAACAAGACAACATATGAGGACAAAAATAATCTCTCTCTCTCTCTCTCTCTCTCTCTCTCTCTCTCTCTCTCTCTCTCTCTCTATATATATATATATATATATATATATATATATATATATATATATATATCAATTTCTATTTGTATCTTCACCAATCTATCTCTCCTCTCCTCTCGCTCTCCCTTTCCCTCTCCCTCCCTCCCTCTCTCTCTCTCTCTCTCTCTCTCTCTCTCTCTCTCTCTCTCTCTCTCTCTCTCTCTCTCTCTCTACCAATCCATTTCTCTGCGTTTGAGAGGTGCAGCTCCCTTGTATTATGTAATTTGGATTTTAAAATAAAGATGTATTCAAATTTAGAAAGATATGAAGAAAGCTACTGAAAATGAATGCACCAAACGACTTTCAAGCCTTCCTAAATCAACTTCAATTGCTAACGAGAATGATCAAGAACTATGCTTGAAGGATAGCATTAGCTCGGTGATGATTCGATGATTTACTAACATTTACATCATACTGTGTAAACATTAATTACAACAAGAATCAACACCCAAATAGGAAAAGATAACACAAAATCCACTTCCTTTTATTTCTTTGCATCAAGAACATAAGAAATTTTGCTGATTACAAGAGCAAGAATTGTACGCAGTTTCTAAAAATTGTTTCTCTATCAAACTTCAACATAAGTGTCTCCTTATTTCCAAATCCAAAAAGTCTATTTTATAAAGTAAAATGATCCCTTATATAGATATTGAGATTAATAACTACTCCTCTAAGATTAATAACTACCTCCCAATTACGTAATTTGAAAGAGGTTAAGTAACTTAACTCAAAATGTAGCTTAAAACATGGACACTTAAAGGAAAGTGAAATGTCCCTTTCTCTGATTTTATATGATATTTCAAGCCTCTAATCAGATCTTTAAGATCAAACAACCAATATTTCAAAAATCCACCAATTTCTCAATAAACCCCAAATCGAGTATGCCGGAAATAGTGCCAAAAAACTTCACAGCTTCACATATTATTAATAAATTTGAAAATGGACATCTTTTATAGAAATTTCAGTGGCATAACAGCCTACAAAATGACATTTCCAGATCTGTATAACATTTACACAATAGCTCCCAAACGGAGGACCAAAACAATGCTCATCAAGCTCTCGAAAACAACACAAAATAGCCGGAAACACCACAAAAGCACTGATAATCTATCATAGAAGTATAATCATAACCAAGTACATATATTCAGCTCTATTTTAACATCTAAATTTTTGAAATACAGCAGCAACCCAAATTGATATGAAATACTCAACCAGAAACACCAAACTCTTACAAAAAAACACCCGAAAATCCACAAAACTGCACTGTTCAGCACAAAGGCAAACTCTGCATGAGCATGCACATGGAATGGCTTCAAAATCCCGTCCTTAGCCTTCCTGGAAACCTGCAAACTCTCGTTCTTGGGTCTCCTTCTCCACAGGTTTGGCAACCTCTGAAGAACAACAAAGCAATGCGCAAAAATCAAGTTCTGAAAATGAGCCCAAAATGCCTCCAAACCCCTTAAAAGAGGGCATAACCCTAACTCACATCCAAGAGGGGTTAATAAAACATATTTTAATAATAATTTTCATTTATTAGTCCATTAGCTTCCAAAGATTATCCCCTTTTTCTGAAACTTCACCTTTTTGGGCCTGCCTGTCTTAGCAAAGATTATTATTTTTAATTATTTGAAAAGGGGACATGACAAGTCCTCCCCTTCCAAATATTGCTTGTCCTCAAGCAATGGTTGAACAATAAACCAATCAATCCACCTGGATCCCAAATGTAGTCATGAACTATACTATTGTCAATTAACATAGGCTCCTGCAATATCCTCTGCAATATAACCAAGAGGAATCCATAATCCAACTGACAATTACAGCTCAACCAAACTCCAAAATCATAACTTCCACAATCAGAAAACCACGAGACACAAACTCTTAGAACATCAAAACCCAAGTAGAGTGGACAAATCAAATTGCCAACACAGTAAATACCATCAACGCATCCCACTGGCCTATACAAAATGTACAATCCAACTCTGCAACAATGGTGAATGCTCTCGAATGAAACTATACCAAGTATGGAAAATCCACACACTGTACAACTTCTACAGTCAATACAACTCTGTAGATCACCGGCCATTATCTCATAACCATAACTCTCATGCACCCCTGATGATGAAAAGCCATCACAAGATAAACAACAAGAAATGAAACCCAAACCAAATTTGCTTGCCATCAACTCCTCAACACAAGGATCAAATGCTAACTAATGTACATACCCTACAATATAATGTTGATAAAAAAAACCAACCTCAGTCAACAGCTCACCATGAACAAGTGATATAACCCACTGTGTCTGATCACCAGCTAAGTCAGGAGATGTCATAGCCAAAGGAGTAGAATCAATAACAACACCCGCTGAAGCATCACTCCAAAACTCCTACTCTAAGTCATGTATTATCAAGCTGTCAATTGCAAAACCTATCGCCATGTCGTGCCCATCACAACTCTCATCCCGAGGCGTCAAACTATCCCATAACTGATGATAAGCACTAGGAACCAAAATACATCTTTGTATAATCATCTCATCAACATGGTCATCAAAGGTGAATTGATGAGCATACCTCACAATGTAATGTTGATAGAATGCGCCAATCACAGTCAGTGGCTCAGACTGCAATCCAGATGTAGCTAACTGCAATCGATCACTAACCAGGTTGGAACTGACTACTACCTCTAAAGACATCACCAAGGGAGTAGTATTACTAGCTGGAACCATGCCAACTGTCAGCTCACCAACATCACACATGGTCTTTGATACAACATCTCTAGTCTTCGTGCCATTAGTACTAGAGGTCACCACCATGTCAGGCATACCACAACAATTTTCTGCAGCAACCAACTCAACTGAACTTGACTCTAGTGGGGATGAACCTGATATGCTAATGTTAGTATCAAGGATGGATGCATCCCCATCTCCACTGTCTTTGACAATCTCGACCATGGACATCCTCAAATCACTAGACACCATAGCTTGTGACTGTATAGAATTTGGTAAAGACTGTAGTTGCTCTAACTCCATGGTCACCTTAGCCAAATGAAACTGTGACTCCTTGAAAGCCAACTGTGTACTCTCAAGAATCTCAGAAGTCACCTCGAGTTGCTGAGTAAGCTCACTCACCTCATCTTCCTTGGCCAATAATGTGTCATATGTTGTACTCCCCCACTCCATAAGATAATCTCTGTCAGCTACCAATTGCATATAATTTTGTCTCAAAATCCGAATAGCCTCCCATAAAGAGTGGATCTCTGTCAAGGAAAGATAACTGCCTTCCCGCTCATCACTAGTAGGAGAACCCCATCCATAAATTGCTAACAACTGACGAGTAGCATTGAAATGTTGGCAAGCGATAGCAATGTCTTGCTCACTAACTCTCAACTGATTAGACACATGATGGCACTATCTAGACTGTCTCCTACAAACCTCCTCCGATGCATTGTCTAAAGGAATATCCTCAAAGTTACTAGTCTCTAGAGTATTACCATCCATATCCTATGAATCAAATCCAAAGCTCATATCAACATACGGAGTACCAAAAACTATAGCACTGCTATCCAACTCCTTTGTACCAAAAGAAATTGCCAAGGAAACTAAGTCTTCAAAACTGCCTACTGCATCCTCTTGGATGTCATCAATGCCAATATGATCCTGGGACTCATTTGTACACACTGCCAAATATGAAAGATCATCAACACATTCCAGCAAGTATGGTTGACTGGATATATGAACAAAGCCCAACACCGGTGTATAAAAACTAATACCAACATCAGACAAGCTGCTAGCACAAGAAAAGACAACACCGTGCAATTTGCTAATCAAATCCATGATAGCACCCAAACAAACACTGCTACCAAAAAGTGTTAAAGATCTCCAGTCAACTGAATCCCAAACGCCAATATAACAATCTCGAGTCCATATCCGTAAACTAGAATCAGCTGGTAACTCAAACAAACTCCTCACCTGAGTAATATGACCAATACCAACTAACTCCACATACCTGTCATGATGAGATAATGAAGTCACAATACTGTCTTTGTTCACTTTCGGCTGGCTGGACAAATCATGTGAAGTACTACCAGCCTCAACCTCATGTGAAGAAGCATCTAATTGTGCCTGGTACTCTTTCTCAACAAAGTCATGAATGCTCAATGTCTGCTCATCTCTATCAGGTATCTCACCATCATGCACAACAACATCCTCATAATCATCATCTAAACCCACTACCTCCTGTGGTAGAGTAGAAACTGAGACCTCTACCTGGCTATAAGCTAGTTTCTCAAACTCCTCATGCAAGTTCTTGGTAATTGTGTCATCTGCCCTGTGAGAAAATCTGCCAAATAAAAATCTAGTCAACTTATCCACCTTAGCTGGGTCGGACAAGATGTCATTCATCATACGGTGGTGCTCAACCAACTGTTCAGACATGTCATGGCTTATTTTTCTAAGTTTATCTCGAATGTCTAAATAACCATCCTTTCTACTATTCTGACTCTGGATATCAATTGTCCAAGATCGTGTCCTCTGAGACTCTGTACTATACCTATCCATTCTAGATAAAGTAGAATGTAACCCCAATAGGTTATAACTTCTTCAAACACCAAGAACTAACATGCAAATGATTAGAAGTAGCATGCAACCATAGATTTTGACATGCAGCTGATTTGAAGCAACATGCAACCACCAAATTCACCAAGAACTAACATGCAAATGATTAAAAATAGCATGCAACCATAGATTTTGACATGCAACTGATTAGAAGCAACATGCAACCACCAAATTCACCAAGAACTAACATGCAAATGATTAGAAGTAGCATGCAACTATAAATTTTGACATGCAGCTAATTAGAAGCAACATGCAACCATAAATTAAGACATGCAAGATTTGGATAGTTCTCAAAACTGACATGCAAACTTCTACAAACCCTTAGGCTGGCAAGATCATAGCTCTGATACCATTGAAATGTCCCTTTCTTTGATTTTATATGATATTTCAAGCCTCTAATCAAATCTTTAAGATCAAACAACCAATATTTCAAAAATTCACCAATTTCTCAATAAACCCCAAATCGGGTATGCCGGAAATAGTGCCAAAAAACTTCACAGCTTCACATATTATTAATAAATTTGAAAATGGACATCTTTTATAGAAATTTCAGCGGCATAACAGCCTACAAAATGACATTCCAGATCTGTATAACATTTACACAATAGCTCCCAAGCAGAGGACCAAAACAATGCTCATCGAGCTCCCGAAAACAACACAAAATAGTCGGAAACACCACAAAAGCACTAATAATCTATCATAGAAGTATAATCATAACCAAGTACATATATTCAGCTCTATTTTAACATCTAAAATTTTGAAATACAACAGCAACCCAAACTGATATGAAATACTCAACCGGAAACACCAAACTCTTACAAAAAAACACTCGAAAATCCACAAAACTGCACTGTTCAGCACAAAGGCAAACTCTGCATGAGCATGCACATGGAATGGCTTCAAACTCCCGTCCTTAGCTTTCCTGAAAATCTGCAAACTCTCGTTCTTGGGTCTCCTTCTCCACAGGTTTGGCAGCCTCTGAAGAACAACAAAGCAATGTGCAAAAATCAAGTTCTGGAAATGAGCCCAAAATGCCTCCAAACCCTTTAAAAGATGGCATAACCCTAAGTCACGTCCAAGAGGGGTTAATAAAACATATTTTAATAATAATTTTCATTTATTAGTCCATTAGCTTCCAAAGATTATCCCCTTTTTCTGAAACTTCACCTTTTTGGACCTGCCTGCCTTAGCAAAGATTATTATTTTTAATTATTTGGAAAGAGGACATGACAGAAAGAAAGGTGAATAATTGATACCAATTCTCTATTTGATCTTTGGATCATTCATTATGATGACATCATTTTGTCAATGGACAAATTTCACCATTCCTCTACGAACCAAGCATTGGGAATTTATAAAGCATTTCCAATCTGACAACATCCACAACCAAGACAAACAGTATTCAACATGTCTTTGTGTAGCCATTCGGTCAAGTAGTTGCTTTGCCTCCGTTTCTTCAAAATTTGTTTTGTTATGTATCCATGCGGCTGCACAAGATTAGTAGCTTTTGTATAAACAAATACATCTCCTCAATGTTCTAATGGAAGTGTTTCAACCATGAAACCTCGGTACTATGTGAGATGATGTTCACAAAGTCCTCGAATCTAATGACATTATTACTAACAATTCACATGTTCTTTTGATGCTTCCACCTTTTATATGCATAGTTTAGAGAAGGCTTCATAGATTCGAGGATCACTAGAAGTTGTTCATAGATTTTATTTTGTGCATTTTCTGCAATCATTTTGCTCGGCTCAGAGGCATCCATTTGAAGCACTGTGAGTTTGTGAAGGTGATAGTTTTGTTCTCATTCATGTCACTTCTCTTAGTTGATCTGCTATGGAATTGTAACTTTCATCAGATGATAGATCTCTGTGTAATTCTGTAGAATCAATATCAAGTTACACCTAGTCTCCACACCTTGCATTTATGATTGGGCATTTAATCAAATAGTTCTGGAGAGAGCTTGCTACACACTTCGGCATCTCAAAAACATGTGTTTCGTAATACGATGTTGTCTGACTGATGATGGATATAGAAACTTCAGAAATGTCACTCCACCTTGCATATGCTCTCATGTTTTTTGCACATGTTATAGAGACATCTCTTTGGACATAGTTAATAGCTTCCATGCTCGCTGTCTGTCTCGCCATCTCTGTATTTGGATTGGGCATTTAGTCAAACATATAACATGTTGCCTTCCCTACGCATTCCTAGTGCTCGCGATCTCTCAGAGATGCTTTTGATTATATTCTGATTGTAAACATGTATTCTGTGTTTTTCCAGCGCTCCTTTCCAAACCATGTGCCTTGAATATATGTTCATACATGGTGTTTGCATGACATATCTTCCTAAAGACAATACAATTTCAACTGTATATACATGAGAGATTCAAATTTAAATCGAGTAGATTTCATTTAACCGTGCTATCTCTGCCATTCATTCGGCCAAACACTTATTGTGCCCTATCTTTGGAAGCTTTCGGCCAAACTTACTGTGGATATGAGTAATAAATCAACCATAACTATTCATTCCTCTGACCCTTTCTCTTATTGGCCGAACCTGAAGTCTGAGAGGAGATTGGTGATGGCACGCAACACCTTCAAACCTGTATCTGTCGTGGGTTGGACTATTTCTTTTAACACCATAATGATCTGCACTTGTATATCACAAATTCTCCATCGAATCCCTTCAAGCAATATCTTTAAACCATTGATTATGTTCCTTCGTGACTGATATGCATTTTTCTATCTTGCACCTGCCTTTGAGATGATCCAGCTCTCAACTCTTATTCTTTATTTACTCAGAAGGAGTTTAATAACGGTATCAAAATATGTGTTTTGAACTCCAATCTTAATCTTTTTGGATGAGAGGTTAACATTAATATGTGTTTCAGAAATTTATCTTAACCAATATACATGTTTTGGAATCCGAACCTTAACTTCTTTTAATGGTTAATGATTGAGTGCAAAATGTGTATTTTGGTCCCTTACTAGTATTAACCTAGATAACTTGAGACTCGGGAACAGGAATTCAGGAATTCAAAAGCAAAAACGAGTTGGGAAGGATCCGAAGATATTTAAAGGGTAAAATTGCTATTAATGTTAACAATTATATTTTTAGCTTAAATTTGACAACCATTTGAATGTCATATTTTCAATATTTATTTTAAACATGATATACTTTTCAAAATAATTTAATAAGCACCACATAAAAATAAAAATAAAAATATTAGTTCCTAAAGTTATAAGTTTTAAAGATAGTTTTTTTAGAATTAAAATAAAAAACTGAAGGGGCTTCCCCCCCCCCACCACCAATAGAATTGAGTCCCTAGGGGTCTTTTATGCATGGGTCGTATATAACAGATTTGTGTTTTCACTTCTTATAGTTTATCCAAAAACAAGAATGTACATACAATGAAATATAAATATTTTTGGATGTAATGAATTCAATTTTAAGTATTTTATAATTGATATTATTGATATTTCTTTAGATATATTATTTAAAATATCTATACTAGTTATATGTAAATTAAATGTTTTATCTTCAATTTAATTTCAATATATTGCTATGTTAAACCTGAATTTTTAAGAGTTCCAAGCTGTCAAGACTAATTTCAATTGTAAAATCTCTTCAGAAGAGAACTTGTAGTAGTATTTAATAAATGTAATAATTATAAGAAAGTGGATGTCTTTTCAAAGACCTCTTGGTTTAATGAGGTAATTGTATATAATAAATATGACGTTTTTGTCCCAATCTATATTGGGTTTCCTTCCCCATTATCTTCCCCATTACATGCACTTAAATGTGGGGCAAAAAAGATTGATATTAAATTCTTAAAGAATTAATAGGAAAGACAATTGCCTTTTACCGAGCAAATTTTTTTTTTAAAAATATGAGAAAGAAATGTGGGTATGTCTATAAAATATAAAATAGAATTGTAAACATATATTTATTAATTATTTTATAAATAATTTATATTTTATTTTAATAATTATATACATATTCTAAATTTTATTTTGAAATATTAATTTAGAGCAATAAACAAAATATAAATATTGAAGTGGTAATTTGCGTAGTACTAAATGGAGCTTGGTTAATTGGGCAACTGTTTGTAGGCCTAAAAAGGAGGGTGGTCTTGGTCTTCGATCTGCTCTATTGAGTAGTCAAGCTTTGGCTGCTAAACTTTATTGGCGATGTTGCTCTGGACAACATCAACTTTGGGCTCGTATTATCACTCATAAATATTTTCATGGTGCTGATCCTTGCTCTGTTTCTGCACTTCCTCTTGAAGGTCGTGGCTCAATGGTTTGGCATACTTTGAAGACAGGTGCGATGTTGGTAAAGAGGGGTCTGTTTTGGATATGTAAAGGAGGTTCTCAGGCTTTGTTCTGGTCTGATGCTTGGGATGGATTCCCTTCCATTTTATCCATATGCCCTCATCTTCAGCCTCTTTGTGACTCTTTTCTTGCCGCTGGATGGGATAATGTGGCTCATTACAAGACTCCTTATCAATTGGGACCTGTTGTTGGTTACAGATGGAAGCATTCTTCTGATTGGCCTCCTGGAGGTATAGACATGGATCGTCAAGAGCTTTCTCAAATTCTGGCCTCTAGAGAGTGTTCTTCTTTGCTTGGTCCAGATGTTTTGGCTTGGGGCGGTACCTTGTCTGGTAAATATCGTGTCTCTGCTGGGTATCAGGAGATAACTAGACAATTATTTGGGGATGCTGAGGTCCCTTGGTGGAAGCAAGTTTGGAATAAAGTTTCTTGGCCCAAGTGCAATTTTTTCATGTGGCTAGTGGCTCACAACCGTTGTCTTACCTGGGATAATCTTTGTAAACATGGATTTCAGGGCCCCTCTTATTGTGTTTTGTGTGGTAATGGAGAGGAGTCTATCTCCCATCTATTCTTCCATTGCTCCTATTCTACTCAGATATGGCACCTTTGGTGGAGCGCTTGGGGTTGCTCTTGTCGACATGCTTCCTCTTTGCTTGAGTTCTGGGCCTGCTTGGGTACTGCTCCCTCCAAGTCTTCTTTTCTCCATGCTACTTGGATTGCTGGCCCATCTTTCATGCTTTGGCATATCTGGTTGGAGAGGAATCGTTGCATATTCCAAGATGTTCGGCTTGGTGTTTTGCATCTTTGGTGGAAAATATCACATTCTCTTCAGGAAACTATTCTGGTGAAGTGTGAGCTTGATGGGGGTATGGATCCGGTTGATCTTGCTATCTGTAATCGCCTCAATTTTCATCTGCAGGATGGGGCTGCAGCTCATAGGTTTCCTTCTATGTCCAAGCAGCTTCACCATCAAAGGAAGGGTCAGGTTAACCGGGATGGGCACTGGACTCCTCCTCCCTGTGGAGTTCTGAAAATTAACACTGATGGTTCTTCCCGTCGGAATCCTAGTCCGGCTGGTATTGGCGGAGCATCTCGTTGTAGTTCTGGGGATGTTAAATTTTTCTTCTCAGTTCATAAGGGTGATTATACTAACAATCCCATGGAAGCTCAGGCTATTTTATATGCTGTGGAACAATGTTGTTTGCGGGGATGGAGTAAGATTATCTGTGAGTCTGATTCCCAGGTGGTGGTGAACATGCTTTCTTCGCAAGAGCTTGAGGATGTTAGTTGGCAGCTGGCCACTGTTGTTAAGCAGATTCTTTTCTTCTCTTCCTCTTTTCAGTTCATTAGGTTCACGTATATTCCTCGTGAATGGAATAGAACTACTGATTGTTTAGCCAAATGGGCATCTAGTCATGATCCAGGTTGGAATATTAGGGATAGGAGGCAACTGTCCTTTGAGATGGTGCAAGAATTTGATGATCTTGTTGCTCAGGATCGAGCTCCTTGTTGAGCTCTCCTTTTTGTATTCCTTTCTGTCTTAATAAATTTTTACCCCTCTTTTTGCATAAATATTGAAGTCCCTCTTCGCACAATATAAATTAAGAAAATACTTTAATGCTCCCACAAACTTAGAAGAAAAAAAGTGGTGGCTCAAAAATAATTTTTCACTTGGCATAACAGAAGATCAGGGTTCTGCCACATAGCCAAAAAAACTAGACAGTTTCATTTATAGAGGGGGTCTAAGCACTTTCACTTTATCTTGTAATGTTATCATACTACCTAATGCATGATCAAATCACTTTTCGATTAGGTTAGAAATAAGAGATCTAAATAAAACATCTAGGAATCATTTTAAATGTGAGAAAATGTGGTTCTTAAATGATAATTTAAAAAATATATATAAAGCAATGGTGGCTTGAGCGTAAAGTTGAAGGGTCAAAATATTTTGTTTTGTTGCAAACTTGAAATTGATAAAAGAAAAAAATAATAAAATGGAATAATGAGTACTTTAACAAAATATTTTCAAAAAAATTAGATAATGAAGAGGAACTAAAGAAGTTCAAGGAAGAAATTATAAAAGTAGGAATGGATAATGATAAATATATTAGGGGAAAAGAACTTTTAGCAAAATAAGAAAGCATCCTAGCTAAAGAAGAAATGTATTGGACACGGAAATTACATGAAACATGGCTAATAAAAGGAGATAATACAAAAAAAATCACAACAACACTCTTAACATAAGAAACAGTAATAGAATTACAAAAATCAAGGAAAACGATGGAAATGAAACATAATCCAATCCAAATAGCAAAAGTTTTCATTAAATATTACACTAATATTTTAATTAATTTTGAATCATCTGATCTAATAGCTTAGATCAAGATGAAAAAGTAAAATTCCTAAATTATTAACAATAGAAGATAACAAATATCCAACTAAGAAATTTAAAAAGCTCATTTTGACCCCAATCTAGATAAATCTTTGGGGTTGGATGACTTTCAAGCCTTTTTCTTTTAAAAATGTTGGGATATTTTAGGCTATTATTGGAGGCTATTGAGGCAACTAGAAATTTAGGATCTCTCCTAGCTGAGATAAATAATAACTTTTTCGCATTAATGCCAAAGAAATTAGAACACGAGGAACCAATAGACTTTAGGATCATAGAATTATGTAACACCATCTATAAAATCCTTTCTAAAGCATTAGAAAATAGAATGAAAATAGTACTACTACCTAAACTAACTTCTGAAGAACAAATTGGTTTCATTCCGAGTAGGTCAATCATTCATGGTATAATTATTATCCAAGAGCTAACACATTCAACTCAAATCTATAAGGAAACGTGTATGCCAATGAAGTTAGACATTCATAAGGCTTATGATAAAGTAGATTGGAGATTTTAGTGTCAAACTATGGAAGCCTTTAGCTTCTCACACCAATGGATCAATTCAATATACAACTATATCTCAACTCCCAAAAAATCCCTCATAAATAGCTTGCCAAAAGGTTTTTGTAGCATTTCTAGAGGTATTAGGCAAGGAGGCCCAATATTTCCTTTCCTCATTATCATAATGGTTGAAGCATTTGGCATAGCCATAAAAAAGACTCAATTACATGGAAAAATTAGAGGAATCACAATAACAAAGAAAGTCCCTAAAATAACTCATCAACAATTCACAGATGATACCATCATTCGCAGAGAAAGTACGATGAAAGGGGCTTGTAACTTTAAACAAATAATTAAAACTTATTTGGAAGCATCAGGACAAAAAGTAAATTTTGAGAAATCAAAGATTTTCTTTCTCAATACTCCTCCTGAAATAGAAAGAAATATTTGTAATACAAAGGGATACAGAAGAGGAACTTTTCCCTGTAAATATCTTGGCATTCAATTGGAAAAAGGTACCAAAGAAAGTAAAACATGGAATATTATATCAAAAAACTATACAAAAAGATGGGAAGTTGGAAAGGGAAATGGCTAGCTAAAGCTGGAAGAACAACCATGATTAAAACAATATTATCTATCATTCCAACATACCAAATGTTATGCCTTCCCCTCTGAAAGGGAGTAAAAGGAAACTTAGACAACAAGTTAAGAAATTTCTTCTAGTAAGGCACTGAAGAGAAGAAGAAACAAGCATTGATCAAGTGGGAAAATAAATGCAGACCTAAAAATACAAAGGTTTATAGATAAAGAACTCGATCTGGCAAAATGAAGCTCTAGAAGAAAAACTAATTTGGAGAATGTGTCAAAAACACAATAGCAAATGGGCAAAAAAATTATTTCACAAATATTTGAATAGGTTGAATCCTTTATCTTTGTTTCAAACTAGAAACCTACCTAAAGGGTCAAGAACCTAGAATTTCATGTTGTAATGCTGTCCCCTTATATCTAATTCTCTTACTTGGGACATTGGTCAAGGTGAGGGTGCTTTATTTTGGGAAGATTCATGGGTTGGGTTTACTCCTCTCGGTAGCCTTAACTTGCTTGCTAATATTAAAATTACTCTAACAAATCTTTGGGGTTATCATGTTAGTGACTACAAACAAATTATTAATGATGACCAACATGGAGGTTAGAAGTGGAAATCGATTGAAGAAACAAATCTGTCAACTCAGGAAAACAAATTTATGAAGAATTTCTTGAAAATAGATAAATTAATCACAAATCTGGGAGAGATAAATTAATATGAGGTGCCTCAGAGAGAGGGAAATATAGTGTTAAAAGAGGATATTAAATGATAATTACCTCTCATTAATGGGAAAAGATAGACGTTCCCCTCAATCTTTGTTGGGATGCAACATGTCTCCCAATGCATGAATCTTTCCTTGGCCTGCTTTGCAAAAGGGAATCCTTACGACTGATAGGTTTACCAAGATGGGCTTTGAGAGGCCCTTTAGTTGTTCTTTATGTGAAAATAAATCTGAGATGGTTGAGCATTTACTGTTCCTTTGCACATTTGCTAGAAAATGTTGGGAATAGTTACATCAAAAGCTTAACTAGTCAACGAATTTTCGTGTTCTTAATAATTGGCCCAAACATGGGAATTCCAAAGTTTACAGTTATTTATGGAAAATTTCTCCATCCGTAGTTCTATTGGAAATATAGGAATAGAAGATTTTTTGGCAAACAAAATTATAGGCTTAACCTCCTTTCTTAGTAAAGTGGGGGCATGTACTATAGAGGTAGAAAATAATAACTTCAAAAATACTCATAAGAAAGAAGGCTCTTTCTCTAAGTGGGATGCATAAATGTGCAAAAATTGGTTTAATCTTATTAACCCGCCTTTAATCTATTGTAAAGAAAATAACCAAGTCAGAGTAGATTGCAAATGGGAACCCCCTTTAGTAGGTTGGGAAAAACTTAATTTTGATGGTCTTTCAAGAGGCAATCCAGGACCTATTGGATTAGGATGTATTATACATTCCAACAAAGGTTCTTGGATGATTAAACATTCCAAGCCCTCAGGGGTACTCTCTAATAATCTAGCAGAATTAGAGGCCTTGATCGAAGGTCTACAACTTAGCTTGGAAATGGACATTAGAAGGTTAGTCATTCAAGGGGATTCACAAATTATACTAAACGCATTAAGAAAAAAGGAATACTCCTTGTTGGATATTAAACCCTAAACTTGAAAACATTTTAATGATAGTTAAGCAATTTGAAGAATTTGGTATCAAACATGTATCTTGAGAAGGAAATAAAAAATCAAATATATTAGCCAACAAAGGAGCAGGTGATGACGATTCTCTCCTAAACAATAATTAAGTTATTCAAAATTTATAACCTTAAAATAATAATCAGAGATACATTTATTAATCAATTCAAAAATCTAATATTTAGGTACAATAATACATTCGATGGTTACTCTTCCTAAACCAATCACCGAACTAAGATATTAATCAAGGATAGGTCATACCTACCAAGATAAAATTAAGGATAGTAAAAAGGTTAAAATACTTTCTCTAATAATTGATGTGACCTTGTATAATTAAATTTTTCAATTGGTTAATCTAACAATGATTTTGATCAAGAAGTAATGTTTGCAGGATTTTTTACGAAGACAAGCAAGAAAATATGTAACAATAACGGGAAGTCACAATCATAAAAAATAAATACCAAAATTATGAAGGTCATTATCAAAGAAGAATGCAATATGGGAACTCTTAACGATGCAAATAGGGGAATACCCCTAAATTATTCATGAACTCTATAAATAGATTAAGAAACTCCGAAAGAATGATGTAATTAATTAATTAAAGGTTTTAACTTAAGCCTTTAATTGAACTATATATATATAGAGAGAGAGAGAATGGGGGGGGGAATATGAAAAACTATCAAAAAGAATGTTTCTTACGGTAAAGAGATTTATGCAATATGGGTTGTACCAACTAGAACAATGAAAATGGATGGTCAAAATTTCTGCAATGGGAAGCCTAGATTAATTAGCTGATAGACTATTATATGTGAGCATTTCATCTAAACCTATCCAACGCTTGAAAAAAAGTAATGGTTTTTTTTTGGGTGGTTTACATATTTCAATAAATGCAATATCTAGGGAAATCAAAGTTTGATCAGATTGCAATCTTTTTGCAATAAAGGTGAGATCTTGCACGGTACATGTGTGATCAGCTATAAATAGCTATATTATCAAGATCGTTCTTCACCTTGTTGTTCAGGGCAAGATCAAGGGCCAGAGTTTCAAACGTGGACAGATGCTTGAACCCCACCGAACTCCACCTTGCTTGGCTCTCATTGTTACTGAAAAGCTTCCTCTCCTGACTCCTCTGCATATTTCGAAATGTGGTCGATATACGGAGCTAGGATCTTTGCTTTGTCTTTCCTCAAAACTTTCAGGACGTATTTTCTCTCCATGCTTCTTCCTCCCCTATTTTTCTCTTTGTGCTTCTTCTTCCCCTATCTCTGCCACTCCCCTATTTTTCCTTTGTTT
The DNA here is from genome assembly GCA_028749045.1 of Cupressus sempervirens. NCBI lineage: Eukaryota > Viridiplantae > Streptophyta > Pinopsida > Cupressales > Cupressaceae > Cupressus > Cupressus sempervirens. The sequence continues at coordinate 451,534,134 of CM053785.1, read as the reverse complement.
TGAGCTGGTACATCCACCATACTTAGATCCCCATGAATTCGTCTTTGATTGTGTGCTCAGATGGGAGATTGAAGGCTGGTTTGTTTATTCGATTGGGGCAAGAGATTGAGACTCTTGGAGCGCTTGCTATTGCTTCAAGGCTGCTAAGATAGAGTCCCACGGAGAAGTATATCTCGTTGGAAGATCCCATGGAGGATTCTTCAAATTCGGAGATCTCTATGTGGGCGTATGCACTCAGATTGTCTCTATAGAGCTTCCAGAGATTGTAGAGTTGGCAGAGATAGGAAGGGATGCCATTGGATTGCAGGGACATCAAACCCATCATCGACCATAGCATTGTTCTGTCTGGTTCCATCTCTGCAAGAAGACTCGATTGCAGGTCTCTGAAAATTTGCTCATTTTTTCTTGTGAAACTATATGTTTGATAAAATTTATATTTTATTTTGTGTAATGGGCTCTTACATTGTCCACTTATTATTATTATTTAATTTTGGTGGAATGCTTGTGTTTGAAATTGGGATCTTACATCATTCATTCATTATGATTATTATTTGATTTTTTTTGGTAGAATGACTATGTTTCATTTCTCTGACATCTCATTCTTTCATCTTGTGGTTAGTTGTCTTTTGTTGTGATCTTGAAGACTACAGATTTATTATGACTTCCTACCTCTCTCCTACAACAATGAACTTTGAAAAAGGTTTGAAAGGGAAGGAGCTATCTAGAAAACAAAAGAGGTTTCATTAAAAAAAATTAAGCTCAAGAAAGTTGTTCTGAAAATACAATCAAAGGATAAGCAATAATAAGTGGGCAACACATAATAGAAGATAACAATTGGTAATTATCACAACTATATAGAAAAGGGACCTCTAATTGATGAAACAAGAGACAATTCATTAAATATTTTATTCTTCTGATCAATTTTAGTGGTAATTTTCTGTCCAACAAAAGGAAAAATAATAATTACAAAGCATGGACAAGTAATTGTCTGTCTTTTATTCTACATATTAACTTCAAAAAGTTTGTTTATTAAGGTGTCCAAGAGCTACAGTTCCTGAAACATTAATCACAGTACGCATTTTTCAGCCACTTATGCTGATCTAGAAACTATGAAATATTCAAACATCATAAAAAAGAGACAAAGATACCTTGGAGATATCACTTGAGTTGAAACTCTAGCATATGTGAGTAAAAACTCGGTGCTTAAAAATGGCTTACAAGAGGCTTTCGACAAAGTTATGACAATGTGCTTAACTACTCATAAAACCAATCAAAGTCTCCTAGATGAGCTATCTATCCTCCAAACTTCTATGACAATCATAAACATGACAAAATATAATGCAAAATAACATTAAACAGCTCTCTACCAAGAAAATTAAGACTACACAAATCAAATTTGACCTTCAAGAGGTTATAAATATACTTGCCTGCCATAGGAAGTTGGAATAACTGTCCAAAAGGAAGAGTAGGGGAAAAAATTGAGAATCCAGAATAAGCATTTGCATCCATGATCTAGACCTATATAGGTAACTGTCCTAATGATGCATACCTACATACTATGATGTTATAAACAAACCAATGCTACTAAAGTGTACTTGTAGCTATTGGGGAAAATGGGCTAGGTAAAGGGGCTAGGTCCTAGCATTGGTGCTACATGATCACATTGTGTGGGCACCAAATGATGTAATAATTAATTAATTAGAATAATTGAAAAATGCATGATAAATAAATAGTTGGGGAATTATTTATGAGACATTTGATATTAATTTAATTAATACAAATTTTCTACTTGAGATAATTAATATGTTAGATGTATTCTTTAGAGCTAGAATTTAAATTACATAATTGTTTTATTTCATTATTGGAAACTGTGAATTGTTTATTAAATGTGAATTGAGTGCAAATCAAATAGACATACTCATAATGAGATTTTAAAATTAAATAATTTCATTTAGTTCATTATCAGAGACAAAAATGATTATTATTTTAATGGGGAATGTGTAGCAGGAAGGATCTAATTATTAAAGTACTAGGTAGATAAGTTTTCCCAGGGATTAAGGAAAAATATGCTTAAGTTTTGGGAAGCTTTAAGGGCATAGAGGAAGCTACTATTCAGTTAAGCATTGGAAAGAAAGTAGAAGATGGATCTTTTGCCTTTTTTTCCATTACTATATTGGAATTTGGGAGGATAGAAGAAAGGATTGCAGATTGAAGGATTGAAGATTGCTAATGCCCTTGTGGAATTCTATTGAAGGAGTACATTTTGTTTGAAGCTTCATCAAGATTGCAAGGATTGGACAGAGGGTTCTTGCCATGGAAAGCTTTAAGATTACAGTTGAATTTATGATAAATGAATACACAAAGTTTGTGATTGTGCATTTTCTTGTTTAAATAGGCAGAATTCAATATAGATAGTTTTCTTGAGGAATTAGATTGTGTGTAATTTTTTTAATCAACATTTTGGATCATACTCCATGATACATCATCAAACTAAGAAAAGAGTGCAAGGAATGGGCAAAAGCAAAATTGTGGAATTTAGATAGCTGCAGAAGGCCAATTTCTTAATATTCAAACGTACTGCCAAAGTGTATGCATGATTACCGCATTGCATCATTTAGTTTACACACATGCCATTAGGTACTAAAGTTTGATATCATCAATAGTTTTGTTGTATTAGAAGTTTGACTGTTTTTGCCGCTTGTGGAACTACTGATGACATCGCACTTTAGTACATATTACATTGTCATTAATGTGATCTTGGATGACATAGTAACCTATGATACAATAATCTCATTCATTTGTGTATGACAATTTATAGGTCAATGAAGACCACTGCTTTGAGCAGAACATAGATGTTTGAATTTCTTAATGTTCAAATGTGTCATCAAAGTGTATGTATGATTACCACAGTGCAACATTTGGTTTACTCACATGCCATTATGTACTAAAGTGTGATATCATCAATAGTTCCACATGAAGCAATAAAATTAAAACTTATATACATTATTACATTGTCATGCAAGTGATCTTGCATGACATAGAGGCATATGATGCAAAACATAGCCTAATAATTTCATTTATTTGTATAAAACACTTAATAGGTCACCACTGCTTTGAGCAGAACAAAGGTGTTTGAATTTCTTAATGGCCAATTTGTTAATGTTCAAATGTATCATCGTAGTATATGTATGAATAACACACAACAACATTTGGTTTACTCACATGCCATTATGTACTAAAGTGTGATATCATTATTATTAATGTATAGTAAGGTTTGGAGTAGTTGAGTTCTCCTCTCATTTTGTTCCATAAAGGCTCAGGTTGCTCTTTCTTTGTGTTCCCTAAATGCTCTCAACTTGTTCACTCACTTTTTTGATTTGAGTAGGTTAATATTTGTAATAGGTTTACTTATTTCTCTCTCTAATGCCCTTTAAGCTCTTTGGCTTGATTGGGCTAGAACAAGGGGGTACCTCCCACATGTTAAAAACAAAATGTAAATCACTATATGACAACAAGTTTATTATTAAATTATTATGTTTAATTTTTAATAAATTAACTATTTTTCAAATAGTTATGAAATGATTTAATGTTTTATATAAATATAAATTATTTAAATGTATTTTTTATAGCTTAGTAAATATATCTGTGTATTTTTTTTAAAATAAAGTCTAAATTGTTAAAAATATATATTAATTAAAATTTATGTATTATGACAATTATATTTTATTTTCTATTTGAAAATTCTTTTTAAAAAATATTTTAAAATGGGCTATAATTATCTCTATCTTTTATTTTCATTAGATTTTGTGTCGGTTGTGTTTCTTTTGTGCTTTGTTGTTTGTTGTCTATTTGTTGTCCTTTCTTGGTTGGCTTTTGTTCATTGGTTGGCCCTATCTTTTTTGGGTCTTGTAGTACTCCGTGGACTTAATGTTTTAATCTTCAAAGTACCCTTGTACAGGGTTTTAGAGGTCCTTGAAAACCTATTTTCTTAATAAAAAACCTTTACCATAAAGCATTTTTTATTATGTGAAATTTATATGTAATCTTCTAAACATTTGTTTCTCTTCAAATTGTGGTTGTCGTTCTGTTTCTCTATTCTTGTTTCTTACAACATAGGATTAATAATTTTGATTCAAAAGCTACACAGTCAAATCATGATAACACTATTAAAAAAGTTTTGTTTTTCTAAAAGAAGCCAGAGTTCTTTTTCACACAAAATAATATTACTGGAAAATGCGCATCCTCAATAATTCTTTACTCATCTTCCTCAATCTTCCTTCTCCTTTGTAAGATTTTCCTCAAGCTTTAGTACCATGTAAGAATTTTCCTAAGGCAATGGGTGTAATGCCAAGATCTAAAAGCTCAATTGATAACACAAGAGAGATAGGAAAAACGATATAATCAATTAAATTAAGTCAACAATGATCTACAGTCCAATGCTCAATAGCCTAATGATTTACAACATTGATATGCCTGAATATATAGGCAATGTATGATAACTAGGACATATGCAAGTCATAACCTATCAACTACACAAGGTATAATCACATATACGCCAAAGGTAGATCATCCTCTATTTTACAACAAATTACTTTGAACAATGCGAGGATGATAATGAGATAGGAGCACTAAAAGTGGATCTCACACACAAAGTAGTATGAGTTGACAACCAACTCCATCTAGAGCGGATTTCTCCAACACCATGTCTAAAACGAGGTGTTGGCCACGTCAAACAAGGCTGGGTAAAGCTAAAGAAAAAATCAATAACCTTTCAAAGATATTTTCACACTTTTGCTCTGGCTCTTGACTGATAATCCACATTGTAGCCCTTTAATAGTAAAAAGTTTCAATGTTTAGCACTACTAATGACTTGGACCTCATGGTTGAACTCCTCTTCCACTCTTTTCCTAAAGTCCTTCAAATCTCTTCAAAACAATTTTCCTTCTGTCGGCCAGAGTGCCTCTATACACTATACCGACACTCCCCTCACTTGAGTATGCAAGGTGCTGAAAGGATAGTGTTTGAATAGTAAATTGACTATTGAGTAAATCAATATTGGTATTTTCACCATCTTCAACTAAGTGATATATGGATTTTTGTTTTATCAGTTACCACCATCTTTTCAATTTTAGATCATTGAGTATAATTTGAGATGTCTATTGAGTATATAAACTATGATTAGAATAGACACATGAATGAAATTATTGTTTTGTTTGACTATTATTTTGAATCCTATAGTTTTTAGACCATTTTCATTGTGATTTAAAGTGATTGAACATGTAACAGTAGGTAGTTTTTATAGTACACCAAGAATTTAGAATGTTGTTAGTGGTAGTAATTTCAAGTTTCTTCCTACGTAGGTTAAGGGTTAAAGTTGTTTAAAACAAACAGAAATAAATTGCGTTGAATTATAGATGTAATAAAAGAATAGAGATTTGGTTGCAACAAAAGGCTAAAAAATCTTAGCACATATAATAAATTACGTGTAATGTGTAATTACTTACATTATAGCGGAACATGGGATGCATCTTGCATTTTCTTATGCAAAGACCTAGCTTCATCTGCCTCCACTACACAAAGGTCAATCATTACGTTAAAAACCCATTAACCATGTGCATCTAGCTTGGAAGGACTTGGAAGGAATTTTCATGGTGAAGAGCCTCTTTGTAGTCCATAGATGAATTAAGTCTACCATCTATTAAAATTTTCAAGAAACGTGACAAAGTAGAGGAAATCTATTCTCATAATTGAAGAGAGAGATCCATAACTGGAGTGAAGACACTAAAAAATGCACTTTCTAACTCTAGCATGATTGCCAAAGAAACTATAATCATTTTGGGCCCATTACAAAGCCAACCACCATTGTTGAGGGCCACTCTTTCTAGCCATGGTGGTAGGAAAATCCACACACATCTCATCAAAAGGGATTTTCCTGCACCCCCATTTCATGGATGACCAATCTATAGTGTTTTTCGTCCTCTAGTAATAGTCTTTGGAACTTACTGACCTTTACATTTGGACAAAAATCTAGCAATAGTAATTGTGCACAAATGTTCTACTAAAAGTGTACAAATTGGTCAATTAGCAATCAAAAAGTTAAAAAATGATGATTTCTTAAATACTCTTATAAAATTAATACTTGGGGATCAATTCTATGTAGAGCATGCGAGAATTACGCATTCTCTTCCCCAAAACTGATTGGTAGACTTTGACATTTATATTGTTGGTATTTTAATTGGTAAATAGATAATAATAAAAGTACTTTATATAAAAATATACAAACAAAAGTGGATTATTTAGGATGTCACATTTCAGTTATAATTAAATATTATACTATATTTTTTAATATTAATGTCAAAATGTATATTTCCTATTTTTTCTCATTGTTTTAAGCTTTTTTTGTTCATTTTTTCTTTCTAATGCATTGATACGTGTCAAACATAACAATCAAGTGAAGAAAGTAAAGTACTAAGTTTTTTTAGTTTTTTTAATTGTTCTCTATGGTAGCTATTTAGGTTACGAATTCTATAGGAATATTTCCAATATTAAAAATAGTTTATAAAATACATCATGAAAACCAAATTTATATCCATCCATAGTATTAGCAAAAAAACTAAACTATGAGAAGTTCCATCAGAGTTTAGTTAGCTATAGTAAAATTATACATGTATTATATCGCATTAAAATATAATAATTAATAGTCCTAAGCCTACTAAGATTAAAACAGAGCCCTTGTCATCAATAATCCCAAGGCCCTATGATGTTATTACTTCCTTCAAGTTGATCAATTTCATATGTACCCAAGGGTAGTTCAATATCTTAAGCAACTTGTGTTTCCTAATTAGAAGCATCTTTTTGTTTAGGTACTCTATTTTTTGCACCTATAGATCAACTTTAGTAACGTATCTATCCTTCAACACCTATTCCAAGGCTTGGAGTTCATCTTTATCTAACATATCTTTATATGCACTAAATAAATGGGTAGAAATAACATCATATTTGTAGAGGAGTATAACACCAATTGAATACTGATAGCAATATTACAATTTGATTTGCTATGGAAAATATGTCCTACTTATCAATTAAAGAGATTTTAAGGGCTTTCTAATCAATGGTTGATAAGGCACAATACTTGGAGAAGGTTTTACAAATGGAGTTGCAAGCATAGTCAATTTAACTATGGGAGAAAATGCATAGTTAAGTACACTCGAGCTAGAGTAGAATTGGGATGGTTGATCTTCTAAGAAGTCCCAGTGATTATATTAAATGTTTAACACAAAATATATGTGGGCAACCTTCTTATCTCCACTTGCACCTTTTGTCACTATCGGCGTACCCCTTGCTCCTTCGGGTGCAAGTGCTAGTTATTATTATTTGTTAAATGGGAAGCCTAGATTAATTATTAGTATTTGTTAAGCGAGGGTAGATTCCAACCCAAGACCTCCCACATGAGAGGCTCACGAGTTGCCATTGTGTTGTAGACTTTTGCCTGGAAAAAAGAACATTATTCTTTAGATTTTTTTTAAATGTTTATAATTTATCTTGATTTTATATAATTAGAAATCATGAACTAAATCTATAAAAAAATTAACAATCTAAAACTCAAGTATAACATAAAATATGGACAAGATCCTACAAAACAATAATTGTGAGTCTCTTATGTGGGAGGTCTTGGAAGCCTATTACTTATCATATATATATATATATATATATATATATATATATATTTTTTTTTTTTTTTTTTTTTTTTTTTGATACCAAAAATTTATCAATTAAATTTATTGAAACAATTTAAATAGTCTTGTGCACTACTATGTGCACTATTACATTTAATAAAATTACATAGTATAATTTTAATCTATAAATGAAAAAACTTGAATCTTATATTTATAATTCAAACATCAAAATTTTAACATTTGAATTTTTTTAATGTAAAACATATTTATAATAGTAAGTATATTTTAAATGATAACTATAGTTTCATTAAAAGTAATTATACTTATTATAAAAATAATATAAATTCACATGATGTCTATGTGCATAGTTTATAAAATAAATTTCCCCAAAAACGGTCCACTTTTTCTAGCTAGCCAAATTATACATAATTAGTTTTTTCAACATATTTAGTTAAGAAAATTACATGTATACTTTAGTTAATGTAAATAGTTTTAAATCATAAAACATTATGACTTTTGATTGGTTGCAACTAATATATTTAATCACTAGTTATGTTGTTGCAGAATTCAAAATATATGGTGTTGTATTATTATGGTTTTTTTCGGTGAAACTTTATATTTATATTAATAATAAAAACTAGTTCAAAATGGGCTCCAAGAAAAACTCTATCATTGCCTCATACAAAAAAGGAATGCAAAAGAAAAGATATTATATTATGAGAGACTATTAAATTATAGTATTATGTTAACAATTATAGTACTATATTTTATTATTATTATTGTTACTATATTAATAATAGTTTGACTATTGTTATGTTAATAATGTTAAAAATATATAGGATCTCTAATAGATAAACAATTACAAATATGTGTTTTAAATTTTGAATCAAATAAGCAGAATAAATTTACTTATCTTTTTGTATTTGAAGCAGGTTCTTTGAATTCTTTCTTCCTTAGCACTGATTGCTTTTACTGGATCACTGTAAGAAAAATATTGTGAATGATAATGGCAATAATATTATAACATGAGTATAACTTTGCAGGTACTTGTATGTTTTTGTTGTATATGTTCGCTGCAGATTGTGTGATCCAAATATATACATAATGAACAATCATGACTCCGAAGAGTCATGCCCCTACGTGGCCCAAGGGCCACGTAGGGACATGCCTCTTCGGAGGCATGTTTATCCTAACACATAACTATTCATAGTTTTGTTTACCTGATAACACTAGGCTTAATTATGATGATATAAATTGCATCAAAACACGGGTTGGAGACCCAACATAAGAAAGCATGCTTAATGCAAATTAACGCCCCGACAATATCATCAATTGGGAATAACAAAAGGTTAGTGTTAATCTTAGTTACGGGTAACATGAAACCCGACAGTGATATCCGCTATGTATAATGTGAAATCCTACAGCAAGGTCTATCATGGATAATATGAAGTTTGACCACTCAAGTCGGTCAATCATAATGCATATTTTACTGTCATAATATATATATATATATATATATATAACAGAGGTGTATGTATATGTAAATGTATGCATACATTAGTATGAATACATGTACATATAGATATGCCTCTGTCATGTATATTAGACAGTGATGCATGCATACTTCTTAGAAATGAAAGATATATATCAGAGTCAGAATACAAATTGCTTATATCTCTGAAATAATAACATCATAGAAGATTTAGATTTACTTCTCCTGACGCTAAAACATCAACACTCCCTCTTTAGCAAGGGAGAAGAAACAAAACATTAGTCAGAGTCATATAAGCAATACTGCATGAACAGTAATTGATCTCTACTTGCACTTAAGCAATGTCTAGAGATAACACACACAACCTCTACTTGCACTTAAGCAATGTCTAGAGGTAACACACATATCCTCTACTTGCACTTAAGCAATGTCTAGAGGTAGGCCAAGAATAATCTCTACTTGCACTTAAGCAATGAATAGAGAAGTCCAAAAATAATCTCTACTTGCACTTAAGCAATGTCTAAAGAAGCCCAAAATAATCTCTACTTGCACTTAAGCAATGTCTAAAGAAGCCCAAAAATAATCTCTACTTGCACTTAAGTAATGTCTAAAGAAGCCCAAAAAATAATCAACTATTTACAAGATCATCACCTTGTAAATAATTCTAGATTACTGAATATGTCTATGAAAGATCATCACCTTTCATTACACATAAAATAGAAGAAACAAATAATCAATTCTTTTATTTTAAAATATTTCCATTACAAATAATCATACCAAGTCTTTCCCTGAAATATTTCAATTTCACCTTAGCAAGAGGTTTGGTAAAAATATCAACTGTTTGATCATTTGTACATATATACTCCAATTGTATAACTCCTCGATTAACCATATCTCTGATGTAATGGAATGGAATTTCAATATGTTTAGACCGATTGTGAAACACAGGATTAGAAGAAAGCTTAATACAACTTTGATTATCACAATGAATCACGGTGGGCTTCAATGGTCTTTTGAAGAGATTAGAGAGCAACTTTCGGAGCCATATCGCTTCTCTAGTGCAAAGGGAGGATGCAATGTACTCAGCTTCAGTAGAACTTAAGGCCACAAAAGTTTTTTTTCGACTAGTCTAAGAGATCATACCAGATCCAAGATTGAAACAGTATCCGAAAGTACTCTTGCACTCAATAGAACTTCCAGCCCAATCAGAATCAGAGTATCCAGATAGCTCAAGATTAACTTTGTCATATTTGATTCCCATTCCAATAGTACCTTTTAGATACCTCATTATGTATTTAGTTGCCTGCAAATGTATCTTCTTAGGTGTGCACATGAACTGACTCAAGGTATGAGTTGCATAACAAATGTCAGGACGAGTATTAACCAGGTACATTAAGGATCCAATAATCTGCCTGTAATAAGTAGGATCCACATCTTCAAATTCATTCATATCATCCTTTAGTTTGTGTAAGTTTATCTCCATAGGTGTAGCAGCTGGTTTGCATTCCATCATACCAAACTTGGATAATATGTCAATTGTGTATTTTCCTTGATTTAGTATAATACAGTTGTCTAGCTGCCAAATTTCTAACCCTAAAAAATAGTGAAGTAACCCCAGATCCTTCATTTCAAATTCAACAGAGAGATCTTGTTTACATTTTTCTATCATGTGTTCATCACCTAAGATTAGTAGATCGTCAACATATAATACAAAGATAACCATATCATCACCTTCTGTTTTGAAGCATAGATTAGGATCGGCTTCATTCTTAGCAAACCCTAATTTTAGTAAATAGTGATCTATTCTTTCATACCAGGCTCTAGGAGCCTGTTTAAGGCCATGAAGTGCCTTCTTTAATTTACAAACATGAGTCTGGCAATCAAAGACACTGAACCCTTCTGGCTGTTCAACATAAACTTCTTGTTCAATCTTTCCATTGAAAAATGTGGTTTTGACATCCATTTGATGTACTTTCCATCCTTTAGATGGAGCAATAGCCAGAATAGTTCTGACTGAAGTATATATGGCAATGGGTGCAAAAGTCTCATCATAATCGATGCCCTCCTTTTGGGAGAAACCTCGAGCCACAAATCTTGCCTTGTATTTTTCAATACTTCCATTTGCAGCGTGTTTGATCTTGAACAACCATTTGGAAGAAACAACAGATTTGTTTTTAGGTCTTGGTACAATGTCCCAAACATCATTTTTCAATATTGAATTATATTCCTCAATCATGGCTTCCTTCCAAGATTGATGTGAGAGTGCTTCCTTAACATTGTTAGGTTCAGATTTAATGAGTTCAGATAACAAAGCAACATAACAGGATTGATTTCTAGTTCTTTTGTTTTCTTGAATTATATCATCTAGTTCAACTTGATTTTCAGCTAACATCTTTCTGGCCCAAAGGGGTCTCCTTTTATTGTTAAGGTTGATGTCATCAGATTCAGTATGATTTGACATAGAAGAGATGTCAGAATTTTGCATTTGCAGCGTGTTTGATCTTGAACAACCATTTGGAAGAAACAACAGATTTGTTTTTAGGTCTTGGTACAATGTCCCAAACATCATTTTTCAATATTGAATTATATTCCTCAATCATGGCTTCCTTCCAAGATTGATGTGAGAGTGCTTCCATTTGCAGCATGTTTGATCTTAAACAACCATTTGGAAGAAACAACAGATTTATTTTTAGGTCTTGGTACAATGTCCCAAACATCATTTTTCAATATTGAATTATATTCCTCAATCATGGCTTCCTTCCAAGATTGATGTGAGAGTGCTTCCTTAACATTGTTAGGTTCAAATTTAATGAGTTCAGATAACAGAGCAACATAACAGGATTGATTTCTAGTTCTTTTGTTTTCCTGAATTATATCATCTGGTTCAACTTGATTTTTAGCTAACATCTTTCTGGCCCAAAGGGGTCTCGTTTTATTGTTAAGGTTGATGTCATCAGATTCAGTATGATTTGACATAGAAGAGATGTTAGAATTTTCTTCCCTCTCATTGATCTTCTTCTGAAATAGATTCATCATTATTTGAAGTCTTGAAGGTAGTGTCTTCGAATATGACATCTCTACTAATCTCAATAGTTCTTTGTCCATGAATGTAGATTTTGTATCCTTTTGAAGTTTCACTATAACCAATGAATATCCCCTTTTTCCCAAAAGGCTCTAATTTGGTTCTCTTTTCTTTGGCAATGTGAATGTAGACTAGACATCCGAAAATTTGTAGATGACTTAAGTCTGGTTTAACTCTGGTAAATGCTTCTTCAGGAGTGATGTTTTCCAATATAGAGTGAGGACAACGATTTTGAATATAGACTGCAGTATTGGAAGCTTCATCGCAAAAGGAATAATGGAGGTTTTGATCATGTAGCATGGCCCTGGCTAACTCAACAATGGATCTATTTTTTCTTTCAGCTATTCCATTCTGTTGAGGATTATAAGGTGCAGAATACTCCCTCTTAATCCCAATAGAAATACAGAAATTTTTTAAAATATCAAAAGTGAATTCACCCCCATTATTGGACCTAAGGGTTTTGATCTTTTGTCCTGATTGATTTTCGACTAGGGCTTTAAACTCTTTAAACTTGGATAAGACTTCAGAAGACTCCTTTTGTTTTAGAAAATAAATCCAAGTTCTCCTAGAGTAGTAATCAATGAAAATTACATAAAATTGACATCCATTTAGAGAGGGAATTGACATAGGACCACAAAGATCTGTATGAATCAACTCAAGTATGTTTTTAGATTTATGAACACTAATTGGAAATGAGTGTTTAGTGTTTTTCCTAAGGCACAACTTTTACAAATACTTGAGTGATCAGAATTAAGATTTGGAAGACCTTTTACAATTTTACTTATAGATGCTAAAGCTCGAAAATTAAGGTGTCCTAATCTTCTATGCCAAATTTCAATGGAGTTTGTCTTATTTTTACTAAGAGTTAGGTTTAGTTATGGGTTTTGAAAATTACATAGCTTATAAAGACTCTCATTCCTAACCCCTATGGTTATAGCTTTCTTGATAGATGAGTTCTTAGTCCAGGATAGGACTTTATTTCCTTGAAATGCAATGTGGTACCCTTGATCAACAAGTCCAGAGATCGAGACAAGATTTATTTTGATCCCAGGCACATAAAGGACGTTCTTTAGTTGCAGAGTAATATCAAAATTTCGTTGAATAGAACATGTACCAATGCCTTTAATTGGATGAGAAGAGTTGTCTCCAATAGTAACCTCTTCTAATTCATGATTTGAGAGAGTCTCAAACTTGTCTCTAAATCCAGAGATATGGCGAGAAGCTCCACTATCTAGGATCCAGGTGTTGTGATTAGAGTTTAACTCACTTGAGAGAGCTACTATGAATGGATAATTTTCTTTGTCTGATTTTTCATTATTCTCTACTTTAACTTCTGCCAATGCTGCTTGAATTTTCTGTTTTTCAAGACATACATAGTAGGAATGACCAAGCTTATCACATTTAAAGCATTTTACTTTGGACCAGTCTCTATGTTTATGAGATTTATTATTTTTAATGTTTCCCTTCTTGTTGTGATTGAACTTTCTTTTCTTGTTTGATTTGGAGTACAAAGCTTACGTGTCATTATCTTGATTTGAATTTAAACCTCTAGATGCTAATCTGGACTCCTCTTGAGTGCATTCATTCTTCAATTGATCAAATTTTAGAAGTTCGGGACGAGAGCTTAAACCTCTTGTGTTTGTTGTGCTTGTTCTTTCTTTTTTGGACACAGTTTGGTGCTCCGTTTGTCTGCTTTTTTCTTGTTGTAAGCTTTCAGTCCCATAGACCCACGTTGTGGTCTTTTGTTGGACATTAATAAATTTATCTTATCTTATCTTATCTAAGGGCAATCATACTCAATTCCTTATCATCTATTTGATTTTGCATAGTAGCCAATTGATCCTTTAATTCAGAGATTCTAAGGAAGTAAGATGTAATGGATTCTCCATTTTTCATTTTCATGTATAGAAGATCTTGTTTCAAAGTAAGCAATCTGCTTTTATTGTTAATTTCAAATGTACTTTGAATTGTAGAGAACATATCAAATGCAATTTTGAGATTTGCTATAGAAGGAAGAATATGATCTTTAACTGAATCTATGATTATTTCCATTGCCTTATTATTGTGTCTTTTCCATGTTGTTTTCTCAGATTCGTTTCCAGGCATAGGTGAATTAGTTTCAATATAGTTTTCCAATTCCATCTCCCTTAGAATTATTAAAAGCCTGATTTTCCAAGATGAAAAATTTGAAGCTCCATCTAATCTATCTTCAATTCTTACATGGTTCACCATCTTTTAATGCTCTTTTAAAACTTTTATTTTCCTTTTAAGTTAGACTCAAAAATTAATATTTGCAATGGTTTTCTTATCAGTACTACTCTGATACCATGTTAATAATATATAGGATCTCTGATAGATAAACAATTACAAATATGTGTTTTAAATTTTGAATCAAATAAGCAGAATAACTTTACTTATTTTTTTGTATTTGAAGCAGGTTCTTTGAATTCTTTCTTCCTCAGCACTGATTTCTTTTACTGGATCACTATAAGAAAAATATTGTGAATGATAATGGCAATAATATTATAACATGAGTATAACTCTACAGGTACTTGTATGTTTTTGTTGTATATGTTCACTACAGATTGTGTGATCCAAATATATACATAATGAACAGTCATGACTTTGAAGAGTCATGCCCCTACATGGCCCTTGGGCCACGTAGGGACATGCCTCTTTGGAGGCATGTTTATCTTAACACATAACTATTCATAGTTTTGTTTACCCGATAACACGGGGCTTAATTACAATGATATAAATTGCATCAAAACACGAGTTGGAGACCCGACATAAGAAAGCATGCTTAATGTAGATTAACGCCTAGACAATATCATCAGTCAAGAATAACAAAATGTCAGTGTTAATCTTAGTTACGGGTAACATGAAACCCGACAGTGATATCTGCTATGTATAATGTAAAATCTGACAGCAAGGTCTGTCATGGATAATATGAAGTTCGACCACTCAAGTCGGTCGATCATAATGCATATTTTACTGTCATAATTTATATATATATATATATATACACACACACACACACATAGCAAAGGTGTATGTATATGTACATGTATGCATACATTAGTATGAATACATGTATGTATAGATATGCCTCTATCATGTATATCAGACAGTGATGCATGCATACTTCTTAGAAATGAAAGATAGATATCAGAGTCAGAATACAAATTGCTTATATCTCTGAAATAATAACATCATAGAAGATTCAGATTTACTTCTCCTGACACTAAAACATCAACAAATAATAGGTTGACTATTATTATTAATGTTACAATCTTATTATTAGTATTAATGTTCCAATATTATAATCATTATTTATTATTACTAGGTTCTACTAAGGGAGGGGTCATGACAAAATCCCTTTCTCTTTTTCAATTCTCTTTTGGATCCAAATCAATTGATTTTGTTGAAAAAGAACAAACCATAGAACCTCCTCTTCCATGCACTTTTTGACATTTGCACTCTTCAAAGGCTTTGTTCCTCATTTATTCAACTATTTACTATCATCATTACTACTTCTTGTGTTTGATAAAAAAACCTTTGTTATAGGTGTGTCTTGACAAAGGTTTCCTTCATCTACCATTCTCCCAATTCTCTTTGAGGAGATTAATGAAAGGAGTTTTGGATTGAATGAATGAATGGAAGATTTCAATAACGCCCATGAGGCCAAAACAAACTATAGGACCCCTAAGTAGTGCACACCCTAAGAATGGGGTGCCAAGGTATTAAGCACTTTTTAACCTCTTCTTTAGATCTCTTCTTTGGTAATGTATTTTGATCACATGTTTTGTTGTTTTGTTTAGCTATGCTTCTTCAAGTAGGGTCCATAAATTGCCTACTTTAAGATATCCACATAGTTGCAATGGATGTCATTATCTGTCAGGCACTCCATCATAAAATGCCACTTTGTCTCTATTGCACCCATATTGCAAAATAGAAATATACTTTCTTCCCATTCTTCGATAAGTATCAACCTTCTACTTGCTTCACACCTCAAATGATGACAACTAGTCTTAAGTTGGGCTATGGTCATTTTTGGTCTCCATTTGATATTTGTTCCTATGTATGATTTTTCCTCATGGTCTCTTGTGTGATTAAATTCTTTGATATAGTAGGCTTTTCTACGTCCATGTTCTTTTGCCCATATGGTATTCTTAAGTTTTCCCCCATAAACGTGTTTATATCCTCATTGGTTCTAGGCATTTTTTATGTTAACCTTATTTTTTCATCTATTTGTCATTTTGATTGATCCACATGCTCTTTCTTCTATCTAGATTTTTCTTTGTAATCAATTTAAGCCAGCAGTGTTGTTCCATACTTTGTGTTTTCTTTAAGTAGCTTAACAACCAGACCATTAGCGATACCTCTAATGAGAGATTGCATGTTTCTAGCAATAAGATATCATAAGGATGATCATTTTTAGTTTTGAGGCTTCTTATAATAAGAAGTTTTTGAGTTTGTTTTACTTGCCTCCATTTCTAATCTAACATGTTGTTGCCCCAAATTTCACATTCTTAAAAGTATCATCGAGGTGACCAACAAACAGTAAAAACATCTTCTTAGTTTTCCAATCTCATAACCTTGCATTCGTACATTTGTTTTGTAAGGAATATAGTGTTTCCCAACCCCCTTGAATTATTTTTGTGTTACATGTTCTCAACTGAGCTTCTTGTGAAAATTGATTCCCAAATATTGGTATTCACTCTCTCGTCCTTATAATGGATCATACTCTAAATGTACACACAATCTGAGCCAAAAACATAATTCAATAAATTATATTTCACTTTACCTCATAAGTATATCTTAACTAATTATATAAAGATTATTAAAATGAATAATAAAACTATTATTATATTATTTAGATTAATGAAGTTAATATATTATTATATTATTTAGATATTATTATAATTTATGAAAATTAATTTTTCACAAATGTTGAAGAATAATAAATGATTATTATAAAAAGGTGAAAATGAGAAAAATGATTATTATAATTAATAATAATGTTAAAAATATATAATAGATTACATATGCACATACATATAAACAACCACCTTTTAAGTTGTCAAACACTCCACACAAAAATTAGTGTGCCAACACAATGATCCAACAAGGAGAGTTTGAATTGGGGTTTTAAACCTTAGTGGCGGCCTCACCAACAAAGAGTTTCAACTAATGCTCAAAATGAGTCACCCCAACATAATATATTAATAATATAGAATTGTTTTGAAATTATTAAAGAAATAAATATATAAACATACAAAATTATAATACATATTTATAATAGTTGTGATAAGTATTATAATAATTATTAATACAAATATAAGCCAAAGTTCTTAAAACAAATAATCCAAAAAATTATTGAAACTTTAAAGAATACTAAAAAAATAACTCATTCTCATCTATAACATCCAACAAAGCAAAACAAATAAGCATGCAAGGGTTTAATTAATTTTATTGTTTCGAATCATGTCAAAAATATTGGACTAGTGTTGTTATCCACCTAAACAAAATTAGCGATATCAATAATCCATTGAATTATCATACCATTATCCCTGGAAGACTTTTTGGAAGCAAAGTGAAATGCTGAATTAGTGGCTGGTCAACTAAAGGGTAAACAAAATTGAAGGACACTTTGTTCCTAGACTAAAACAGTCCACCATTGATCACGACATTACCCTTAGATTCTTGATTGAAAAATATGGGACATTTAGAGTGATGAGGCTCTATGTCGCTTCATAGACCTTAAAGAAGCCTTTGACATGCCCAAGGCAAGTTGTTGAACACAATGAAGGAAATAGAGATCCAAATGAATTTAGAGTTCTTGTCCATAGGTTCAATGAGAAGGTTAGTGCTAAAGTCAAAACAAGTGAGGGAATGTTGAAGTGCTTTGGCAAGATACTAGCATTAAACTAGGTGTCCACTTTCCTCGACTTTCTTTGGGCTATATATTGGTAAGTTGGAAATGTGGTTTGACAAGGTTGGAGGGGAGGGAGTTTCATTTTCTAAGTATGTATTTAAGTTACTATTATATGTGAATTGTCTTATTTTAATTGTTAAAACAACTCATAATCGAAGAAAACCCTTCAGGGTAATTTAAACCTTTTGTCAAGAGATTGGAATGCAAGTGAGCACTAGCAAAACCAAAATAATGATTTTCTCTATGGAGAGAAAAACAAAAAAAAACAAAAAAACAAAAGACAAATTAACTCTCTTTTTGAAGGCAACCTATCAAAGTAGTGGAAGAATACAAATATCTTAGGCTTGATTTTAACAAGCAGCTTAGTTGGAATGGAATTAATCAAAAGAATGTTTTTGAGCTTGCTTATGACCCCGACTTTTCTCTGCAAGTGTGAAATTTGGGGCAGCAACATGTCAAATCAGAATGGAGGTGGGTGGAAAGAATCTGAAGCATAAAATCATTAGTAGTCTCAAATTTAAAACACCTAATTCTATACAAAAATTCATTAGCTGAAATTGGTTCTTTCCCTTTGGAAGCATCAATAATGGTCTGGTTTGCTAATTTAATTGAAAAAAAGGTTCAAAGTATGGGATACCACAGTTAGCCTGGGCTAATTATGGAGGAAAAGATAATAAGAAGAAAGAGCATAAATGGATGAAGTAATGGGATATGACCAAATACTAAGGCAGTAAAAAAAGTACGTGAGAAAACTTTGGTAACAACATATGGACAAAACAAATAGAGCAAAAAAAAAATTATATATCAAAGGTTTAAACCCACATGGACCGATGAGGAAAAAGATTACACGAGTAAATATTAAATGGATAATACTTCAAGGAGTAAGAAAAACATGACAATTTTGTAACTAGGGGGCAGTGGAGACAAAATGACACTTGGTAATGGAGTGCTCAATGTACAAAGCACGAATACTAGTTAAAATTACACCTTGAAAATGTCAATTTAAGCACCTTGTTTGAGGAGACAAGGCACGACCCAAATTGCTAACTTTTTAATGAAAATTTACAGGTCTAATCTAGTGAGAAGTTTAAAAACTCTACAAGGCTTTTGTACCAAGGGGACCAGCTACTCTTATGCCCCATAGACTACTTCAGCATCATGGACATTATAAAAATTCTTTCACTTCAAGGCTAATCATTCTACATAGAAAGTTCTTAACATCAATTCGTTTTTGACAATCATAATGGGTCATAGGTTATGCTTATACCTTTCCTAAAATGCCACTAGTTCAATAAATTGCATTGTGTGAACTTCTCAGTATTGGGTACTCTTATCACTATGCCTATGAATATGTTAGTTCAGGATTTTTCTCAGAGTCACCATCTTTTTTTTAGTTTTGGTTCACCCCTATTTTCAAATGGTTATTTTGAACCATTGGTTTTGCCAAGTGTCAAATGCAATTTGAGGTCCAGAAACCCCTTTTTTAGTTGTCCATCCACGAGCCTTGTCCTTTCCATCCCCCAAAGCCTATTGTTGACCGCGTCTAATCCTCAATTTTCCTTTATAAACATAGTGACTAAGGTCATGTTTTGAGTTTTGATTTTCTTTAATAACTCTTTAACTTTTTGTACCGTTTGAACTAAGTCCAAAAGGTTCAACACTTCAACTCATTTTTTGGTCTTCATGCAATATTATTGATGGGCTCTAGCCTTACGTGCCACGGAGTTCAACTCTCAGAAGATGCGCTATAAATTGACACCTCATCACATCTGACACACTCGTGTGTGACTTCATCATTTATGAAGAGGTAGCAAATTGGAGTAAGGCAATCATTAAATATCATGCCGAGATTTATTTTTAAAGGGCAAAAGTGGAAATTTGGCACATGCAGAGGTAACATACCAATTAAGTTGCTTTATATTTAATAACAAGTGCAGTCTTGTCACATCATCCTATTCCTGCGACATGTGTAATTCATTATGTCCTTCCCATGATTAATGCTTTATCTTTGTTGTGGAGTATATTTGAGTAAGATTTCCCTTTTTCGAAAGCACAATTTCTTCAGTTGGTTAAGTGTTAGCAGCAGGAATCTGAGGAAGGAGAACCATCTTTTGTATTTGTCGTAGTTTATGCTCTTCAGTTAAATCTCGTGTTCTTTGACTCTTTTTCTTTCACATGTTAGCAAAAAGATTGTGTTTTGCTGCTTTAATTTTCAAGCAACGGGAAGGAATTTTGAATCATGAAGTCCACTTTGCACATTTTTGGGAATACCCATAGTTTATATAGTAAGTCACCCCTTGTATCAGACACAGGCCTTTTAGGAGTTGACCTAGGAAGAGTAACATAAAGATTGTGTGAGAAACTTGCTAAGCCCTTTTCCACCAAAGTCTTGGATACTAATTTTCTTATGGCCTCCACCTTCCTGCTTGCATACCCATGTCCGAAACTTGTTCAAGAATGTATTCAGATGTATGATATACCTAGTGGAACTATTCTGAAGAAGGATAGAAGTATATTGTTGAACATCTCTAGGAAAACTATGTCCAAATTGTTTCATCTCAAAGAGTAAGAATTTGCAGATTTGGCTCATGCTTTATCACTGGTTGGATTCTCAAAAAAGTCCAATGTTTATAGAAATATCATTGCAAAGAGCTAGACTGGAAATCCTTACAAAGGTGGCTCTAGGTTGCCTAAAATTCTCAAGAAAGGTCAAAAGACCTCACAGGTTCACGATGTCATGGTCTTACTGCATCGAATTTGTGGTTCTCCGAATGTGTCTTCTTTTGAAGAATTGATGTATTTTTATGTTCAGATTGTTTCGAAAGGGTCTCAATTCCTAGACTGGGTTGAATTGATTGCTAACTCTCTAAGAAACCAGCTTAAAGGAGCTTTAAGCATGAAGAAAGATGTTTATATGTCTTCATACTTAACATATATGCTAGCCAGTAATCAAGATTTGCAATATCTACCTCATGAACCCTGGGCAGAAAATATCACTATATATAACTACTATCTTGTGTTACATAGAGACAAGGTCTTGGAAAATTTTAGGAAGGTTCATGACATTTTCTTAGGAAAATTGTGTTTTGAAATGAAAGGTTCTCCTCATCATAGATTCTCTTCTGAATCTCGAAAATTTGTTCAATCTTTTGGTATCATTTACATCCAATTCCCCAAGTTCACTTACATAAGGATAGGTGGTTTTGATAAGGAACCTTAAAGACTCCCTAGATTTGCCCTTGATTGTTTCATCTTGGCGGAGGTATCTCAAAAATTAATTTCAATCATAAACAAGTTTTCCACTGATGAGGTTTCTGATGTCATTTTCCTACTCAAACTAGGAAAATTAACCTGCAAGAGTATGGAGGATGCTACATGCATAAGCTCATATTTAATAAACTTTCATCTCGTGTCGCATCATGCTAGGCAAAACTTTGATAGTAAAAGGATATCTCATAGCTTGTTTGAATCCCAGATGAAGTTTTCTCACATCCTTGATATTGAATATTTTTGGGAGGGCTATGTAGATTAACTAGAGGTTTGGAGAAGAGAATATAGAACACTCACCATTTCTCAAATTATGCTCTTTCATTTAGATTTGGATATAGATGTCTCTGATATTAAAGAAGATAAAGCAAATTTAACAGGCACTCAAATAACTGAGTCTTTGATTTCTAGCAAAGCTATTATAAAATGGGATTTTGAGGAAGAAGACAATATTCTTGAAAGAACAAAGATTGTGCTTGAGAGAACAAGTTCTTGGTTAATAATGAAAAAGACCCAACGTGCTGGAAAATCAATTGACTCATGTTCTAATGTTCATTCCAAATCTGCAAGTAGTAGGAGATCAACAAGGATTAACAAGATGCAAGTCAATAACCCTCCCCTGGTGCAAAAAGCTTGTTCTAAGAACTAGACCAAGATGGCAACACCTTTTGGGTCTAGTGAAGCTAGTCAGGTTGATAGTGAACCTGGCAGGGATTCGGGCGGTATGCTCATTGATAATCTTCAACAAGTCCAAATGACTGAGGGAACCTCTCCTCAAAGGATAGAAAATTTGAACACTCCGATTAAAGGCAACAAATCTCAAAAAGCTCTTGATTCCACACCAAATTGATTGGTGGCCTCAGTTAACAAAAAGAGGAGCCTAGTTCCAATTTGCTTTCCCGTCAATGTCATTGTGAGTAAATATACTACCAGAGCCCCAAAATCCAAACGAACTAAGAGCTCAACCATGATAGTGTTTGACTAGGAAACAGACAACAACATTGCTAAGGTGGCCACTTATAATCACAAGGGTGATATAGGTGCGCTAGATTTGAATAATTTTGAGATTACTCGCACCAATTTGGGAGTGATCAATCGGGAGACAAAGGAACACTAGGTAGAATCATCCACAAAGGAAATTATCCTACAATCACAGAAGGATGGTTTTGAAAAGAGGAAATTGAAGGCAGAAGTCCATACAATGGCGAAATATATAATGTCATTAACAGAGCAGGGTTCAACAATTGATAGTTTGGGACCCACACAAGATATTTACTCTTGTTGAAGTGGTGATAGGTGAGGCTCGTATACAAATGACGGTATGGAAAATAGAATCTGAAAGATTATCAGCTATGGTGACTGAGCTAACAGACGTGGAGGAATATGGTCCAGATAAATTCCTAGACGAAAACCCATTGCAGATGGTTGATGCAGGCGTGATCCATATATTGCGAAAAGACATAGCTTGGCGAGTCTCTAACTATAGTTATGTCATTTCCCACATACAATCTTTTGAAAAGGAGTTAGGAAGGCATGAATAAAGATTTGCAGACCATCAGTTCGACTCATTTGGAAAATTTCAAAGGAGGAGGTTTAGATGTAGAAGCACTGGTTAAGCAATTTGAACCCCTTAAGGCAATAAAAAACAAGATTGACTTGACCATGGTAGATCTTACTAAACTTGCTAAAATAGAAACTATGATCAACATGTGCAGCCAACAACTTCTAGAGCATCTAGATGGAATCACCAAAATGCAACAGGACAGGGATACATAGAAAAACCACTTGCAGAGCATAAAGAGTGCAAACAAGAATCCCATGTCAGAATTCATAGGTGCATGTAGAGTTTGGAAGCTTGTGCAGGGACCACCTACCCAAGACGATGATGAAGAAGAATGTTGAAGAAGCACGATGATGATTCTCTTTAGGGAATCTTTGCCTTATGTTCTTTTCATGTTCTAGTTTTAAATCAGTTACTTCTGGGGTTTGCTTACCAGTTGAAAAACTTGGTTATTTTAACTATTTTTAAACTCTCCGAGAATCAAATTTTGATCTTGAGAAAGAAGATCAATGCAATGAATAAGGAAACAATATATCTACAATAATAACTCTGGACCCATGGCCCTCACTCATAAAAAGGATTGGTAATCTCCTAACCAAATTTGCATTGCCAATTCCTAATATGGTACTTCCTCCTCTTCATGTCATCCCACTAAGGTCCATTGAGATGAGCACCTATTCTCAAGTAGGCCTTTGAGACTCTGTTTTATAATAAGTCTCATAGTTGGGTACCAACTATTTGCACTCCCTAACATTGAAAATGAACCTACTGCTGAAAAGGCCACAACCATGCTAGGACAAGGATAATGCCGAAAACATCCCCACACAGCCCAACCAACCATCAACTCAAGTTTATACACCTCATGTTGGTTAAATATCTCAAAACAAGGATTCCTCAATTCACATTGCCTTGAAGAGTGTTAATAACAACCTAAGAAGCCAAAGGAGAACACCAAGAAATCCAGAATTGTTTTTATGTCCAATACAAAAGCTAATTATTATGCTCTAGAAGAATGCCTAAAGAAACAAGTACAGCACATTCAACTATCGAGGTAAAATTTTCAAATTAAGTGTTGAATCGAAGCAATAGAATAAGTAACTTACTGCTAAGGCAAGAAGATGGTTAGCTGAAGTCATCCAATACAATTACACACTCACAAATGACAGAGCAAGGGTTGTCTAGGCATGTAACAAATGCCATAAAGGAGGAAGAAACAATATGCAACAATGCACACTGTTGTCAAATGCCAACACGCCCACACTAACCAACCCATTAAGATGCTATCACTTCGCCCACAAAAGGATAGAAGATGGTATACACTGTTTTTATGTATAGAACTTTTTCGTGCTACTTTTCTAGCTTTCTGCTTTATTGGCCAATACAGTTTTCTTTTTTCTTTTGTATCCCTCTATGCTTTATATATCTCGTAGTGTCAACCCTTGGGTAGCGATTGTTTTTGGTATTATTTTTATATACTTATCAATACAATTCAATTTTATTTTTAAAAATTCAGTACAACTATGCGAGGGACAACAGCGGATTTACAGGAACAAGTTGAAAAACAAATTAAGGCAACAGTCTATTTAGTTATTGCAAAACTTTTATAGCAAAGCAATTCATAAGAATATGTTATAATGTTTGAAATAGACATTGCCGAACAACAAAGAAAGTTTAGAACTTTAGATAGAGAGAGGCCAATGATGGTGATTTAAATTAATATTCCATTTCATTTGCTAGTTGATTATTCAGCATGCTACTCCTTTAGAAAATCTATAATCATATTTGCAACAATTTCTGGCTTCTCAACATGAGGAATGTGGCCACATTCACTTACGTATTGCACTTTTGATTCTTTTAGATCTTCCTGCAATCTCTGTAGAAATTGAAGGTCATTAGAAAGTACTATATTTCAATTTTAGAGACATCTAGTTTTAATAAATGAATACATCAACTGACCTTCGCATATTTTATGCTGACAATCTCATCCTCCTCACCCCAAATCACTAGTGTCTTCTTGTCTGTCTGTATAAATGGTGATATTGTTGAAGGTGCATAAAAAGATACAATAGAAATCCAGTGGTTCTTATTTCTGTAAATTGAATGCTATATGGTTCCATCATTTACCTAAAAAGCCAACACTTATGAAAGCTATAATTTAGAACTAACTGTAAGTTCAGTGCTTTCAAAAAGTTTGATTTTCCCAGTTTTAACTATGCACATATCACCTAAATTCTCAAATCTTGCTTTTCATGCTAAAGAATGCATTTCAACAAACCTCTTTTATACGAGCAGCAACGTTATAACCCCCACTAAGCATGAAATCAACTGTTGCATCTGCCCAATGCGGTGAGTGACAATGCAGGCGACCAACCTAGGAAGGATTCAATTAAAAAAAAATGTGCTGACACATGAGACTAACATTCACTAATGAAATAAATTCAACATTCATATGATATTTGAAATCCAATTTTAAGGATAGGTTAAAGGATACAGTTACCAGCAATAATCAATATGATATTATCAAGAAAATTCGTTTTGCATTTACAGCATACTTTCAAGTTTATCCCATATCCAATTATCTTCCCTAGATTAATCAATGTTCGCTCCACATATCAAAATAAGCTTGTCTAAATATACCATTCTCACTTTAACTACTACAATCACATCCACTAAATTCAACCAATTTTAAGGAGTGGATCGATTTGGTTTTTTAATACTTACTGAAATATAAGAATATATGCACCAATAGAGGAACTGTTTCACTTCTAAGTTTAGAAAGAACAAGCACAACCATGACACATTAAAGGTATAAACTTGCATGTATGCTACTAGCAATAGCCTTTATTAATGCAAAATTTGCTTTGAAAGATACATGAATCCAGACATCCATACATAGTTCTTGTAAGCATTAGTTCTCTTGTTGCACATATTGCAACCTGCCTGTACTAGTACTTGTATTGTTCACTGTAATGTCCCCGATTTTGGCAGGTCAACACAGTGGATGGAGTTAGCTCATCATAGCGACCCTCGTGAGCTGACATGGTGTTTTAGGGGTCTCAGTTGTGGCCTTCTATTTTTAGTAAGTCTATTTTTGGCAGTTGTTATTTTTGGCAATGCTATGGATGGCTTCAGCAGTTGGTCGTCAACTGCAGTTAATAAAGTAATAATTGCATGAGCTCTTATTTTTATTAATCATTGAGTTGCATTATTATAATAATGTTTATATTATTATAATAATGACTTTAAGAGATGTTTCTAAAAAGGGAGTTGGAAACTTTCTAGCATTGAGTTGTTTTGGGAAACTTCCACAATTTCTAAAATGGAGTTTTAAGGAAACTTTGGCTAACGAAAAGCTTATAAATAAGAGCTCATTTATTTGGAAAGGCATGATTGAATATTTATTTGTTTTTGTTGCCTTTGTGGCCTTTCTGAGTTCTGATCTTTTGTACCCTTGTTGATTTATACGAGTCTGAATTCTGAGATGTTCCATTGGCTCTATAGCTGAAGTATTGTAATTCAAATCTGTGAATTAGTTCTGAGAATTATTCTAACTAGATTATCTTTCAAGTCTGTACTTTTTGTTGCTTTGGAAGAAGACTTTGGTGTTTATATTGGTAGTTGTGGTATAACCAATTGAAGAAAGTTTCCCTACTGTTTTCATTGTGCCTGGGAAGTCAATCAATTGCTGGAGTTTAATTACATTATTACCTGCACGTTGGAGGGTTTGATTTGCATATTCGGGAAATTGCAGTGAGTGTTTTCCTTACTGTGATGACTGGTTTTGGTGGATGTTTTAGAGCTGGGAGTTAGTGAATTTATTTTTCTTCATCAAATACAACTGGTCTGCAATTTGGTTTTATCTCTGCCCTTCAAATTCTAGAAACACTGCCACATTTCCTGCCCTGGATGTGGTTGCTACTGTGCGCATTGGGAGTTTAATTTCCCTACCCAGCTGGTTGCTTATATGCCTAACTTGGGTATCTTCTGTATGCATTCAAGTGCCTATATTGATAGCTAAGATTATGCCGTTGATTGGGACACAATGGCCTGTTATTGGTGTCCAACATCCATGTGCATTCTTGAGCAGCTATCACTGGACTTTCAGTCTGCTGAAGGAAGAATTAAGTGCTTGCAAAATTCTGCTACAGGCTGAACTGAGAGATTATTACCAGGTTTTAATGAACGTTGTAATTCTCTGATTTGTTTAAGTCTCAGTAGCAAAAGGATTCTGAATTTAGTATTTCATATCATTGATTTCAATTGCAAGAAGAAAATTGAATTTGACATTAAGTATTATTGGTGAACGATTACTCATGTCTTTCCATCTAAAATATTTGCAAGTGTTGGAGTCTTATGGGTAGTGGTAATTATTGCAATAGATTTCAGTCTTTGTTCATGGTTTTACATGCCTTATGAGGAAATCATAAACTAAAACACAAACAAGCCAAGTCCAAGTGTCATCACATTCAACAACATACTTGAAGGGTATCAGCAGAGCTTGCTTTCAAAGTGTTTGACAAAATGCCAAACTTCTGATTAGTGAAGGAAATCAATGTTATTTAAGCTATAACCAATTGAGGTTATTACAATGGTATCAGAGCGGTTTCCTACCAGCCTGCAGGGATTGGGCTCAGTTATTATTTTGGTCGGTGTTTACTTCTGAGATTGTTTTGTGATTTGTATAGTGGCATGGATGGTGACAAGAGATTCATTCCAGGTAGATATTATACTCACAAAGGACGTACTTCTCTACCTAGGGATGGAGAATCCAAGATACGGAGTATTGTGAAACAGTTGGATGTGCTAGTGAATGAGCTGAATCAAAATCACAAACAGATGACCGAACTGATTTCAAATCCAAGATTTGAGCAGAGCGTGATATCGCTTTTTTGAAGAACGAAATGTGATGATATAGTTGCCGCTACAGATGTGCGGGACATTTCTTATGAGACTCCACATGAGAAGGGCATAGTTGTGGTGGAGAATGATGAGAATTCATGTCAATTTGAGTCAAATGATGCAGTTGTTGGCATGAGTTCCCAGGATCATGCATTTGATAGCAATGCATTGATAGAGGGAGTAGAAGAATGTGATGACATAGCCATATCCACAACTACTTCTATGTCAATTGAGCCATCTATTGAGGAGTCTAGCAATATGCATGCAGTTGTTGATTTGTGTTCTAATGATAGCGCCCATGTCATTGATGATGAGGTGAGTAATGTTGAGGCAAAGCCAGATCAGCACAGTGGTGAGGTTCACTTCGTGGACAATCCTATGTTTGACATGATGCAGCATTGTTTTATGACAATCCACTATTTGAGGCTGAGGTTGATCACTCACCTGAGTGGAGTTGGACTCTGTTTTCACCATTTGCAGATTAGGTTCAATTTTTTGTTGCGGCTATTGGTGATGTTCCTACATCCACAAATTTTGACGTGGCTACACCTATTGTTAATACAATTGGCATGAGTGTATATGGTTCTCCTGTAGCTACGTCTTTTCCTAGGTTTGTTGGAGATGATCAGGATTCCACTCCAGTATATATTATGTGGGTGGTGACCAAGAAGAAGAGTATGCTGAGATTTCTTGTGGAGTTGTCTTCTAGTGATGCTTTGACTTGTACACTATCAACACAGGTACTGGGTGCTACGTTGCAGACGATGTTGATGGTATTGATGATGTTAGTTCACAATTGGTTCAATGTCAATAGAGATGTCATGCACTTCTTCATTTGGGATCTAGGTGGAGGTTGAAGTTCACTGTATTGCCGGATTGCTTGAGGACAAGCAATCTTGGGGAGCGAGGACTATAATGTCCCCGATATTGGCAGGTCAACACAGTGGATGGAATTAGCTCATCATAGCAACCCTTGTGAGTTGACATGGTGTTTTGGGGGTCTCAGTTGTGGACTTACTATTTTTAGTAAGTCTATTTTTGGCAATGCAGTGAGTGGCTTCAGGAGTTGGTCGTCACCTACAATTAATAAAGTAAAAATTGCATGAGCTCTTATTTTTATTAATCATTGAGTTGCATTATTATAATAATGTTTATATTATTTCAATAATGACTTTAAGAGATGTTTCTAAAAAATGAGTTGGAAAGTTTCTAGGGTTGAGTTCTTTTGAGAAACTTCCACAATTTTTGAAGTGGAGTTTTAAGGAAACTTTGGCCAACGAAAAGCTTATAAATAAGAGCTCATTTATTTTTATTTTAAAAAGAGGGGTAAACACTTTGACCTGGAGCTATGAACCAGTGAGGCCACAAATGGGGGACCTCATCCCCATTAGATTCGAACTTTGATGGCAAGGATAACAACTCAACAACTTAACCATCACAACATGCCACTATTGCCGAATAAGAGCTCATTTATTGGGAAAGGCATGCTTGAATATTTATTTGTTTTTGTTGCCTTTGTGGCTTTTCTAAGTTCTAATCTTTTGTACCCTTGTTGATTTATAAGAGTCTGAATTTTGAGATGTTCCATTGGATCTACAGCTGAAGTATCGTAGATTCAAATCTGTGAATTAGTTCTGAGAATTATTCTAACTGAATTATCTTCCATGTCTATACTTTTTGTTGCTTTGGGAGAAGACTTTGGTGTTTATATTGGTAGTTGTGGTATAACCAATTGAAGAAACTTTCCCTACTGTTTTCACTGTGCCTGGGAAGTCAATCAATTGCCGGAGTTTAATTACATTATTACCTGCACATTGGAGAGTTTGATCTGCATATGCAGGAAATTGCAGTGGGTGTTTTCCTTACTGTGGTGACTGGTTTTGGTGGATGCTTTAGAGCTGGGAGTTAATGAATTTATTTTTCTTCATCAAATACAACTGCTCTGCAATTTGGTTTTATCTCTGCCCTTCAAATTCTGGAAATGCTGCCACATTTCCTGCCCTTGACGTGGTTGTTGTTGTGCGCATTGGGGATTTAATTTCCCTACCCAACTGGCTGCTTATATGCCTAACTTGAGCATCTTCTGTATGCATTTGAGTGCCTGTATTGGTGGCTAAGATTATGCTGTTGATTGGGACACAACAGCCTGTTATTGGTGTCTAACATCCATGTGCATTCCAGAGCGGCTATCCCTGGACTTTCAGTCTGCTGAAGGAAGAATTAAGTGCTTGCAAAATTCTGCTACAGGCTGAACTGAGAGATTATTGCCAGGCTTTAATGAATGTTGTAATTCTCTGATTTGTTTAAGTCTCAGTAGCAAAAGGATTATGAATTTAGTATCTCGTATTATTGATTTCAATTGCAAGAAGAATATTGAATTTGACATAAGTATTATTGTTGAACGATTACTCATGTCTTTGCATCTAAAATATTTGCAAGAAAAGTGTTGAGGTCTTATGGGTAGTGGTAATTATTGCTATAGATTTCAGTCTTTGTTCATGGTTTTACATGCCTTATGAGGAAATCATAAACTAAAACACAAACAAACCAAATCCAAGTGTCATCACATTCAACAACATACTTGAAGGGTATCAGCAGAGATTGCTTTCAAAGTGTCTGACAAAATGCCAAACTTCTGATTAGGGAAGGAAATCAATGTTATTTAAGCTATAACCAATTGGGGTTATTACATTCACCAAAAGAAAGTCTTCATGAACAAACAGAACATATTAGTCATATGAAAGTGAATATTTTATCCAATGAATGTGTATTCTTTTAAAAGATCTCTGTAAACAATCCTTGACAGTAGCAATACATAGATTCAATTGAAATTGATTAAAACCATGAAAAATAAAAGACATTTTACAATTCAGGATCTCGAGGTCTATCTTGAACTTGTCTAGTTATATGGAAACTTGGTAACACAATAACTAATACACGAGGATCACACAAGTAAGAATACCTACATCCACCATGATCTATTATTACATTGACTATGGATTTGAAAAGATCTTGGGAATATTGGGAAGAAACATCCTTCTGTGAGGCATTGACTGATTTACAGATAACTTACTCTTCCATAACTTAGTTGATAGAGCAAGTTTCCATGTTGACAAAACCTGCCATGTGGATAGGAGGAATGCTTTGCGTTGAATGATCGTTCGTGACTTGATGCAGTTCTGTTTCAGCAGTATGCTCAGTCAAGCCTTTGACATGTACGTGAAAAGCACTTATGAATTAGTGGATTTCACTTGTGCAAAAATGCTGATGCAAACCAGAGGAAATTCCCCACTAGTCACCTCCTCACTGAACACTGTGTGAGGAAAAAAAGAAGAGGGCCATAAGAGCTACCAACCAGTCGCAGGGACACCGGAAAACTATTATAAGACCAACTCCCTCTCACTCCAAACAGGAGACAGCACATTAATTTGTGGAACGATGACCAAGATGGACAAGGTGTCGTGCATTAATTAAGGCACAGACACCATATGAAGAGGGTGGACCTTCATCTTCTCATAAATCAACTGGGTGCTATGCCTTAATTAAAGCACGGATACCATATGAAGAGGATGGGCCTCTGTCTTCCCATATATCAAGCATAAAGGAAAGAGGTATTATGTGAGTGTCTACATAGAGAAGAGAATGGACATGGATGTTTGACCAAGTGGAAACGTAAACCCTTAAAGTTGAATAATACTGCAGCACAAATCAATTGCAATTGAATAATGAAGAAAATGAAATAGAAAAACAAAATAATGGACAAGAGTTCAAGACATAAATTTACACGGTAAAAATTTGAGAATATGTCAAGGAGACATCCATGGGGTCAGGTATCAATAATCTTATTGCTCAAAGAAAATAGTTACAATTTGCATGCAGCTGCTGCTATTACAATTACTTTGCAATCAAGGCAATAGAGATATATAGTAATATGTTAAAAAAACAACTACCATTAAATTTAGAAAAAAACTAGCTTTTTCCTTCAAAGAAATTAGGGATTATCCCTCAAGGAAAAGACAGTTTTTTTCATAAGATAAGATTTGTTTTATTCTTTAATTGGGTAATGTCCTCTCTTATTTGACCTTGTAAGATAATTGAATGGTTAAATTTAGGCAGTAAAAAAATGATGACTGAATTGAATTATTTAAAAAGGTCAATAAAAGTAATTAATTAATTAACCATTGAACAGTTCTAAGTTTCCTGGGATTATTCGTATTTAATTAATTTGGTTCTAACCGTGGTTATTCAATAAGTGACTTTTTTTTTGTCATAAAAAATTATAAGAGAAACATGTTATTATTTTCCCTTGAGCTAAAGTGCAATATTAAAAAGTGCACAAAATTTGATACAAGTTCTGAAGTTTCTTGGAATGTTATAAGAGAGTTGTGAAAGGCTAATTTAGGACATGCTTGGTTTATTATATTCTCTTGAAGAGCTATTAAAGCTTTTGGCTTTAGGTTCAGAAAATCCCACTACAAAACCCCTTGGGTTTTGGGTGGATTGGAAAAAAAACTAAATCCATCTTTGGGTGGATTTATTTCAGACTTCATAGATGCAAATTCATTAAATAGTTTATTGGAGGTTTTATCTAGAAATCCTACAGAGATTTTATAGATAAGTTTAACAAATTTGTGCGGTCCCTTTTGAAGACCAGTTTGCCAAGTTTTGAAGGTTTATCTATTGCTATCTCATGGCCACTTTCCTTGTTAACCATTATCTCATATACCTTATTATTTTTGGGAATGAATTGAAATGTATAGACTTATTAAGAAGCAGTGATATAGTATCTTGGAATAGGGGTTTATTTTGTAAAATCTGATGAATGGTACTCCCCTATTTTACCGGGTAAACCTAGAACCCGTTTCACAAATATTTTGGGTGTGTCCGTGTGATATACCCTTCCCAAAACAAAATTATATAATAAATAATAATAAAATAAAAATTATACAAAATAACTATATAATATAATTACAAAACAAAAGTATGATTGAATACTATTAGTATGATGACTAAAGACAATAGATTATAAGAGATGAGAGAATTCCAATTGACTCCCTCATAGGGAAGACATCCTGAACTGCATCAAAATCCTAAATCAGTATTAACTAATGAGTACTGTTGAACTACCTGAGACTATGACCAAAAACAGGAGGAAAGAGGAAGTGACTCCCGATGTTCAATGCTATGTTGGGATCATTTTCTAACTGCAACTCCTCCCATAAATTGCTATTCTTATGTAAGCCATATGAAAGAATGATCTCTTACATCAAGTCACTTACGAATACAAAGAACAGGCACCTTGGATAATAATAGTGACTGTATAATCTCAAAGTAAGCTATATTATTGGTAAAGGTGATTAGAGACTACATATAATAAATATTAAATAATGACTAATCTATGACATATGACAATATTCCTCAGCAATTAAGATGAGGGTTCAAAGGTTTTTAAGGAAAACAAGGAAATGGTAAATAGCAATTAAGACTTTGGAAGAGATGCCGGCTTTCAAGAGAGCAGTCCACCTGAAGAAATACACCCTTTCAGGGATAAGGAATAGTATAAGTAGGAGAAAGGGTTGGTAGAGAGAGGATCATCAAACATGTGAAGATTTGATTTATACATTATTATCCCAATTTGGATGCTCTGCATGAGCAGAAGATGGCAAACCCAGAAGCACATAATCTCAACGCATAAATCACGAAAAGCTTCATGATTGGGCACAGAGTATTAAGATTCAGGAGCAGCAATCGCAGTATGTTTTCAGATCAGTATAGATACCAAACCATATCGCATTCATTCCAAGGAAGTTATAAGAAATAGTGGCATATAGTTCAGTCTTAACATCATTCGCATATACATAAAGAATTATCCGAAACAGCGAAAGTATTAATATTGTACTCATACTACGAGCAATTCATATATACATTTGATTGATATTCCGTTCATATTACATATTGATATGCATTGTCATTCACATCTAACCTAAAGAATACTTTAGTCTCAAATGGAATTTGATGAATTGCTAGCCATTATAATAATCATCTTATGAGAACGAATTAAGTTGACAACGTTTAATTAAGAATAATCGATACTAATGAGATTACTAGCCGATTAAATGCCTAGTGGTGTGTTTGGTGTGAAGAGACGATTTAGAAAAGGTCATAAGATTATATCTGAATTCTATTAGGAAGAGAGAACTGTTATGTACACACACACGTGATGATAATAATTCGATGTATGTTATATTTTATATATTATATATAACTAATGAAAATGAATTTGAATTGTTAGAGATAATCAAATGTTCACATACTAATATCTGTCCATATATGTTCACATACTAATACCTGCCCATATGAATTTATAAACATTAATGACACAATAAAAACTAGTTTGGTCTAATCTTATTTTAGTAATACCTTGAAAGGACAAGTTAGTTTGTATAGGAAGGGGTGACTAATTTCATGAAACCCTTAGACCAAGTGTGGTATTGATAGGAGTTCATGAAACACTCTAAGCTTAATCTTGCAGATGGTTTCAGTAGCATATGACAATAATTCCTCATCCTTCATTATGGTGAGGAAAGAAGTGAGGATAAGGGTTAAATCTAGCAATTCTGGATTGTACTATGAAAAACTTCACTATCTATTAATTAATATTGCATAATAATGTATAATGATGCATGTTAGAAAGACAACTCCTAATAGGGGACATTAAAGTCCATGTAGAAGTTCACCTAGGGGTATGCCTACGTGTGTCTAGGTGCATATCCGAGCATACTTGTGGGTACCCAAAGGAAGTGAACCTGAAAGTGACAAATTTTTTAACTTTTTTTTGCATCCAAAGACCCAAAAAATGCCTTTGAAAACATCAATTTTGCCCAATACAAAGATCATTTTCTCTCCTCTCTTTTTGATAAGGAAAGACAAGGGAATCAACAAACTACACACTTTTAGGGGTTATTGATGAGCCCTAAACAACAAACAACCTTCCTCTTATGATGTGGATGACCCAAATTTCAAGAATGAATTCAAGTCAAGTGCTAAATCCCCATTATAGATGTTTTCAAACCCTACTCTTCCCACCTATTGATTTCTTCTAAAACTATGCATTTTCTTTGAAAATCAAGCCTTAACAAACATGTAAAACCCTGAGCCTAGGCTTCTACCACTTACCATGGGTGGCATGGACCCCTAACATCTTCTTAGTACTAACTCAATCAATTTGGATGATTTCCACCCCCTACACTTCCTTAAACTCAAACTGATTTGAACTAACCTAGATAGGAGGCCTAATTCATATTAGGTCTATCCACTGTGTTTTTGGGACTTTTCTCCAAACTTCTCCACAAGACCACAATAACAAATGGCCTTTTTTCTAACACTTTTGGGAGTTCTTTCAAACCCCAACAAATTCTTGACTCTCAAAACAACTTACCAAATGATCATAGGGCTAGTTTGAGGCTTAGGCCTAATTAGGCTGAATTTGCAAACAAGTACTAGGGTTTCTGTTATCAAAACTTGGACAACACTTCAGACACCTTGGGGCACACATATAAACTCCAAATCTACATTGGTTTGACCACTACCATTCCACCCCTTCAACTGCAATCAATTTTGCATACTGTTGTAACCCAAGCACATTGAAATGTTGGGCTAGGGCATCATGTTTCTTGTAGTTGCCTTGACCTTTATGTCTAAAACCACTTTCATTCTATGGTACACTATCATAGCTTGAATTCCACCATAGACCACAATTTGTCAAGGGTGAAAAATCAAACTAGAGATATTTCTTATTAAAACCCTAGGTTATATTACTATACAGCCCAACGAGCACAATTAAATTTCTAACTTCCTTTAATTTGAACAAAATGAACTCAAACCAAATGGAAAGGGTTATTAACACAATCTACTTTCCATCCATATCATTTGTAGTAGCATGCCAATCCAAAATCCATACAAGAATGTCATAACATAGTCAAATTCACAGGAAAATCAAGGTAGTTTATTGCTTTCTCCACTTCAAAATCCTCCAACCACATGCCTGATGCATCAAGAGGACATATATGATGTTTTTACAACCAACCCAACCGGTTTCAACTAACATTTGAACTGGTTAGCCATTGGAGACAACTTATTTGAAAAGTTGCAACTTTTGGGCAGAAGTTTTTTTTTTTAAATTTGTAAGAGGCCGACGCCAAGATTAATTATTATTATCTGTGTTGTGATTAATTATTATTATTATTTATTAAGCTCAAGTAAAATCAAACCCAAGACCTCTCATATAAGAGGCTCACAAATTACCATTGTGTTGTAGGCTCTTGCCTAACTTTTTTGCAAAAGTTGCAAAACATTTTTGACAATTTAGTAACTTTTTGCACATCGACTTTGGACAATTAACAAACCTATTAAAAACCTTCCAAATGGCAATATTTGATCATTTTACATCCTTTTGGATCTCTTATGACCATTACATAACATAATTGACCCCATATCAACTTTTGAGCCAATTTGATCACTATGGCCCTAAATGTCCCTAATGGCCATTTGGCCCAAAACTTAACTTCAATTCCACTTTTCCTATTACATGATAACATGAAATGGCCCATGGGTCTTACAAATTTATTTGACACAAATCTAGACTACCCCTTAGATAGGACTTTGTTGATGTTCCTAGGTGCTCTTACACCATACCCCCCCAGCAAAAAAGTCTTGAGTCCTCTTAGAGACTAACTCCTTCAAATTTCCACCAATTTGCACATTTTGCTCCTCCATCCATGTGGCCTCTGATGTTGGCTTGTCCTTCCACTTGACTAGGTACTCCATGGAGACCTTTTGTCTTGGTCTTTTGGCTTTCTTGTTGTCCAAAATACTTTCCATCTTAGGCTCAAGAGTAGTACATGGGCCTGCAACCCAGTCCTCTTTGTCATCTTGTACCCCTTTATCATTTGTTCCAATTGGTGTTCGGCTTTTAAAAGGTATCAAATCTGTTACATTGAATATGGGAGAGAGGGAAGTCAATCTTGTATGCATTGCTTCCATATTTAGTGATTATCTTGCAGGGACCTATTCTCTTCATCTTTAACTTGTTGTAGCTCCCTTTTGGCAACCTGCCCTTGTTCAAATGAGCCATAACCATGTCTCCCTCCTTGAATTGCACATCTCTTCTTCTTTGATCAACCTTGGCTTTGACCCTTTCAGCATTTTGATGTAGGGCTTCTCTAACCTATTCATGAATCTCCCTCATGGCTTCTACAAAATCTTCAGCATGGCCACTCCTTTTGTTCCCTTCAATTTCCTCAGTTCCATGATTCCCCTTGGGTGACTCCCTTAAACTATCTCAAAACGACTCCTCCCTAAGCTTCTATTAGTGGAATTATTATAGGTAAACTCTACTTGTGGTAGCACCATGTCCCA
Organism: Cupressus sempervirens; assembly: GCA_028749045.1. NCBI lineage: Eukaryota > Viridiplantae > Streptophyta > Pinopsida > Cupressales > Cupressaceae > Cupressus > Cupressus sempervirens. The sequence goes on along the minus strand of CM053785.1, from coordinate 451,496,802 downwards.
TGTATATCCAAGTTCCCTTGTCAAGCGTCTCGAAAGGTTTCTCAATGATCTATTTACCACCTCAATCTGCCCATCAATTTAATGATAATAGGCAGAGATGAAAGACAATAGTGTTCCTAGCTTCTTACAAAGTGTCCTCCAAAAATGGCCCACAAAATTTGAATCTTTGTTTGTCACTACAAATAGAGGCTGACCATGAATCCTTCCACTCTCCCTAAAGAACAAATTGGCTATGTAGCTTGCATCATTGGTCTTCTTGCAAGGGATAAAATGACTCATTTTACTGAACCTATCAACAACTATAAAAATGTCGTCAAATCATGCCTTTGTTTTTGGTAATCCTAGTACAAAATCCATGCTCAATTGTTCCCAAGGTTTTTTGGTATGGGTAGAGGTTGATAAAGACCTGCATTAGTCGATACTCCCTTTGCCTTCTGACATATCATACATGACTCTACCATCTTTCTAACATCACTTTGTTAGCTTGGCCTAAAGTAATATCTTCTTACCAAATCCAATGCCTTGTTGAGTCCAAAGTGGCCCCCAAGACCTCCACAATGCTTCTCTCTGACTATGTTCTCCCTCATAGAGCACTTTGGCACACAATGTTGGCTCCCTTCAAACAATAAACCTTCCTCCAACATAAAGTCAAAAAAATATAAATGGAAATTGTTTTCAAACTAAGTGCAAACCTTGTAAGCTTCCTTGAAGTCCTCGTCAATAGGGTAAATCTCCTTCAATACTTCCATTCCCACACTTTGTCATTGTATTTCTTGAACTGTAAGTGCCCTCTTGCTCAAGGCATCTGGTACCTTGTTTTCCTTCTCTTTTTGTGCTTGATGATGAAGTTAAAGGCATGTATGCTCTCCACCCATTTCATATGCATGAGGTTTAGTTTCTCTTGTCCATTCAAGAAACTCAAAGCATTGTTGTCAGTAAAAACAATAAATTCCTTCATAATGTCTCCATTTATTTAGAGCCTACACTATAGCATAAAGCTCCAAATCATATGCAAAATATTTGTTCTTACTAACATTCAGCTTCTCACTACAGAAGACTACACCTTCCCTCCTGACTCAGTACTACTACAATAGCAACTCTCCTAGCATCACATTCAATTGGTAAAACCCTTGTTTAAGTCAAGCAAGAAAAGAATTGAGTAATTTGCCACCTTTTGTTTTAGATATTAGAAACTTCTTTCTACTTCATTAGTCCAAAAAATCCTTACATTCCTACCTCCTTTTATGGTCTGCAAGATAGGGGCACAAACTTCACAAGAAATTCTTGACAAACTTCCTATAAAAATGTTGCAAGCCCATGGAAGCTTCTCACCTCACCTATAGTCCTAGGGGTTGGCCAATTAAGCATGGATTTCACCTATGAAGGATCGATCTTCGAGTCTCCATTAGGAATCACAAACCCCCAATATGTTAATTCTTTGTTCATGGACTTGCTTTTGTCAAGGTTTATTAACTTCTTCTCTTGTAACCTCCCCTTCACCTTCTCAAGGTGCTCAAGATGCTCTTCTCTAGTCTTACCATATATTAGAATGTCATCAAGGTATACCACCACAAACTTCCCAGTGAAATTCTGCAAAACCTCATTCATCAACCGCACAAAGGTGCTAGGGGCATTAGACAAGTCAAATGGAATTATCAATCACTCAAAGAGCTCCTCATTAGATTTAAAGGTTGTCTTTCACTCATCCCCCACTCTGATTCTAACTTGATGATACACACTTTTTAAGTCAATTTTTACGAAATAAGATGCTCCCTCCAAACTGTCCATTAAATCTTCTATTCTAGGGATAGGAAAACTATACTTGATGGCTATCTTATTGATGACCTTAGATTCAGTGCATAACCTCCATTTTCCATCCTTCTTAGGGGCTAAAACAATGGGCATAGCACAAGGGCTCAGACTTTTCCTTATTAGACCTCTCTCAAGCAATTCCTGCACCTATTTGGCAACTTCTTTATTTAGTTGTGGGGTTAACGTGTAAGCAACTTTATTAGGGAATACTGCTCCTGGTATGAGGTATATTTGGTGGTTTATGTCTCTAACTGGAGGCAAAGAGTCTGGTACATCTCTTGCTATGGCATCTTTATACTTCATCACCAAGTCGCTTACCTCTTTAGGACCTATATCATTGATTTCTCTCTTCTTATCTTCCTTAGGCTTCAAGACTAAAGGATACCCCACACCTTGCTCCTTCAACGTGTCTAGGAAGTCCTTACCCTTCACTAACATCACACTATTACCCATTTGTTTGGGACTATCATCTTCTAGCAAGGACTAAATCTTGTAGGTTGGTCCTCTTTTTGAAATGTATAGGCATTTCTTTCACCATCTAGGTGTGCCTTCCTATCAAATTGCCAAGGCCCCCCAAGTAACAAAAGGCAAGCATCGATAGGGAGTATATCGCATAAAATCCTATCCTTATACCCCCAATATTGAATTCAACCTGAGCTTGCTCATTGACAACTACATGTTATCCCCTATTGAGCTAAGAAACCTTGTATGGACATTCATGAGGCAATTTTTCCAAATCCAACTTAATTGCACCTTCTAAAGACACAATGTTATCAATGGAACTAGAATCTATGATAACCTTACATACCTTCCCTTAAATCTTGCAATTGATTATGAACAATGCCTTCCTTTGTGATGGCTTTGTCTTTACGGGTTCTTTAAGCAAAGTTCTTCTCATCATCAAATTCTCACTAACTTTTGAATCCAATGGGACTTCAGGGGAAGTCACACTCCTTGCATCATCATGCACCAATGTATTCCTCCTACTATTTGTTTGAGAAGGTGAGGCCTTTTGTGGACACCTATATGCACGGTGCCTAATTTGTCCACCACTATAGCAGTTCTTGCTAGAGAAATTGGATCCTCTCCTTGATCCATTTGATCAGCCTCCTCCATTTAGTCCCCTTCCTCTATAACCTCCTCTGCTACTTGAGTCCCCCACTTGCTCTCTAGGGTTAGACTCACCTTGAGACCCTTGCCTTTGTTCTCTACCTCCAAAGTTAGCTCTACCTCTAAAATTTCTTCCACCTTTACCTCTTATATTCTACTCACTCTTCAACCTCAACTTCTCTTCCACTCTTAGTATCATTTAAAAGCACTTGTGTAATGTCTCGAGTGCTAGGAGAATAATCTTCCCTTGGATATTCTTTCTCAGGCCACTAAGGTATCTTGCTAGATTCTTTGCCTATGTTTCTTGATTTTTAGATCTAAGAGTCAACCTGTCAAACTCTTTTGTATAAGTTCCTCTATCTCAAGTGTTGCAACCTCTAATACGTCTGGACCTTATAATCTGAGGGAAGGAATTGGGCCTTAATCTTGGTCTCCATTACCTCCCATGAGGCTATCATCTCCTTGTCTTCTTTGATCTTTTCCCCATAAATGTAGTTCCACCATGACAAGGTTGATCCCTTCAACTTTACCCTTGCAATTCTCACTCTATCCTTCATCTACACTTAATTCACCTCAAAGTAATTTGAGATTACTTCTACCCACTCAATGACATCCTCTTCTTTTAGGATGCCTCCATATGAGGGCAGTTTATCAGTCCCATCTCCCTTCATTGTCTTTATAGCATCTACAAACATCCTATGCTCTGTTTGTGTAGGAGTAACTTCCTCCTCCTATTGTTCACGGGGTTCCTCCTCCTCCTCATTTCCCCTTGCTTTGGTGACATTCTCTTCTACAACCTTTAGTTGGTCTTTGAGTTTTTGCAACTCCTTTCTCACCCATTTGTTACTTGCTTCCTCATTTTGTACCTTTTTGGCAAGTTCCACATTGGTCGCCATGTTGGATGCTTCCCCTTCAAACTCTTCAAGTGACATAACCCTCTCCTTTTACTGATCCCACAATCAACTATGCTTTGGTACCACTATGATGCGGAGAGACTAGGAAATCAACAAACTACACACTTTTAGGGGTTATGATGAGCCCTAAACAACAAACAACCTTCCTCCTATAATGTGGACGACTCAAATTTCAAGAGTGACTTCAAGTCGAGCGCTACATCTCAAATATGGATGTTTTCAAACCCCTATGGATTCCTAACTCTTCCCAGCTATTGATTTCTTTTGAAACTATGCATTTTCTTAAGACTCAAGCCTTAACAAACATATAAAACCCTCACCATGGGCTTCTTCCATTTACCATGGGTGGAATGGACCCCTAGCATCTTCTTGATAATAAATCAATTATTTGGATGATTTATACCCCTTACACTTCCTCAAACTCAAACTAGTTGTGGTAAACCTAGATAGGATGCCTAATTACTATTAGCTCTGTCCACTCTGTTTTGGGAAATTTTCTCCAAACTTCTCCATAGGACCACACAAACAAATGGCCTTTTCTAACACCCTTTTGTGAGTTCTTTCAAACCCCAAAAGATCAACTCCTAACTCTCACAACAACCTACCAAATGCCCATAGGGCTAGTTTGAGGATTCGGCCTAATTAGGCCAGACTTGCAAAGCAAGTACTAGGGTTTGTATCACCAAAACTTGGCCAACACTTCAAACACCTTAGAACACACATATAAACTCCAAATCCCCCATTGGTTTGACTACTACCATTCCACCCCTTCAACTGCAATCAATTTTGCATATTGTTATAACCTAAGTGCATTGAGATGTTGGGCTAGGGCATCACTTTTCTTGTAATTATCTTGATCTTTCTATCTAAAACCACTTGGATTCTATGGTACACTCTAATAGCTTGAATTCCACTCAAAGCCACAATTTTTCAAGGCCGAGAATTCAAACTAGAGACATTTCTTATTAAAACCCTAGGTTATGTTATTATACAGACCACTGAGCACAATTAAATCTCTAACTTTCTTCAATTTGAACAATATGAACTCAAACCAAATGAAAAGGGTTATTAACACAATCTACTTTCCATCCATATAATTTGTAGTAGCATTCCAATCCAAAATCCATACAAGAATGTTGTACGACATTCAAATAATCAAGACAATTTATTGCTTTCTCCACTTCAAAACCCTTCAACCACATGCCTGATGCATCAAAAGGACTTATATGATTTTTTTACGACTTACCCAACCGGCTTCAACCCACATTTGAAGTAGTTAGCCATTGAAGACAACTTATTTTAAAAGTTACAACTTTTGTGCAAAAGTTGCATAACATTTTTGTTAGCAATGTTTTTGCACATCAACTTTAGACAGCTTACAAATCTACTCAAAACCTTCCAAATGACAATATTTGGTCATTTTACATCCTGTTAGATCCCTTATGACTATTAAATAATATAATTGATCCCATAGCAAATTTTAAGCCAATTTAGTCAATATGGCCCTAAATGTACCTAATAGCCATTTAGGCCGAAAACTTAACTTCAATCTTACTTTCCCTATTACATGATAACATGAAATGATCCATGGGGCCTTATAGAGTTATTTGACACAAATCTAGACTACCCCTTAGATAGGGCTTTATTGATGATCCTAGGTGTTCTTGCACCACTTTTATCATTTTGGAAATTAGAAGGGTAGTTGATATATATCATATGGCATGTAACTTATATTAAATTTTCTAAACTAATGATTGGCATTTAATATTTATCTTTATCACTACCATTCAAGCATTTGGAATTGAATAATGATGAAGTATCATACTATCAAATGTATTTAGTTTTGCAATTTTTTATATTTCTTTAAATTTTTATAATATACTTATACATAGACACACATATTGCGTCTAAGGAGAAAGCTTTTTGTGCTGACATAATCAGATCCCACACCTTTATGTAATGTCCCCATCTTTTTAGCCTCTCAAAGGAGTTCTTAGCCTTTCATTCTCCAAAGGCTAAGAGGAGAAACAAGGGAGAAATCAACTAACTACAAGGTTATCAATTATATGAATATTAAAAGATAACCTTATATTTAATCAATGTTAAAACAACAAAATCAAATGTCTCTAGAAGGATCCACCTCCTCATGTTCCTAGAAGCTTCTCCTCACGTTTCTAGAAGCTTCTTGAAGGACCTACTTCCTCATGTCTATAGAAGCTTCTTATGTTTCTTGAAGCTTCTCGAAGGATCCACCTCATCATGTTTCTAGAAGCTTCATGAAAGACCCACTTCCTCATGTCTCTAGAAGCTTCTTGAAGGATCCACCTCCTCATGTTCCTAGAAGCGTGTCCTTATGTTTCTAGAAGCTTCTTGAATGACCCACCTCCTAATGTCTCTAGAAGTTGCTTATGTTTCTAGAAGCTTCTTGAAGGATCCACCTCCTCATGTTCCTAGAAGCTTCTCTTATGTTTCTAAAAGCTTCTTGAAGGACCCACCCTCTCATGTCTCTAGAAGCTTCTTGAAGGTTTCACCTTTTCAATGTTCCTAGAAGCTTCTTCAAGGATCCACCTCCTCTTGGAGAAAATGTATAAATAGCAAAGGGGGGGGGGGGGCGCAATTAAGATTTGGATCATCGAGTTATTGACAATTGCTTTGATATGTTCATTTGTGGATCCAAGGGTTTCTACAAAGCAACATCATTAGTCATTGTGACTGATCACTCCCATTGATAAGCATAACTAAGGTATTGAAAGATCCTCCAAACAGTTGCAGTTGTTTGGGTGAAAGATATTCAATCTTTCACATTGGTAAATTTATGTTCAAATTTCATGGAGGTCAACTAGGTATGAGAGAGCTTCTAAAGAACATTCCTTTGTAAGCCAAGAGTCTTGGGATCAGTCAATGATTGTAATCAGTCATTTGCATTTTCATTCTAATACAATGTCTAGATGTTTTTGAAGACTTTTGCAAGCATTTCTATTGTTAACAATTGAAGTTTAGCATATTAGAAGCAATCTGCAAGATATCCATTTGTGTAAAGTGTTTGGTAAGGTCAAAAAACATAAAATTGGAATAAGAATTAGTATGGGATATTACACTTTATACACCCAAACACTTGCTTTGATATCATCAATGAAGAATACTTCCCTCAGAATTTTCACATAGCAAAACAAAAAAGTAACACATGGATTTGCAAGATGTAAATAACTTCCTTTCTATCGTTTCAATAAATGAAATACAATATTCAAAAAATAAAATGCTTTAGACTCATGTGCTTCACAAATCTTGCAACTAGAAGATTCGCTTCTCAAAATTTGAAATCCGGGAGATGATGAAACAACTAACCCTCGCTATAATTTACAACAACTGTGTCTCTTCGAAATCTCACACCCCATCTTGGTAAGCAACACATGGTCACCAAGGAAATCAACATACAACAAATAAAAGACTACACCAATTCCCCAAAAGAGGACATACAAGTGTCTTCAAATTTCCAAAGTAGGCACCTCAAAAGGTGGCTTTTCCCATTCTCTTTGTAACCAGCCAATACATGTGTAATCTTGACTCTTTCCCTTTCCAATGTGGATGCCAAGATGGAGAATTTCACCATTTTTCCTTATTATTAATGCTAAAATGTTCCCTCATGAATATTACAATTGCCATTTGGCATAGACCACTAATATTAAAATAATTTGTATTTCCTATGTCCTCTTGATATATACAATAGCCTAAATTTATCTCTCATTGAAATAGAATTATTTACTAAACTTAACAAAATTATATAAATACTTTAGGTTGCTGCATGATCACTCTTAAATCCCTGGATGCTTCTGCATCATATACCTAAGGTAGGAAAGTTTTGTTTTCTTGAAATCACAAAATATAGTTAGATGGTAGAGCTATCATTTCAAGTTATAAACAACCTTCAACTAACCCCATCATTGTAACAAGTACCTCTAATAAATTCCTTTTTTCTCCTCTTACAACACCCATCTAGAATAAGTATCCCCCTCTCCTAACAACTCTACTCTTTACTCTTCTTCCTCAATGTGGAATCAGCTCCACCATAACCTGACCTCCTTTAAATTTTGCTCCACTTAGCTTTCCTCCTCATCTCACCACTCAACATTCCTCTTCTCTTCTCATGGGATGTAGCCCACCTAAGTATTGTCATCTCCATCAAATGCAATTTGCACTCACCACCTCAACGTAACCTCTCTAGCATCCTTTGTTACAATATTTTCTTCCTTTACTATATCTGTCTTTACAACCAATCTCTCAATACTCAACTGCTTTAGTTCTTCATCATCCTCATGCCCACAAAATGACATTTTATAACCTTGCCTACATTTTCATCTTTGTCTATCTCTATTGCAACACCACCCACAAATGCAATTTTTTTCTTCTCTCCTTTCATGCCTTCCCAAGACATACATCCATTGCAACCTTAGTCACCACATGCTTAATGTATTTATAATATATATAGAAATGCAATTGCAACTTCAATTTTGTTTAGAACTCGTTCCTCACCTTCCTCTTCTACTATTAAAATTTTCAACCCTTCATAAAGTCTTGCCTCTACTACAATCTCCTCATGTTAAACTTCCAAGAATCTATTGATCCTTCTAATCTCCTCTTTGACATCCTCATCTTTATTGATTTACTCATCAAACAAGGGACCTTCAAAGCCCATCATCTTCATCTCTTCTACAAGCTCCTTGATCTCATTCTCCATGCCTTTCAACAAACATGTATTTTCTACAAACTCTTCTTCATCTCCATCAAGAATCAAACCTTCCAAGTCCTCTACTACAACCCCTTCTTTTGTGTCACATGCAAGGCAGTCCGTTGCATCTTCGTCTTTTGCAATCAAAACATTGTTTCTTTTTTTCTTAACTCTTCATTTTTTTCTTTTCTCTTTTCAGTCATTGCTCTTATATCATTCAATTGTCGTTGCATTTTTATCACTTTATCTCTTAATTTCATCTCTACTCACAAGTATAGGAATCCTCATAACCCATCCAATCACATTTGTCATTTTCTTCTCTCTTTTCCATCTTCAACTTCTCAAAGCCTCTACACAAATCCTCTTAACAACACACTCAGGTCCTGGTACAAGCTGCCTCACATGCACATTTAGAAGCTCTCACTCAATAAATCTTCTTACCAACAACCTTTGGTCCTAGTGCACACTACCTCACATTTGATACTCTTCTTGAATTCTTAAGTAATTTTGGTCACATATTATCACCAAAGCTCCTCTTGGAACTTGCACATACTCCTGCAACAAAACTCACACACATTCCACCCTATCCTAGTGCAAGACAGTCTCATGTTCGACCCTCTATTCGTACGCTTGGGAACATCACTCTTAAAAAAATCACACAATCTATCCATAGATCCTAGTGCAAGACTACCTTACATTCAATGCCTTGTCTGTATGCTCAAGAACATTAACTCTGCAAAAACTCACACAATCTACCAATAGATCTTGGTGCAAGACCATCTCACATTCAACAATTTTTCTGCATGCTCATGAGTATTTCTTTGCAACAACTCATGCACTCTACCCATAGACTATGATGTCAGGCTGCCTCATGTTTGCAACTTTGACTGCACACTCCAGAACATTAGCTCTGATATCATTGATAAAGGGCTACTCAACCCAACATTTCTCTAATATCATTGATGAAGGGTACTCCCTATACATTCCAAAATATGATTTGATACCATTGATGAAGGATACTAACCTCAACATTAATACATAGCACAAAAACAAGCATTTGCAAGAAATTAATAACTTGCTTTATATTGCTTCAATAAATGAAATACAATATTCAAAGAACACAATCCTTTAGCCTTATGGGCTTTACAAATCCTATATGCTAGAGCTGCAAGATTCACTTCTCAAACTTTGAAATGAAGGAGGTGATCTTCTCAATTTTGAATCATCAATTCAACTCTAAATGACCAGCTCCACTCTGAATATCCACCCAACCATGGATGATGGAACAACTAACCCAAACTCCAATTTATAGCATTTGTGTGCCTCTTGGAAATCCCATGCCCCCTCTTGGTGACAAACACATGGCCACCAAGGAAATCAATACAGCCAATAGAAGACTCTACAACTTTACCAAAAGGGCTCCTGAGGAGGTGTCTCTTCAAACTTCCTAAGTGGGTGCACAAAGAGGCAATTTTCCCATGTTTTTTATAACTACCCAATATATGTGTAAGCTTGACTCTTCCCCTTTCCCCATTGGACATCAAGATGTAGAACTTCAGCATTTTGCCTTGTAATTAAAGCCAAACTCCTCTCATTGAAATCACGGTTTCCATTTGACATGATTTACAAATTAAATTATGTTTATCATCTATGTCACCTTGAGAAATACAATAACTTTACATTAGCCCTTATTGAAAATAGAATTATTCATCAAACTTAACCAATTTAAATAAATATTTCCGATTGAAAAAAAAATTGCTCTTACACTTCTGGAAGCTCTTCCATTAAAATCTTTGCTTCTATTATTAGTTATATTGTTTCTTTCCTTTTAGGCATCACCTCAATAGAGAGTCGAGTTGAAGTTTTGGGAAAATGGTTGAATTTTGAAACCATTTAGAGTTGACTACAATAAATTGATGGAAGTCATGAATGATTAAGTTCTGAGTGCTTTAAATTATTTTCCAGAACATGTGCTACAATAAAACATAATTGGAAAAAATTGAAAATAAAGATTATCATGCATGCCACAAAGTTCAAGAGAAAAGCATGGTATCTAAAGGCTAGTTCAAAGGTCTCTTGGAAGGCATTTTAGTTCATTTTGCCAAGGACACGAGAAGGAACTGTGCTAGCCATGAGCATTCTTGTTAGCCATGAAATTCTTCCTTGAGTAAATACTAAATCGTGTGTCCTTGGGGTTTTCCTACAATTTAGTGTGGTACCATTACAATAGCAGCAGGGAAATATATTCCTCGAAATCATCATGCCAAGACTAAACCTATCCTCTGATTATTCTTTGTGTTTGGACTGATGAAGACTTCAAATGTGTAGTGGAAAAGATCATTATCTGGGCATCTCCTCTCCACCTTCACTCTCAGATTAGAACATTCTATAGTATACCAAATGGAGACTGAGTTTTGTGTCATTTGTTTATGAACAAATTGCTATATCTCCAGGTAAGAAATGTTATATATTTACCTCTTGTACTGACCTATCTATGAAATGATGTAGTTGTTATAGTATCAATACATAGGAATATAGTTCTGCACTTTGTTATCTTTTATCAGTTGAGATTTAAATATTGAATGATATGCATTCATTCTCCGTTACATTGGATGATGATTTATTTCCTAAGTTGTGTAAACCATAGAAGCATAAATCGTTTGGGCAATAAATCAACGAACTAGAGAAGTAGACTTTTTTGAAAAAATGGGGGGAAATCGGAAAAAAAGAGGGAAAATTTTGCATTTACAAAAAAAAAGTGAAAAATTGAATAAAAACAGTCAAGAACTACTTTTGAAAAAATAAAATAAAGGACATTCCCATGGCGTAAAATTCTTCTATAATGATTCAAAGCACTTGCCAACCTCCTAATATATTTTAAACTTGGAGGACTCAAAGTTTTAGCAGTGATATTGTTTGTTCAAATTTCACTCAAGTTATGATTTGAAGTAGCACCAATATATGATGTGGGATTTCTTATTTTTCAAAATCAAGATGAAGCTTTCTTTGCAAAATATTGTCAATAAAAGAAAATCTTCCTATTCATATAAGTCTAAGTTGCTCGTTCAGATTCTGATACGGATGCGGGTTTGATATTAGATTAAAAGAGAAGTATAGTAAAAAACTTGTTCAATGTCATGTCCCCTCTTTAGCTCTGCCTAGCAGTGACATGAGAGTTAGCCTATTATGGAGTCTCGTAGGCTGGCTATTAATATATATAAATAGTCAATTATAATTATAATTTTGAAACTACTTTATAATATTAATTATAAACTAGAAGGATCCCCTACTTCCCTGTCAAAGGGCAATCTATAATAGTGCATAATGATCATAATTTTAAAATAAATGTATAATATTCATTATATAGTTGATCTCATCAAAATCCACATGGCAAGGCATTCACAGAGCTCAAGTCATATTGAAACCGTGATTTAAAACAAATTCATTAGCTGCTTCAAAGCTATCTCACATGCCCTCGCCAATTTAGGATGATTAAGGCCCTTCCAAATTTCATTGATGATCCCCATTGCTCCTCCCACTCCTCTAGAAGGTTTTCCAAAGGTCGAAAGGAAAACTTAAGGGACAAATTACATTTTTTCCAAGCATGTTCCTCATTGGCTTCAATTCCATCCTGGGATCAATCCTATTTGTGAGGGATTTTGTAGGTTTTTGCAATGATCGCTTTTTTTTTTCCCCCATTTTTTATGGATTCTAATATAGTTTCAATGCGCTTTAAATGCAAAAAGGTCATTGAAAATCGAGTCAACAATTGGTCAACAATTTTTTCATAAATCAAGATTTTTTCAAGGAAAAAATCAAGAAGCTTCACGATTCAAGATTAATCAGGTATATTTGGAATTTTTTTTGCAGATTTATGCTTCTATGGTGTAGACAATTGACATTGCAAATGTAATGTCAACCTATAAACTTCCTTCACATGATCCAGATCCATTCAAACAGAATAATCAAGAGTTTAATGTAAATTTAGTGAAACCCTGGGACAAAAACTTGGAGGAAGCTTGTACAAACTGTTGTCATTATCCAACAATCTCCACCTTGAAAACAATTAACCTGATACGCACCCAATGCCACTCATCACCTTTTTTGCAAGGGTAGAGAAGCCAAACTCCACTTCAACTTTCTCAAGAGTCACTGCATCACTATCAATAATCCATCTTACAAAATGTTATTTAGTTTCAATGTGTTCTTAGATTATACTATGACAAGCTTTATTTTCAGCCAAATGAATAGCACATACAAATATTGGTTTAAAATTGATCTTCCTCGCTCACTAAAGCACTAGTTAAGTGAGGTGGCACAAGGGTGGAATAATATTTTTTGGAATAAATTGTCTTTGGGGTGATCATTACTGGTGTAAACACAATGCATGCAAGAGATGATGTGAAAATCTGTGCATTCAGAGATGCCCATCATGTTTTTCATTGTGTGAACAATCACAGGACAAGACTAGTACTGTTCTCAGTTTCACAAATGAAAAGGAATTAGAATTTAAATCAGTGAAAGATTTACAATGTTTCACTATCTGCAAAGAACAACCTACCTGTGCAAAATCATTTGTTCTAGATCTGGACATTTTAGATAATGCCAAAAATGTTGCCCATGTTCGTAAAGGCATGCTCTTCAACAAAGAAACCTGCCATACAATTAGGAAAATTAGAAACAAACTTGCATTTCTAAATAAAAAACATGTAAAACAGGATATTCAAGAATTAATGAACAAGTAGACTAGAATGAAAGGAGTTTGTATAGAATATTTATTAAATCTGGCATGTTCCGTGTCTATATAGTAGGGTCACAGGTGTATTAAGGTTAGGATTAAGTTTAATAAACTTGTTACCCTACCTGCTGCAAGAACTGGTTAGAGATACCCTAAGATTGTGCAAGTGACCTATAATCTTTTTGTTGAAATTCATGGTAATTAATTGAAGGAATTGGAAATATCAGTTATATGTACCTGTACAAAAATATTGTGTTTTAAATTTTTATTACATTTTGCTATATAGAAATTTAACATTTTAATCAATTCACTTATTCCAGTCAAAAGTGATCATGAACATAACTTCTTCCCTGCTTTTCCTCTCCTGCTATTCATTAGAGAAAAAAGATTAATATATTTTCTGGGAAAAATACATAAACTAAAAGATCTATTGACTTGTGGATGGTCTTTTTTTACTGTTTCATATTATCATATTATATCAGGATTCAACCACAGAATTTGATCAATTATTTGTAACTGTAAAGCATTTTTCCCCCAAGTTTTATATTTCTATTTTAGTTTGTTATATATTTGTTTAAGCATTTGGCCCAAAAATACCTTGTATTCTTTTGTATTAGAAGTTTTAGTACAATTCACTTCATCCAATCAAAAGTGATGATGAACATAACCTATATCCCACTTTCCTTCTCCTATCCACTCGGGAAAAAAATTAATTATATTTTAAATAGTTTCTTGAATAGTAAAATGAAGAAAAAAATACTAACAAATAGATGGATTTTCCAAGTGTATGAAATGATGAAATTATCACAATTCAACTGCGTAGATTTTGAATTAAAAACTACAAAACTGAATCTTGATGAAACATTATAAAAAGGAATCTAATTCTGCAAAATGCTTATATTCATAAAACTCGTCTTCCAAGTTTTGAATTGCCTTGTGGAACTATCAAATTTTAGCATATGATCACACACATATACTATTTGAATGTTTTATGCAAAGTCATCAAAGTATAAAAGCTATACCACCATGAATGATAACATATATCAACCACCTTACCCCAAAATATGCTAAAGATTTTGGAAATTTTGCCATATTTCCAGTGCCCTCTGCATAAACATTTCCATCTATCAATACCAATTTTGACACCTGCATATAAGAAACAATAATCATGTTAAATGTTCAGGTTTCTATAGTCCATAATAATAAGAAATAGATATTTTGGATACACTTTGTAGAAGTGTATTAAAATCAACATTTTCTTTACACCCCACAATTAGGATTAAATGATAAGAATTGTGAACTAAATATCCCTATATTAAAATCCAGTACAAGTACTTGATGTCAATAGGACCTACCATAGGAGACAATAATAAATGAGTTAGCTTTTGTCATTTTTTTGACAATTGATTAGTTTTAAACCACCAACTAGACACTAACAATCCAACAACTATGATAAGAAGGCTTTCCTTAATTTGTAGATAGCCGGTCTTTATAGATGTCTTAAGTTTTAACCTTAAGCCCTCCTCTCTATTAAAATTGTTTGTATGCTTACAAGGCTCTTAACTTGACCTCCTTTTAGAAAATAGAATCGTGTAGAAGATCTCTAGCTTGCCTCCATTTCCCATAAGCTAAAGGGTAAAGATAAGAAAACACATTTTAATATTATTCTAAGTCTTGAGGTTTTTTTTTGGTAAATAAGGGACCAAAGCCAAGAGTTTATATTGATATTAAAATTTTAAAAGTTACAAAAAAAAAACTTTAAGCCGCCTTCTTGTAGTATCATGTTAAGTCTAAGCTGCCATAATTAGCGAACAAAATGGGGCCCAACTCTGCTTCCAACTTCTAAGCATAAACAATCTACATTCTTGCAATCTTTCTATAGTTCTATACAAGTATAAAGATTACAAGATCAAAGTCATCACCCAATGGAGCCAACAAGCCATATTACATTCCAAGGGATTTATTAAGAAATGCAATGCTTCTTTTCATGAAGCTTCTTCTAAGCCTTGGTGTTCCCATTCCCATCTAGTCAACGCAAAGAATCTTCTTAAAGGACCTCCATGGATATTTATCCTCTATTTGTTGCCAAACCCTGAGAAAGAATCCTCTTCCCACATTACAAGTGCATAATCAATTGGGTTTGGTATGGCCAAGTATTCATCTATGTTGATGATAGCTTCATGTGAACCTACAAGAAGTTTGAAAAGACTTGCGTTAAACATCACTTCATTAGACGAAACAGTTCATGTTTATCAAATGGTTCACAACTTGGATTGTTGGAGATTGCTAATGTTACAAATTCCTTTTTGAGCTCTGTCTAGCTGTGACAAATTTAGCGGAAAGGTAGGTATGATGTCTTGTCAAACTAGGATCCTCCTCAATTTTGCAAACTTATCTTGCCAACTTTTTCCAGAATTGTCATAGGAGTGAAGTTTGGTGGTGTCATTTCCTCTCTTTACCATTAATTGTCACTTGTTGTCCTACCATCAAGAATACCACGTCATGCCCATTGTATCCCCATCTGGTTCATGATTTCAATGCCTGAACTCCTTTGATGGTTGCAATTTTCTCTAATCTACATGTCATTCCCACTCAACCAAGATTTAAAATTGATTAAGATTTGATTTGAATTTGAATTTGAGATCCACTTTTGCTATGATGTGATGATATTGCTTGATGGTTCTGGAAATCCATTAAGAATTTCTTTGTAAGCCTTAGTTCTGCCCAAATTATAGGACGACTACTTGTTCTGTAATGATTCGCTGAAAAGAAAATCTGTCTGCTCCCTTTTTAGCCATTTCATCTACAATGGCATTCCCTTCTCTAAAAACTATGATTGATCATCACCTTTTCAAATCTGCTAATCAAGTTTAATATCACTACTTTTGAAGATTGGAGTTTCCAATTTGATGTCAACTTTGCTCTTATTGCATTCACCACAACAATAGAGTCTCCTTCAATTTTTATCTTAGCCAAATTCATTTCTAAACATAGAGAGTCCTAATAAGAGAGCTTTGAATTTCGCCACATTGTTTGCATCTTCCTCCAAAGGTTTTATAGTCTAGAAAAGGTTTTACCTAGGCATGAATGGACCATGCATCCATCTCCCTAAGGTACAGGGCCGCCTTTGGAAGCCCCATTAAAGTTAAATTTGAACAAACCAATAGGGGGTGGGGTCCAAGTACAACTTGCTCTGTTTTGTATGCTAGGTTGGCATCCCCTGCCTATAAATTTGGGAGCTTTGAGGCTAAACCAGTTCTTCAATATCTCATCATCCCAACTTGTGTAAAATTTCGATGCATTACTCTGACAATGTATTCTCACGGTTCATTGTTTCTACTATAACAACTTCTATTTTGTTTCACAATGAAGCTTTTTCCAAAGCTTTTCCTTAGAAAATTCTACCGTTTCTTTCCTTTCATAATTCCTAGATCAGAATCGATGGGGATATTAACCAAAGGTTTCCACAAAGGCTCTCTTTGCACAAGATGCACCATGATTTAAATAGAGTTAAAATTTAATTTTCTAAAGTTAATACCCAACCAAGTTTGGCACACATCCATTGCTAGCATTCTAGTGAGAAGGCATTATTGAGTATCAAGTGGTGATAGCATAATGAACAAATTGAAGGCCATGGTAACCAAACTTTTCAAACCAATCTGTTGTCAAGATTCTCTCTTGCAAAGTCATCCATGAAAAGATTCCAGCCTTTGGTAAGCAAGCTTTATTATAGTGCAATTAAGTTGGTAGTTGTGTTTTGATCTGGTATTTCTATCCTAATACAAATTTGTAGCCCTCCCTTATACTGTACCCACCTGATTTAGCTCCATTGCAAATGATCTCATCCCTGCCTTGATTGAGCAGGAAAATATGTTCATTGGGATTTGTTTGAGAATGTCAATGTCTCCCTGTATTAAGTCTAGATTCTCAAAATATTTCCACTACCACTTACCTTGAAGATTATTCTTTGATGATGTGATCTAATCCTTAAAGTGTACAACCCATTTTTTAGATCAAATGGTCTTGATTATTTCTAAATCCATCAACTTAGTAATGATAGTGTATCCTCCCCATGAGTTGGTCCTGAATAGTGTTCTACTACCATCATTGATGTTCCATGAAATGTCATTTAGGATGACATTGCTAGACTTGTGTATAAAGTTCCATAAGTGGGATCCTCTAGGGAATTCTCTTTCTCTCAATGCCTCATCTGCATTGAGGTTTAACAGATACTTTCCTCTAATAATTCTAACCCATTTGAGGTATTTCTCTTGATGTATTTTCTAGAATAATTTAGCCCCTAGGCCCTGATTTTTATGTAGTTGGTTCTTAATCCTTGTCCCCCCAAGTTCAATTGTGTTATATATTTTGTCCCAAGCCACAAGGGCAATTTTTTTAGTATATGTTCCTTGTGAGAAAAGTTTCCTCAACTTCTTTACTAGGTGCAAGTAGATTCCATTCGGTACTGAAATACAAGATATAAGGTAAATAGGAATAGCTGCAAGAGTTTCCTTCAACAAAATGATTTGCCTTGCCCATGAGAGTCATTTTGATATCCAAGACTCATTCTCCTATTTAGTTTCTCTGCAATAGGTTTCCAAGCTAAAGTGAATCTCAATGATTTTTCAACAAGCACCCCTAAATATGTAGGAAGCTTGCCTTCCTTGAAGCATGATATGTTTAAGATTTGACATTGAATCTGTGTTTCGACAAAGAAGATCTTTGACTTCTCCTTGTTAGCAATTTGTTACAAGGCCTTAGCTTAATTTTATAAAATAGTTTTTTCTGTTGTAGCGCCTCCCCTTTGCTACCTTAGCCAAAACTCATTGTATCATTAAAAATTTCTAATGTGTTACTGGTCTAACCAAAGATGTAACTATGACACCTTTAAGGATGCCTTCTCTTTGGTGGCTATCAAGCTTCTTTCCAAGAGCTTCGACCATGATAATGAAGAGAGAGGAAAATTGGATACCCTTGTGTAATCCCTCTTGTTCTTTCAAAGTAACCATGAGGTGAATCATTAATTAAGATTGAGAACATTCGACCTGAGATGCAATAGAAAATCAAATCCATGCTTTGGAGACACCAAATCCTTCCAAGCATATAGCTAGAAACCTCCAATCTACTTTAT
The DNA here is from genome assembly GCA_028749045.1 of Cupressus sempervirens. NCBI lineage: Eukaryota > Viridiplantae > Streptophyta > Pinopsida > Cupressales > Cupressaceae > Cupressus > Cupressus sempervirens. Next base: position 451,478,371 of record CM053785.1, on the reverse strand, counting down.
CATGTGCCTTTTTAATGTCTAGTTTTTTTAATCATGCTTGGTTGCTTATTTTTTTGAATTGAGTGGATGACTTCTTGGATACTCACTCCATCAAATCATCCGGGAACAAAGCTTGTCTAATCTTCACTTATTATGTTCCCTAGAATCTTTTTTAATCTATTAGCAAGGGTCTTTGTAAGTAGCTTGTAAACAATGTTGCAAAGTGATATCGGCCTAAACTTGTTCAAGCATGTTTCTTTATCCTTCTTGGGGATCATGACTATAAATTTGTTGTTAATTATAAATGTGTCATTGATTTCTTTAGCCTAATGATCTAGTAACATCAATTGCTTCTATCAATTCCTTACCAAAAGTGGGCCAATATATCTAAAAAAAATTGTTGGAAATCCATTTGGACCTGGGAACTTGTCAAAGGGTAATTGACTTAGTACATCATAGATTTCCTCCTCTAAAATTGTTTCCATTGACATCTAATTGTCTTCCTGTATGAGAAGCCTCAGGATATCTGCCAACATCTTTTGCTAAGACAAGAGACAAGAGCCTTCATAATTATTCAAAAGGTGTGAGTACTAGTTGACTATTTGTGCTTGTATCTCATTTTGGTTCTCGAGTGTTTGACCTCCTATATTGATTTTGTGAATTTTGTTGGTGCTTCTTCTTTGTTTAGTTATGTTATGGAAGAGCCTTGTGTTCATAACCCCTCCATCCTACCATGTTCCTCTTGATTTTTGTCTCCAATAGGTCTCCTCTTTTGTCAAAATGTCTTTCATAATCTCTTAAAAGATCTTTAAAAAACAACTCAAGCACATTCGTTATTCGATGAGAGTCTTGTTGAGATTCTGATGTTCAGTTCAATATCACTTTTTTATTCAAAAGTATTCTTGAAATGGTTTCCATTCGAGTCAATGAGACTGTTTTTGATCTTCTTCAGCACAGACCTGAAGCAAAAGAGTTTTGATCCTTCTACATAGCACCCCTTCCACCAATGATCTACCAAATTAGTAATTATCTTGCATCCACATATTCTCAAATTTGAAAGGACTTAGCAAAGGTTTGTTGAAAGATCCCTAATGGATCTCTTCTACTGATCTGCTGTAATTTTATATTTTTAAATCTGTTTTCCTATTTATTTGTTTTTTCTTGCAGAACTAGACAGAAGTGCAGAAAGGTTTGTTTTTTTTTTATGGTTTTATAACATAGAAAGGAATAGGGAACAGCAACCATGAAACAAGGCTGAAATAAATAAGGTATTAAGTAAAAATCAGAATTATTGCAAACCGTACCAGGCAGATTTGTCTGAATTATAGAGCCAAGCAATAAATCCAATGCATTTCCCAAAGCTCACATACAAATTTGATGTCAAAATCGAAGGTGAAGATTGTTCTCGAATCCAGCATACATTTGGAGGTGAATACAAGCAATACTCTATACACCACATGGTGTATCTACTGCAAATGGCATCCCACAGGCTGCAATGAACCACATCCCAACTAGAAGATGATATGCCACGCTGAAACCCCAATAAGAATTGATGCCTCTGTCCTTAATCACCACACACAATGCTAAAGAGATTCGGTGCCAAAGATTGCTGAGGGCTACGTCCCAACCAATCACTAACTTGGGGTTTGCGTCCCAAACTAGAAATCGCCCATTTAGGCAAATTCATAAACAAGTTGTCAAATATGCAAAAGATGCTCTTAGAATGAAGCTTTTATCTCCTTATAACCCCTCTCAATTGCAAATCAAACCCTAAGTGTCTCCAAGTGGCGTTGGGTAGTGAAAGTGTTATAATTTCTTATTTTAAAGTGGTCATGTCTAGAAAATGACCTTTTACCTTATAGACACAAATTTGTTCATTGAATTGCCCTAAGACCAAAGAGAAAGATTTAGAGAATTTCGAGACCTTTCCAATGAGCTATCACACCATAGGATGCACATCCAGATGAGGCCAAAAGCCCCTTATTACTCGAAAATAGCTAATGACTTAGCCTTATTTAATTATTAAACACTAACTTAGGAAATATTAAAAATATAACCCAAATAGCCACAAAATGCCCAACTGACATCACAAACCACAAAATCATCCTATCACCTGTCTGTGACTGAAGTCAGAAATCAAGGATCCACTGGCAATCTCATCCCTAAAATCTAGGGATGCTCCTAAAATTTAGGAAACAAGCCCTATCCCTCTGAAACTGAACCCAAAGAGTAATCTCATGGAGACCCAACCCTGGGCAAGATCATACCTCCTAAAAAGTAGGAACTGCCTCCTAAAAACAAGGAACGTCTCCCAACTGATCAATAACTACCAGAACATCCAGTCCCCAACACTGAATAACCATACTAGGTCTCTATCCAACCCTGTCAGCCTACAAGACCCCATAATAAGCTGACTCACATGTCTCTAGTAGACTGAGCTAAAAGAGGGGACATGACATTTGTCTTCACGCAAAAAATCCAGCTGAAAAGGGAAGTGGTCAGACCCTGAGGTTAGTGATTGTTGGTATAATAAATATTAAAAATTACACTTTACTTAGGATAATGCATTTGCATGTTAGTTGTCATGTAGACACCTAGGAGTTCACATTCTATTTTAGCACATGGTGTAGGAGAAATCCACTTGCACACAGTTGTTGACTCACACCTCATTGTTTGTGAGCTTACCATCCTCCCATTGTTACGCATGTTGCACATACCTTGTTACACAATGGAAGATGACCGTCTTTAGTGGACATGTGATTACACCTTGTCTAGTTGATAGGTTATCTCTATCATCCCTCCTAATTATCATACATTGCCTATATATTAGGGCAATTCTACATGCATTGTATCTGAAAATCAATTAGGCAATAGGTCATATTAGACACTATAGTCTTGATCATTATTGACTAAACCAATTGATCATCATTTTACCTGTCTCTCTTGTGCCATCTCTTAAGCTTCTAAATCTTGGCATTTTCATTCTTTGCCTTCGGCGAATTCTCACATTGTATCAAGCTTGAGGCAGATTCTTACAGCAATATTGAAGCTGTGAGATCAAAAAAAAAGGTTGTTAAGTCTTCTCTGTAAAAAAGAAATGACCTAGTTTCTCTGAGATATTGCTAAAACCCATTATTTTCTTGTTCCATGTGACAGTCCTATCGTCCATTTCAATCTCTCGAAGGTTTTCTTTTGTAACACAAAATTTAAAATCTACTTGAGGTTGGGATTCTGTTTGAATCCCCCCACTATAATCCAATAAATAAACAATAGCACTAATGTCACAACCTCTAATGAAATCCTTCTTTGCCCAGACCCTAAATCTACTGCTAAGTTATTCCCAAAAATTTTGTTTCTTCTTGGTGGGGATTGGTCCATAAACATTTAGACCTAAGAATATAAGCTTGAAGTTTAAGCTTATGATAGTTCTCCCTATCCAATTGGGCTTACCATCCTGCTTGATGAAGATCACTCTTCTTGGATTCCACATGATTGCCTCTCCACTGGAGAACCGTATGCTTCTTCAAATTCCAACATCTAGCCACCTATTCTCTTAGAGAATCTCTCCATTTTCTTTGAATTCATATTTGTTTCCTATAACATCATTATAACTGATTTGAAAAAAAAAATGCAGCATTTGACCAAATGTTGTTAGAAGCATTTGCACCCATAACGTTCCATGATATTGTCTTCATTTCAACTTGGGAAGGAACTTCCCCTTCCCTACTTGCAAGTAAGCTATTATTTTTGGTTGGTCTAATTCTTCCCCTTCTTTTGATCTCAAGGCCACTAAGGACTTTCCTCCTTTCCCTTGCTTTGTTTTTCCCCACAATCAGGTGACTTTTTAATTGAAGATGATCTTTCTAACCCAAGACTGATGTTGTCACCTCACTTAGGATGGGAGATGGACAATACTCCATATCTTTTCTTGGACTTCTTTCTTTCTAATTTTGATTTTTCAGGTCTTGATCACACAAATCTGAGAATATAATCCTTTATTCTTTCTTCTTCCAAGAAGTATGAATCTAGGAGCCTTTCCAAAATAATTGAAGAAATTGCACCATTGGAGGTGCTCTTTTGTTGGGATGCTATTCTCATTAATCCAAAAAGTTCATAGACTGCCTTGAGTCTAGAGGATAGGGTTGAACTTTGATCTGTATCCTCTGTTTTACCTAATTTCCTAGTCTCTTTGTCATCCACTTCAATTTTCTTATTCGCAATTTTTTCGTATTTTTTTAGTGGGACAATTCCCCCTTTGATTTTGTTTTTTAACCATCTGTCTTGCTCCACCAAATGAGCTGAAATCCAATGCTTGGCATTCTTTGTGGGACTCTCAATTGGATCGAAGTCTTTGTCTCTATCCTCTACCCTAGTGCATCTGCATGTGATTGTCTTATTGCTTTGGGATGAATACCTTTTAAGAAGGCCTAAGAGTGATCTACCTTCAATTTCCTTTACCAATATCCTTGCTGATTTATTGCATCCAATACAGAGGCCACTAGTTGATGTCTTAGAGACATATGGTTGAGGTGCTATTTTCCTCAACCATGTGATGTTTCGCCCTTCTTCCTCTCCTCCTTTTGAGTCAATTCAATGAGATACCATTTGATTTTTCGACCTTCTTCCTCTCCTCTTGAGTCAATTCAATGAGATAAATTGAGACTTCAAAATCTATATCTTCCATTTTGGTCCCCTTTGAGGCATTTTTTTGCTCTAGATTTTTCTTTGGCTTCCCTCATCATGTCAATGAGCCTAACTTGTAAGATGTCTCCACTTACCTGATTTTGCCCTAGTTCATTGCTGGCCTCTGGATCTTTGATGGTCTGGAACATTTTTGTATGCTGGGATTTCCAAAAAGTTGTCTCCTAAGATTTCTATAGTTGCAATGAAGAGTATTTCTTCCCCTTGATAGTTCTACTTGCCTCTTTGCTGTATCTATTTTGAATGAGTTTTCATTCTCAGTCGTGATAAGGCACCATTAAATGGTTTGGAAGCTCCTCCATCGTAGGGATCTCTGTTAGGAGTTGATCTACAATTTCTATTGTCATATTTTCTTGGACTTCTACCCACCATTATTGGATAAGCATTCTAAAAGGGGGCAATATGGTGAAGGATACCACTTGCAGCATATGTCATATAGACTTTTTGATCCAATTTGAAAATTGCTTTTAAAGAAAAATAATTTCTTGCAAAAATAGCAAACATTAAAAAGAGGAAATAAATCCCTTAACCCTAATCACTACCCTTAAATAAAAACATCTCATTTGCAACCTTGCAACTCACATTTGAATTTGCACTTAGAGTGTGGCAGCTATTTAGAGAGGAAAGAGAGGAAGAATTCAGGATCAATATTGGTCATCAATGACTCATTTACACATAAGATACAATCGCAATAGCATCTAATGTGGATTCGGATTTCTCGAGATTACTTTTTATTTATTTCTGATATTTTTAGAGGCTTCAAGTTATTTTTTTCAATTTTCTGTTGTAAATTTGTTCAAAATCCAAAATAAGTACTCGAATGAGTTCTTCAAGAGATCATATGAGGTGAATGAATGAATGAGATATGAATTGAGACTCTAGGAGACCTCCTCAATGAGCAAGTCTGCTGAAGTGGGGCAGAACATTAAAATCCTTTTGAGTTTCTAAATTTTCAAAAGAAATAAGGGCACCTCTTTATTGAATTTATGAAAAAAAAAATTGAGGATTGAGCTATAACCTTGTGTAGGGCACAATGGAGGTTAAGCAAGCCACAAAACTTACAAATTTTAAATAAACTTAATAAAACATGCACAAAAGGAATGTTAGAATAAGCTCTCTTCTTTCCTCAAGAGTGTCTCCAACGGTGATTGCTCAAAAAATGATAACCTTTCAAAAATACAATCGCAAAAAGATTAGTAGCAACCTACTCGAATACCATGAAAGGAAAATAACATGGAGAGTCAGAAATAACTACTCAAGAGCAATTGTTTGAAAGTAAGTCTTATCATTGAAGAAGCCAAACGAAGAATGCGCACATCAAGAGCCACTATTATGTAGATGGCAAAATCTTAGAGAAAGTAAAATGTGATTAAGAGAGAGGATGAGCACACACAGAAACAAGCAATACTACATTAGAAGAATTGACATATGCAACTCAAATATATAGAGGTGAGAGAGAGAGAGGAGTAGCAAACTCCCAACACTAAGGATGTCTCTAACATCCTGTGTGTGTGCAATGTGTCAAGGGTATCTAATATTCCAAATATTTGGAATAAAGAAAATGAGTTATGAGAACTCAAAAAAGACAAAGGAATTGTAGGGGTTCCTTAAGAATGGTCCTACAAGAGATAAAAAGAGGAAATTAACTTTACCAAGTACAAATTAATTCCTAAAATGAAAGGTCAATCGATGCATGAAATAAAATTTTAGGATAATTCAAATGCAAGTGCATGAAAAGGCTTGCAATGGGATAGCTAAAAAGAAATTTATGCTTGTGTCATCTCATTCCATGAGGTGTGCTCCTCATATTTCAAGGATATGCTGAAAATCATAATACCTAAGTTGTCGATTTAGGTACAAGTATCGATATGGGTATGCAAACGTGGTACATGGATGCATGCAAAAAATAATTGCGGGTTTGGGTACATGAGTAAATAGTTATACATCTAAACAAAAGAAAAGTTAAAGAAATATAGAAAATTGTAAAACTAAATCATTTGATAGTATGATATGGTTAGCATGACTGCTGATGTTATTCCTTTGGGGGAGTATCCCAAGCATTGGAAAGCATGTAGCATAAATGACATGTTGCATTCATGACTGTGTTTGTCATCTGATGATTACATAGTATGGTTTTTACAAAGACTAGCAGAGTAGCAGACAAAGATCGTCGTCATATGGACAAAGGTTTGATGTTCAGTAGAAGCACGATTAAGAACATGTTCTACATTGTGTCCTGATGATGAGGTTAAGTGCGCATCAAGTAAGTCGAAGATGTATAGAAGATATGTTTGATTTACAAAGAGCAGTACAAAGACAAAGTACCTACAAAGCAGTTTCTGGTGAATGGATTGTATCTCCTAATAGAAATAGAATTGGGTTATGCGAAGTTAGGCAGTGACAGAGGACAATCTGATGATGACGTCAACGAGTGCACAAGGTCTGGAGTTGCAAGTGTGAGAAGTTGTAAAGACTGTGAGCCGACAATGTTGTGTGATTGCGAAATAATTAATTATCTTAATGCAGTCCTATTATAATTAATTAAGAAAGCCTCAAGCCCAACTCAAAGAATTGTTTTGAGGACTTGGTATAAAGAAAAGTATTTTCCTTGATTGAGTAGTGTGAATTGTGCTAGGGGAAGTGTGAATAAGAGCAGAGTATTTAGTGAATGTGAGTAAGCGATCCAAGGGATTATTGGATACAAAGTTGACGATCTGGTATCGAGATTAGGATCAAAAGTCCAGTTCACAGGACAGAGGAAGAAGAAGCAACAGTACAGTTCATTTCTATTATTTTGCAAGGAATAATATAGAGATCATTTGGATAGTGGGTTCATTGGTCTTGCCCCTGAAGCTGTTTGGACAGTAGGTCCATCCATCTTCTATAACTCCTAACAATGTTGGAATCTCCTAACAGGGATTCAAAGTCTCATAACAGATATTGATTTTATAAAGTCCTAACAAAGTCCATCCTCTAACAAGGAACATTTATATCAGTACATCATTTTGTGAGTACCATTCCCCCCAGGGTTTTCCCTCTGATCAAGGGTTTCCCTAGTTAACATATCTGGTGTTATCGTGTATGAGTATCTTGTTATAATTGTTAATTATATTGCTCATATGGTTAAGAATTAATAAGGTTGATAATTATTGTAATAGTTGGATAACTGATTTACTCCCCCCCCCCACCTTCTCAATTATATTGGTGGACTTTATATTCTAACAAGTAGTATCAAAGCATCAGTTCCTTGAAGAGAAAGCTTAATAGCTTTGGGAGATCAATGGCGAGCTACTGCAAAAAAGAGTCCTAAGTTTGATGGGGTTAACTATGACAACTTGGAAGAAAAGATGAAGACTCGTCTGCTATGTATGGGTCCAAGATATTCGCTTTCGACAAAGGATAACAAAACAATTGTGGAAGAAAGCAAGCTTGAGGAATGCAATGAAGCAGAAAGAGATTTTCTCATGTGCAATATGTGAGCCAAAGAAGCTCTACTGACAGCTCTTCCTGAAAATGAATATAGTCAAGTAAAATCACTAGAAACATCTCATGAGATTTGGAAAGCATTAGAATCTACTTTTGAAGGAGGTAAACATACAAAAAGAGTAAAATTACATAATTGGATATGCTTGTTTAAAGATGCTAAGATGTTGGAAGATGAATCTGTGAGAAGCTATGTTGGTAGAATATCTGACCTTGTCGCATGAATCAAATCATGTGGTAGATCTAAGGAAGAAGATGAGGTTGTCTGGAAGATTTTGAAAACTTTGACACCACAATTCAGGTAGGTAGCACAGATGATTGAGCTATCAATACCCTGTACTGAGAATTTTACCTAGAAAACTTTACTTGGAAGATTGGAAGCAGCAGAAGCAAGTCTGAGACAATCTAGAGAATACAAAGAGTGGAGACAGTTTTTTAGTGCCTTAAGTGTTTGCCCTTGCTTATCCAGAAGTGCAAGCACCCATGGAGATTATGCTAGCAGCAATAGAACTAGATTTGAAGAGGATAGAAAGATTGAAAAAGGTATAGCCTTGCTTGTGAGAAGAGAACCAGATGGTAAGAAAATCTTTAAATGTTGGACTTGTAATAAATTTGGTCATTATGCATCTAAGTGTCCTAAAAGAGACAAAAAGTATAAGAGAAAATTTAAACCTAGAAGACCTAGAGATTGTTTGTATGCAAATGAAGATGATGAGTCTGAGGAAAGAGTTCAGAGTGAAAGTGATGATGAGCTAGGATTTGTAGCCATAAAAGAAGATGAGCTTGATAAAGAAATTAGAGAAGAAAAGGCTCTAGTTTCCCAAGTTGAAAAGAAATATGATTGGATGATAGACAGTGGATGTTCACATCATATGACTGGTGATATGAACAAGTTTGTTAAATTCAGAAATCATGATGGAGGTATTGTTAGAGTTGGTAACAATGCGGCATGTCACATTATAGGGATATAATCTATCACTCTTGATGGAAAGACTAACACTGATGGTGTTTACTTTGTTGATGGATTAAACCATAACTTGTTGAGTGTTGGATAGTTGGTGGATAAAGTGTATCAGTTGCAGTTTACAGAGAAGACTTGTATCATCAAAGATAAGGATGGTAAGCTAGTTGGAACAGGTACAAGATCCAAAGGTAATGTGTTTCAATTGAATATCACTCAAATGACATGTTTGGTTGCAAAAGTGGAGAATAGATGGTTATGGCATAGAAGGTTTTGTCATATAAACTTTGATAACATTGTGAAGGCTAGTAGTCCATTTGTAGTTAGAGATTTGCCTAAGATCATGAAGCCTACTAATGTTGTTTGCAAAGAGTGTATCATGGCTAAGCAGAAGAAGGTATCATTTCCCATCAAAAAGTTTACTACTACAGAGAAGCTGGAGATTGTTCATACAGATTTGAGTGGCGCTACCAGAACAAGAGGATTCTATAGAGAAAGGTACTTTATGATTTTCGATGACAATTTCACTAGAATGATGGGGGTAGCATTTCTTAAAGAAAAATCTGAAGCATTTGAGAAGTTCAAGATATTCAAGAATAGGGTTTGAGAAGGAATATGGTGTTAAGATTAAATGTTTGAGATCAGATAGAGGTGGAGAGTTTACTTGTGGCGATTTTAACATGTTTTGTGAAGAAAATGGAATTAAGAGACAGTTATCATCACCCAAGACCCTTGAGCAAAATGGGATAGCAGAAAGCAGAAACAGATCATGTATCAGAGGCAACAAGAATAATGATGTTTGAGAATGATGTATCCAAGACTTTTTGGATAGAAGCAGTCAATACAGCAGTATACACCATGAACTGGGTACAGATCAAAAAAGGTACGAATAACACTCCTTATGAATTATGGTTTGGTCATACACCTTCAGTAAAATATTTCAAAATCTTTGGGAGCAAGTGTTACATAAAGAGAGATGATGATGTTGGTAAATTTGAAAAAAGAAGTGATGAAGGTATGTTCCTTGGTTATTTATTAAAGAGAAAAGCTTACAGATGTTTTAATCATAGAACCGAGACAATTGTTAAGTGTGCAAATGTAAAAGTTGATGAAAAGTTTGGAGCTAAAGAGAAGATGGATTATAACTCTAATGAAGAAGAAGAAAATCCTAGAATTGTTAGAGAGAATGTAGAAGTTTTCTTTGAGACCAACAATGACTTGCAGAATGATGTGCAAATTGTTGAACAAAGAGGTGAATATAGATCAAAACCAAGAGAAGAAATAAGATTTGAGGTAGAAACTCCTACACCTAACATGAACCTAATAAAGAATCACCCTAGAGCAGATAATTGGAAGCAAAGACAAAGGAGTAATGACAAGAAACAAAGTAAATGAGGAACTACGTTTGATTTCTCAAATTGAACCTAATAGTGCAGATGAGGCATGTAAAGATGTTCATTGGATTCAAGCAATGAAGGAAGAACTAGATTAGATAATAAAGAATGGGACATGGGAATTGATTCCTAGTGCTAAAGACAAAAATGTTATAGGAACTATATGGGTATTCAGAAACAAGATAAATGGACAAGGAGAAGTTGTGAGAAATAAAGTTAGACTAGTATTCAAAGGTTATTCACAACAAGAAGGAATTGATTACGAAGAAAAATATGCCCCTACAGCCAAAATGGAAGCAATAATAATGTTTTTGGCTTATGCAGCAAACAAGAAGTTCAAAGTGTATCAAATGGATGTCAAATCAATCTTTCTAAATGGAGAACTTGAAGAAGAGGTTTACATTGAGCAACCTAAAGGATTTCCTTTGACAAAAGACAAGGATATGGTATGCAAATTGAAGAAATCTCTATATGGTTTAAAGCTAGCACCTAGAACCTGGTATGCAAGATTGGACAAGTATTTGGCAAAACTTGGATTTGCTAAAGGTACGGCAGATAGTAACTTGTATCTAAAAGAAATTGAGAATGGTTCGTTGATAATAGTGATATTTGTTGATGACATAATCTTTGGACGTAATGATGAGGCAAGTGATAAGTTTATTGAAGAGATGAAGAATGAATTCAAGATGGGCATGATTGGTGAGATGAAGTTTTTCCTAGGTTTGCAGATTGTGCAAAACAATGATGGAATTTTCATATCACAAAGTTAGTATTTGAAAGATTTGTTGAAAAGATTTGGCTTTGAAAGTTGTAAGCCTATCGATACACTAATGGTAACTGGTCACAAGTTATCTAGCAAAGATGAGACACCTACAGTTGAGCAGAAGAAGTACAAATCTATGATTGGAGGTTTGCAATATCTGACTCACAACAAACTAGATATAGCAAACGCAGTTGGGATTGTAGCTAGATTTCAAGCTGATCCTAAGGAATACCATTATGCAGCAGTATAGAGGATATTCAGATATTTGAGGGAAATATCTGATTATGGGATATGGTATGTCAGATCAAGTGATTTCACTTTATGTGCTTATACTGATGCGGATTGGGCAGGCAGTATGGATGACAAGAAAACATCAGTTGAAGCAGAGTATATAGCAGCAATAAATAATTGTAATCAAGTCATGTGGATGAAGCAAATGTTGAAGGATATTGGTATAGAATTTTCATAACCCGTTATCATATATTGTGATAACACGAGTTCAGTGAGTATGTCTAAGAATCAAGTATTGCATTCTAAGACTAAGCATATATCTATTAACTATCATGTTTTGAGAGAGAAGGTCAAAGAGAAAGAGATCAGATTGGAGTATGTCCGTACAAAAGATCAGTTTGCAGATATCTTTATGAAGCGCTTGCCTAAAGATACATTTGAGTACTTGAGGGGTATGCTTGGGGTTATGCCCCTACCTACTTCTGAGTAGATGATGCAGAGTTTGCATCAGTCCAGTGGTACAGAGCACTATTGATTGACTGGAGTGAATGTTGATGCTTCATGTATGGGGGAGTATCTAAGATGAGAAGAGTCATAAAGGACACTTGGTAGCTAGTTTTGAACAGTATCTTTGGACACTTGAGCTAGTTGAAGATTTGGAGCAGATGATTGACATAATGAAGCCTTTGTCATTGATGTCAATAGGGGAGAGAATGCATGAAAAACATATCTACTAAGTATGAATGAGGGAGAATAAAAGTGTGCATGGGAAAACATCTCCTAAGTATGTATTGCTAATAGATATTGATGTATGGGGGCGAGATAAACTATTATTGATGTCAATGGGGAGCAACATTGAATAGGGAAGGAAGTAGAGAGTTGTTTAGTGTGAGCAACTGTTGTCAATCCTAAAGAAAGAGATGCATAACAAAAGTGTTCCAGAAGATTTCAGATTTGATTGATGAAGAGGATTTGAAAAAGAAAAGAACAGTAGCAGTTGCAACAAAGTGTTGTTTTGGTATTCTTGGAACTTAGATGTTTTTCAGCTATGTTCCCATCAATGTCAAAGGGGTAGATTGTTAGCATGAATGCTGATGGTATTCCTTTGGGGGAGTATCCTAAGCATTGGAAAACATGTAGCATAATTGACATGTTGCATTCATGACTGTGTTTCTCATTGATGACAACATAGTATGGTTTTTGTAAAGATTGGCAGAGTAGCAAACAAAGATCGTCGTCGTACGAATAGAGGTTTAATGTTCAGGAGAAGCGCGGTTAAGGACACGTTCTACACTGTGTCCTGATGACGAGGTTAAGTGTGCATCAAGTAAGTCGAAGACATACAAAAGATATGTTTGATTTACAGAGTACTACAGAGACAGAGTACCTAGGAAGCAATTTCTGGTGAATGGATTGTATCTCCTAACAGAGATAAAATCGGGTTATGCGAAGTTAGACAGTGACAGAGGACAGTCTGGTGATGGCGTCAACGAGTGTGCAAGGTCTGGAGTTGCACGTGTGAGAAGTTGTAAAGACTGTGAGCCGATAGTGTTGTGTGATTGCAAAAAAATTAATTATCTTAATGTAGTCCTATTATAATTAATTGAGAAAGCCTCAAGGCCAACTCAAGGAATTGTTTTGAGTACTTGGTATAAAGAAAAGTATTTTCCTTGATTGAGTAGTGTGAATTCCACTTGGAGAAGTGTGAATAAGAGCAAAGTATTTGGTGAAAGCGAGTGAGCGATCCAAGGGATTATTAGATGTGAAGTTGGCGATTTGGTATTGAGATTAGGAGCAAAAGTCCAGTTGATAGGACAGAGGAAGAGGAAGTAAAAGTACAGTTCATGTCTATTATTCTACAAGGAATAATATAGAGATCATTTGGACAATGGGTTCATTGGTCTTGCCCTTGAAGCTATTTGGACAGTGGTTCCATCCACCTTCTACAACACCTAACAAGTTTGGAATCTCCTAATAGGGATTCAAAGTCTCTGAACAAGGACTGATATGTACTGAATGTGTCCATCCTCTAACAAGGAATATTTACATTAATACATCATTTTGTAGGTACCATTCCCACAAAGGTTTCCCTTTGATCAAGGGTTTCCCTAGTTAACATATCTGGTGTTATTGTGTATGAGTATCTTGTTATGGTTGTTGATTATATTGCTCATATGGTTAAAGATTAATAAGGTTGATAATTGTTGCAATAGTTGGATAACTAATTCACCCCCTCCTTCCCCCCAGTTATATTGGTGGACTTTATGTTCTAACAGATACTTCATCATTGATCGATGCCAAATGCCAATGATAAATATTAAATGGTAATCGATAGTTCAAAAATATTCAAATAAGTTGTATCATATATATCTAGGTTCACAATACAAATGAAAATCGTTACAGTTACAAAAAAGACAATAAAAAATGATGTCTTCTATCTTCAATGTTGTTCATCAATCATCAAAAGGGTTATCAAAAAAGTCATATATTACAATTCAGCTACCACAAGTTCAAGAACTGTTAAACTCAACGTGGTGCCACTCGCTCTAGATGCATCATGTGTAGGTATGTCATCATCATCATCATCCATATTGACTAGCAAGATCCTCAATGGTTGCATTCAAGTTGGTACACTCAATAGACACAAAAGATCCTTAATAATTTTTCATGTTGCACTTTCATGTAAGAAATTAAGAATGCTTGTGATATTCTCCATCTTTCAATTCGTAATTTAATTTATAACCTTTTTCTTCCACCTTTGATTTTAATTCGGAAAATCTACGTTCCACAAAGTCTTAAGACAAGTGGAGAGGGGACAAGGGGGAAGAGTCTCAAGGACAAGTATAGGGGACCAAGGGCATAGATTTTGGTACAAAAGGGGGGCAATGGCAATACATTGCACGATGGTGGTGGGGGAGCATTCAATGGTGGTGACCCTAGTAGAGACAAGGGCCAAAGCCTCTTTCAGAGTTGAGGGGTAGTGATGCGGAGGATTTTTAAAGCCTTTAAAAAATCAATACACAGCTTTAGGCTTCACATGCATGCATGCAGATTTCATCAAATGTGTAGAAATTTAATGAAATGAGGGTCAACACATGAGGATGTTACCCATTTTAATCTTCAAAAACATTTCAACCTAGATTTCCTCCAAAATAAATAAACATGCAGTACACAAAACAAACTTGCAACTAATTTGGATTCTCCAATGGCTGACAGATACCATGGAAGGATCTATAGAAAACCTCCATGCAAAAGCCACTCTCACAGAAACAGAGTTTCGGCCTACAGTAAAATGAAATGAGACTGATTTACAAATTTCAGAAATACAAAAGATTTAAACTTTTGTTGAATGACTTTTAGAACAAGATAGAGGACATGCATGTAAATTGAAAGAAACTCCAGAGAAAATGCAAGAAAATTCAAAACTAGATTCTATTCACTTTCTCCCAAAAATCTCCCCTTACAATATGCACTCCTTTCTCCTTTTGAAAAATCCTTCTAATGTAACTCCCGAGAAGCCATCATAGCTTTCTTGTGAAAATTATATTTTGAATGCCAACATATGATGCTTTAGGAATAGATCATTTTCTTCATTTTGATTTTTGACATAAAACATTTTCGAAAACTAAAGACTTTTAACACACCCAAAAGATATTAAAATTAACTAAACCAATGTCCCAAGTGGATAGTGTTGGCTAGGCTTATAAGAATACCACCTAAACATTTCCGCCACATGGATAAAAGGACTTTATTTAAAACTAAAAACTTACACACTCACAATGTTTTAAAACTAAATAGAAAACTATGTGAACTGCTGAAAACTAGCTTTGTGCCCCTGCACCAGGTAGAGATCCCAAGAGATTCAAGGGGCAGTGCCCTGAGTGAGGATCTAGGGGTAGAGCCTCCAATAAGATAAAGAGGCAATCCCCCTCACAAGGTCTCCAGGTAACCATCCAAGAAAATTCCCTATCAAAATACAAGGACTTTGAGACCACACAAACCTTCATGACGCACGCATTCTCATAAATTTATCACTCTGTTTTATACAACGCTAGGTCATTATTTCTAAATCTTGGGACTGATCTGGAATGAGGCTTTAATATCTGTTTATAAACAGCGGTAAATAGGTTATGAATAAATGATCAATGTTGGATGTATTGTTTTCCATCTTTCAAATGATTTTGGATGAAAATTGTTCAAAATCATAAGAAACATTTATCAAAGCACGACAATTAGAAAATCTTCAAACAAGTTTGCACAAGAACATTGGTGCAGGGTCACAAAGTTAATTTTCAGCGGTTCACATAGTTTTCTATTTAGTTTTAAAACATTGTGGATGTGTTCAGTTTTAAAATATTGTGGGTGTAAGCTTTTAGTTTTAAGTAAAAGTCCTTTTATCATGTGGTAGAAATGTTTAGGTGGTATTCTTATAACCCTACCCAACATTATCCACTTAGGACATCAGTTTAGTTTATTTTAATATCTTTTGGGTGTGTTAAAAGTCTTCAGTTTTCAAAAATGTTTTATCGCAAAAATCAAAATGAAGAAAATGATGAATATTCCTAAATCATCATGTGTTGGCATTCAAAATATAATTTCCACAAGAAAGCTATGATGGCTTCTTAGGAGTTACATTAGAAGAATTTTTCAAAAGGAGAAAGGAGTGCATATTTTTGGGAGAAAGTGAATAGAATCAAGTTTTGAGTTTTCCTGCATTTTTTCTGGAGTTTCTTTCAATTTACATGCATGTCCTCTATCTTGTTCTAAAAGTCATTTAACAAAAGTTTAAATCTTTTGTATTTTTGAAATTTGTAAATCAGTCTCATTTCATTTTACTGTAGGCCGAAACTGTGAAAGTGGCCTTTGCCGGGAGGTTTTCTAAAGATCCTCCCATGGTGTCTGCCAGCCATTAGAGGATTCAAATTAGTTGTAAGTTTTTTTTGTACTGTAGGTTTATTTATTTTGGAGGAAATCCAGGTTGAAATGTTTTTGAAGATTAAAATGGGTAACATCCTCATGTGTTGACCCTCATTTCGTTAAATTTCTACACATTTGATGAAATCTGCATGCATGCATGTGAAACCCAAAGTTGTGTATTGATTTTCTAAAGATTTTAAAAACCGTCTGCATCAAACATTGGGAAAAGTGCAAAGTTTTGGCACAAGAAATCAATTTGGGTAATTACACATGTTCTTACAATATTGTCATATGCATTCTCACGAAAGATTCCTTCATCTTGAAGGTTATTTGTACATCCATTGTGCCCTCTATAAGTACAACTGCATCAACTCTCTCTCTCCCTCTATCTCTCTCTCTCTCTCTCACACACACACACACACATACATTATTACAAGTGTCTTCCTTATTTCATATCATTTTGTTTGAAACTTAATAATCATGGCCTCTCTCTCTCTCTCTCTCTCTCACACACACACACACATTACTACGAGTGTCTTCCTTATTTCATATCATTTTATTGGAAACTTGATAAGCATGGCCTCTCCCTCCCTCTCTCTCTCCCTCCTTGTGTCTTCCTTATTTCATATCATTGGTTTGAAACTTGATAATCATTGCCTCTCTCTCTTTCTCTCTCTTCTTGTTATTAAAAGTGTCTTCCTTATTTCATATCATTTGATTTGAAAGTTGATAATTGTGGCCTTTAGATCTAGTCCTTTCAGCAAGGATTTCCAGGTTTCACTATAAAATTCTTAGGCCTCTTCAAAGAAGGCGTCAGATCTAGTCTCCTTGAGATATCTTATTTCAAAACACCATCAAATCAACATTCTCTAATAACCTTCACTTTTGGATGTTCAACATTGTTAATCTACATCAGATCAGCACTACAACTACTTGCCAACCAGTAGCTTTCCAAATATGCATTTATATTCCATTCATCGTGCTGATTTTTTCCATGCAACAAGCTATCTCGTAGTGTCAATTTTTCCTAGCAAAAGCATCCTGTCAAACCAATTCTTACACCATCTAATTTATTCTTTAAGAGATTTACAGATATTGGTCACATAAAAAAATTCCAAGCAGTATTAAGGGATCTACTATCTTGACAATTTGACCACCTAGAACTTCTGTATGATTATTTTTTACAATAACTATTCATGCAAAAAAAAAATCCATATCTTACAATTTAAATGTGATCTGAAATGACTCCAAAAGATATAAGGGAATCTCCACTAAAATCGGAAAGTATATGCAATGTTGAGCAAATCCTCGTTGGTAATATTGTCATTCTTGAATTAATGCTGACCTTTCAAAATAAGAACATGATCACACTAACTTGAGATTTGATGAACATGTTCCAAATCAGCATTGTGCAAAATCTGTAACAGACACAATTATATGACGCCTTTACAATGCTTCAGCCTATCAACTTGGTTGTCTACATAATCAACTTGGAACCATTGAGAAGATTTGAGGAAATGGATTCATGCAAATCGAGAAATTTGAGCCTTTTGACTATCAACAATGCAGAAACATTTCCACCAATTAAAAAAAGCATTATTAACAGAGTCATCTTCTTTAGCTGTTCTATTCAAATGGTAAGTTCATGAGTTACATGTGAGAAATGTCTTTTTTTAATGGTATCTTCACAAAATAATTCTCTATCTGGAACAGGCCCCTGGATATGCAAAAAACAGCAGGGAACACTTTGCTTACCACCTGATAAAAGGCTTTGTATTTGAAAGACTCCCAACCCTTGCTTTTCATATTTAATCTGTATTTTATTTTTTTCCTGGGATAAAATAAAATGAAAAAGTTATCTTTATCTATAGAGGACTTAATTTCAGAGTTCTTCTGAAGATACAAGCTTTATATCAGAGTTTTTCTTGGTTAGTTCATAACCTCTATTTGCATGTCAATAGCTTTATCATCACAAGGAATGGTTTAAGATCTCAAGGATGAATTGACGAAAAATGTTAAGATTTCATCTATTGGATGACTCTATTATTATCTCAAAGTAGAATGGCAGGATACTCATCTCATAGCCAAAATAATGCACCTGGGAGATCCTGAGGAAACTTGGAATGGAAATTTATGAGAATACATCAATCCCGATGCAGTCAGTAATAGAATTACCAGCTGAAACCAATCAATTGTGTTTTGTATAGACAACTAGTTGGTATCCTAATTTATCTCACTACAATCAGATCGATATAACTTATTCACTTGAAATGGAATTCATAATCATGTCAGAACCCAAGCAATCATTGGATAGCTGCAAGTGAATCTGAAGAAGTTTTTTAGGTAATTTTCAGTATCAACTTTTGTTTGTTCATAGCAACAACTTCATTTCCGATGATTTCTGTCACATTCAGATTGGGCAGACTGCACAGATAACAGAAGGCTTGGTACTGGATGGTGTTCAATCTTGAATCGGCTTTAATATCCTGCATGAGTAAGGAGCAACCAAATGTAAATCTCTAATAACTAAAAACATATTATAAATCTACAGTTGCAGCAACATGTGAAACCATCTGGTTCAGAAGGTTTCATAGAGATTTTATTATTTTAATCACCAGCCAGAAAAGTTAATCAGGCTCAAGATGTGATAATCAGTGTTTTTAATGCAGCTAAGAGCCCCGTGTATCAGACCTATTATATCATATAAAATCTATCATAGAAAGAGTTCTAAACAGACATTAACATATTATAAGAACAGATATTAGACTTGTGACTGAGGTTTGCCCAAACAAACAACTCAATGAATTCATATTGGGTGGATTGCTTGAAAATCACTTTGGTTTTCATTTTAATCTTTGGTTACAAAAACAAAACAGAGTTGCAATCAAGGAGCTTGGGATAGTTCTTAAAAAGCTTAGATCACAGAAGAATCAGGTGACAACTAGAATATAAACATTGGGTAAGAATCCATTTCTTCATCCTAGGACAAAGCATGTGACAAAAAAATCAAAGGGGCTATTAAGCCAATCCTTGTCCAGTTATTAAAGCCTTATTTATTACATTACAGCAATGAACAGTTTATTAATGATGTAGAGAGTTTTATGTCATCTTAAATAATGTCTCAAATAGTCATGAATTATAACAGTTGCTCGAGAAATTGTGCATTAAAATTACTTTTCCATTGTCAATGGACATATGACAGCATTGTTCTTTCCTCTTCTATCTTTTATGCCATGCATCTCAGTAAAACACTAGGATGTGATATATAAACAAGCATTTATATAGTTTTACACAGATAGAACTTACAGCTTCAGGGTAGCACACCGCAAAATCTACTGTCGCAGCGGCGCCAAGGCTTGGTCCAACCAAAGCCATAGGCCTTTTGATGTATCTTCTCCAAAACTGTTACGAAGATTGAAATTTAAACTCACTAAAGATCAAATCATATAATTAATAGCTTGTTTGAAACTAAGTAATTCAGAATATAAACATTGGACAATAAATGACTAAAGCCTAAAGGTGAACAGAAATTTTCAATATAGTAATATTAAACATAAATATTATGTTGAATGATTAAAGGTGAGGAGAAATTTTGAGCTTACCAAAATAAGATATAGACGTCATGTTGAATGACTAACAGTTGTCAGAAGTCAAGCAAAAAAGTCAAAGCCACAAATGTATCTTCATAAATAATTTGTAAAAGTTGCAAATTCTTAAACTTTATTCATTTGTCTTTAATACCAATTTTTAAAGTAGTATAAAAGCACAAAATTTCAGCTATGGTAGTTGCTGTACATAAAGAATATCATGCCAATGGATGACCAAATGTAGGTCAATGAGACTCAAGAGAACAGTAGCATACAAAAGGAATCCCGAAGAGAAAAGAGCAGCCACAAAGGAAAATTGAACAATATTAAGTAACACAACTTGGACTAGAAATTGTGAAATTGCTATTGCCTTCATCAATCACTGTGAAGGGGCCAAAGCAACAATAAGAATGATGCAATCAATGATAGAAAAGGATGTAAGTTGTAAAGAGAAACAACAAAATAAATAGGCTCATGGAAGACACCATTAAAGAGTGGCAAAAAGAAACATACACTTCCTAACCTTCCAAATTTCTAAACAAAATGATAAAATCCATGGGTATCCATGCATTACACTTTCAGTATTACTCAAAATGTTTTTTAGAGTAAACTTTATTGGAAAGAAAATATCTTCCTTGGATAATTTATAAGACTCAATATACCTTACCATGGGTTACAGGCCTAAGAGAGCCTACATAAAAACCGAGTTTCTTGCTTGTGTGGATGAAAACCCATTCAACCTATTAGGTGGATTCAATACAGAATTCACATTGAGTTTATAGATAGGTTTAGGAATCTCTTTAAGCTGATTCCCAAGACCCAAGGTACAAAGAGTTCAAGATTAAATCAAATGGTCTCTTAAGGTGCTAAGGGAAAATGTATGGACCTGATTCCTCAAAGTTAAGAAAATTAGTTTTGAAGGAACTACATTCAACACCATACTCAAGGCACCCAAGTGTTACCAAGCTGGAATGAAGGTGGCATTTACTAGATTTGTGGCAAGTTGTCTCACATACCAGAGAGTAAAGGTTGAACACCAACATCTGGTAAGGTTGTTGCAATTGCACAACATTCCAAATTGGAAGTGACAAATCATTAGTGTGGATTTTGTCCGAGGCTTATCAATGTCAAGAGATGGATATAATGCCATGATGTAACAACTAGTCTTGCTCCTACCCTAGCTTCCTCTAGGGTCACCTTAGGTCTTCCACTTGACCTAATAAGGTTTCTAGTTACCCTATTCTCCTTAGGATCCTAACAATGAGGACCTACGCCATTCAACTAGTGCACACCAATTAGTAAGAACAATTCTCCATCACCATTCCCTAAGCTTGATTTAGCCTTTGCACTTCTCCACACAAAACTCCAACCAACCCCAACAACTCAGTGAGACTCCAAATGGAGGAATAATCATCTAGGAAGGCATTTGGATTCCCTTCATGGTCCACAACCATAACCAAACTCGAAACGCTAATCAAGTTCCAAAAAGCATGCAAGATTACACAAAAATACTTGTAATAGGGCTCATAGCAATTAGCCCTCCTAATGAAGAAAATCCCAAATAGCTTGCAAAACTCCTTAACAAGGGGGTGAACTAATTCTTGATCCTAATACCCTTTTCAAAGATCTTAAGGATTATGGTGGTCTTGGGTCCCAACCAGTCCGTACAGTACAGCCACAAATTAAGCCTAAAAATCAGGAGTCACAAGGTAACTGAACCAGTCTTGAAAGAAACAAATTTTAGCCCCCATGGAACGTTCACCAATGCCTCCCATAGAGTTTGGGGCTTCTCCACACGTGCTACTACCTTCCACAAACTTTGATTGAAGCAACCTATACCTTCAATCCCACTTATCAGCTTTGCATTGGACTGTGATCCCAAGCCATGCATCACTAGCTCGCCTAGGGCATCACCATAAAAATGCTTGCCTTGCTTCCCAGGGTTCCTCCTTAACTGTACAATATGTACAAGGACTCATCTCCCAAATCCCACGCAGCCGTACAGATCCTACAATGGGAAAGAGAGTTATGACTGCATTTTGCTCAAGCACTTGATTCAGAACAGCAGGGTAACAGAATACAAAACAATTTATTCAAGCAACTAAAACCTCACAAAAACACAAACTAAAACTGTACAGAAACACAAATCGAACTCCTTTAACACTTTTGAACACTACAGATCCAAATTCAATCCATTCAAATGCCAAGATTCTCAAAAACATAAAACTGTAACTATAAACTTCCAACTGTTCAATTGTTCAGTGCATACACACAGAATTTGCTCAAACTTCCAACCTTGTCAAAAGGTCGAGGATGACCTTATAAACACATCCCAACTCCTATCCTAATTGTTTCAGACAATTATTTACTCCTAACTACAAAGTTGCTCAAATGCAACGAAAAGTTGTCAATGTTGTTTAGAGCAATTTTTACTCTTTGAGTGTTTAACCCTCAAACTTGCTCCAAAGGTTGCCAAACCTTGCCAAAAGCATTAAATGGATGTAAAACATGTAAGAAGGCCCTAAAAACACTTATTTGACCACTCTACCCTTCTAAACACAAAGATGCTCATTTAGACCTCATTAAGCAACTATGAGCAATTTAGACCTCATTAGGCTTTCACACCTTAACCTCACCTCAACCTTGGATTAGGTTAACCCTATTATTCATCTAGTGGTGTGGCTAGCACCACCACAAGCAAAAATATCCTAGGAGCCCTAGGCCTTCCATGAGCCCACCTAGGTGCCCCTGCACCATGCCATATTAGTGCTAGCGGACAGATTGACTAAAGTAGCTCATTTTATACCAGCAAATTCAACAGATCTGGCACCCACCATAGCACGAAAATTTGTTTAGAAAATTATCAAATTACATGGAATTATAGAGATCATCTCAAATGGAGATGCCAAAATGACATCAACTCCAAGGACCTTGTTGAATATATGTTCGACATATTATCCAAAGACAAAAATGGTAAAAAATTGATAAGACAAAGAGTAAGCCAAGTTTTGGAGGATCCCTTGAGAGTGTACTACATAGATCAACAATAGAAGTAGAAGAATTACCTACCAACTAGTAGAGTTTTCTTAGAATAATTCCTACTTGTAGCATACTAAATTAATATAGTAAATTATAGCGCAATTTTCAAAAAATAAAAATAAATTAAAATTTTCACCTTTCCATTAATTATAACTAAAATGAAATTGCTTCTCTTTCACATGATTGTGAAAAGCTATTCCCAAACTAAATTTACTTCTTTTCAAGTGAATGGAAATAATAAGCATTAACAAATAAAACTGCCCTCAAATGAACATGAGTATAACTAGACATAATCAAGTGCTTTCTTATTAAGTTGAATATGACTATATAACAAGAACTGAATATTACCAAACAACAACTTCAATTCCTAATCTATTAAAGAAACGCATGTACATGAGAGAGAAGAGCATTATTGTTCTTTCTTCCATTCTAGAGATCTTGCATCCTTCTTGACATAGTGAGACATGGAGAGCATCATCAGGCAGTTTACCTCCCAAACATTGACCAACGGTCCTCCACACAACTTCCTTTCAAAAGTAATTTGCATATTAAGGAAAGACCACAAGACAAGATATTGCTTGCAGAAATATTTGTGGATGATATCATCTTTGAAGGACATGAGATGTTATCCAAATCATTTGCTGAAGAAATGAGGAAAGAATTTGAAATGTCTATGTTTAGAGAAATTAAATTATTGGTGAGTCTAAAGTTCATCAAATGAAGGATGGCATTTTAATCACTCTGTCAAAGTACATCAGGGAAACATTGAAAGAATTTGGAATGGAAGATTCCAAACCAATTGGAACACCTATGTCTACTAGACATAAACTTTCAAAGAATAATAATTCAAAAGAGATAAATCAAACTACTTACAGATCAATGATTGGGAAACTTCATTATGTGGTACACACCAAACCTGATATTGCATTAGCAGTTGGCATAGTTGCAAGATTTTCTACTAATCCTAAAGAAAATCACATGATGGCAGTTAAGATGATTCTGAGGTACCTAAAAGGAATTGAAAAATATGGTTTATGGTATAAGAAAGGTAGAAATCTTGAGTTAAGAGCCTTTACTAATGCAAATTAGGCAGGAAGCATTGATGGCAGAAAAAGCACCAATAAAGGAGCATTCTTTCTTGGAAAGAGATTAGTATCTTGGACAAGCAAGAAGCATAATTGTATTTCTCAATCTACAGTAGAGGCAGAAGATGTTTTTGCAGCAATCAATTTTTCTAACATAATATGGATCAAGCAATTAATGTCAAGAATGAAGGAGGAAATCAAGGAACCAATGGTTATCTATTGTGATAACACAAGTGCAATCAATATATCCAAAAATCCTATGATGCACACATTGCAATCAAGTATCATTTCTTAAGGGAATTGGTTCAAGACAAAGAGGTGAGATTGGAATATGTGAACACCAAGGAGTTGATAGTAGATATATTTACTAAGGCTTTACCTAAGGATGCATTTATGTATTTAAGAGGTAAGCTAGGGGTTATTCCCCTATCTGATGCAAAAGATAGTGAGGCATCAACCAAGCTCCATTAAAGATCTATCAAGTTGATAAGTATTGTCACACTTCAGGTGTGAGATGTAGAGCATATTGCATATGAATCAATACAAAAGGTACATAGAAACTTCAAAGTTTGTATTCTTCGGCATTTGATGTCAACGAGGGAGTGTTCAGTAGTGTCAACAAGGGAGAGTTGCAAGGGAGAGTTGAAGTCAAAAAAAAAGAGGGAGAGTTTTGTATTCAGTTGATGGAATCTATAGCAAAGAGGGAGAAAATGACAAAAGTCCATAGCAAATTAATGATAGATGTAAGAGGGAGAATTCAATGGAAGCAGCCAAGACAAATCCAAGCAGAATCTCAGAGGGAGTTGATCTAGATGAGAATCAGAATGAAACTAAGGATATTATTCAATTGCTCATACTTTTATCAGATTATGTTGACATGTTGTGTTGTCATCAATGCCAAAGAAGGAGTTTGTTGGAAATAATTCTTCAATTGTATGTTGTCATTGATGTTACACAAATGTCAGTATTAATCGAGCAATGAAGGACTGGCAATATTAACCTTGCATATCTCAGTATTGACCGAGCAGTCAAGTAATGAAGACACTTCAGTACAAACCAAGCAGTTGGTTAATGAAGGATATCCTGCTTGTAGTATTGACCAAGTGATTGGGCATCAAGGCACTCACATTTGCCTAATATTTAATTGATTGAGGCGGACTATTTGGATGCTTACTGATTATTTGGAAGGATATTCAAGTCGACTTGACAAAGCCTATGATATATAAGAAAGGTCAAGTTGTGAAGATAGAATGTATAAGTGGAATATAAAATAAAGATGGATATGTGAGCGAAACAAAAGGCAGAGCAGGAAAGTAAGGAAGATAAGTTGAAAAGAACATCTGATCAATAAGGATCCGAAGATCAAGCTAGAATAGAGATTTAAATCTGCACAGATAGTTGCTTCATAAATCAAGTCAAATTGTTATTACCTTCTAGCCATTGTAGCAGTAAAAAAATCTCTTAATATAGTTGACTTAACAACCATATTGTAAATCCTCTAACAAGGTGACATTTCAAGACTGAAGTGTTTAAAGACCTCTAATCAGGCCACTCCTAACAAGGTGATCTAAATCTTCTAGCAAGTTCATACTTAATAGTATGTATTGTAACCTATAACAGGGTTGGCTCCTAACAGGGCTCACTTCAAAAGAGTGAAAAAAATTGTAACTAGTTGCATGGTGAATTTTCCAAATTGGGTTTCCACGTTAAATCTTGGTGTCATCTATGTTCATGTTATTTGCTTATGCTTTATGTTTCTACAATTAAGTTACTAAAGGCTAAAACAGATTAATAATCATAAGATTGCTTTGTTAACCAAGTGACAGTAATATTCTAGTGTTAACCGAGTTGGACAATATTGCATTATCAATGAAAAGTTTGATTTGACATCAAATCAAGAGAAAGGGAATTGTTTTTGTGGTAACTGATTCACCCCTCCCCTCTCAGTTACACTCTTCATTTCCAACAATTGGTATCAGAGCATTTGGTGCTTGCAGGAAAGGTTTCAAGGACCTAAGCTAAAGATCAGGATGTCATACAGAAGGGAGATTCCTAAGCTTAGCAGCGACAACTTTTCAATATGGCAAGAGTTGATGAAGCTGCACCTATCAAGCATTAGCGATATCGATCTGTTCTACTTGGAAAACAAATATGTGCCACCACCTAGACATATGACAATGGAGCAAATGAAAGAGGCAAAGGATCACAATATAATGATGATCGATATAGCTTCTTTTCTCAACTATTTTGAATTTGACGAGGTTAAAGATTGTCCTACTACATTTGAAATGTGGGAAAAACTGCAAAGAGTCTATGGAGGTAATGGCAATTTGCAAAGAGCCAAGGCAGAAAGTGTAAGAGGCAAGTTTGATCGAATGAAAATGAAAGAAGGTGAGAACATTGTCCAATACAGTTAAAGAATTAAAAACAGTGTGAGTGCAATCAAAGTTGCAGGAGGAGACATAAATGATGAGACAGTGGTCAGTAAGGTACTAAGAACTCTTCTTCCTATTTATGCAGTTAGAGTTTCAACAATTCAAGAAATGAGATGCAATCCTAAAAATAAAATAACCTTGGATGCGCTTGTGGGAAGATTAATTGCTTTTGAGTTGGATAACTTTGACAACTATGCTCCTACTTCTAGCAACCTTGAATCTACATTCAAATCCAAACTAAACCTTGGCAGAAAAGGAGGAAACTCAAAAGCAAAATAGGTTGATAGTGATGAAGAAGATGATTCAGATAAAGACCTTGAAATCATTGAAGCTCTACTTTCAAAAAAAGTATCAAAAGGGAAAGGAGAATTCAGAGGAAAAATTCCATTGATTTGTTTCTCATGTGAAGAGGTTGGTCATATTGTTGCAAGATGTCCAAACAAAGAAGATAAAGATGAGAAAAGAAATAATAAGTTCAAAGGCAAGAAAGACTTCAAGAGCTACAAGGACCACAAAGATAGAGGTAAGAAATCTTGTTACATTGCTAAAGATTCTGATAGTGATGATAATGAAGAAGTAGTTTACATTGCTATTAAGGATTGTTAGCCGACTGGATGGTTCCGGCGGTGTTCCTGTAGCCGACGGTCTGGCGGTGTTTCTGTAGCCAACGGTCCGGCAGTGTTTTTGTAGCCAACGGTCCGGCAGTGTTTCGGTATTCCGTAGCCGACGGTCCGGCGGTGTTTCGGTATTCAGTAGCCGACGGTCCGGCGGTGTTTCGGTATTCCGTAGCCGACGGTCCGGCAGTATTTTGTATTCTGTAGCCGACGTCGTCGGTAAATAGTTTGTAACGGATAGAATAATTGTGGCCGACAGACTCCTTCGGGAAGGTTCGGGAGTAGTATTTATATCCCGTTTGGGATCATTGTAAATCATCATTCACTTACTATTGCGAATATTATGCTACTGTTCTGCTGTTACTTTCTGTATGCGTTCATTCTCTTTATCTTTACGCTAAACATTTGGCGCCGTTGCCTTATGAATCTGGAAGGTGGGAGGAATGAAGATTAATGCCAAATCAGCTTAACAAGGATCGAAATAAGGCGAAGGGACAAGATGGAATCCGTATTGCGCAAGAGAATTTAATTCTAGCACAGCAAGCCGAACGCCGACGGAGATTTCAGCAGATTGTCGACGAAAACCGAAGTGCGGAGGAATTGTTGGAGGAGACTCGGCAGCGAGTGGAATTGGTGGAAGAAGCACGGGAGGAGTTCTTGAAATTGTGTTCGCCAAGGGAAGAAAATTCAGACAGGAGAGCATCAACTCGCACGGCTCGCGGTGCCGACGGAGCACGAGCGTGGAGTGACCTCTTCGGCCAAGATAGACTTCCGCGGGAAACAATTTCGGAGGATCCTCCATCTTCACCAAGGGTTGCAGCTGTCGACACCTCCGGTGTGGGAGTACAGACTGCCGGTGTGGGAGTACCGACCACTGTAGGAGTGCAGACCTCCAGAGTTATGGCGGGACCCAAAGAAAAATTACCGAAATTTGAAGGCGATGGTACAGCCGACCCTCTCCGACATTGTAAGACATGTGAGACGATCTGGCGGGCAAATGGAATCACAGATGCCGACGAATGGGCCAGGCACTTTCCGGCAACCCTACGGGGTGTCGCGATTGATTGGTTTTCGGATATGGATCCACAGAAGCTGGATACATGGGATAACATTAAAAACGAGTTCTTGGCGGAATTTAAACTCTTACGGGATGATAATGAAATCGTAGCGGAAATTTTCAATACCAAGCAAGGGAAGCACGAAACTGTCCGTGTCTATGCCAGGAGATTAAAAGACTTAGTAAACAAAATGGAAAGCAAGCCAGCGGACGGATTGCAGAAAAGGTGGTTTGTGGACGGCCTACGCTCGAAGTTGCGGAGGAAAATGAAAATTGTGCCACCGTCATCATATGTGGACGCATATAACAGAGCACTGGACCTTGAGAGTGCACAGAAGACAAAGAAGAAGAAAACCAGCTCCTCTGACTCTGATGATGATGAATCCACTCGAGATGATAGTAGCGACGACGAAGGCAGCAGCAAGAAGGTTCGTGCCCTACAGAAGGATATGGTTCGCATGATGAAGGAATTTAAAAACATGCAGAAGGAGCCAAAAGGCAGTGAACTGTGGTGCACGGAATGTAAGACCGACGGTCATACTAAGGGATCGTGCCCGAAGAACCAATTCTGCGACATCTATCAGATCATGGGCCATTCGACAAAGGACTGTCCTTTTAACATGAAGACAAGAGGATCTCCGCAGGTGCTTCTTACGCAGCAGGCTTCCCCGTCGGGCAATAACGGAAATGCAAACATTGATGGTGCCACACCCGGAGGGTATAGGAATAATAGCAGAGGGCAAAATACCAACAATGCAAATAATAACAATAATAATGGAGGCCGGAGTCGAACCCAATATGATGCAAACGGACGGCCGATCGTTCAATGTCGAGCGTGTAATTTGTGGGGTCATTTTGCGCGGGATTGTACAGCGGCAAACACACCGAAATTATTATGCAGATGGTGCGGACCCGGCGATCACGAAGATTCCAAGTGTCCAAAGGCTGGAGTAAATTTGATCACTGTCGGCACGGATGTAGAGGAGGTTCTGGCAATTACACGGAGGCAAGCGGAGGAAAAGAGAAAAGTGGGGGAAGTGCAGGCGGACATTGCAAAGGCATCGTCGCCGGAAACATCTCAGTTGAAGGACATCACTGGCACCTTGGCAAAGAACTTCGCAGAACAAAGCATTGTACGACAGATCTTACAAACGGAGATACCGGTCAAGATAAGTGACCTCCTTCTCACAATGCCCCAGTTACGGACGGCTATTCTGAATCATACACCGTTTTCAAACGCACCGGAGGAAACAAGAAGGAATAGTAGGGAAGTAATGGCAACAGACCCAATGCTGCTGGCACTCACCTCCGGACGGCATCCGGCGATCGTCGAGATGGGGATTTTGGGAAATGTTTTGACAGAGACAATTGTTGACGGAGGGTCCGGCGTGAATGTGTTGCCGGAGGATACTTGGAAGAAGTTGGGAAAACCGACATTGTGGCCACCTGCATTTCAGTTGCTCACGGCAGACCAACATGGAATCAAACCGTTGGAAATTCTGAAAGCGCAACCGGTAACAATTGGTACGCAACCATTTTTATTGGATTTTGTAGTCATTCCATTAAAAAGAAAAGGCTATGATGCTATTCTGGGACGGGATTGGTTGGTGCAAGCAAAAGTACAACATGATTGGAAACGCAATACCCTATCAATGGAGCGCGGAGGCAAAAGATTCATAATTGACCTGCATACGCAAATGGTCGGTGAGGAGGCAGCATTGTCAGATTCTGACAGTGAAGGCGAAAGTGATGATGAAGGACAGAGGAGAATGGAACCGGATGAAGGAGGAGTATTGAGACTTGACGGAGGATCGAATGACGACGACCTGGACTCGGTTAATGGCCTTTACCACTGGCAAATAGAAGACTACGAACTCTTTCCGAGTTGCAATATGCTAAGGGTCGACGAAGATGAGAAAAAGGAGGAAAATGAATGTCCGGAGGAATGCAGGGAAGTGGAAGAAGGAAAAATTGCCATGGTTGAAGCTGAGGGGAAGAACATACAGTCTCAACACAAAAAAACGAAAGATTCCACTGTCCGGTACATGGTGAATAGACCGCGCGGAAAGAAAAGGTCACACTGCAGCATAAAATTAGTGGAAGGGCACCGACAGCAAGGAAATAATCCAGTTGTGCAACAATCGCAGGCACAGTGGGCAACAGAAGTAGCACAGAATAGACGCAAACTCTGGGATGACAAGCATCTGAGACATAACAGATTCCAGACAAGACAATTAGTACTGAAGTATGATGACCGTAACGAAATCAAGCCGGGCAAACTCAAAGTGCGATGGATTGAACCATATCAAATCCGAGAAATTGGCGACACGGGGACAATGAAATTAGCAACCTTGGACGGACAAGAGATAACTCAGCCAGTTAACGGATCTAAGTTGAAACCATATCGTGTAAGGAAGTACTCCCCGATGGTGAATCCTTCCGTGTCGTCAGTACAACATTCTCTGGCGATGACGTCACTCAGAGGTACTGTTGTTGAGTAATGTATTCTGTTAATAAAAATAAAAATTAAAAAATTAAAAAAAAAAAATTTGAAAAAAAAAAAAAATTTTAAAAAAAATTTTAAAAAAAAAAAAAAAAAAAAAAAAAAAAAAAGCCTGACAGCCCCGCGGACCCCGCGGACTTGAAGTCCCGCGGGCCCCGCGGACTAGAAGTCCCGCGGGAAGGAAGGCCCCGCGGACTTAAAACCCCGCAGATCCGCAGACGGAAAACTTCCACGGCAGTAGCAAGGTAAAACAACCACGATTTATCTTCTCTCAAACAGTTTGGGTGGGCATGTTGAAGAATTTGGTGAAGAATTTGACCAGCAGAAGGCCGCGGGTAGGAGAAGAATGGGTCGCGGGAAGAAAAAAAGGCCGCGGGTAGGAGAAACGAAAGGCCGCAGGGAGAACAGGAAGGCCGCAGGTGATGCAAAGTCAGAGGTTCAGTACTTATAAAGAAAGAAAGAAAAAAAAAAAAAAAAAAAAAAAAACGACGACAAAATCAAGTTGTTCAGAATGAGTGATGGATGATGCCAAAGGGAAGGGGACACATCCGTGGTTGCTAGAAAGAGTGCAGAATTGGCAGATAATAACAGAAATGGTGCGTTCCGTGCATTTTTGTGTAGGTTTCGAAGTGCTAATTTGGTCTTGGCGGCGAGGGGCGCTGCCCCTCGACCCCGCCCTGTACCCCGGGGCGCTGCCCCAGGACCCCGCGAGGGCGCTGCCCCTCGACCCCGCCGGGGGCGTTGCCCCCTGGACCCCCAGTCGTGGCGGATATCAGTCGTGGGAGTCTGACTAGTTGAGAAGAGTTGAAGTTGCTGCAGGCACGGACTTTCTATGTACCAGAGGTAGTGGGAGAAGGTGTTGGCTGTGAGGCTGTCTAGGTGGATGCGTAGAGAGCTCGGGAGGAGCTGATCATCCGGTTGGAGGCAGTGCAGCGACACTTGGCTTAGGGTACCGAGGAATTGAAAACAGAGAAAGCAGCACAGGTGGCTATCAAGGTCAGCTTGAGGAGACAGTATTGTGTTAGCAGAGGCTACAGATGTAACGGGATGAAAGTGATGTGATAGAAGCAGATTTCTCTTGTTGTAGTCACTTTGTTAATGTATTTTGTTTGTTAATTTGTCTCAGATATTTTGTCAGTCGTCAGGAGACGACTTTTCTTTTTGGGGGGGATGGTGTTAGCCGACTGGATGGTTCCGGCGGTGTTCCTGTAGCCGACGGTCTGGCGGTGTTTCTGTAGCCAACGGTCCGGCAGTGTTTTTGTAGCCAACGGTCCGGCAGTGTTTCGGTATTCCGTAGCCGACGGTCCGGCGGTGTTTCGGTATTCCGTAGCCGACGGTCCGGCGGTGTTTCGGTATTCCGTAGCCGACGGTCCGGCGGTAAATAGTTTGTAACGGATAGAATAATTGTGGCCAACAGACTCCTTCGGGAAGGTTCGGGAGTAGTATTTATATCCCGTTTGGGATCATTGTAAATCATCATTCACTTACTATTGCGAATATTATGCTACTGTTCTGCTGTTACTTTCTGTATGCGTTCATTCTCTTTATCTTTACGCTAAACAAGGATGAATCTGATAATGACGAAAATGAAAAGATGGCACTTATCTCTCATGTTAGCAAAAATGATACATGGATCATAGATAGTGGTTGTTCCCATCACATGACTGGTGACAAAACAAAGTTTGAACATTTAGAACACTATGACGGTGGAAGTTTTAGATTTGGAAACAACGAACCATGTTACGTAAAAGGAAAAGGAATCATAGCATTAACTAAAAGAATCAAATGTGAAAATGCTTACTGGGTTAAAGGATTAAGACATAACCTCCTCAGTGTAGCTCAGCTGAACAATATAGGATACAAGGTAGAATTCATGAATGGCAAAGCTAAACTATTAGATGGAAAAGGAAACCTAGTTGGAACTGGCAATCAAACAAAAGGTAACTTGTTTTGCCTAGATCTCACTGAAAGTACATGTTTTCTAGCTTAGATAGAAGAAAGGTGGCTATGGCATAAAAGGATTTGTCATGTTAACTTTGACCCCTACTAGCAATAGCTAAATAAATATCAATGTTAGTCAGAAATGTGTTTCCAACGCTAATGGCCACATTTCATAAATAGAAACAAAAAATGGTTTCGGGGATGGGGAACGACCAAAAACATTTCCAAGCTATCTTTGATCAGACAAAACTATCAAAAATTGTTTCCTATCCATATTGACCATCCCCTAGATGCCTGGAGCCTGCCGGTCCTAGAGACAAAATGGCATTCACGGCGGCACTTTTTAAATGTATTTGTGAGGCCCCACAACCTCATGTAGCCCTAAAAGATATTAAAATATGTTATAATATTAAAGTTCAATTTGTTTCAAATATTTTACTTCGTTTTTACTTGCGTTAGACATACATTGTTTACGTGTTAAAGTCTGCAGAGTAATTTCTGCCATTTCCACAACTTCAACACTAAATAGTGATTATGCACAAAACCAGTAAAGGGTATCAACCATAACTGTTGTATTACACATTATACTTATGCAAAACTCCATAATCATCAAGTATCGATATCATTTTTCTCTTCCTCACATGCAGATTTACTTGAATGACAATGGTGTAAGAGAACAACTATTGCATTCTGATATGCAGATTTCAATGTATGACAGTGACTATAGATGAGCATTAAAGTAGTCTAGTACATAGATTTTAATGATTGGCAATGCCATTATGTGATAGATATCACATTGTTCTATGCAGATCTTCGATAAATATGACTATCCATGATAAGTGTATCAGTCTAAAATGCAATTTTTTAATGAATGTAAATGTTCATATATGGCAGTAGTGCATTCTACTATGCAGCTTCAAATGGATTTTTAAACCTATAGATAAGAAATGTCAGCATTTTAGAATACAGATATTTAAGGTGTGACATTGATTCTTATCAACTTCTTTCTTATTACTGAAAAAAAAATGAATAAAAATGATAACGCAGAAATGCATTGATTCATGATCAATTATTCAATTCCTACGATTGTATTATGCAGAAACTATATTAGCAAGGGATTGGCATGCCTAATCAATTCATCAATGAAGTATTCTTGATATGATGTTGTGAACGATTCAATTCTCCTTAACGATCCTTCTTCCTGCTCATACAACATCTTTTATTGGAGGTTGGATGTGTAATAAGCCTTGCTGGCTCTCACTCAAACTATGCTGAAGAATGAATTTTTTATGTTTTCATGTTGAAGATTATACCTGCCTCTGATTTTTCCATATCTTGAAATAAAGATAATATTGTGTCAACAGTTGGAGAATATATCAATGATAATATTATTTGGAGAGACATGCCATGTGAAGAGTCATGCGTTTAGAAACATGAAGAGGCTTGTATTTGGAAATTAAAGAGACCTAGGTGTAATATAAAGGGTCTCTCAACTCTCTATATATGTAATTGCTTTGTATGTTATACATAACATATCACTATCAAGTGAAAGCATTGTACTCGAAGATTTTTTTAATTATCGATAATGGAGATATTTTTCTGGTGTGATTGGGTTTTTCCCTTTAAGTGGAAGGTTTTTCCTAGGATAATCTCTTATGTTTTTATGCTTCTATATTCTACTTTTCTTATTGTTGCTTATCATTATTTTCAGGGCAAAACCTTAACATTTCAAATATATGCTCTTTTCTTTTTTCAGTATATGAAATATATAACAATGCCTAGAAATTGAAATTACAAATTCTATCTTCTATATTTTATTATGTAACATATTCAAAAGTATTGCAAATATATACAATGAACACATGTGTTTATTGAAATGCAATGAATCTGATAAAAAAAAAATGCAACGTTCGTCTCCAACTAAGATTTAAACACAAATTATCATCCAATGCTAACACTAGCCCTTCCAATATTAACCCGAGCCTTGAATTTGCAAACGCAGCCTTGTAAACGCAATCGCTGCTGCCTTAAAACTGATCGCAGCCCTTCTAGAATCCATGCTAATACCTCTGAGATTCTTAGAGCTCACAACCAGTAATATAACAGAAAAAATGTGCTGCTCCAAAATGATTCAATTCAGCAAAATTAATCCAAACAGCAACAATAAATAGCACAATTCATTGAAAATTAAAAACCAATTCAAAGTGGAAGCAAAGTCTGATAGAAATTCACAATTTCTTCAAGACAAACCCTCAAAACCAACTTCTCCACAAAAATGCAAACAGAGGATATCCAAGAATGATTTCATTTGCAACAGGCCATTGCTCTTATATTAATAAAACAAATCTTCCTTATCACTCCAATGATTAGATTCATGAAGACCCTTTTCACTTAAATGCCCCTTGCTTTATTCTTAGGCACATATTTGAATAATATAATTTACTAACTCCCTTTGGCTCCAAAAATGACCTTTTCATCACTATCAAGATATTTTGACACACAAGGTCATTGTCTGTGACGAAGATTTTTAAAAAATCAACCTAGTTACAATGAGCTATGACACTGAGGTGACCAATAAACAATACCAGCAAAAATCACAACCTCAGCGTTTTAATTAAATAATAATCACAATTCACCCGTCTTGCAAAAATGACTAAAGAAGCGCCAAAATCAAAACTTGACAGCACATGAGTGATCCTGATAAAGAAAGACGATGAATGAACCCAGCAAGGTGACATACTAAAAATAGACGCTTCCTCCAATATTCTTGGAGCCCAAACTAGAAGCCAAAAATAAAAATTGAGAGCATATTCAACTCCTCTAACTCATCTAAGGTCATCGGAATCATCCATTGGCTTACTATAAATAGTAAGTCCCACCAAACGGAACCATAACCTTCAATAAGGTCCTCCAATCACCAGTATTAACCTAGAAGGACCTGGTTATAGGCTACACCCATCCACTATCATGGTCATGCTAAAAAGGGAACATTACAATCCTCCCTCACCAAGATTGTCCTCAAGAAATCACAAGAATCAAAGAAACACAATGATCCACTCAAATCCCAAGGATAGATATGTATAATGTCCGTCATGTCACCTGCAAACTCTTGTGATGGTAACACTGTCCACAAAGCTATCCTGAACATACTGTCACCATACCAACAATGGTGCAGTGCCAATCCTATGTCTACCTAGATCCTAGTAGAGGTGAAAATCACATCCATCCATAACAAGGAAGAATGGATATCCGTTATCATCTACTAAATCAAAACCCCTGCACACCCTACCAATCTACCATGAGTATGAAGTTTATATGTACAACAAGAACTAGTACTCCCAAAAGCATCTATACCATAACCCAGATATTCATCCTTTGCAAAACTATCATGGACACGTTGACCTTGCAAGTAGCCTCTTGCTAACTTGCAACAACTAACCCCATCTATTACATGCAAGAGTTGTTGTGCACCAAAAGATCAACCTATTAATGCCCAATGCAACCACTAGACTCATAAAACATAGGAGATGGTTAAGCCATTTCACGAATCCTGAAGGTGGATATTGGTGATTAGTCCAACAATCTCCCCCTCAACATTACCGGAGGAGATTCAAACTTGTGACCAAGCTCTTATACCGCTTGTTACATGCTAGAGTTGTTGTTGCACCAAAAAAATAACCTGTTAATGCCCGATACAACCACTAGACCTATAGAACACAAGAGACGGTTAGGCCATGTCACAAATCCCGAAAGAAAATGTGAGCGGTTAGTCCAACACCATCAACTGCAAATGCTATAAACCCATCCCATAAAGATGGTATCAACTTGGAGCCAACTCACACCTAACCCCATCTATTACATGCAAGAGTTGTTGTGCACCAAAAGATCAACCTATTAGTGCCCAATGCAACTACTAGACTTATAAAACACAGGAGATAATTAAGCCATTTCACGAATCCCAAAAGGGGATGTTGGCGGTTAGTCCAACAATCTC
The DNA here is from genome assembly GCA_028749045.1 of Cupressus sempervirens. Taxonomy (NCBI): domain Eukaryota; kingdom Viridiplantae; phylum Streptophyta; class Pinopsida; order Cupressales; family Cupressaceae; genus Cupressus; species Cupressus sempervirens. The sequence goes on along the minus strand of CM053785.1, from coordinate 451,441,687 downwards.
CCCCTCAGCATTACCCAAGGAGATTCAAACTTGTGACCAAGCTCTGATACCACTTGTTACATGCTAGAGTTGTCGTTGCACCAAAAGATTAACCTGTTAATGCCCCATACAACCACTAGATCTATAGAACACAAGAGACGGTTAGGCCATGTCATAAATCCCAAAAGGGAACACAGGTAGTTAGTCCAACACCATCAACTGCAAATGGTGCAAACCCATCCCATAAAAGATGGTATGAACTTGGAGCCAACCCACACCTGCGCAAAACTAGTCCCTCTACCTGTGTGTCAAAAGAGAATGATGAGCACTCCTCTGTGTAGTTGCGATAAAATGCTCCAATCTCCATTAGAAGCTCATCATCATCAAATTGAGAACCAAGAGATGGCTCCAATCTCTATCCCCGAACAACTAGTTGGACAGGGTCCCAAGTTACCCTCTCAGCAAACCCAACCATAAAATCTCCATCAGGAAGCATTGTAGCCAAAGTCTCTACAATCTTTCCCACCAAATGTCGAATACCGCGAGAACCCCGGATGAGAGTACCCTCAAAAACTTTGAATGGTCTCTCTTGCAATTTCAAACTCTAAAGCAAATACTCCATAAATGACTCTGTGCAGTAGAAATTGTATAAAGAAGCATCAACTTGCTCCTTGCAACCAAAAGTTGATCCATCTGAAACTGTGGTACTACCAATTATCTATCATTATCACTTGTATGAGATAAAGTAATAGAAGTGCCAAAAACAAATCCCCATGAGAGCTCATCTTCTAATCAGATGATAGCCTACCCAAGTCCTATGAAGAAGAGGGAGTAGTGTCAGGAACTGACACACAACTCTTTTTAGGATCCACTACTGTCACATCAAGACTCTCAATAACTTGTTCCCATTATCTTTCAATGTGTTAACTACTGGGGGACCTGCTACAATAGGAAGCTCTTTGCAGTCCTCCACTGATGCACTCATCTCATCTATAGCTACAGCACTCATATCAAGAATGGATGTAACTGCATCCTCATCACATCTATCATCCCTATCCCTAGAAATCAACTCACCACCCACCACCACTATATGTAGTTGAACTGGATTTGAGACTCGCTCCAAATCCACGGCCACCTCTCTTAACTGTAGTTGCGACTCCTAGAGAGTCACTTGGGTGCTCTCCAACACCCAAAAACTCGCCTTAAGTTAATGGGTGATCTCAACCACCTCCTCTTTCCCTAACAATGCCTCATAACAAGTGTTACCCTAATGAAGAAGGTAATCCCTTTCAATTACCAATTGTGAATAATTACATTTCAAGATCTTGATAGCCTCTCGAAGTGAATGAATCTCTGCTAGGGAAAGGCAAGTAGCACCATGCTCATCTTACATAGGAGCACCCCACAAATACTACTAACATTTGTTGGGTAGCATCATAATGCTCAAAAGTTGAAAAAAATCACTATCGCTCACCTTTAGTTGTCTAGTTATAGGATGTCTCTACATACCCTAGCTCCTACATAAGCTATCTGACTCACTACCTACACTGTAATATGAAATTGTATCCTCGCTTCTCACCACATAATTACTAACATCATGTGCACTAACAACTGTGCACATGCCCATCAATGAGGTACTCCTATTGGGTACCTCTGCAAACAACTCATTTGAAGTGGAAGCCACTACTATGTTGAACTCCTCACAAATTTCTTCTTTCTCCTCAACTATAAGTCCCTGTAAAACATGATCCTAGCACTTATCATCATCCCATGGCAACTCTGAGTCGTCACTCAGTGTCTGACGTGATAATCCAAACTCAATGTAGCATGAAACATCCTCATACAAATCATCAAGTGCCCACAACACTAGTATCCACATCATCTAAATGAGACTCCTCTACTATCTTATGTTGCTACATACATGACTCAATGTCAACATGTACATCAACATCACTATGGAATGAATCTACATCATGTACTCAATCCTCACATTATGAGTGTTATGACCCAGTGACTTTGTGCGCTCGTCTTTTATACTTGAGAAGATTATTATCCCCTACACTGACCCAACAATATGACTGCTACCATAAAAATCAGAACTGTCAATGCTCATATCTTCCTCGCAATCTTCAAAAACAACACTCTCATTAGAAAAGTCTAGACTAGTAGTGGTATTAACTACATCTTCTGCACTCACATTATCCACAACATCATCAACATACTCGCATAAGGGATTGTTGTCCTGAAAATCACACCCTATATTACCCAATCCCCACTACTACCAACTGATGTAAGATTTTCATCAAAGGTAGTTAGCATGTCCTCAGCATTTTTCCAATCACTAACTCTGGAATCCTCAAACTACTGGAACTCAATGTTGTTGTCCTATAATGGAACGAACCATACACATGTCCCTATGTCACTAAGCACAAGATCATCTTCACCATGATACATTAGTTTCTAAAAACTCATTATGAAGACATCTAGATGTCTCCTCTATGAAAGTCTCTAGTTTCTCTTATTACATTCTCCATGAAGAAATTATTGAAAAAAGGAAACCATAAACCTAATTGCCCTGTCAATTATCGCTGGATGTAAAAGTCTTGCATTTAGTCTTTCCTATGTTTACCTCAATTTCTTCATTTCTTTTACTAGGGCCCCTATTTGTTTCTTGAAACATAACACACTACTCAATTGGTTTCCACATTTACTGGATTTCCTACATTTGCCCATGATTAAAATAATCTACAAGAGAGTTGATCACACACAATCAAGTGTCAAAACTCAATATTTTGAACTCTACAAGATGGAAGGAAACCGCTTTGATACCTCTACAATGAGTCATGTTGGCTCTCACTCAAACTATGTTGAAGAATGGATTTTTTTTTGTATTTTTCAAATATATGCTTTTTGCTTTTTTGAAATATGAAATATATAACCATGCATTTTAATTGAAATTACAAATACTCTCTTCTATATTTTATTATGTAACATATGCAAAAGTATTACAAATATATACAATAAATACACTTGTTTATCAAAATGCAATGAACTTGATATAGCAGAATGCAACATTGGTCTTGTGGGGTGGATATTTTGCTACCAACAATTTTGGGTAAAAATTCAATTGCAAAATAGGATGACCAGCCACAGCGTGTGAGACGAAGTCTCTCCTACCTTAAAAGGAAGGCTCCTCCTCACCGTTCCTTGAATCAACTCGAGGTGAGCAAGAAGTCCAGAGATTTTATAAAATGGGTGTTACCAATATCCTTTCTTCTTATCTTTAAAGAAAGAATCCACTTACTCATGGAGTGAGTAATGAGTAGGGTGAATCTCTAACTACACTTCTATCAAGAGAAGGAAATAGTGATACTGATAAACCTTCACTAACTCAAAAGCTAGCTAAAAATGTACCAGTTTGGCTCTAAGTCCAGTTGTACTTCTATATGGAAAAGCTTTATGATTAGAGCACACAGACTCCTAAAAGTAAGAATAACTTAACTATTTTGTGAATTAAGAAAGAAGTATAAGCTACAGACAAAGCTTCTATCTATATATTTCCACAATTGCTCCTAATCAAAGCTCTGGCTCCAATTGCTTCTTAACTCTTTTATATTCAATTCACAAAATACAATTACCAAGAACACAAGATAACATGAATCCAAGATAACTTAAATGAATTATAGACAAAGCTTATAACTCATACAAGTAACAATCTCACTTAATCAAAGTTAAGTCTCAAATGCTCCTTTGTATTCACTTTTCTCTCAAAATAGTGCTACACAAACAAAGTTTTGCTACCATAATTTCTCCAAAGCTCTCTTGTATAACGATAAAGATGATTTTTACAATCAGGGGGCACTCCTTTATATAGGCATAGGAATTGAGAAAAACGTGGAAGAAAAAGTGGGAGCAACTCAACCAACTTTGACCTAGTCTAACTAGAAGAGAAATTATATGGTTACATCCAATTGCACATCCAACTCGCATTACATCTTTTTGCATACATGTAACTCACATTACATGTAATTACATCGTTTCATATAATACATCATCTTAGACCTACAAACAGAAATAAAAACAAAAACAACAATCTTAAAGATTGTTTCTCAGTGCCTTGAATTTGACGATGATATCATGCATTGTGGAAAGATCAACAATTTCCATTGTCTTTGATATGGCTTCAATCCTCATTGCATCTGCATATGTTGATTGTACAACCTTGGAATTTGTTGCCAAAGAATCCAACAAGTGTTTTGTCGAGGATTTATACATGACAAACTTGTTCATTGTGTGTGAACCAAAGTCTTCAGAATCCACATCAGCATTGATCTTGATTATATATTCTGAGCTTACCCTTTCAACTGCAATGAGATTACCATGCTCATCAATAACTTGGCATCCCATTTGTTCTGAATCACAAGTAACACCTGTTCCAACTGCTTGACAATCTCCAAGGGTTGCCTACAACTTTGTAATCAACTTTCTCAGTGTTTCTTCTTTGTAACCAATAAGTCCTTGAAATTTGAAGAACATTTCACATTACGGAAGAATGTCACATGAGATCAAAGCATCTAGATCAAATATTACCATTTCATCCCAATCATTGAGGATTTCTTTCAAATCATCTGCTTTTCGAGTCAAAGAAGAGATCAAGTTTCGCTCCATTTCATTCATCTCTTTGACACATCTAAGAACTGCAAATGTCTCTGTGATGGCTCGAACTCCTTTAGAGATGATTTCTCCTATCCAAGACTTGGCAACTTCAATCAACTTCCTTTCTTTGGATGTCTGAGACATAACAACAACACTTTGAGAAGATTGTTGCCGGATGACCTCATTCAGGCTAGAAACCTCATGTTTCAGTTGATTCTTCTTCTCCCACAATTCATTATTGTTTTTTATACATTTGCTAATGCATCTTGAGCATCTTGCAAACAACTCAGACGTGATTGTTTCCTGATTACAACCTTAGTAAACTTGTAATCAGAACGAGTAAGTTCTTCAACAAGTTTGTCCACCAAGGGCTTAGCAACTTCAACAAATTTGGTTTTATCTTAATCAACCAAAATCCTTGGAAAAATCTTATCTTTCAAAGATTTGGATTTGGTTTTTTTGACAGGGAGATTATCGAGAGGTACAACCACTTTTCTTCTCTTTGTTGTCATTCTGCTTGACCATGCAAGCAAGCTGAAGAAGCAGGTACAGTGGAGACCATTGGCATTGATCTAGATTGTATTTCCATCGTGACTGAGCAAGATTCAGTCTACATCGTTGAAGGCATAGGAACATGCTAAAAGGACTCTGTCATGAAAAGCTCAAAACCTGTCAGAGATGTATCAAGTTGGGAAACTTGACCACTTGTAAGAGTTGGAAAATCCTCAAACACATTTTCCAAATGCTCATATTGTTCATTTGCGAGGATGAGAGGAGCAGCAAAGGAAATAGGAAGAGTCATTGTATTAACTTCCGAGGCTGGAATAGGAGTGAAAATAGTGGAGAATAAATCCACATCGTCATCTACTTCATCCAGAAAAGGTGCTTCATGTATGGACAGTGCACGAATTTGTGCAGGCCTTGGGGGAGATATGATCATGACTTCCACTTCTTCATCTATATCTTCTTTATCTGATTCTTTCTCCAATTCCTCTTTTGATTCTTCCTCTAATTCTTGAACTAATTCAAAGATCTGAGATGACTTAGATAGTTTTCCACCCTTCAATTGGAATTTGAGGGAACCTTTATCATCAAAAGATGAGGCACCATCTTTCCCTGTAATTTCCAGTTGTGACTTCCTGCCAAGGGGGCTAAAGCTTCCACAATCCAAGCCCATCTTAGGATTAACTCTTTTAAGGCCTTTATTTTCAGCCATTTGTTGGTGTTTACCAAAATGGATTAAAATCTATCCATGATAGATGTACCTTCCTTATGTTGCCACTGAATAGGAAAAGGGCACTTCTTATCAAAACCAGCTTGATGAAACTCTGGATCAAGGATGTTGCCGTCATCTTCAACTTGGAAATCTGAAGGAATCTCCAACATGTTAAGATCGATTATTTGCTGCAAGGTTAATCTGCACTATCCATCTTCATTATGTCGAACTTTGTTCTCATATCAATCCAAATGTCCTCGATGCGATGAACATGCGTGTAAGCTATTTTCATTTGAGAATTCATTTATCGATAATCAAAGTCAAATTTGGCTTTGAACTTCTTCAAGGTGATCAACTGCAACTCTGCTTCCATGTTCTTTGCTTTGGGCACAAAATTGATTGAATAGTTGCCAATCGTCAAGGGTTTGGCTAAAGTAATGTCAAAACTAGGCCTATGCATAGCATGTTGATCACTTTGCACGTCCATGAGCTCTCTAGCTAGCTCCACCAGAATGATTCGATCTGTAGCATACCTAGGTAAGGTATACGATTGGCCTTTAAAATACCCAACTCTCGAGTATGTAAAAGTTGGAATAAGAATGAAAATACAACCGTATTGATTCACCTTTTCCCATGTTGCATTACATAGCCTCTTGACAGATAACTGTCTATCGAATAAGCACCAAAAATGCCCAAAGAAGACATCTTAGACCATTTTGTAATGAAACTTACTATTTGCCAGAGTGATTTGGTCATAGTAATCCCAAACTAGAAACTAAAGGCGATCTCTTTTGGTTGAGAGACCAGAGAAAGATCCCATGGCAGCAGCAATGTAGATAGGGTAGGAGTTCATGTAGAAGGGCGTTGAAGTTCCCACGTTGAGCAACTGCTAGCAAAGTGCAGTGCTAATCAACTCTCCCCAAAAGATGTGTTCTCTATTTTTCATGATTTGAAAGATGAATTTTTGCATCCATGGCTTGAAATCAATAGAATCTTTGAGACTGCAAACTCTGTTGAGAAGGATGATAAGGTCTTTGTACTTGTACTCTTGTTTCAAATTAGCCCAATGGACAGTCTTTGGCCATCTTGAGAAGTTGTTCCTTTTATTTTCTAACCAGTATTGGTTGACATATTTTTGATAATCACCTTTATTCTCATTCCAGCATACCAAAGCTGATTCCTTGGTTAGATTTGCACACTCTGCTTTATGTGGTACCTTGAAGATCTGCTCAATGACCTCTGGATCAAGGCTAATGACAACCTTGTCGTCAGCGTCCTTGATAGTCTTTGGTTTTGAACTGAAACATCTTGCACATCCAAGAACAAAATTAGGTTCCATAGCTGCCATAAGAAATGCAAACACCAAGAGAATGTGACTTCTTTTGATGCGCTTCCTCTCGTGACCAATAGGAGTTTCAACTCTCCACAAAAAATCAGCCACGCCCACATGACCGACCATTGTGTCCATTACATTATCAAGAACAGATACAACTAATGATGGAGTTGCATGAGCCAAGTCTTTATCGTATTGATATTTCATCTTGCCTTTGGATTTTGATGATGAGGTCATCTCTTGCGTTTGTGCTGCAACACAAAAATCTCAAAACATAAATACATCATTTGATGAAATCGCCATATAAGTTGATTCTCGATCAGCAACAAAGATTCAAAAACGGATTGGAGACTTTGTAGATCCGATGAAATGATTTCAAAAGAGAGAAGTCATATGCGTATGTAGTGAATGAAGATGAAATCTGAATGGAATGCGGAATGAAGTGCTATGAAGGTGAAAAATGGAAGATGGAATGAAATGAAATGAAAATGTGTAAAGATGGAACGCATGGGAATGCGTGCAAATGAAGATTGTTGATTTTCAAACATGACTTAGGGTCTTCAAGACGTTATTGCACGAAAAATGATTACATGTAAGTGCAACATGCAACGGTGAATGGAAAGTGAGATGTGATGCGAATGCGGATGAAGGATGAGCTTCTACATGTAAGTGTGAATGACGGATGAGATAGAAAGCATGGAAAGATGCAGAAACGTGTATTTCCTGCAAATGGAGATGGAAATGAAAAATGGAAGAAGGATAATGAACTTTATAGTCATCTTTGGTAAAAAGGTGAAGTCAAAGTACATGGAAAATGAAAATGACATCTTTTTTACTTTTCAAAAAATGACTTTAAGTCAAAATCGGAGTTTTGAGATGCTATTACACGTAAGGTTTTTCGTATAATCGTATCATGCGAGTGGATGTGAAAAGTGAGATGAGTGAAAATGGAAGCGAAAAATGGGATTGCATGCATGTGCGAATGGTGACTAAGATGGAAAACATGTAATCGCATTTGTCGGATGAGATGCGAAGTGTTGTGACATGGAAGATGGAAGTGAAACATGATGATGTTTTCGCATCAAGTGAAACAACAAGTTCTTGGAAAAGAACTTGTAACTTCTCCAAAGTGGAGAAAACCATAAAACAAGCACAAAACACAAAAACTCAAAGAAAAAAGTACCTTTGGAAAGTGACTCAAACATGTCAATATGCAAAACACTTCAACATACAAATTCAAATTTGGAGTTCGAGGAATTACCAAAAATATGAAAATGAACAATTTCTTCATTTTTAAAAGAAAAATGCACTTTCCATGGTATTGATTTCAACAAATGGCAATCATGAAGCAATAATGTGCATAAAATCAGCAAGATAAGCACAAATTAAATAGCAAGAAAGAATAAGTCCACTTAAATGAAGATTAAGTGCCAAAAATGGTAGAAAAAGATGCTCCAATGTTGAAAATTTCTCCAAAAACACTTGGACTCTTTCAAACTTTGCAAATCGAACGGGAGAAGGCAGCAAACAAGGCGTTTTAGGTGGAGGATGCCGAAACGTGCCCTATTCTTGCTCCAAAATCCAACGTTTTTTGGTTGCATATGCTATGGGATGTTTTTGGTAAAAAAGCATTTTTCTCTAAAGCATGAGATCAACATGTTTTGGTTGTTGAACACCAAAACATGTACCAAAATGCATGCAAACTCCAAAACATGCTAAAGTGATTCATCCCTGAGCAAAAACGTGGGCCAAAAATGGATTTATTTGGGGTTTTCACCAAAAATGTGCCCTAGGATAGAACTTATAAAAACATCTTTAAGCAAGATGAATCCATTTTTGATGTTAGAAAATCCATTGCCAAGAAAAAATGACCCTATTGGAGAAAATCTCATGCAAAACCATCAAGTAAATCTCTCACAATCTCCAAAATCAGGTTCTTGGAGGCCCATTACATGTGTTCTTCCAAAATCGGACTTTTTAGAAGGCATGACATATTTTAAAATATGCACAAGATGCAAATCGGACCTTTTAAGATGGAATACATATTTTAAAAACTCCCCATGAGGCAAATCGCACCTTTTGGGAGGCATGACACATTTTAAAATATGCACTTGATTAAAATCAGACCTTTTAAGGAGAATTGCATATTTTAAGTTAAAGCTCATGTTTTTGATGCGATGACACATTTCAAGTGAAAACTCACATTTTTGGTGTAATGACACCAAAAAAGTGGGCTTTTGATAGTCTTATGCTTTTAAGTTGAACTTTATATGCAATGACATGTAAAATGTCCACTTTTGATGGATTTTACCTGTAATAGCATATAAAATGTCCACTTTTGATAACTTAAAGTCATTTAATAAACATATATCAATTTAATTTCATTAAAATGTTACTTTAATGGGACAAACCATATTTATATATCATACTAAAAATATAACACATAAATATCATTTAAAAAATAACATTTAAATGAGCATTTGATTTAAATATCAAAAATTAAAATTAAACTATATAGTTTGTATAGTCACTTTAAGTGAAAAATCAAAAAGTAACTCAACTTAAAATTATAACATAAAGTGTAATATATTTACTTTTAAGTGAAAATTTAAATGATAAAGTAATTTAAAAACATAACATAAAGTAAATTTAAATTATATTTTTCAAAAAGTGAATGTCAAATTAAAAATATAACATAATATTTTTAATTTGTAATGTTGCATCAAAAAGGTCCACTTTTAAGGCACTAAAATGACCATAACTCTTGACTGATAGCTCTGAGTACACTCTAGGTTAGACCAAATTGAAAGGGAAACTAAAAGGCATGACATGAGCAAAACCAAAGCACTAAAAACCAATAAACGCAAACTCAAAAGCAAAGAAAAGGACGATGAAGGCCTCAAAAATCAAGCGAAAGCTTGACAGAAAGCAAAATGAAAAACATTTAACAAAAGCCTTTAGTAAAACAATTTGATATACGAATTGGAGTTGATTAATTGATCAACATTAAGCAATTGAATATCAAATTCAACTTAGAGAAATGTAAAACTAGCTTGAAAATATTTTGTGCTATTACTAACATTTTGTGGTGACAAAATGGAGAACAACAGTCTCCAACTGAAATTTAAACACATAAATTCTCTTCCAATGTTAACGTCAGCCCTTCCAACAACAAATCGCTTCTACCATTAAATTGATCGCAGCGCTTCTAGAAATCCACGCTAATACCTCTGAGATTCTCAAAGCTCATAATCATCCAAAAGTCAGTAATATAACAGCAATAATGTGCTTCTCCAATATAACTCGATTTAGCAAAATCAATCCAAAAAGCAACAATAGATGGCAAAATTCATTGGCAATTTAAAACCAATTCAAAGTACAAGCAAAGTCTAAAAGAAATTCACAATTTCCTCAGATCAAACCCTCAAAACTAAATTCTCCAAAAAGATGCAAACAGAAAATATCGATGAAAGATTTCATTTGCAACAAGCCATTGCTTTTATAACAATAAAACAAATCTTCAATCTTCCTTATCACTCCAACAATTAAATATTGAATACCCTTTTCACTTAAATGTCCTTTGCTTTAAAATTAGGCACATATTTAAATAGTATAATTTATTAACTCCCTTTGGCTCCAAAAATGACATTTTCATCAATATCATGATATTTTGACACACAAGGTCATTGTTTCTTGTGCCCAAGATTTAAAAAATATCAACATGGTTACAAGAAGCCATGACACTAAGGTGACCAATATATAGTTCCAGCAAAAATAGCAAACTCGGCGTATTTAATTAAATAATAATCATTATTCACTCGTCTTGCAAAAATTATTGAAGAAGCATTAGAATTGAAATCTGACAACACATAAGTCATCCTAATGAAGAAAAACAATGAATGAACCTAAGAAGGTGAGTTACTAAAAATAGATGCTCCCTCCAAGATTCTTGGAGACCAAATTAGAAGCCAAAAATAAAAACTGAGAGCATCGTTCAACTCCCCTAACTCATATGAGCTCATCGAAACCATTCATTGACTTGCTACAAATAGTAATTCCCACCAAACAGATTCATAACCTTTAACAAAGTCCTCCAATCACCAGTATTAGCCTACAAGGACCCAGTAATAGGCTAAATCCATTCACTATCATGGTCATGCTAAAAAGGGGACATTACAGTATGAGTTAATGTAAGACGGTCCAGGTATATTGCAGATGCCGATTTCCACAAGAATGCATAAGAATTTTGACATTATTGCAAGATAGAAGTGACTCCATAATGCATAAACTCCAAATGGAGAGGTAGAAAGAGCTTAAGAGAACATTTAATAAATATTTCTCTCTCACAATACAAAGATAACTCCTTATTAGCTTCGGCGGCAAGGAGTTACCTATAGCCGAGTGAACTCCTTGCCACCTTAATGTAATGTCCCCACTAGCTAAGACAAGAATACCAGCAAAACCAATGTTAGAATTTATAAAATAATAAATTATACTTCACTATTCTACCCTCTATCCTAACCCAACCTTAAAGAAGTCTCCACATCGAAAGCAATAACCCTCTTGAGGATGCTTAGATCCCCGGTTACTTCTCCGTCTTCTATAAAGTGCTCCCTTTAAGATCCTTCCTAGAAGAGACATTCTCTATACAAGGCCCCTCACACATATGCATATGTTAACATCTATGGAATATACCAGCCTTATAACCATATTAAGATCACTCTCTTCCCTAAAAAGGGACTCTCTTGATCTTAAACCATTAACCATTAAGTCATGCGTGTTATCCATTTATATATATGCATAAATTATCCACAAGAATGATTCCTTAATATAAATAAATTCATAAATATAATTTATCAAATATAATCCATAAACATACCTTCCTTACCTTCCTCTTTGCTTGGTCTATGTGATCATATCCTTAATCGGCCCTTCAATGAATTATTCCTTCTAGCTTATCTCAACTCTATATTTACTTTCTAAAATTATTCTTTTTCTAATTCTAAGGAAATGATAAAATATATTTTTCTATTATTCTTTTTCAAGAGTCACAACCTTTCATAATACAAATCCTTTGAAAAGTCACAACACTTCATAGTGATAATCCTTTCGAAAAGTTGCAACACTTCATAACTAAAATCCTTCAAAAAAGTCTCAATACTTTATAATTATAACATTTTTGAAGAGTCGCAACTATTCATAATTATGACCATTTTGAAGTTTCACATCCTTTCAATATAATTGATACCTTTTCAAAAAGTCACTTCTTTATTTTCTTCATATTACTTTCCTCTTCCATTTTTCATTTTTGAACTCCTATCTTCTCCTCTTCTTTTTTCCTTTCTCTAAAATAAACTCTCCTCCTTTTTATATCTTAATTTTAAGGAGTCATGTCTATTTGTTAAATATATCTTCTTTTCATTGGATTTAGTTAATTTATATTGTTCTATTTTATATTATTTATTTACTTACTTATTTGTGTTTATTATTATTTATATTAAATTCTATTTAGAAAGTTAACATACTTTCTATAATATTGTCTCTTGTATTTAATTTTATTTGTTTATTTATTCATTATATTTTTATTTATTTTTAGTTATTTAAAATATCATACTAAATATTATTTCATTGATAATATCAATTAAATAATAATAATTTCCTATTTTTATATTAGTTTTAACTTAACTTCATTGTCATTATTTATTTAATAACATTGTATTATCTAATTATTATTAAAATTGTCTTAACATGGGGATATGACACTTAATGATTGAGCATTTTGACCTATACCGAATAAAATGAATTGCAATTAAAATTGTGATTTTAAATTATTAAGATATGAACATTACACACGTACATGTATGTATATGTTTATATATAGTTTCTATGCTCAATACATAAATATTCCCGGGTATATAATTATATGTGCTTATATGCATATGCATACATATATTTGTGCATAATATTTCAAGAAATGTATATATGTGTATACATATATAATAATATATTTGTATAAATATGCATACAATATTATGTACTCCATGTGTGTGTGTGTATAGTGATACAATCATGAGATTGTTCTAGTGAAAATCAATAGAATTAAAAGTGTTACTCATATGATTAATTCAATTCTCATTAAAACGAGGATGAAAGTTCTTATTAATGTAGATTAATCATTTTAATTAAAAAATGAATGAGAGAAGAACCTCCTATCCCCACCATTGACAATTGACAACAAACACTATTGATGTGAATTTTGTGACCACTCCAATGTACTAAATAAAATACTAAGTATTTTATCCTCTCTTGAACAAGGAAACCTCAAACACTAAACACGGTAACAAATGTGTAATCAAGTGAAACAAACCCAAGGTTTGTCATGCTTACGTGTGACTTTATGTCAGATATGACTTGAAGAATATTATATGATCTTATTCATAATCAAAAAGGAACTTACATTAATCTTCCTAGATTTAATCAACTTCTTTTCCTCGTTGGTTGGAACTTGGAATACTAACTTGACTTAAAATAAATGAAAAAGGGGATAGGGTTTAGAGAAGTCGGATTCCTAATTCCTAAGGACAATGATATTCTGGATGATGCTTAGATGAGTGAATTCCTTTAACCAAACTTTTCTTCACCAATTATGACAACTACACAAAGATTATGCAATCTCCAAATGTAATCTGAAGGATTTTCATATTGTGATCACTTATCCAAATGCCCAATAGTGGCGCAATCAAAATGAACATTAACAATCAAACCATATTTAATCAAGTCCAGACTAATCTTACATTGCAACTTTCAATCAACAAGCAACAAAAGGTATGGGCATGGAATTCATCATTCATCTTCACATTTTTCCATTTCAATCAAAAATCTTTAACTAAACTTAAAGAAGAAGAAACCATGCAAAATATTGAAATAACACAAAAATTAACCAACCTTCAATAAAAATCATGTCTTTGTTACAAACTTTTTGGAAACACCTCCTACTACTACTCTAACTAATAACTAACTTCTTATAATGAGAAAAACAAGCCTTTTATTGACCTCTCAAATACAATAAATGATCTAGATTGATTTGAAATGAAAGGCCAAGATGATATTAGGAAGACCCTAATTAGGGTTCTTACAACAACCGCCTACAATCATTTATTGTCATCCAATGAAAAAGTTGCATTGCTTTGAAATACATATCCTTTTCACGATGAATCAATGAGAAAATTATGTGCTAGTAAAACATTAAATGTCTTCTACATGTCCACTTGGAATCACTTGATTGGTCAAAAATGAGTGGGTGTCACCTAAGCACATCCTTATCCTTAATTCACCAAGAAGAGATATCTCTTGATACTTAACATTTCTAAATTTGATTAATTCTTCAAATACTATCTCCCTTGTGAATGATTGTGATGGCTCATATTCCTGTGAATGATTGTGATGGCTCATATTCCTAAATTGTCTCATCTTCATTAATGTTCTTCATCCCCTTCATTTTGGAAATCTCCTTGAATTGTTCTTGATCCTTCTTAAATGTCTTGAACTTGTCAACCTTCATGTTGTTGGGTCCTTCCTATAGCTCTTAGATTTTTGAAGGAAAGCAAAGATTATTATAAACTTCTCCATTATCAAAATGTATTCATTTTCCTTATTTGAATTCCTCCTGGTGTAAATCTTGACCTAAAATTCCTTTGCATCTTTGAACTAAAATTTGTCCTTGTGTCTTTCCTTCATTACAGCATGTTCTTGAAACTCCTTGAATCTTTTGATTTTGTAATATTTCTTCCTTCAAGCTTGATCCTTTAACTCTCCTTTCTTTGTGCATTTGTTTGAGTGTTACCTTCTATAATCTATAATTAGCCTCCATGTATGAATACTTGCAAAACAACAGAAAATGTTTGTGAACAAAATTGAATCCAAATAGATATTTGGGCTTGAAATAATTCATTAGTAAACAAATTTTCAAAGAACATCATTTAACTTTCAATTTGCACAAAATGAACTCCTTCAATTTTTTTATCCCCATAACAAAGTCACCTTCTTGACAAGTCCAATCATTTCATACCTTTGGTAATTCTGATTTTTGCTATTATGTTTAGATTTGATCATTTAGGCTCTAAACATTTTACACTTTGCTCAAACTCTCACCTCTTCTTGTCTACTCAAACAAGTCAAGTCGATCAAGGAAAGGTTAGCTGAAGCTAACAATCGGCAACAATGCTATGCTACTACTAAATGCATCCCAAAACAATTTGGAGAGGTAGTACTGCCAAGGGTTAAACCCTAGAAGAGTTAAATTAAATTTGGAAACTTCCAAATTGGCACCTAGATATGTGAAACCATATTAAGTCCTAGAAGTTATCAACCTCATAGCCTACTAATTTCTCTACCACCACCTCTCGTCTAGTTACGTAACGTTTTCCATGTTTCATATCTAGAGAATTATATAGAAACTTTGTTCACATGATTGATTGGAACTACGTGCAGGTGTATGATCGAGGTCGTCACGATCAAGACTCTCAAGACGCTGGAGATACATAAGCTCCGCATACGTAACCGTGAGATCATGCAATGTAAAGTACAATGGGACCAATATGCCAAGGATAATGATACAAGGGAGGACTATGATTTAATACTCCAAAAAATTCCTTATCTATTTCTTGTTTTTTAACATGTTCAATGAAATTCTATATGACATTCATTCTTGTAAAAATTTAAAAATGATTTTGTGGCATTCAATCATCGAGGACATATGTTACATCCAAGGTTGCATGGGTACTCATACCCACACCCCTGGTACTCGTACCCACGTACCCAAGTATCGGGTACATGTATCCCATGTACCGGGTACTCGGTGGAGAGCATCATAGCTAAGGACCTTGATTAAGATTCTGATTTTTTTTTTGGTTTTTTAATTTTTGTATTAGCTTGTTGTTTATCAAACTTAATTCAATACCAAATCAGTTTGAAACTTTGATACTCATTAACAATAAACTTTATCACTGTTCAAGTCATAAGTTTATCATTTGCAATATGTCATTGTCATATGATTTAGGATCTTCTTGTTCATGTTTAAAGTCTGCCTTCTTTGTTATGCATCTAAGCATTTATCATGTATTATTATTTCAAACATATAGCAAATCTGAAACTGAAAACAATACATTACATTTGCAAACTTTATCACTGTTCTTGTTTTGAAAAACCATTGTCATGACTCATAATTTCAGATTTTTTATAAATATAAAAGTATAATTTTTAAATAAGTTTGACATACCCAAGTACCTCTGTTCCCTATTCTGAAAAATACTTTAAACATTAAACATTCAGCAATAGCATATATATATATATATATATATATATATATATATATATATATATATATATATATATATTATAATTTGACTTATGGCTCATATTTTCAAATTTCTTGTTTTGAATGCTCAATGTCATGACTCATGACATATATTTTGATTTTTATATTTTCTATAAAATATTAATTATATAGAAAAAAATTAGGCATACACAAGTACCCCCGTCCCCTATTTTGAAAAATATGCGTACCCGTACCCGTTCCCATACCCACGTACCCGTGCAACCATGGTTACATCCCTTCATAAACATTTTATATAACTATTTTAACCACTTAATTGGAGATGTGATGTTAATATTTTAATAGTGTTTATTGTGCATATTGATGAACATTGATGTCTATCAATGAATATTTATGAATTATGCTAGCAATAAGTGTTCATCATATTGATACCAGAAAGGTAAGCTGATTATGTCTAAGAAGAAAGGTAAAAAGGCATCCATATGGCTAGAAGTAATTTTCTTATTTCATAATGATTGTTTTCAATTAAAAATTGGCTACATTGGTCTAGAATTACAAAAGATCACAAGAAGGAACATCACTTATTAATCAATTAACAAGCAAGAGATGATCATTGTTATTGATACTTATATTATACCCATTCTTCCAACTTACTCTATTAATCATGTCCAACCTTGCAAAATAGTGATCTAGACTTAAAGTCGTATACTAAAATGATTATGTAAAATTATTGAAATCCTCAAAACAATTTAACAAAGTTCAAAATAGTAGTCATTTATCACAGAAATATACCAGTTGGGCTACCCCAACAGCCTCTAGGATTTAGGTACCCATGATAAGGCTTTTCCACATATTACATCATCACTGGATGGCTGGTTCATAATTCCATATCATTGTATCTTGATTTAAGTTTTTATCCTTTTCTTAGTTTTTCTTAACTAATAAGAAACAACAAAAAAATGCAATCATTTGAATTTTGAACCATCTCAGCTCAAAGGAATAAGATTTAAGACCCGATTTATCTTTGAAATTTATTTCATTTGCAGTTTACTTATATCATATATTCTTAAATTAAACTACTCAAATTCTATGTTTAGCTGAGTGGGCAAATGTAAAGTATAAGTCAAAAAGATATTAACTTCACTATACATGTGTGTATTGCTACAAACAATTAGTCCAGAAAAGAAAATGTAACGTCCCCATTTTTGAGTTGCATCAAAGTCAATGAATTTAGCCTATCATTGGGTCCTTGTAGGCTGATACTAGTGATTAGAGAACCTTGTTGTGGAGTTTTTTGGCTCTCCTGTGGCTAATTGTGAGTTTTGGCTCCATTTTGAGGGACTTACTATTTGTAGTAAGTCAACAGATGATTACAATGAGCTTAGATGATTTGGAGTTATATGATGCTTTCAAATGTTACTTTTAACTTTTGGTTTGGGCTCCAAGATTCTTGGAGCGAGCGTCTATTTTTAGTCGCCTACTCAGGACCATTCATCATCTCTTATTGTCGAGATTACTCATGTGCCATCAGATTTTCGATTCTGGTGGTGTTATACCATTTTCACAAGTTGGGTGCACTATTGGTTATAATTTAATTATATTTACTAAGGTTACTATTTTAATTGAAATTGTTTAATGGGCATCTTAGTGTTAGAGCTCGGTGGAATTGAGATGAGAAGTTTAAATCATGGGCAGATGAAACAAGGACCTTGTGTGTTAGAATATCATTATACTAATGGAAAGGTCATTTTTGGAGAATGAGGGAGATTAAATTAATAAAGAGACTTTATTATTTGTCAACTTCAAATTATAACATATAATTGCTTTATGAGAAATGAAGCCATTTAAGTAAAAAGTGTGAGTATGAAGCCACAAGCCATTTAGTGTGAAGGAGAAGCCATCTGAAACAAAATATTCTAAAAGCTTCTCTTAGAGATGGATAATCATTCTTGAAGACATTTTATACTTTGGTGATATGAGGGTTTGAAGGATTGAGTTGCAGAAATTAGAAATTTCTACAGTTTGATGGCACTTTGAGTTGGTTTCCATGTCAATGAACCGTGTGAAATTTTATCTACTGCTAATAATTGAATATATTGACTGAGGAGAAATTCTGATATTGCTGGTGATTGGACGTTGGAGTTCAGTCATGCAAAATCGCTGCAACTTCTGGAGGCAGCGTTGGAGTTTTTCTGCTGCAGATTGGGGCCCTAATTGTATCAGCATGAGACTTTGTGAGGGCAGCGAATTCATCTTGAGGCAGCATTAACCATTCTTGGGCCAGCGTTTTTCTTCTAGGGACTGCTATTGTATATACAGGCCAGCATTTAAGCATTATTATTCCTAGGGAGATGGTGTTTATCCGAAGATCAGCATCCCTCAAAGTTATCAGGCTTTTATTTTTTAAATTCTAAAATAAGACCTGTGCATATATGTTTGGCATTAGAATTACTTGCAAACATTTACATAGAGAACAAGTTTGGTGTAAGTGGTAATTGCATTTGTAATTACATTTTAATTTATATGCATTGTTTCCAATTCTGAAATACAATAAAAGCAAATACAATCTGAAAATAAAATACAGCGAGATAGAGATTGCATGCAAAATGTTTGACGAAATGTCAAACTTCCAAAATTGAAACAGATTCAGTGTTTGTCGAAGGTAAAACTTGTAGCAGTTAATACAGTGGTAAAAGAGCAGTTTCCTGCCATCCTGTGGGGTTGGAAATCTTGAGTTCTCTCATTTGATTTATATGTAATCAGCACTTTATGTTAGTTATAAATGAATACAAGAAAACTACTAAACAGGGAAACGAGTTGAATGGCATGGCTAATCTTAGGAAACAAACAAATGTGTTGATGGAATGGAAAAGCTTAGACAAAATCAGAAAAGGATGGATGAATTGATTTCGAACCCAGCAACCATAGACAGATGTGAAAGGTATATGGCTTTCATTTTTAAAATTTCTTCCCCATAGAGAAAATGGGAAGAGAATCAGGAGGTGTAGCTTCGGTAGCCAACAACCATCAGGTGGTGGAGCCTTTGCTCAGTAGAGTAGCTAGTAATCTTTCTGATATGTTTGATGTTGGAGACTCTTCTCGAGAGCATGTGCTTATGACAAACTTGCTTGAGGACAGTTGCATCGAGTCTCAACATTTACATGAGACAAGAGCTAGTGACCGAGAAAATGTTGATGACATGATAGCCACCATTGATGGCAGCCTTACATCACTTGATCGTAATGAAAATGTTAGTCATACAGGGTCTGATTTTTATGACAGTAGTCCTATTTTTACCCCTTTGATTGTGTTGATGACAAGGTTGGTATGGAGAATGCAATGAGTTTTGACTCACATAATGAGTGTGTTATTTGAGGATTGCATGAAAGATATGAGCTCTAATAGCTCTACTTTTTATGACAATTGTCATAACGGTGAGCCTATGCAAGAACAAGCGACTTCTCCATGTGTAGGAGATGGTTGCATGGAGTTCCCCAATGTTGACACTCAAAATTTGAGTGTTATAAGTTATATGATGTAGATTCATGCCATAATGATTCTTATTTTCATTACAGTGGTGAGTCATTCTTATAGAAGCATGAGAAGTAGAGGTTTTGTAGGTGGATGATGTTGGTACTTGTGATTTGGGTACTACTGCTGTTATTTACAAGGATGACTCGTGCTACAGTGAGTCTAATTTGTCATATCAGACTTTAGCAAATACTTTGGAGATGTCATTGGTTGATGATAAGTCACAAAATTGTGACTCGCAGGGACTTAGAGTTACATGGGGAGTGGAAGCGTGTGAAGAGATTGATATAGCAACAACTTCTACTTATTCAAATGAGACATTCATTGAGGTACCTAACAACAATACCTCAATTGTTGATGTGTGCGAAGCTGACAGCACACATGATGTTATGTGTCATGAGGTGAGTGATGCAAATATAGTTTCCTATTACAATGTTGAGTTTGGGTCAAAGGACATGTGTAGGAGTTAGCAATTACAGGTTCCTTGTCATTTGATTGGGCAACTGAAGATTAGCAATGGCATGATTGCCAGAACTTTAGAGCACTTTGATGTTGCTCAACAAACGTTGGCTACTTATGGTTGGAGTGCCTAGTAATTGATGAGAACTATGATGGCAATCTTTCCCTTGAGGAGTTTCATGCTCTTTGAGAGGCTATCAGGATTATGAGACATAATTATTTATAGTTGTTAGAAGATCAAGGTTTCCTACTCAAGCAAGAGATTGTATATGTTATGATGTCTTAAGGGCAAAGGAGAAGGTTGACGAGCTCACCCATGAACTTGAGGTGCCTATAGACTCCTGCAATCTACTCATTTGGCCTTCTAGGAATCGTAGTCATGTTTGGATGAGGTTACTGTAGAGTTGAGCAGTACAGTCTTCATCAACTACAAATTCAGTACAGACTTCTACAGTGACAGTCGGTGATAACCATACATCCACGTATTGTGGTGATGGATGTGTTGAGGACATGGCTACAAATGTCACTGATCTAGGTGCAGTGGATTCAGCTGGGATGGGTGCTTTGATCAAGAGCTACAAAGAGCCACTTGTCATATCAGGTTCTCCAGAGAGGTCAGTCCATTGACAGGTGATGGAAGGCAGATTTTTTATAGCCGTTGTAATGTAGAGGTGGACTCAATTATGAGTTGTGTGATAGTTCAGAATGGCACTATCTCTTCTTCACTAGACACGTGTCAAGTATCATCTAGTTTGGAGGTCAGCTCTAGTGTTGATTTGTTTTCCTCTTCTAGAAGAAAATCAGTTATTCCATTTATGTTTGATAGTTTGTTGAGCCTCAAAGATGGAAGGACTAGTTGAGGGTTTCAAGAGAGAAGGTTGATTCAACATTCTCTCATTTTGACTCCACACATAGATATGTTGAGTACCTGCTTTGGAGAGCCAATTTTGAGGACAGACAGTATGGGGTTGAGGCTAGTACTCATATTCATGACTTGAGGTTCATCCAAAGAAATTTGGAGGCACTTTGGTCATATTACCTCCACTTGTTTCATGATAGAGAGTATGCTATTGGGTAGGTAGAGAGGCTTGGTACGGCATCTACCCAATCATTCGTTCAAGGTCAAAGATTGGAGTCATCTTCTGATCCCCTAGTTGTTAGTGATGAGTCCTTGACAAATAGCAAAGCATTTTATATTAACTACATAGTCATGAGTCCTCATCATTCTTTCAATCCACACATAGAGGACTTGGTTATGCACCAATGTGGATGGGCTCAGGGATCATACCATCCTTTATGGGATGGGTATATGCCATCTTCAGTGGATAGAGTTAGTTGTTGCAAGTTGGCAAGAAACTACTTACAGAGTCAGTACATCCATGGTGGTTTGGCAAAAGATGAACATCTTAGGTATGGTACAGACATTCGTGGGAGCTCTTGTCTCGGTAGTACTGTTGGACTTCACATTCATAGGGGATTGGTAGGGTGTAAAGGGAAAATGGGTCTATAAGAAATTGTCAGATACCTTTTCTTCCTTTTAATGGATGGATGTGAGCCTTGTTTATATTGGGATCCGAGTGGAGGCACGTTTAGTAGTGCAGGTTGGATGGGTCCCAACAGATTGCTTCAGTGGATAGAGTTAGTTGTTGTAAGTTGGCAAGAGACTACTTACAAAGTCAGTACATCTATGGTAGTTTGGCAAAAGATAGATATCTTGGGTATGGTATAGACACTCGTGGGAGTTCTTGTCTTGGTAGTACTGTTGGAATTCACATTCATAGGGGATTGGTGAAGTGTAAAGGTTTAAAGGAGAATTGGTCCATAAGATATTGCCAAATATCCTTTCTTCCTTGTAATGGATGGATGTGAGCCTTGTTTATATTGGGATCCAAGCGAAGGCACGTTTAGCAGTGCAGGTTGGATGGGTCCCAGCACATTGATTCACCTTCTACAACATGATGATGTTGGGATCTTGTTAGCACAATTGATGCTTGGGTTATTTTCCTTGACTGGCATGGGTTCAAAATTTGGGATCTCGACATACTTTATTGGACACTCTTCAAGATGTTGAGAGATCCTTTTTGTGCATTAGGATTCCAACATGGAATTGCTAGGGAGTTTTTTAGTATGTACATGGTGTGCTTTATTTGCAGATTCATTTATGAATCTCATGTACAAGGTTTGGTTAGATAAACAGTTCAGAGCATAGAGTTTAGAAAGATGGATTGTTGTACCTTTTGCGCAATGTTGGTTATTCTAATGCTTCAGTTTCAACGAGGGAAATTACCCAATCTTCCTTTGGATTTCTAGTTGAGCAAAGTTTCCTTGCAGTGGAGATTACTTGGGGACAAGCAATTTTAGGGAGGGCAGACTATAATGTAACCATTTTTCAGTTGCATCAGAGTTAATGGATTTACCCTATCATTGGGTCCTTGTAGTTTGATACTGGTGATTAGAGGACCTCGTTGTGGAGTTTTTTGGCTCTCTAGTGGCCAAATTGTGAGTATTGGCTTCATTTTGAAGGATTTACTATTTATAGTAAGTCAACAAACAATCCCAATGAGCTAAGATGATTTGGAGGATTTATATGATGCTTTTAGATGCTACTTTTGGCTTTTGGTCTGGACTCCAAGATTCGTGGAGGGAGTGTTTATTTTTAGCAAATCATCCAATCAAGACCATTCATCATCTTTTATCAACGGGATCACTTCTGTGTGACAATTTCAATTCCAGTGTTGTTAGGTCAGTTTTTCAAGTTGGGTGCACTATTGGCTATAATTCAATTATATTTACTAAGGTTCCCATTTTAATTGAAATCGTTTAATGTGCAACTTAGTGTTATAACTCGTTGGAGTCAAAATGACAAGCTTTAAATCATGGACACATGAAATGAGGACCTTGTGTGTCAGAATCATAATAACGAGACTCACCACAAGTCAAGCGAGTCATCGGAGTCAACAAGTCGAGTTACCTCGGCGAAGTCAAAATGACTCGTGACCCTGGCTCGGCGAGTCAACTGAGCTGACTTGCCTGACTTGGCTGACTCGCCTAGGTGACTCAGCTAACTCATCTGAGTCGACTAATTGTAAATTTTTTTGCCTTTGTAGTTACGTTATCGATGTATGTTATGTACGTGATCAAATTACCTTCTATTTTATGATGTTATTGTGTCTTTAAGCTTTATTCAATAATGGGTGCATGAAATTAATTAAGTCCAAAAAAATCTTTAAATTTCAAGGGTTTTATCACTTTGTCGAGTCACAAGCGGTCCGAGCCAGGTCACGAGTCAAGTTACCCTTGCCAAGTCTGAGCCGAGTTTGAGTCTCGTTACTTCAGTCAGAATATCATTATATTAATGAAAAGGTCATTTTTGGAGCAATGGGGGAGTTTAAATCAATAAAGTGACTATTATTTGTCAACTTTAAATTATAACATAAAGTTGCTTTATGAGAAATGAATTCTTTTAAGTGAAAATTGTAAACATGAAGCCACTAGCCATTTGGTGTGAAGGAAAAGCCATTTAAAGTGAAATATTATAAAAGCAAGCTCTTGGAGATGGATATTCATTCTTGACGACACTTTATATTGTGGTGATTTGAGGGTTTGAAGGATTGAGCTGGAAAAATTGGAAATTTCTATAGTCTGATGACACCTTGAGTTGGTTTCCATGCCAAAATATTGTGTGAGTTTTTATCTGCTGCTGAAAATTGAATGTATTGAATAAGGAGAAATTCTGAAACTATGGCAATTGGACATTGGGGTCTGGTTATGCAAAATTGTTGGAATTTCTGGAGGCGGCATTGGAGTTTTTCTACTGCAGATTTGATCCAAGTGTATCTTGAAGACCTCAAAAATTCAACTCACTTAGAATCTCCCAAGATTGGCATCAATGCATAAAGCACGGCAAAACATTCCTAACACAACTTGAAGTGTGTCAAAAGGAGTATGTTTGATTGAGATATGCTTGGTCAAAAGTTCGGTCAAATAGGCATAGCAGAGGTTGACCAAAAAGGTGAAATTTGACCATCCCAAAAGTGGTCAACAATGGGTTTCAAATTGAAGATCTCGTCGAGAGCATTCCAACGACATTCGTTTAGTCAAAAACAAAGCCCTGATGATGTCAACAATGGGTAAAAGTGTGGATCTAATGATGTTAGCATGATGTCATCATGATGACATGGCAGATAAATGTGACACATAAATTACCGTACTAGCTTGATTTTTGCAATTTGAAATTCTAGCCTTGATTTTTTGGATTTAAATGGAGTGTTAGTTGTTATTTAAAAAATTAAAAACAAATAATGTATGCCATTATAAGGGGTTGAGCCCACCCACAACCTCCTAATTCCTATTTATCCTCTCAACCATTGCATTACTAGGTGGTTGTTATAACAATTTCGGAGTTTTAATTTTTAATAAGCTTCTAATTTGTTTAAAAAATAAGGCTTATTTGTTATGTAATTGGGGATATTTGGGTTATTTTTGTTATTGTAAAGAAGGAAAATAATTATTATATTGGTTATAAGGTTTTAAGCCAACTATAGCCAAAATCAAGTATAAAAGGGGGATTATTTTCCTATAAAGGACAAGGGAAACTTGGGATAGTCTTTGTAGTTTTCCGAAAAGGAGCTGGGAGAAAATTCTTATGTATTCTCATTCTTTGTAGAAACTCTTGGAGAGTCTATTTTCTCTTAACAAAGAGTTTGGGGTGAGAGTTATAGAGAGTTTCATGAACTAAGTGGTCTCTTGTGAGAGAAATGAAGAAATAAAAACTTAGTGGCTTCTTTGTGAGAATTTTCATGACTTTCAAGTCAATTGTAAGGCTTCATGCCTGTGTATCCTTGTGTGGAATAGAGTTGCAGATGTATTGCTTAGCATTGTAAAAAGTGACAGAAGGACTAAGCAAGATGCTAACAAGTTCTTGTCATCGCAATGTGGAAGCAGGAAAGAAATTGTAACTCCAAAGAAGACCATGGTGATGTAAGAGTTTTGCATCATAATAATGGCATCAATCTTGCGAGTTTGCAGATCTGGAGACATAGCCAAAGTCTGGTGAACTCCGAAATCAAATCCTTTGCCTCTTATTCTTTCCAATGCATGTTTTTGTCTACTTAATTATTTTTCACATTTCTAAGTATTATTTGCTCAGTTCACAAGCAACATCAATATCGATCTTCATTTTAAACCTGCACCCTAGTGAATCCTAAAATTGTAAGTGATTCATAACAAGGAGTTTACAGATCAAGATTGGGGTTCTACTCATACCAGTGTGGGACTTTGTGAGGGCTGTGAATTCATCCTGAGATGCATTAATCATTCTTGGGCCAGCATTTTTCTTTGAGGGACTGTTATTGTATGTAGAGACCAGAGTTTAAGCATTATTATTCCCAGGCAGTTTGTGCTTATCTGAAGATCAACGTCCCTCAAAGTTATCAGGTTTTTATTTTTTAAATTCTGAAATAAGACTACATCTCTGTTTGACATTATATATACTTGCAAACATTTACATAGAGAACGAAGTCTGTGTGAGTAGTAATTACATTTTAATTTATATGCATTGTTGTCAATTCTAGAATACAATAAAAGCAAATAGAATCTGAAAATAAAATACAGCAAGATAGATCTTGCATGCAAAGTGTTTAACAAAATGTCAAACATCCAAAATGAAAACAAATTCACTGCTTGTCAGCGGTATAACCTGTAGATAGTAAGCAAAACTGAAATAATTTGAACAGTGATTGGAATAATTACATTGTAAAGGTGTTCCCGTTTTGCAGCCACATTATATGATTTAACTCCTTCTGATCAAATGGAAGAGAAATCAGATCCAGTACCATGAATGCATGGAAAAGATCTTTACACCTCTAATGATGAATGATAAACTCAATCAATAGGAAGATATTTTAAAAAAATCTCAGTTTATATTGATTCATAAATGCCAAGACAGCTAATCCATGCGAACCTAAAGATTCACACCTACAATGGAATAAGATCTAAGAAACCAAAGCACTCACCTCCATTATTGAATCCCCAACCAAGAAGGTCAACAGCCCAAGGCTCCATCCCACCAGCCTCAAGCAAAGGGTATGTGTAACGCCACTCTAAACAAGAACTGGATGTTCCAAGATGAACCAGGAAAATAAATATCAATCCACAAGATGACCAAAGAGTCCATCCGGAATCATCAGCATCCATGTGTCGCTAGTAATATTTGATAGAAATATTCCAAATAGAATGATATAGACCCACAATACCTATCAAATCCATGAAGTAAAACCACTGGTGTTGCCTCCATATTTTGTATTAAAGGCGTCACACAGCTACTCATGATTGGATGATCTGAAAGATCAGTCTGCAGTCATTGGAAAAAAGTAAAAGTAATTCCCTCGGCGTTTTAAAAAAATGTGTAACTACAAAAAAATGGACCCCCTTTAAGGTCTGACTACAATGGGAACACGCAAAATAATAACTTCTAACTAGATTCCCCATGACATTCTGGGGGCTGATTGCCCTGTTAGCAGTTTCCATCCTAATTAATAACAAAATCAGAAGAGAATTCAAATTTAAAATAAGGAAACTGTGAATGTATATTGAACTTCTTATCAGACTGGTATAATATTAGCAATTTTCAGATTGTAGAATACTAATTCACAATTTGATTTTGCACGTTATGCTCAGACTGGTTCTTAGACGTTATGATCAGACTGGTTCTTAGATGAATCTGAATTTCAATGGCAATGAAACCTGTGTTCAAATCTGAATATCTAATTGTCTTCAATTCTAAAACCACCAATCTGTACTTGAGAAAGCATTTGTCATTTTCGATGCTTATCTTGGATGATTGGGTGGGTATTAATATTGCTTCCAAAAGACATGTAACCAAAGACATGTCATGAGAGGACATGTCTTCTGTCTGCTCATGACATGACTTTCTACATAAACAAAGATTAATTATAATCCTAATCGGACTTGTTAAGACTTAGCCAATTATCACTTGGGCCAAATTGCCGATCTGCATGTGATATTATAGATCATTGCTCAATCTAAAACAGGCTCAACATGTTCGAATATTATTACACTTGATAATCAGTTGATCAATTCTATGCATGTATATCAGATCATTACTCGACCTGTACCAAGAGAAGATGAATCAACAAATTCAGATTTTTTCAGTATACTTACTGTGGTATATAGAGTTTCAATTTAACACAAGAATGATTGCTTTGTTTCTAAGGTATATGAAATGATAATTCTTATTGAGCAGAAGAACTGTGTATGTGTGCATGTATGTGATCAATACAAGCAATCATCCTTGTATCTGACCGAAGCTACTATGCATAAACAGAAACTAAACTTGTTTTACCAAGGAATTTGTTTTCTCTTCTCTAAATCGTCCATAAAATACTCGAGATAGTCTCCAAGTAATCAACTACAGATATCACTATGTCAACTCTACTACAAACGTTCAAATCACTCTCTACTACAACTAAATAAATGCCAACTACAGTCTCAGTCAAACATGATACAAACATTAAGAAAACATGAAAACAGAGATATAACTTACACAGAAACACGCGCACATAATATGACAACAAGGAATTTACACTAAAGACAACCTAAAAGGGTGAATCTCCAACAAGAGAGAGTTATGTACACCTCATTTCGCTAAATCAGTCACTGTTATAGATGTTGCAAGTCCATAACTGAAGCCATGATAACATCATTAAACTCATACATGCCTGTAATGTATCTGTGCAACTCATAAACATTGTCATTCTTCTACTTGCGTTTATAAAATGAACATCAAAACAAGGATTACATGAAGCGCCAAGCATTCTGACCTCATGTTTGCACATTATATCCCATTCCCCTATCCTTCTACAGCACCAAAATGGGAGAATGTCAAAAGAATTGATTCAAGAAAAAAAGCCCTTCCTATTTCATATTCTCCCAGTGTAATGATAAAACAGCCATTTCAACAGACCGGTGATTGTGTTTTTGCCAAAGTAGGAGGCACTTTCACCAGTTGTGACAACCAGTGGAAATGATAAAATTGATTCTGCTCTTGATTTTGAAGTCAGCAACTCGTTTTGAAAACTCTTGAGATGCTTTTGATCACCTCAAACACAACTCTGAAATGTCCATAACCTTGCATTCTTCTACCACAATGTTTTTACATTGATTTCTTGAGTCCAAGTCACTTGACACCTTCTTGACTGAAGTAGCTTCCCTTGACCCTGCTTGTCTACTTTAGCTTTACCAGAATTTTGAATTACAACTTCCCCATTGGAAGGAATTTGGTCCCCAAAAGCTAAAGAGCTAACTAAATGCAGGAAACATTTTTCCACATCATCCTTGCAAATCCATTTTGCTCTGTTTGGAATTTGACATATTGATCCTATCAGACATGACTGGTATTCTCCACATCTTGTTCTTGTTGCATTCCTATCCAAGACAGTCACTTTCTATATCTTCTTTAATAACTTGAGCTAAATCATCTATCAAAAGCAACACAACATCCTCTTCCTTGTCTAACACTGAAGGCCAAACAATCAAGACTTCTCCACATTGATGACTGCGTACATCCTTGTGTATGTGGGTAGGTCCTACTGAAAAGCATCTTTTCCCACCTTCAATTATCCGAAAAGGACCATAACTGATTTGATTCAACTTCTTATGAGGGCCTTCAAGCCTCTGTTTACGTCTGTATCCCACAAATTGTCACGGAGTTGGAAATTGTGTTTCACTTTATATTGATCATGACAATGTTTGGACTGTTGAGTTTTTCTTGAGCACCAGGTATATTTCCCATGCCTTATCAATGAATTTGTCAATCTTTTTCTCCTCCATATCTCTGTTTTTGATTCCATCCTTTGACTGTCCCAAATGAGCACAAAAAGAATATAGTGTAAAAACCCAAAGCAATCCCCAAATAGAGACAACTTGATTGAAGAATGGATTATTACCCAATAGTAGGGGTATTGCATGTAAGTCAATTTCTCATCCCATCCTTTTAGAAACCTCTGATCATGATAACAAAACTGGTGCATCCATGTTGTATTTAAAAAATCTATTTGACTATCCATTTTTAGATAGGAAGTGCTAGACCTTTTCAGCTTGGTGTACATTTTCTCCCGAATTATATGCCAAGTTTAACCAAGAAGTGAGCATACCTATCTAGGATTTCTCTTTGAAGGCCCAAAATGAATCAAAAGATTCAACATTCTTAAAAAAAGCTTAGTCACATCATTACTAGCTACTCATTTTAAAAGCAATCAGGATGGACATCTTGCTAAACTGGTCTACTAAAACAAATTGGTTGTCACATCAATGTTTAATTAGTGTAAGTCCACCTCCAATCTCCATGAATATGTTCTTCCATGGTCTCACAAGCACGGGTAAAGACTGGTAAAGCCCTAGTTTATTTGTGCTAAAAAGTTCGCAACTTCTAACAATTTAGAAATATCAACTTGTATGAATGGCTGATATATATATGATTGAACGACAGCAACTATTGTTTACCATACTGGTAAAGAAATCAACGCATACAGACAATAGAACACGAATAGCAGAATTTATTCGCATATGCCAGACATACATTATGCTTGATAATATCCGTAATAGTAGATTATTGATGCTTTACAATGATCCCAGACGGGATATAAATACTACCGCCGAACCTTCCCAAAGGAGTCCGTCAGCCACAACATTACATCCACTACAAACTATTTACTGACGATGTCGGCTGCAGAATATAGAAACACCGCCGGACATCACCCCGTCGGCTATAGAATACAGAAACACCACTGAACCCATCCAGTCGGCTAACACCATCCCCCCAAAAAGAAAAGTCGTCTCCGGACGACAATTACAAAATATCTGAGACAAATTAACAAACAAAATACATTAACAGAGTGACTACAACAAAAGAAATCTGCTTCTGACACATCACTATCACCTTCGTCCCGTGCCTGTAGCCTCTGCTAACACAACACTGTCTCCTCAAGCTGACATTGATAGCCACCTGTGCTGCTTTCTTTGTTTTCAATTCCTCGGTACCCTGAGCCAAGTGTCACTGCACTACCTCCAATTGGATGATTAGCTCCTCCCGAGCTCTCTACGCATCCACTAAGACAGCCTCACAGCCAACACCTGCTCCCACTGCCTCTGGTGCAGCAACTTCAACTCTTCTCAACTGGTCAGACTCCCACGACTGATATCCGCAACGACTGGGGTCCAGGGGGCAACGCCCCCGCAGGGTCCGAGCAGGCGCTACCCCTCGCCGCCAAGACCAAAATAGGACTCTGAAACCCACACAAAACTGCACAGAACACACCATTTCTGTCATTTTCTATCGATTCTGCACTTTTTCTGGCAACCACGGATGCGTCCCCTTTCCTTTGGCATCATCTGTAACTCATTCCAAACAACTTGAATTTGTCGTCGTTTTTTTTTTTTTTTTTAAATTTTCTTTTGCAATTTCTCCTTCCTGACGAAATTAGTGTGCCTCTCGAAACTCTTGGCGGAAATCCTAATCCTCTGGATGGAAACTGCCGAGCGCACAAATTGAGAACCGCCAACGACAAAAGAATGATGGCCAACTGCCCGAAAAATGAGAACAGCCTTCCCTCGTATGCCGACGCCGATTACGTTGTTCAACTGAAGCACAGAGAAAACCCAAGAAAGCGCCTGCGAAAAACAGCATGCTCCTGATGGACTTTGTTCTATTACTTCCCCGTCCTCTAGAAGGTTTGCGTCTGCTACAGATTAGAGCCCGCGGCGGAAAAAAAATGGAAGTCTTGTATTCCCGCGGAGAAGTCTGCTGGCCGAAGGAGTTTGCTAAGTCTTTGACAGAGGACATTATGTTTCTTTTTGAGCGGAGCCTTTATTTTATGCCCGCGGACCATTCCTTTACCGACGGAGACTGATTTAAAGCCTGCGGGCTTTCTTTGGCGAGAATGTTTTATAAAATTTTATGCCCGCGGACATCTGCCCACGGGGCTTTTAACAACCCGCGAACAGTCCGCCTCCCTGCCCACGGACAGGCTGCTGCCCGCGAGGTCTTTCTCTGCCCGCGGACAGGCAGTTGCCCGCAGGACTTTCTCTGCCCGCGGACAGGCTGCTGCCCGCAGGACTTTTCAGTCCGCGGGGCCCCTCTTTTTTCTTTTTTTTCCTTTTTTTTATTTTTTTTCTTTTTCTTTTTTTCAAATTTTTTTTTTTTTTTCTAATTCTAATACATCAAATAACAGTGGTACCTCCAGATGACGTCGCTGCGAGAGAGTCCTGTAATGACGACGCTGGAGGATTCAATGACGGCAAGAACTTTCTTGCACGATATAGTTTCAACTTAGATCCGTTAACTGACTAAGCCATCTCCTGTCCGTCAAAGATCGCTAGTTTGATTGCTCCATTGTTGCCGACCTTCCGAATCTAATATGGTCCAACCCATCTGCCCTTAAACTTTTCCACTTTGATTTCATTCTGACCGTCGTACGGCTTACGTTTGTTCTGTGCCACCCCTGTCGCCCAATGTGCCTGCGGTCGTCACACAACTAGATTATTTCTTTGCTGTCGGTGCCCTTCCACTAATTTTATGCTACGGTGTAACCTTTTCTTTCCACGCGGTCCATTCACCATGTACCGGACAGTGGCATCTTTCGTTTTTCTGTGTTCAAACTATATGTTCTTCCCCTCAGCTTCAGCCATGGCAGCTTTTCCTTCTTCCGCTTCCCTGCATTCCTCCAAACATTCATTTTCCTGTGTTTTGTCACGTTCGTCGACCGTTAACATATTGCAACTCGGAAACAGTTCGTAGTCTTCTATTTGCCAGTGGAACAGGCCATTCACCGAGTCCAGGTCGTCATCATTCGATCCTCCATCAAGTCTCAATGCTCCTTCTTCGTCTAGTTCCATTCTCGTCTTTGCTTCGTCGTCACTTTCGCCATCACTTTCTGAATCTGACGATGTTGCCTCCTCGCCGACCATTTGTGTGTGCAGGTCAATTGTGAATCTTTTGCCTCCGCCCTCCATTGATAGGGTATTTCGTTTCCAATCATGCTTTACTTTTGCTTGCACCAACCAATCTCGTCCTAGAATAGCATCATATCCTTTTCTTTTCAATGGAATAACCACAAAATCCAATAAAAATGGTTGCGTACCAATAGTTACCGTTTGCGTCCTTAAAGTTCCCAACGGTTTGATCCCGTGTTGGTCTGCCATGAGCAACTGAAATGCAGGTGGCCACAATGTCGGCTTTCCCAACTTCTTCCAAGTATCCTCCGGCAAGACATTCACGCCGGACCCTCCATCAACAATTGTGTCTGTCAAAACATTTCCCAAAATCCCCATTTCCATGACCGCCGGATGTCGTCCGGATGTCAATGCCAGCAGCGTTGGGTCTGTTGTCATCACTTTCCTACTATCCCTTCTTGTGTCCTCCAGTGCTTTCGAAAACGGTGTATGATTAAAATGGTCGTCCGTAACTGGGGCATTGTGAGAAGGAGGTCACTTATCTTGACCGGTATCTCCATTTGTAAGATCTGTCGTACAATGTTTTGTTCTGCAAAGTTCTTTGCCAAGGTGTCAGTGATGTCCTTCAACTGAGATGTCCCTGCCGACAATGCCTTTGCAATTTCCGCCTGCGCTTCCCCCAATTTTCTCTTTTCCTCCGCTTGCCTCCGTGTAATTGCCAGAACCTACTCTACCTCCGTGCCGATAGTGATTAAGTTGACTCCAGACTTTGGACACTTGGAATCTTCGTGATCGCCGGGTCCGCACCATCTGCATAATAATTTCGGTGTATTTGCCGCTATAAAATCCCACGCAAAATGACCCCACAAATTACACGCTCGCATTGAACGATTGGCTGTCCGTTTGCATCATACTGAGTTCGACTTCGGCTCCCATTATTATTGTTATTGTTTGCATTATTGTTATTTTGCCCTCTGTTATTATTCCTATACCCTCCGGATGTGTCACCATCAATGTTTGCAGTTCCGTTATTGCCCGACGGGGAAGCCTCCTGCGTAAGAAGCACCTGCGGAGATCCTCTTGTCTTCATGTTAAAGGGACAATCCTTTTTCGAATGGCCCATGATCTGACAGATGTCACAGAATTGGTTCTTTGGACACAATCCCTTAGTATGACCGTCGGTCTTACATTCCGTGCACCACAGTTCACTACCTTTTGGCTCCCTCTGCATATTTTTAAACTCCTTCATCATTCGAACCTTATCCTTCTGTAAGGCATGAACCTTTTTGCTACTACTTCGTCGTCGCTGCTATCATCTCCAGCAGATTCGTCGTCATCAGAGTCAGAGGAGCTAGTTTTCTTCTTCTTTGTCTTGTTCGCACTTTCAAGGTCCAGTGCTCTGTTATAAGCATCCACATATGATGACGGTGGCACAATTTTCATTTTCCTCCGCAACTGCGAGCGTAGGCCATCCACAAACCACCTTTTCTGCAATCCGTCCACCGGCTTGCTTTCCATTTTGTTTATTAAGTCTTTTAATCTCCTGGCGTAAACACGGACAGTTTCGTGCTTCCCTTGCTTGGTATTGAAAATTTCCGCTACGATTTCATTATCATCCAGCAAGAGTTTAAATTCCGCCAAGAACTCCTTTTTAATGTTATCCCAGCGATTTAGCTTTTGCGGATCTGTATCCAAAAACCAATCAATCGCGACACCCCGTAGGGTTGCCGAAAATTGTCTCATCCAGTCGTCTTCATCAGTTATGCCATTTGCCCTCCAGATCGTTTCACATGTCTTACAATGTCGAATGGGATCGGCCATACCATCGCCATTGAACTTTGGCAATTTCTCTTTTGGTCCCGCCATCACAACACTGGAGGTCTGCACTGTCACACCGGAGGTCTGCACTCCTACACCGGCAATCGGCACTCCCACACTGGCGGTCGGCACTCCCACACCGGCAGTCTGAACTCCCACACCGGTGGTCGGCACTCCCACACCGGAGGTGTCGACAGCTGCGAACCTTGGTGAAGAAGAAGGATCCTCTGAAATTGTTTCCCACAGAAGTCTATCCTGGACGAAGAGATCACTCCACGCTCGTGCTCCGTTGGCACTGCGAGCCGTGCAAGTTGATGCTCTTCCGTCAGAGTTTTCCTCCCTTGGCGAACACAAGTTCAAGAACTCCTCCCATGCTTCTTCCACCAATTCCACCCGTTGCCGAGTCTCCTCCAACAATTCTTCCGCGCTCCAGTGTCCATCGGCAATCTTCTGAAATCTCCGTCGGCGTTCGGCTTGCTGTGCCAGAATTAAATTCTCTTGCGCAGTACGGATTCCATCTTTTCCCTTCGCCTTATTTCGATCCTTGTTAAGCTGATTTGGCATTAATCTTCATTCCTCCCACCTTCCAGATTCATAAGGCAACGGCGCCAAATGTTTACCATACTGGTAAAGAAATCAACGCATACAGACAATAGAACACAAATAGCAGAATTTATTCGCATATGCCAGACATACATTATGCTTGATAATATCCATAATAGTAGATTATTGATGCTTTACAATGATCCCAGACGGGATATAAATACTACCACCAAATCTTCCCGAAGGAGTCCGTCGGCCACAACATTACATCCGCTACAAACTATTTACTGACGACGTCAGCTGCAGAATACAGAAACATCGCCGGACATCACCCCGTCGGCTACAGAATACAGAAACACCGCCGGACATCATTCCGTTGGCTACAGAAACACCACCAGACCCATCCAGTTGGCTAACAACTATCTTTGTCACCCCAAAATAGGTTTATAAGTTGTTTCTATAATGATAAGAAACTCCTCCAGCTAGAACTTGACCAAGCTCAAGACTATGTTTTATAATAATCTCTAGTTGATAAATCTCAACAATACATTATAAACTTGTCTTGCAAGAAGTAGAAAGAAGACAATTCACCAAACCAAGAGCATACAAAACATCAACTTATGGTGTGTGGAAGTAAACAATCCCTGATACAGTAATAAGACATGTTATCATCACCAAGTTCTATCTATATGAAAACCTTCTGCTCCTAAAGTCTACTTGAAATCTTCTTATTAAAGGTCATATGCCCAAATGCTCAGTTATCCACATACAACAACACATGTAATTCCTTAGGCTAATTGATGTAGACCCTTAGCCTATTCCCTTCGCAAGCATAAACATTTAGTGGAGACCTTGGCCTATTTAATTCCCCTAGGCTAATTGGGATGTGACAAAGGAATAATTAATTAATTTATTATATTATGTTATGTTATCTAAAGACAATCATTTGATGGGCAATTTATATTAAATTAATAATTTCACTAAAGTTGGACTGTTATTTTAAAGGTGACTTATTTCAGGACCCAAAAATTAAATTAAATCAAAAAGAGATTTCAAAAGCCATTTTGAAGGGGAAAATGAAAATAATATTTTAGTTAATTCAAAAAGGTATAAAAAGGAGAGTTTAAACTTTATACAGAGAAAATTCATTCAATACATTTTTATCAAACTCCAGCTTGTGTAGGTCAAACTTTTTACATCTAGATTGTCTAGGACAAAAACTCTTCAGCAAGGAATGGTTTCAGGGACAAAACCGTCCTAGCCATTTGAGTGACTTCATCTAGGGCTCACCAATGTGTTGAAAGTTTGTATGAGATTTTACTGTGTTGGAATAAATTATTTTGGAAATTTGGAGAGATGGAAAAGGATCATATTGAGATACTAAGTGAAGATTGAATACTGGCACCATTGGTATACAGGTTAATTTATTTGTTTCTTCAAGCAATACCACTTCCTGGTGGCACTTTTGTTGCTTATACAAGATTCATAAAGCAAAGCGAGAGCGCATGAGGTTTAGGACAGAAGGCACGGTACTTAGTAAACTGATTTGTGGCCTCCGTTCACTGAAATTTCCAGCCACATGATTCCCACAATAAGCCACCATGTCCAGCAGACTTCTAGTGAGAATTCCAGCCATTAAGAATGTTATACCAGCCTGAATTTTGCTGCAGCAGAGTGGGAATGGCCTTGAGTTTTAGCTATAGCATTAAAGCGTCAGTTTTAGATCAATATATGAGCTTTTCTACAACATAGGGAAGTTATGACATCATTGTATTACTGCAGCAAAAATTCCAGGTATCATTTTATCCAAAAATATCACATTACCTTACCCAGACGTCACAGTAGAGACAGGGGTAATAGGAGTATTTTAGTGAATACACACAGGTCTAGAGTTGATTATAGAGTGGATTATAGAGGTGAGCCCTGTCACAGTAGAGACGGGAGTAATAGGAGTATTTTAGTGAATACACACAGGTCTAGAGTTGATTATAGAGGTGAGCCCTGTGGTACACATGGCAAGCCTTTGCATCCTACTTTTCTGATGCCTGAGTTGGATGAGGCTAGTGTTGAGGTTGAGGCAGCACCTTTTGCTAATGATGTGGTGGCTCTATATGCAGGATGGGATACTTTACCATAGGATGTGAAATAGAACCTGAACTTTGACAGGTTTATGACCCACAATAAAGCATTTTCAAGGTAGACCTGATGGGGCACAAAGGCCTAGACACAATAATTTAAATTAGGCAACCAACAAGTTGATTTTGACTCATTTTGATGAAATGGTAAAGTAACAACTAGAGCTTGGGTTCACAAGCTTGACACATATCTCTCTCTCTCTCCTATGTTTGAGGAGGACACTATCTGGTTTGTTATGTTGCATTTGGACGGCATAGCGCATGATTGGTGGTACCATGGGTTAGTTTCTTTACATCATGATCAGAGTACATCCTACCAGGAGTTTGTGGATAGACTGGTAGAAACGATCACAAGGATCCAGAAACTTATTTCTAGAACCTTGCTCAGCTCAGGCAGTCTAGAGTCTTTCATTAGTGAGTTTCTGAGACTCTTTGTCATGGTTCCTAATATGTTAGAGAAACAATTGGTCATGCTTTTTACAAAGGGTTTATAGGAGCCCCTCAAAGGGTGGCTTGAGGCATTTAGATATTTGATCCACATTTCCTGCAGGGGACCATCAAGAAGGCCAGGAACATGGAGCTTTAGATATTTCAGCTCCTAAAGGATACAATATATTCAATAGACATGAACTTTCATGATAATTACAATGCTCATATGCTACACTAGCGGAAATACTAAGCATAGTTCTTAAAATGCAGTTTCAAACAACAATTCGCATTGTCAACAGAGTAAAAAGTTTAATAAAACACAGCAAGTACGTATATAAGTCGTCTACCTCCACAGGAAGCCTCTGAATTCTTGCGGCCATTTTAAGAGCTGCAGAATCTTCCATCGGTATCACTTGCCGAGATAAATATGAAGATAAAAATGAAGGGAATTTGAATTCTTCTGCATTTTTTCTTTCTAGTGTACAAACTGCCCTGCTTCTAAGTTGAATCTTTTTGTGAATGTTTCTAGTCCTGCACAAATTAATGGGGCTCCTGTAAACACGAGCTGACTCGGATGGAACTAATGTTCCTGGTGCAGAAACAGGAACCATCGGAGGATTTTAATTATATCTCCCCGATGGTCATTGATAATCGTGTCTTTCAGATAACTCAGTTAATCTCATGGTCGAGATAGATATTTTTTGAATCTATTTATTTATTCTCTTCTAGTTTTGTTTACGGCTACTGAATTGATTTTGTGGCGTCTTTTATCATCAATGCGCTGGAAGGAACGGAATGGGTTGGGCATTCTCCCTATTTAATTATGTGTTTGTACCTTGGGTTTAAATGGGATTTCTATTGATGATTTTACTTGTATCATTATCACTCACTATAAGTCCGTTCTGCTATGGTTTTCGAAGGTTTTGGATGATGCTTTTCTTTTTTTTCTTTTTTATGTGTTCTCAAATCTAATTGGTCGTATTGATGTTTGATAGTTTTAGCCTATTAAATCTATGAGACAATTCATGTTAGAGAAATTAATATAATAAGACTATATATATATATATATATATATATATGTCATTTTGTTAATTAAAAGAGTATATGTTAATGAAAGGGACATGTATATCAAGACAGTGATTCGGGCTCTTTCTATTTACAGGTGTCGTGTAAACTCCCCCTACTAGTGTTATGAAGGGTTTTGATGCTTTGTCTCGGCAATTTCTTTGGTCAAAAAATCTTCTTTCTTCAAAGTGGAGCTTAGTCAATTGGGACATGGTCTCCTACCAAAGTTTGCTGGCAGTCTGGGTCTCAGATGTATGGCTCTCGTTGCCAAGGCTTTGGCTACTAAGTTATACTGGAGGTGGTGCAATAATCAGGATCAAGATTGGGCTAAGATTCTGGCCCAAAAGTGTTTTCTGAGAGTGGATTGTCAGGATATCCTAAGACTAGCTTTAGCTGGGAAAGGTTCCTTTATTTGAGATACTCTTAAAAGGGGAGCTCATCTTATCAAGGAGGGTCTTTTCTAGATATGTAATGAGGGATCGAGTGCTTTATTCTGGCAAGATTCATGGGATGGCCATCCTCCCATTCTATCTAGCTACCCCCATTTCTAGCCTCTTTGCCATATCTTTACGGTTGCTGGGTGGACTAAGGTGGCACATTTCAAGATTGTCAAACGGTGTGGATCAGTGGATGTGGCTTGTTGGAAGGACCCACAAGAGTCGCCTTTGGGTGGTCCCATGGAGATTTGGGTTGAACTTGTTAGCCTCCTCCTTGATAGGCTATTAGTTCCTATAAAGACAAGGATATCCTTGTTTGGGGTCTATGTCCTAAAGGAAAGTTCAATGTGGCCCAAGGTTATGCTTGGTTGGATAAGCAATGGCATGGACTAATTGAAGTTCCCTAGTGGAAGAAGGTTTGGTATAAGTTTTCTTCGCCTAAGTGTAATTTTTTCTTATGTCTAGTGGCTCAAAAGAAATGTCTTACTTGAGATAACCTTCAAAGAAGAGGGTTCCATGGGCCATCTCTCTATACCCTCTATATGATGAATGGGGAGAGTGTATCCCACTTATTTTTCTTATGCCCTCTCTCTAGAGAAATCTGACATAAGTGGTAGGAGGCGTGGTGTCATGGTTGCATTCATGTCGAGTCTCTTATTGAATTTTGGGAGAGCCTTGGTAGACCCCCAGTAAAAACCACTTTCCTCCATGTGGCCTGGGTTGTTGGACCTACTTTCATTATATGGAATCTTTGGCTGGTATGTAATTGCAGGATTTTTTGCAGCTCTAGTTTGGGAGTCACTAAATTGTGCTAGATGATTTTGTGCAAACTCCAGGAAACTATCTATGCCAAGTGTGATATGATGAAATATGTGGACCCTGGAGATTATAGTGTAGTAAGGAATTTGGGATTGGTGGACAAAGGAATGGGAGGCACAAGCAGTAAGAGATCTCAATCACTCGAGAGAAAGGTTTGTGGAGTTGGGAAGTGGAGGCCACCTCTGATTGGCATCCTTAAAATTAATATTGATGGCTCTTCCCACGAGAACCCTAGGCAGGCAAGTATTGGGGGTATTGGAAGAGGTAAGGATGGTGAAGTTATCTTTCTTTTCTCGGATTATAAAGGAATTCATTCTAATAATCTAATGGAGGCCCTTGCCATCAAGCTAGCTATTGAGCAGGGATGTTCTTTGGGATGGAGGAAGATTATTTGTGAGTAAGACTCTCACATTATTGTGGATATGATAAATAACCAAAGAGTGGATGATGTTAACTAGTAGCTAGCCTCTATTATTAGAGAGATTTTGTATCTTAGTAGCTATGTGGATTGGATCTCTTTTTGTCACATTCCTAGGGAATGGAATGGAGTGGCTGATGTCTTGGAAAAATGGGTGTTGGAGAAAGGAGTTGGTTGGGATGTCACAGAAAGGGATGGACTTCCTGTTGATTATACTAGGATTTTTGATCAGTTAGTGGAAAAGGATAGGATTTAATTGTTATTGTGGTTTGTTTCTGGCTCTTTTGGGCCTGAGGCCTTCTATATTATTTTGGCTCTAATTGAACAAATTTTTACCCCTCTTTTTTCAAAAAAAAGGGGGCATGCCTATCCATATCTCATCCACAATATAAATAAGAGAGATTGTTGCCTTTGAAAAACACAAACCGAAAATAGCATTGCTAATACATTTGTAGCAATCCTCATTCCTCAACATGGTATAAATAAAATATTAAATATATCAGAGGAATACTTCAGAGAGAAATTTTAGTGATCACTGATAGATAACTAAACTAGAAAAAATTGTTAAAACTGGATCACCCACAACTCACCACAAGAGAAACAAAGGGAATACATAGTATCCAAGCTAGCAGAAAATAAGCAATCAACATTCAAGGGAATATATAAGAGATTAGAAATATTTATTGCAACATATATATTAGCTCAATAATATCAAAGCATACATTAGATATCCCATCAAGGACATAGACCATAAACCCATTAAGGAGGTCAATAAAATATGACTCAATATGTCCAACCAGTCTCAAACCACATCAATGGTTATACTATAATATTAGTAACAAAGGTTGCCACAAATCAAGGAAAGTACATTAAATAAATTGACAAGGGTCAAACCATATTATCAAACTCATTGGACAAAGTTAATGGATTGAACTAGACACGTCAATAAGGTAGGTAAATATATTACCACATGTGCACAAGAGAATCATTCCCTTCTAATGTGAGGTCAAGGTACTAACTGACAGCAAGGGTCATGGACCAAACTCTAAAGGGGACAAATTATTATTGGAGAATGGGGATTAGTGGCAAGTATATGTTAAGGTGGATGAAGCTCTATAGAAGGTAGAGGCATTAGGTACTGAGTCAATAAAGGTAAGTGATAAGGGTAGAGATGTACCTCTTGGTTGAAATAAAAGTATATATGAAAATAAAGAATATATATGGGAGAATCAATAATATAATTTGTATTGGATATTCTTTATAGGAAGGTATAAGGAATGAAATTAATCATGTATCTATGAGCTTGGAAGTTGCAACACTAATCTATTAGTGGTGCTAAAGTGGATCAAGTATTGTGTGAAGGGCATTATCCTTTGACTACAAGAGATAAGTATTTTCTTATTATTATATCTTGAGAACTACCTTTACTTACTTTTGTAGTTAATCTCTTTATTGTATTTCTATGCTTACTGTAAGAGCTATTTGCCTTGATCATTTCCTTTCCCTCTGGAGATGTCCTTGCAAGAAAAGGAAAATTGATATCAGATGCAAAGGGAGTTTGACAATTTATCAAAGGCAACATTGGATGAGGAGTTCAAAAGATTGATATTCAAAGGGAGTGAAAATCCGTGTGTGTGACTACATGATTTTGATGGGCCTACCTCCTATATACATCATGAGGAAGTGACGACGTCCAAATGATTATCACTTGTATTTGTAAAATTTATTGGAAGGCAGTGATCTTTCAATAACTTAATCTTCTATTATGATGAAAATCTTATGATGTCTAAGCAAGTTATGATAGATTACAACTCACATGGTGGATAAAGTTCCTTAAACGGACCATAGCCCTCTATTGTGATGGACATCTTACGATGCCTAAGTAGATTATGATAGATGAAAACTTGCATGGCAGTTTAAGATCCTTAAATAGACCATAATCTTCTATTCTCATAGATCTTATGATGTCTGAGACAAATCATGATAGATTGTATCTTGCATGATGGATTAAGTTCCTCAAATAGACCATTAATGTTTCTATGGTATGTATTATTGAGAATACATTGTCTGTAGATATTTTTTGAGTGCTTGGTGAATATCATGTAATTTGATAATATTTGAGGCCATTACTCTTGATATCATGAGATGATATCTAAATAGCATATATCTTATTATCAAATATTTATTTAAATTTTTCACTCCTGATATTAGGTTGAGGTAACATCTATTCATGTGTTTATCCTCCCTGGTTAAGAGGGAGTGTTGATGTTTGGGAGCTTCAATCAAATAAACCTATGAGACATTTATAATGTAGATATATACACATATTTATTATATATGAGATATAATATATATTCATTATATTTGAGATAAATTTGTATATCTACTTGTATTATTATGTTTCAGAAATTAATATAATAAGACTTAATGTGTGTGTGTGTGTGTGTGTGTGTGTGTGTGTGTGTGTGTGTGTGTGTGTGTGTGTGTGTATTAATTAAAAGAGTATATGTCAATGAATAAACATGTTTATCCATGTCTTGTCCACAATAAAAATAAGAGAGATTGTTGCCTTTGAAAAATACATACTGAACAAGCAATGCTAATACATTTGTTGCGATCTTCATTCCTCAACAGATCGATAATCATTTTGTTGATGATTTTTCTTATTAACATTTCTTGTTGAGGAAAAATAAAAGCTAAAAGATCTAGTATAGAATGAAAAAAATTGCATGTAATAGGTAGCCTTTTTTCATCAAATATTGTTGGCTCAATCGTTATGCATGGAAATAGATTGATTAAGAAAAGACAAGATTTCTAGGCATTTCTTTTGATTTTTAAGATCTATACCATATTTGTGGCCACCAATTATGTTTAGAGTTGGAAAAAAAGTTGCCTAATAAACTACCAAGACTCAAACCTGGATGAGAATATTATGTGTGTTGTACAGTCTTAGCTACTACTCATGTTGATTATTCTTCGTGTTGGTATCTTTGAAAGATTGGTTGCTAAAATCTTCCAAAGATCACATGGGATTTTTTATGGCTTCATCTAATCATTACAAAAAAAGTTTGTAGAGTGGTTTAAGAATTTTTATCCCTCCCTCATGGTTCTAGAGAGATTAATTTAATTTCAATTCAATGTCAAAGTACAACATTGTGCGTCAAATATTATTGAAGTCCTTAAAAGAAATCAAACTTTGAATTTTTTATTCAAATTTGTGTTTTTGTAGGGGTTCCAAATGGTCCTCAGACTTAGAAATGTATTGGTTTTTTATAATCACCTTATTAGGAAGAAAAATTA
The DNA here is from genome assembly GCA_028749045.1 of Cupressus sempervirens. Classification (NCBI taxonomy): domain Eukaryota; kingdom Viridiplantae; phylum Streptophyta; class Pinopsida; order Cupressales; family Cupressaceae; genus Cupressus; species Cupressus sempervirens. Next base: position 451,398,245 of record CM053785.1, on the reverse strand, counting down.
AAAAAAACAACTATCCAATTACAAGGTATTTTTATCGTCATAAACACATAGAAAGCCCAATGAGATATCAAGTGACGACTTACATGGGATGGCAATGATTTTTGAAAGGGTCTATCTATAGATCAACACGTTATTTGGTGAGCTCTTATTATTTCTTGATTACATTAGCCCATTGCTAAGGCTCTTTAGGTTCATACTTTGAAACTTTTTAATAAAGGCATCAAGACCCTTCTTGACCTCATTTTTAGGAACATCAAGAATTTCTTCCTTTGCACCAAGCCTAATTAAAGTATGGGCTTTCAAAAAGGATTTTAACTTATTCTATAATATTACTAACTATTTTCTTCTTTGCATGATTTGTAATTTGGGGGTGAGAAGCTTCAACCCTTGGATAATATATTAGAGTAGATTATCCAAATATATCTCGTAATTACAATTCATGCATGGGATGTGCTTAGGTTTTTCAACATCTACATATGACCTTTTAAATCTTAATCACAAATTATTTCTTTAGTCTTCTTTGGGCATTTATAACATAGGTTTAAAACTACTTGGTTGTTGATCCTTAAGCTCAATTTGGCCCACTTTTCATGGTGTCTTCTCTACTAGAAGCCAGCCATTGGTATAAAGTCAACCATCATTTTCCATTCTATAGAAAATTAAAGACTCTTCGAACCATTTCTATTTTTTTCACAGAGACTGAGCTACTCATAATTGGGTCAATGACTTTTCGGGCCTTTTAGTCTTGAACCCTTTTCAAATTATATGGTTATTTTTGGATTCCAATAAAAAGTTCCTAAAGAGTGAGCAAATTTCCAAAATCCATAAGCTCTGTAATTGTAGTTTTTGCATCTGATTTCATAAGTTTTTTTGGATGCAAAAAAAATTACACTGTCAAATCCAAAAACTACAATTGCAATTCCTACTAAGTTCACTCAACTTTGACAAGTTTTGAGGGTTAAAAAAATTACATTTGGAAAAATAAAAACTCTATTTTTTTCTTTAGTTATTTTGATATACATTTATCTTTCATGAAAGGTTATTGTCTCATAGAGTACAACTAAGTAATTCACTTTTAAGTTATCAAACTTCAAATGGTTTTGAATTGCTACAGTTATACACCATCTGTATTGGCTAGAGATCAATTGTATCCACCATATGGTTGGGTGAACCACATCCTTCTATGTTTACATGGATACTATGCTCATTTGCATGCTTCTCAACCAATCCATAAAGAGTTGATGACTAGTCTTCTTCTGATTAGTCTCAAACCTCTCTAGTGCTTTCAACTCTCTTATTAGCCTCATGGTCCTAAGGTGCCTTTGGATGGTCAAATAGGAAGACACATTGTCCTATTTGTAACATTTAGCCTTCTACAAAAAAAGAATATGGAGAGGATGTGTTTACTATCTAAGAGCATGCTTATGACGGGCAAGATATCCATAATGCTTAGGGAAGCTAGCTAAATATGATCCTTTTCTAACTCTTATTAGTTTACCACATTCCACTTGATGACCCTTTTTCCTATTTGTGTTTATAATTTAAGACTTTTCCTTACTTGGATTATAGGTGTGGCAATTTCTACCCACCATTATTTGTCAATGTGTATAAAATCAATATGCATAGAAAATAATATAAGGCGCATATTCATCTAACTAAGATCTTTTAACAACTATAAACTAAAATAAGAAATAAAATCAATAGAAAACCCCACAATAGTGAGTATGGGAATATGAAATATTTATTCAACATTAACTTGTACATATCTTTACGAACCACTATACCATTTTTTATTTTAATATGCTTTCTCAAAATATAATACAGGCTAATGAAATGAAATGGGTGTATGTGCTATCTTAAATCACCTCAAGTTAGTAAGTGACACCCATTATTTCAAATCAAATATGATAAAAAATTATACCTATCTTATCTATGTACCTAGCTCTAAAATTAATGAAGAATGAATTTGAAATGACAATGTGATTGATTTTTCATAAGACCAGAAGTGAAACCTCTATGTCTAAAATGTACCTAAGATTATAGGCAATATTTGTGCCTTTTTTGAAATCCAATTCATGTATCAAATCCAATTCAAGATCACAAAACCAATCACGTAATTTGTGTTTGTCTTTGTTAATACTCTAAGGCGCTACGGGGAGGTGGGGGGGAATCAATGCAACCACAGATCTATAATATTTTACCAATAACATAAAATTCTTGCATATAGTTTCTATAATGTTTTCCATATTTGAATTAGGTTGATTGTATAGATTTGGCTCCTAGATCAATCTCACACTTATCATTAAATCAATTAGTTTGATTTCACATTAACATTGCACGAAGGTGGACTTTCTTGCATAATTTCTTGATATAATTTGGGTTTATTATCGACATCCCTTCATCCATTTGGGTTTTCCTAATCTAACTTGGGTTATATTTAGAGTTATGTTTGGAAGTCTCTCTTTCTCTTGTATTTAATGTTTAATGCATGTAAAGTGGTTGGGTAATGAATTTACTTCACATAATTTGCACCACTGACATTACCCCCATCACTTTTCACCACATAATAGAATAATATAATGCTAGGTTTAACATGCACAATATTCACCCACAAGAAACCCAAGAGGAATTGAGAGAGGAGATTGATGACCCAATTTCTATAGAACACCTTGAGTAAGATCATGTTATAGACTTGCACAATACAAATCTTAAACTCTCCAAAGAATTCCCCTATAGTTATAAACCTATCCAATAATTCCCTACTCCTTTTGGCATCCTGAACAAATTCAAAAGAATGTACCCTTATTACCAAATGACAATTCTTTGGCATTATACCTAAATGTGGTCAAACCCTATTCCACCAATAGATTTCAACAAGGATAAGTAAGGAAGGAAGGTGGACAATCTCTTGGTCTAAAGATAAAATAAAAGAATAAAAGTCTAGTGGTGAAAATCACTATGAGGAAGTGTTAGACTTTGGAAAAAGTCAAAGTAAATGACATTTTTAAAGGTAAAACCTCAATTATGGAACCTAAGGAAGAGAGATTGGACACCTTACCATATTACTATGATTTAATGTCTTCCATCTTGATTGGTATATGGCAAGTTGCTCTATGTTTTCCTAATCTAAAGATGTAGTTGATTTAAGTCATGAGAAAATCAACAAAGGGGAAAACTTGGTGGAAAGAAACAAATAAATCAATTTTAATGTTTACGAATCTAAAGACAGTGTATTGGACAAATTATCTCACAAAATATTTGTTGAGATTGATGAAAGATCAACCCCACAGCTCCCAAGAATCACTTGCATGCAAACGCATGTCACAAAAAGAGAGAAGCAAAAGCTATGGAGGCTAGATTTCCCATGTCCATAGAGAAGGCATTCTTGATAAGAAAAAGGAGAGATTGTTATTAATAAAAAAGGAATGAATTAGTAGATTACAATAAGATATCAATCCTTATAAAAGGAGATCAAAACCCTAAAAGGTAAAACCTAGGTTGCATGATAATAATTAATAAAATAATTAATTATTATATGCCTAAAGTTTAGCTTAAGTAGAATAGAGTTAATTAGAAAATATGTAATTACTCTAACAATATTTTTTGCATTTAAGTCCTTTAAGTCCTTTCCTTGTGTAGCTTGATAATGAGTGCCCCCAACTATTTCAATGTCCCCTTGTTGAATAAATCAACCTAAGAATTAGTTGTCAAGACAACATAGTTGTCCCTATTGTCTTTGAAGGCATCACACTCTAATTGAAATGCTTTTTTTGCTTCAACTTTTCTAAAAATGCAAAAAATGCACTCTTTCTTCCCAAACTTCTTTTTGTCTTTTCCAACATATGGTTCCACAATGAAGTTGATGAGAGTTGGTCCTTAATTGAGCAATACAAACTTTGTCTCTCCAAGAGATATTAACCCCTATATATGGTTTTTGATAATGATTATGAGTGAGATTAAACTCTTCGATATAATACTCTTTCTTTATTGTTAGAAATTTATTCCAAGAATGCTTATGGAACTTATCCATAACAAAATCCTTTATCTCTTTATTATTTGCAAGAGCACAAATTAAAGTAAATGCCTTATTTATTAAACTATTTGTTATTTTTCCAAATCGAAGTCTTTTTTTCTTTTATACAATATGTCATTAAACACAACCTTAATCCATCTGGTATCTTGTATTTGCCCAAATTCTTTCTAAATGTCCAATGAGCCCCACCATGAAAATTGCATCAATAAGGGCTACCCCCCTTAGCCAACATTATATCATAAGGGATTGGACTTTTAATATTGAATTTGTTTGTAATCGAGAACTTCAATATTTTCTCATTTTCCTTCCACTATAGATTAAGAACATTGTTGTCCTGGTAGACACTGAAAATTCTCGTAGAAAATGCACCACAAATTTTCAGTTTCTCCTTGGAAAACACTCTAGAAAGAATGTTTTTGCCATTTCAGAAGAAGAGATCAAAGGTACTCGTTAAATTGCAAAATTTCATTATTTCTGAGAAGACAAAGTGGGTACCTTATGAAGTATAAATTTCTTCTATTTCAAATTGGTTAAGATGGAAAGTTTGCAAAGTAGCAATTTTTGAAAAATCGCATGTCCTAGTATGTGGTAACTGTGAAGTGGCATTTTTTTGTTGTTTTAGGGGTACTACTAAGGAAGCATTGCAAAGTGGCATTTTTTGTTATTTTAGAAGGGATAACAACATTGCCTAGAGAAAATGAAAAAATAACATATGGACAACTTAAAAGGTGAAATAAGTCATTTCAAGTACCCCAAAGTATGAAACATTAATTGCAACAATGTTTGAGTTGACGGATGAGTGAAGTAGAGAAGTTGCCACTTGTGGAATGTTTGAGGTCATGAATGTGAATTAAATGAGAAATAATAAAAAAGTTATTTAAGGAAAGAAATCATTCCATTGAAGTATTATTTTGAGTTGAGAAAGGATTGGAACAACAAGCATAAGAGTTGTGTGGTTGCATCTGCAAATCTCTAAATCGTAAGTTAAATCTTCCATATGAATTTAAGCTTCTTTTAATGGCTCCTAAGAAAGAAACTAGTAATAAGAAAGAAGTAACTATTAGAGAATATAAATGAGAAAATATACAGAAAAATAATTAGAATACACTCTTAGAACTATTCCCTAATTCCTCTGCTACTAGATCTATGTCTATCTTTTATGATGAATTTAACAGGTGTAAGGATAAAAATTGTCTAATCTATGGTAGGTCTTTGTTTTGGTACCTCTATGCAAACAAGGAGAAGAAAGAACCTAGAAATAACCCTTGGAAACTAGACCTACCCAAGATTAGTTCAAGATTGATTATGAGAGAATGATGAAGCTTGGGCTCAAAGAAATTGCACATTTTATGAATAGGGGTTAGAATAATAAGTTAATTTTAGTCGAGCATATGGGCCCCCATTTTGTGGATAAATTCATGTGTTTCTTGAAGAATAGCTATTATGGTTGGACTCAATTGTTTGGGGAAGATTCGAAAGAGAAAATTCCTCTTGATTACATGTACATGTGTATGAGGATTCAAAACCCTCATTCTTACCTAGAATTTGACTTTGCTAGAGAGATTGAGAGGACATTCATACACGATTGGCTAGATGGAGGACTGAAAAATCCTTCAAGAATTATTCCTTATTATGTCATTTACTCATGTTTCAAAACACTGACCAGTTCAGAAATTCCTTAAAACTAGCCACAACCAATGAACAAGGTAATCCATTGACTATTTAGAGGTGGTGTAGAGCCTAGGAATAATATGGTAGGGATAGAGATTATGGAGTGTCCATGGATGTGTTTGTTGTATGGATTACTGGGTTTCTTGGAGGATCAGTCACTAGGATACCCAAACATATTAAAATTATTTTGAGACCCAAAAAATGTTTGCCAGATAACAAGTATGAACTCAACTTTGGGGATTGGATATGCAAACCTAAATTTACATTAATTAGGCTATATGTGTGTAGGCAACGACCTCATAGACTACTTCAATTTGTATATGAAAGGATATGTTTTATTGAAATTTATTTGGCAACTATTGTGGATAGAAAGGGACATTACAAACCCTAGGAGAAAGAGAATTCACATGCCTCACTTCATCAAATTTGATGGTTTTATAATAGGATACTCAAATATAAAAGAGGTGCAGGAATATATCATGGACAACCTTGGACTTCAGAGTGAAAAAAAAAAGAAGTATGATCTCGAGGGTCACAAAAAGTATTTCATTACAAGAAATGATCATCTATTCAACTTGGAAGAAGATATTAGTAGAAATTGTGATCATATTCTTGAAATAATGTAGAGGGTAAAGAAATGGGGAATATTGTTGAATATAAAAAATCAAAGGACGAGTCAAGGACCCTCATCATTTCTATGATGAGATAGATTTGGAAACACTTAGGGTTGACAAGAACATCCAAGATTCTGATAAGTTATAGCAAGAGGATGTGAAGTTGAATAAGGGAAAAGGAATTGAACAACCACAACCTTCACCAACCCAAAAGAAAAGGAAGTTGTTGATGGGTAGCTCACAATCCTTTGACTCTAAACAAAAGGTTAATGAACTTGAAGGGAGTTGTACCCCTTTGGTTGCTTATGAAGATTCAAATGATAAAGAAGGGTTGAAAGAAGTTGCTCATATTTTAAGCAGTTGAAGGAGGACACTACAACTAAGGAGACACAACATGCACCAGTGTTCCAGGAGTAAGTACATGGTTATCTTGTACTAACAATGGAGAATGATTTCCTAATTAACACAAAGGATGAGAGAGAGGCTATCTCTCAGAGATTTATTAAGCAAGATGATTTCATTAAGATCTAGGAGTTTAAGGACTCGTGGATTAAATACAAAATGAAGGACTTTGATTAAAGAAAGAAGAAAAGGTTGGAAGGAGTTGATGAGTCACAACATGATAGCACAATACAACAAATGATTGATGAGTTGCATTTGGATAACATAACTTTCACAGAAGAAGAAGCTAGGATTATCTGCATAAGTGATATCCTTATTGTACCTGGGCTAACACTTAAAGAACTATTCTTGCTATACAAAGTGAGAAAACAAGAAGATGCAACATTTGCCACTAAAATTGAGACATTGGAGAAAAATGGAAGGAATTAGATTTGACCCTAAAACATAAACTTTACACACTTGGGTCACATCAAAAGGTGATAAACCCAAGTTGATGGTAGTGGTTCAAACAATTGACAACACCAATCCTTTGGTTTCTACTACTAAGCTAATGCATAAGGCAATGCTCAATACAACTCAGATGAAACACATGAAAGAAAGGTTTGAAGAGCTACAAATAAGGGAAATAGATATAAATTTGATAAAATAAAATAAAATTCATAAAAAGACTAGGAGTCTAGAGAGTGAACTCAATAGTCCAAAAGCCCTTCCAGCACCAGGTGCAATTGTAGCTCATTAGGCAGCCCCTATTGTTGCAATTGAGAAAAAACAACTTGAAAAAGTTAAAGGAGAAGATGTAGATAGAGAGTGTACTTACAAGAATCTAAAAGAAATCATATCTTATATGATGAAGATGATTCTAGAAAATTGTAATGAAATATATAAAGGGTTTCAAAGTGTAAATTAAATGCTTGACTTTCTAAAGAAAAATAAAGTCAAACTCTCTTGAGTTGGAAAGAGAATGGAAAACCTCTCTGTTTGAATTGAGTAGGCTTTATGAGATTACTAAAATATATTTTGATGCTCCCCCATAAATTAAAGTTGTTGTGGATATGTTGGAAGCCATATCAGAGAACTTAGCATACATGAAACAAGAGCAACAAAATATTGAACAAAAGATAGTGCTCATTACTTCTACTAAACATTGTATTATACTTTCTTTGAAGTATGGTGAGGGAAGGACAAAAAACTTAAGAGGACTGGAGAAATGAGATGGTGAGACTACCTTGGAGGGCCATGGCTCAATACAAGGAAAATAAGGACTTTCAACTGAGTGAAATCCATACTTTGTTGGATAAGATCATTACCTTGGAGAGTAAGTTCATCAAATTCTAGATAGATGTACATATTGCTATAGAGAAGAAATGGTAGGAACTACAAAATTTCATCCCTAAAAGTTTCTCAATTTGTATGATCGATGCATGCTCATATTTCAAAGTGGATCAATAATTACATGACAGTGCCTAAATTAGCATGGGTAGAAGAAGCAACCACCGAGGAGGAGGAGGCCATCATTGGAGAATGATAACATAAAGATTTATTAATTAGTTTTTCATATGCATAGTTAGTTTGTGATTGGAAAGTTAGTTATGAATAGTTGTATTTTGAAGAGATCTTAAGCTTTATTGCACCCCCTTCACTTCTATAAGAAGGGTTACCAAGATCTCATTTTCACATAAGTAACACATATACAATTTTATCAGATATATTTCTTGTAAGCAATATTAAAAAGATAGATTGAACCTTAATGATTGGTGCAATTTCATTGTTTATGCAATTCATATTGTTTTGTTGTTGTTCGTTATTCCAAAAAAATATATTAAAATACTTTGCTTTGATGCTCAATTTGGATATCTAGATGTTCAATAACTTGTTGTTAGCATTATCCTCTTGAATTCATGTCATTGTTGATGGATTTAACTTTATATGCATCTTTGATTATCAAATATTACATGCTATGTGATGTTTGTCTAATTGGTCTCCACTATTGGGGTTAAATTCATTTAGACTAGGGTCCATATTCTTTAAGTTCTCTGTCCAATAATTAATTGTGTGCACATTGTCTTTAGAGTTTGATAATACTTTAATTTTATGAGTTAAACTCTATTTACCCAGTGGCAAAGGACTAATCTCGTTAATGTTAAGTTGGTTAATAGTTATAATTATTGGAATTCTTTACCTTATTACCTGCACCACATTAAGTCACTATTTTCATTCATCTTTTACATTTACTATAAAAACCTAAGCTTGATTTCTCCTTAAGAATAAGTTTCAATATCAAGAGCATCAATTAAGAAAGTATGCATAAATAAGATAAATTAATTTTTATAAAGTATACTTGCCTTTGTTGGTAGATCCCAAAGAGAAGATGATTTGATCATTAAGCATTTTAAACCTAGTCGTTGGCCAAACTGTGTTGAATTATCCAACATTGAGCAGACAAGGCCCATAGGTTTTTCAACCAACAATATGAGGAACCAACAAATTGGTGACTCTAGTGGGGAGAATTTCTCTCAATTTCCATTTTGAAGTTACCCAAAGTTTTTAGTTTTGTCAACCAATAAAAGTAAAGAACTTTCTACTGAAGGGAAAACCTTAGGAGATAAATGAAATCTGATATTTCCTTGAAAGAGGCGGTGACTCTATTTAGATAATGGTTGGTGACTCTATTGAGGAAAGTGCCCCAGAAAAGAAACAAATTTTTCTCTAAAGAAGAAATGAATTATTTGACCCAAACAAAGGCACTAATCCATATGAGTATCAAGCCATTAGATATTAGAATATTTAGTTATAGACCTAATAAGTTGTATTCTAGTTTGTTCAACATTGTGCCAAAGTTTTATGGAGAATGACAAAAATTAGCAGTCTATCATTTAGAAACATTTTATAACTTTGTGAATGAATATCAGATGTATGATGAAGGCAATATTATGATTCTCTTTACTAAAACTTTGAGAGGAGAAGAAAGAGAGAGGTGCAAATCCTTACCCTTAGAAAGTATCTCGTCATGGGGCAAATTTGAGCAGTGGTTTTGTTATATTTATCAAAAGAACGATCAAAGGGAAAGGGATGAAATATGCATGCTTTCCACTAGGAAGGAGATGCCTGCATGTTATCATAAAGTGTCTTCCAATACATATATACAAGACTTATTTGCAAAAAAAATGGCCACACCAAAAAATTATCAATACAAGGTGGGTAATTTAAAGAAAGCTAATAATTCTGATAGAGTAATTTCAAAAAGATGTAAGTGGGATAGGATAACACAAGAAAAAGAAAAAGAAGTATGTACAAAAAGATGGAAACAAAATGATGAGATCAACTTAGAAACTAAATTCATTAATGATGCCATTAAATGCAAAGAAGTGATGAGTGAAAAGGAAATCTAACTTAGTAAAGATAAAATCTCACAACTACCAGAGACTGAGTATTAGAAAAATATAAAAGAAAACAACCAAAAAAATTCTTCAAGTTTGTTCCCAAAAACTAATGCACCTTTGTATGATGAGGAAGAGGAGGAATTACAACATACAGTAACATAAGAGGAAATAAGCCCAAACTGTGACAATATGAAGAAAGATGGTCCTGAAGAACATACTATGCAAGTCTCAATAAGTGTAATTAAATGTATTGTGTATAATAAACAATATGAAACCATTAACCATGGAAACATAAATATCAAAAAATATGAATCATGTAAGAGGAAAGAAGAACATGGTTCTTCTGGTAAAAATGCAAACAAGGCTAAAAGAAGTTCTTTGATGTATACAAAAGAAAGTAGTCAGTGCAATATCAAAAAACCTTCATAATAAATGGAACATTTTATTTTTTGAAGTATTTATGTGACAAGGAAGATACCCTTTTTGAAAATCTACCCTGCATAAGAGGCACTAAAGTGTCAAGGATCAATGAAGCATATTGGGAACATAGACATCATAGGTGCACTTGTTATTCAAATTAGGCAAGTTTTGTATTTGAACACTCCATGAACCTGGAAGGTAAAAATAATACTCTTGAAACAAGAATTATCCTTCATTAACAACACAAGCATTTTGATAGAGGAAAGATATGATAACATCCTCTTTTATGATATTGGTTTGCTTCCTCTAAAGATAACTGAGATCTCGTTATGCTTAAATTCAACATATGTCCCTAGAAAGAGCCATTGGTAGACCCTGGAGATTCTCATACAAAATGCATCATGAATTTTTAGTTTCTCCTTGGAAAACACCCTAGAAAGGACATTTTCATCATTTTGGAAGAAAAGATTAAAGATACCTATGAAATTGTGAAATTTCACTACTTTGGAGAAGACAAAGTGGGTACATTGCGAAGTAGTGATTTTGCTATTTCAGATTAGTTAAGATGGAAGGCTTGTGAAGTAGAAATTTTTGAGAAAATTGCATGTGCTAACATGAGGTGCCCGTGAAGTGGCAAATTTTTGTTGTTTCAAGAGTACTACTAAGGAAGCACTACAAAATGGCAATTTTTTGTTGTTTCAAAAGGGATAGCAATAATGCCTAGCGAAAATGTGAAAATAACACATGGACAACTTAAAAGGCAAGATAATTCATTCAAGTACCACAAAGTATGAAACATTAATTATAGGAATGTTTGAGGTGATGGATGAGCGAAGTGAAGTTACCACTTGTACAAAATGTCTGAGGTCATGAATGTAAATTAAATGAGAAATAAAGATGAAAAGTTATTAAGGCAAGAAATTATTCTATGCAAATTACCATTTTGAGTTGAGGAAGAATCAAGAGAACAAGAAAGAGAGTTGTGTGGTTGCATCTACAAATTTCAAAACCATTAGTTAAATCTTTTGACTAAATTTGAGCTTCTTTTCAATGGCACATAAGAAAAAAATGGCACTAAGAAAGAAGTAACTGTTAGAAAAGATAAATGAGAAAACACATAGAAAACTATTCAAAAAACACCCTTAAAACTATTCCTTGATTCTTTTGCTACTATAACTATTTTTATCTTTTTTGATGAGTTTAATTGGTGTAAGGATGCAAGTCTTCCAATAAATGGTAGGTCTTTGTTTTGGTACTTCTATGCGAACATAGATTGAAAAAGAACCTAGGAAAAATGCTTGGAAACTAGACTTAGCCAAGATTATTGCTCCAAATGTGTTTATAAACATTGAACTCATCAATATTTTAACTGGAAATTATGAACCAACAACAAGGATAGGTAGAATATAGATGGAATGCCCTTGCTGCTCATTACTAGGTCATGCATAGAAGAATGTTTTGGTTTAAGCACTCAAGCTCTAACAAAAATTGACAGGCATTAGTTCAAGATTCATTATGAGAGAATGATGAAGTTTAGGCCACAAGAATTGCACATTTTATGAATAGGGGAGGGACATAATAACATGTTAATGCCAGTTGAGCACATGGGTCCCCATTTTGTGGATAGATTTACAAGTTTCTTAAGGAATACCTATTAAGGTTGGGCTCAAAAAATTGGGGAAGATTCGAAAGAGAAAATTTCTCTTGATCACATGTACATGTGTATGAGCATTCAAAACCCCCATTCTTACCTAGAATTTTACTTTGCTAGTGAAACTGATAGGACACTCAATACACAATTGGCAACTAGATGGAGGACCATAAAATCCTTCAAGAATTATTCTCTGTTATGTCAATTACTCTTATTTCAAAACACTAACCAGTTCAAGAATTCCTTAAGCTAACCACAACCAATGAACAAGGTAACCCATTACCTATTCAGATATGGTGTAGAGCTTGGGATAAACATGGTAGGGATGGAGATTATAAAGTGTTCAGGGATGTGTTTTTTGTATGGATTACCAGGTTTCTTGGAGGATCAATCACCAAGACAACCAAACAGATTAGAATTATGTTGAGACCCAAAGAACATTTTCATGATAAGTAGTATGAATTCAAATTTGGGGATTGGATATGTAAATTTGAATGCACATTAATTAGGCTATATCGGTGTAGGCACCAACCTCACAAACTACCCCAATTTATATATGAAAGAGTACATTTTATGGAATTCATTTGGCAACTATTATGGATAGAAAGGGACATTGCAAACCTTAGGAGAAAGGGAAATCACATGTATCACTTCATTAAATTTGATGGTTTTACAATAGGATATTAAAATATAAAAGACATGTAGGAATATATCATGGTCAACCTTGGACTTTAGAGTTACAAAGTGAGACAATATGACATCGAGGGACACATAAAGTCATTCATTGAAAGACATGATAATCAGTTTAACATGGGAGGAGATATTATTACAAATTATGATCATATTCTTGGAATAATGTAGAGGGTAAAGAAATGGGGTATATTGTTGAATATAGAAAATCAAAGGTTGAGTCAAGGACTCCCTCATTTTTATGATGAGATAGAGTTGGAGGCACTTAAGGTTGACAAGAGCATCCAATATTTTGATAAGTTATATCAAGAGCATGAAAAACAAAAGAAGGGAAAGGGAATTGAACAACCACAACCTTAACTAGCCCAAAAGAAAACGAAGATACTGATAGGTAGCTCAAAATCCTCCCTCTCTGAATAAAAGGTTGATGAACTAGAAGGAAGTAGTACCCCTTGGTTACTCGTGATGATTCAAATGACAAAGAAAGGTTAGAAGAATTTGCTCATATTTTGAGGAGTTTGAGGGAGATACTACAACTAAGGAGCCACAACATGCATTGGTGTTCCAAGAGAAAGTACATGGTTATCAACTACTAACAATGAAGAAGAATGCCCAATTAACACAAAGGATGAGAGAGAGGCTATCTCTCAGAGATTAATTAAGAGAGATGATTTCATTAAGATCCAAAAGTTTAAGGAAATTTGGATTAAATATAAAATGAAGGACTTTGATGAAAGAAAGAAGAAAAGGATGGAAGGAGTTGATGTGTCATTTAACATGCTGCCATAATACAACAAATGATTGATGAGTTGCATTTAGATAACGTAACTTACACAAAAGAAGAAGCTAGAGAGACTGTGCAAAATTGATATCCTTATTGTACCTAGGCTAACACTTAAAGAACTATTCTTGGTAGACCAAGTGAGAAAGCAAGAAGATGCAAATTTTCCATCGATATTGAGACATTGGAGAAAATAGAAGGATTTGGATTTGACCCTAAAATAAAAAAATTAGCCACTTGGATCACATTCAAAGGTGATAAACCCAAGTTGATTGATATCTCTAGGCAAACACAAGGGATGACAATTTTTTAAACAATTAAAAACATCAACCCTTTGGTTTTTACTACCAAGCTAATGCATAGGGAAATGTTCAATAGGGTTTAGATGAAACATAAGAAAGAGAGGAATCAATAGCTATTGATAGGAGAAATATACATGATTATGATAATAAATAAAACACATACAAAGACTAGGAGGATAGAGAAAAAACTCAATAGTCGGAAAGCCCTTCCTGCACCAGGTGCAATTTTAGCTCATTAGGTGACTCCTATTGTTGCAGTTGAGAAAAAACAACCTGAAGAAGTTAGAGAAGAAGATGTACATAAAGAGTGTACTTACATGAACCTTGAAAAATCCTAGGCTTTAGGATGAAGATGATTCTAGGAAAGTTTAATGAAATATACGAAGGGTTCCAAAGTGTAAATTACATGCTTGACTCTTTCGAGAAAAACTAAGTCATACTCTCTGAATTGGAAGGAAAATGGAAACCCTCTTAGTTTGAATTGAGTAGGCTTTATGAGATTACTAAAAGAGATCCTAATGCTCCCCTATAGATTAGAGGTACTGTTGATAAACTAGAAGTCATATCAAAGAACTTAACATACATGGAACAAAAGCAACAAAAGATAGTGCTCATTGCTTCTACTGAACATTGTATTATACTTTCTCTTAAGGATGGTGAGGGAAGGACCAAAATCTTCGAGGAATGGAGAAATGAAATGATGACACTACCTTAGAGGGTAATGTCTCGATAGAAGGAAAATAAGGGCTTTCAACTAAGTGAATTCCATACTTTGTTGGATAAGATCATTATCTCGGAGAGTAAAAATTCTAAACAAATGTACGCATTGCTACAAGGAAGAAATGACAGGACCTACAAAAGTTCATCTGTGAATTTTCTCAAATTGTATGGCTAGCTCATGCTCATATTTCAAAGTGGACCAATGATTACATGACAATGTCTGAATCAGTGTAGGTAGAAGCAAGAATCAATGGGGAGGAGGAGACTATCATTGGATAATGGTAAACATAAAGTTTTATTAATTAGTTTTTTATATGCATAATTAGTTTGTGATTGCATAGTTAGTTATGAATAGTTGTATTTTGAAGAGATCTAAAGCTTTGTTGCACTCCTTCATTTTCTTTAAGAAGGGGAACCAAAATATCATTTTCATATAAGTAAAATAGATACAATTTTATCATATATATTTCCTTTATGCTATATTACAAAGCCAAGTTGAACCTTAATGATTGATGTAGTTTCAAGGTTTATGCAATTTACATTGTTTTGATGTTGTTCCTTATTTCAAATAGAAACATTAAGATACTTTCATTTAATGCTCAATTTAGATATTTGGATGTTCAATAATTCACTATCAACGTTGTCCTCTTGAATCTATGTTATTGTTAATGGATTGAACTTTATATACATATTTGTTTATCAAATATGACATACTATGTGATGTTCATCTAATTGGTCTTTAAAACTGGGGTTAAATTGATTTAGACTAGGGTTCATATTCTTCAAGCTCTCTGTCCAATAATTGATGATGTGCACACTGTCTTTAGAGTTTGATGATAGTTTGATTATGTGAGTTACATTCTATATATCCAATGACAAAGGATTGGTCTCACTAAGATTAAGTTGATTAATAATTATAATTATTGAAATTCTTTACTTGATTATCGACACCACATTAAGTAGTTATTTTCATTCATCTTTTACATTTACCATAAACACCTAATCCCAAATTCTTTTTGAGAACAACTCATAATCTCAAGAACATCAATTAAAAAAATCTGCATAAATAAGATAAATCAGTTTTCATAAGGTATACAACAATTTGAGGAACAAACATGCCCGCAATTCACAACTATAGAGATCAATCAAAAGCACTACGCCCAAAAACATTTACGTAGTTTACTGATCCCATAGCTTTGCCTCTTTGCATTTGTTTTAAAAAGCATAAAATAATTTCCAACCTTCCAAAGTTCATTTTTTCTACACCCCTTCCAACTTAAATGTTTAATAAAGTCAATTTTGAGGTAATTGTAATTAATCACTTCTTCAAAAGTACTACCCTCAAAATAAAACAAGTATGTCAATTATGCTTTCTATTATTGTTATTAGAGAAGACCATCACTATTGTTTTGCTAATATTGACTTGCATCTCCACCTAACTATATGATTGCTCAAGGAAAACTAAGGGTTCATATAAGCCAAGAGCATAATTAGAGATCAAAATAAAAGGTCATCTATATATAGATAAGAAGTCTTAATTATCATAGGATAATTATAAATAAAAGATAAATAAAAGAGGAAAGAGTGAGTAATGGTCAAAATCCTTTCAATTCGTTGAATTGTGGAAATACCTCTGAATAAACCAATAATTAAATAAAGTAAAAGAAATAATTAGCCAATAGGCTATTATAGGTGGGCATTTCAGCAAAACCTGTCTGTTCATACATACCATATGCAAGATACCATTAATAGTTTGAAAAATACTCAATAATCAATTAATGCAAATCTATCGTATCAAATCTTCATTACCCACCATATTTGCAAAACTGCATACCATTGACCATTGTAAACTGCTTTCCCATCAAAGCTTTTTTTGTGATGAGTTGTGATATCCAAACCAAATCAAATCAAATCAGATATTTGGATCTAATCAAATCTCTCATCAAATCAAAATTGAACTATGAATCAAATCCTCGATTAGATCAAAATCAAATTATAACTAGAGTGCATGTCATTCATAGCTCACCTAATCTACAAATAGGTCTTAACTAGATTCATTTACCCAGTCATTGCTCACCGAGTCTTTTCATGAGATGGATGGCTTAGTGCCAGCAATTTGGTGGGCATAATATTTTATAAAAGCAGTTCCTGTATCTCTCTAGAAATGCAGCGTAGCCTAGAATCAACCACTCCATTATTGTCGATACCACAGATTATTGTCCATTCTCTCACTGAAGCTCAACCGATCCAAGATGTATGTTCGAGCTGATTTAATGGGAAGCCTCAATATATATCACACAATTTGTCCTTATTTCAAGGGAAGTTTTTAATCTTAGCCTCATAAAGCTAGTTCAAGATGCAAAACTTGTAAACTCGGTAGGGTTACGTCACAACATGGTAAGGTTTAAGAGCCATTATTTGAAAATTAGGGAAATGAATCGATATAAGCTAATATTAAATCTGTAAATTCGGGAAAGAATTTTATTATTATTATAAGCTATTCAAATTATTTTAAGCGGAATGTACGAAAATTTACTCAAAATGTAAGAAAAGTTGAGATTAATATCTCATTAATTTGTATTTAATTTGTTTGAACAAAAGTTTTTCTATTTTGATTTCTGTTTGGGAAAGCTCGGTTGAATAATAAAAGGTAGTCTTGAGATACAAAAATAATAAGTTGGGTAATGGAAAAAGAATAAAGATTAAAATACTAAGTTTGTAAATTAGATGAAAGAAATATCATACACGAATAAATTACAATATACTAAATCTATTAAATCAATAAAAGAATGGAATCATTAAGGTAAAAGATACCAAAGCAATAATTTGGACAACAAAATGTAAAAGAATAATCTGTTAACGGTTATATGTTATTTTCTTTATATGATCGTAATAGAAGCAACTTTATTATTATTTAAATGGTATGAATTTAATCCTAGGTTGGGCATACTGTGAGTACAGTAATTCTCAATAGTTGTTCTATAGCATTAACAAATCTTTTAATTGATGTCCTTTCCTATTTTGCTGATACTTAGCTTTGGAAGCCACACCACTTTTTGTACACATTTATTTTAGTCGTAGTTGTATTTCACTCCCTCCTACTTCTCTTCCTTTCTTGCAATTCTATGTCTCTTCTTTCTCATCAACTTCTCTGAGAGTCTTTTATTTTCACCTTTCTCACACAGTTTCTTAATAAAATAATGTCTTGGTTGCTAGCCAAGGTTGTGACTCAATTTTAGTTAAATGCATGGCATTTTCGAGATCACATTGTTATAAGGATATCACTTCAAATTATAAATGAAAACTACATTGAAGTGGGTAAGATTTTAATGTCAATTTTATGTGTGAAAGAAAATTAAATTTGATGATTTTAGTTAAATAATATTGTTTAATGTCTGCCTTAAATATTTCTAAGTTTCTTTTCCAAATAAATAATTAAAAATATTATATTGTAATGTAAAAGGGATAAACTCAAGTGCTACACATGTTTAAGGAAAAAAGAAAATATAAATGCATGACTCATCTCCCAAACAAACACCCCTAAATATTCCCTCAAATGATGTAGAGACTCAATGCAAATATAATACACCAATCTAAAAACAATATTCATACCAAAATATACAATAAGAAAGTTACACGGGACAAGATGAGATGAAAAGTGGAACAATATACAAAGTATGCAATTTCAATGATTAGTCACTACATTATGTCCTTAATGGAAATCCCCGACACTTCAGTACACAAATTGAAAAGTACATATTGATAAATAACAATGGAAATATGGGTTCACAAGCATATGAACAAGGAAACATTTTGAGTTTAAAGTTCTAGAATTTTTACTAAAATGAATTTTCTTACTTGCAAAATTTTATACTAAAATTCTAAGCATGTTTCCAATAAATATGTATCTTCTACTTAGTTTCACATGTTGCATTTTCTATTCCATTCTCTTTGCACATATCCCATTGATCTAGGTATGATCTACTCTCATTTTGGATTCTAGTGTGGTGATAAATCAAACTTTGCAAATCCTCTTATACCAAGGGTATAGACAAAACAAAATAATTAAGTTCTATATAATGTAGGCCCAATTTTTTTATAATAAGAAAAACTAATGGAAATCAAATAAAAAATCCTATATCATCACTAATCAAATAATTTGCTATATATTTTCATAAAACTCAGATACCATTTATTTGCTCTCCAAGGGAATATACACTAGTAGGGTACTAAGTATTCTTGTGTGCCAACATGGACTTTTACATATACATGTTTTTAATTGGATAACTAAGCACAAAACCATACTATTTTTATTTCACAACTCAAGGGCATTCGAGACAAAGTGTACCAAATTATGGAGTGTTCATCATCTTGCAACATCTAAACTAAATATTTTACAATCCTTAGTTGTTAAAAATCTGAAAATGGATTAAGATGTCACACTAAGACACTTCTTGACAAAACCTCCTAACATTACTAGCCACAAGATGGGAGCCAAATAAAAAGGAAAAATAAAAGAGATTCGTGGGAGTAATTATAGATACATATCCCATTCGTAAGCATTTTGGATGATCTAGACACCCATATATTGTTGGGAATTACATGTTGTAATTTATTGATGTGGATAGTCAATTAACTATTTTACTTTATCTTTATTGGCTGTATCGAAAAATCGAAACAAGTTATATTGTACTTTGAACAACACTTGATATCCATGATTATTATTCTGAGTAGGAAAACAATGCATAACATCAACCTTACCATGTATGTAGCTACAAGAACATATTAGATATAATTAGTTTGGATTTAAGAATCGTGCCTGACCACAAAATAACAACTGTTATATGTTAAAGTTCCTAATTATGTTGTCATAAGTTCTCAAAATGAGACTTTTAATTAGGGATTTATGTGCAAAATGTTGAATGAATCCTCCTAGAAGACATCCTTCTTTTAATATTCTCGAAAGTCCTTTTGATTGTGCAACTCAAAATAAATGTCACTTGAAATGGATGACTTATATCTTGCACAAACTATGGGTAGTTGAGGATGCAACCACCAAATTACTCGCAACCTAAAAGAATATGGCAACTATATCATGGAATGTAAATGTATCTCTTTTGGCACTAGCATTCAAATGATTGACTTAATCAACCTTTATCCTTCATTATCCATTTGTGACTATAGTTTCTAAAAAAGATAATCAATGACTTGCATGATTTCAATCCTTTCAAGACTTCAAAATATCTGTATTAAACTAAATATTCATGATGTTAGATATAATTTCAAAAATAAAAACATATGCAACCATCTTATATAAATTTTCAATTATTATGCCGAGAGGCGTTCTATACAATGGCAGCACAAATGCCCAGCACGGGAATATGCCAAGATTCCTTGTCAATAAAAAAGAATTGGGAGCAGTTACAAACTTCCAAATTAAATATTAAAAAAGAATTCCCGAAATAATAGCTGGCCGAAATAATAGGAAGCCAAATGGAGGTCGAAATAATAGGCTCGAAAAAGTAGGGCCCGAAAAAGTAGGACTTGGAAAAATAGGGGCGAAATAATTTCAATATGATTTTTTTTTTTGTTAAATATAATTTTGCATGCACATTCATGTTTTTTTTTTGCGGGGAGTGGGGGAATTTGAAACAAATTCGTGGAATGCGAAGAGACGTCTGTTGGGGAATATGAGGAGCCTCTTAGAAGTTATAAAACCAAGGCTCCTCATTTCATTTTCATTTTATGTTTTTGCAGGAAGGAAGAGGTGAAGGTTATTGGAGGATTAGATTGGAGTTTTTGAATAGGAGTAAATTGAAGTTTTGGAGTAACATTTTTGCAGGTGAGATTTCTATTTTTTATTTACATTTTCATTTAGATTTAGATGTAGAAGTAAATTGAAATTCAAAATTAGTTATAATATTCTACTTTGATTTATATTTCAATTTTAATTAATTTCATTTAGATTTAGAATTCTGTTCATATGACCGAAATTGAGGCCACTGGAGGACCTGTGCAGAGTTTTTCATGGAGATAAGCATGTGGGTACTAAATCAAGGCACATTAGGCCTCTTGGAGATGTAATTGTGGTGACTTCCATGGCTTTTTGAATCGAATAGGGCAATCTAAACAATCTCAGATCTGAAATTCTTTTTTTCCTTTTCAGCCGAAGACAGAACAAAGATTGCTTGCAAGAAATTTTGCAGAGTTTAAGATTTGATTGCTTATGGCCGACTATTCTTGGTAACTGATATTTCTATTGTATATTCCCGTGCCCAGCACGGGAAGTTTTAATCTATACAATTTATTTTGTGCATTTAGTGCACAAACTAAAGAATGCATATGCAATCAATTTTTTTATCAATCTTTATGATAGCTTTTTTTTTAAAATAGAAAATAGAAATTATTCTTTTATGTATGTAGAAAAAAATTAGAAAGATTTTATGTATGTAAAAAATTAAAAGAATTCTATATACATCTAGATTTATTGAAAAGAATTCTATTTACATCTAGATATTTTGATTGAAATAACCATAATGTAAAAACAAAATATAAAATAGAAATGTTAATATATGTATGTAGAAAAAATTAGAAAGATTGCATGCATCTAAAAAAATTCTATTTACATCTAGATTTTTTTAGAATGGAAAAAAATGGATAATAGAAATATCAGTTGCATGTTTGTAGAAATAAATTAGAAAAACATGTATCTAGAAATTAAAAAGATTCTATATGTGTCTAATTTTTAGATTTTACTTTATTCTAAACTAATTATTGATGGATATATATTTTAAAAATATTTATGTAGTTTAAAGTTTAGATTTTAATTAATTTGTATGCAAATAGGAAAAAGAATAAATATTTTATATATATGTAGATTAATTTCTATTTTTAAAATTTACAAGTAAATGAGTACTTTATTCATTTAAAGTAAACAAGTTTTTAAGTAATATATTTTTATTTTAGAAATATATTAATCATAATGTTCATTTATTATTACTTATTTAATATACTTACTCTCAAATCTAAGACAATAGAAATGATATTTTTTAGATACTATGGGCGTACCCCTTGCATTACCTTTGGATTCAAGTGCCACTTAGTCAATCTTTTATATGAACTTTGTATATGCTCCTTTTTCCATTAAAATAATGGGTCGAGAATTCCATTTTCCCCATGGATTCTGACATCCGCCATGACAGGTAAGCTTTGCAATGCGAAGCAGTCTGGTTGATTTACCTGATACGTGCGCACTGCACACACGATGGCTCAGACCCCTCACATACTCTCAACGAAAAAGCCTCAGGATTTTCGGCTACATTCCTCTGCAACTGCTGGAAAAAATTGCATCATCACAACCAGACTACGTTACTCTGGGAGCTCAACAATTTTAACTGTTGGCAATGCACATTGTCTTTCTCTTTCGTTTCATGCATTAGCCATTTGCCACAACAATAATAGGAGCAGGATTTACAACAGAAAAATTGATCCCACATCTTACACGCAAGAGTCTCGCGAAAGAAGCAGTGCAAATGAGGTAAAGATATTTTTTACTCATCTCAAGGAGGAAAGAGCTGGATTAGTAAATTAGTACAAATGTTTGATGGTCGAATTTTATTGGGACGTTCTATACGATTTCGGAATTGGGTGAATCTTTGTGTTGAGGCTGTGCGTATTCCTAGAAAATTAGACAGCGCACATTTAAATTGACGAAGAAAAACTGTTCGATTGCTTTCAAATATACATTTTTAATATTCTTATTCTTTATTTTTTTCAACACTTTCAATTAAAACTTCATTTGCTTAAGAGAAGCAATTATCCAATCCCCAATCATATTTGACCCTAAGTAGAAAGTTTCGTCAGGATGAAATTCTAGACACTAAAAATTATACGTCTTTTTTATTTTTTCAGCTGTTTCTGCTAAAAATTCTGTCAGTATTTTATCTGAATATCTGTCATTTCATTTTTATTCTTTTATTAAAAGGTGTAAAATAAGCCGTTTTTAAAAGCTCTCCTTTAAATAGGAGACGGATTCGGTTATGAGACCTCCCTATACAAAAGCATTGTCAATTGAAATTGTAGTACCGTTGCCTTCAATGGCTTCAATATCGTTTTTACTACTGTGATCCTGAAGGTTCTATTTCTGGTGAATCTTTTTGTTGCCGAGATTCTTACTTAATCTATGGAAATGAACTCGTAAAAGACACGAACATTTTTTGATTGTAAGATAAACCCTTTTCATAACCTAAAAGATCAAAAGATTGTTTTCCATGTCATAAGCAAAACAAAGGTTGATTTGCCTATAAAAGCCAGCTGTGGAAGCCTACAAGAAGGTTCCTTTCTCATTTATCTTACGTGTATTGTTTAATTTCTGTAAGTTTAACTCATGGAGACACTTCAGAGTAAATCCAACCTTGCCAATCCACATAAATCACCCTAGTTCAACCAGTTCAAAATCTGATGAGGCTTGGTGGAGTTATCTTTGATCAGTTAATTATTTAAAATAGCCGCATAAAGTGTTGGGAATGTGAAGCCCAACGGTCATGACTTATGTCTTCTCATCTCTTCATTTGATAGCTGTATTTGTTTCGTATGAGTGGTTCTATAGACCATGAATGGTGTTGTATTGACAAAACATTCACAAAAATATTGCACAATCTACCCCGAAAATTGTCAAGCATTATCTATGGAATGTGGAAATCTGTCCTCTTTACTATTTTCTTTGCTTGGAGAGTGGATGTAGCCAGGTTTGCTGAAATGTTATAATTTGCTGTGTTATGGGTTTTGCCTTTATATTTCTATTGCCGTCTTAGATATGTTTATTAGTTTTATCTGCTCGTTTTTAACTTACAATTGGTATCAGAGTTTGGTTAAATCCAAGGAGCAGATATAGAAGATGGTGATGCTCTCATTTTAACTACTAAAGAAATTGCAGCAAATGTTTGGGTGTTTGATACAGGAGCAACATTTCACACTACTTCATGTAGAGAAAAAAAACTTCATGTATAGAGTTTTTCAAAACCTTTTAAAGCAGTAGTTTTTGTAAGGTCTTTCTTGCAGATGATAAATCTCTTAATATTGTTAGAAAAGGAGATGCTTTGTTGAAACTAACAAATGGAACTAGTTGGCTGCTATGGGATGTTCGGTATGTCCCTCAATTCAAAAATAATTCAATTTTAGCTGAGCGATTGATCTCTCAAGGATGTAATGCCAGGTTTGAATCTGGTGAATAGAAGGTGACAAAAGGGTCTTTGGTGATTGCAAAAGGAAGCAGATTGGATACACCATACCTGTTAGAGAGTCAAAATGAAGTGGGAGCTACTGATGGCAACTCCTCACAATGGCACAAAACATTGGCGCAAGATTTCTAAGAATTCAAATCACCATAAAGTGAAAAAGGAGTAGCTGAAATGAAAGATAAGAAATTGAGAAATAAAATTAGAAATTATGATCATGAGGATTACAATTGTAACTTTGCATTTAAGAAATCAAAAGTAGTAATATCTGGTGAGAAAAGAGCTGTTATTGCTGTGGAACATGAAATTTTGCCCATGGAAATAGATGAAAATCTTGATGAATATTTTGCAACTGAAATGGAAAGAGATAAAGTTGAAATATATGGTTTAAATCAGAGGAGCAATATGGAGCTGTGTTCTGCACCTAATGACCGAAAGCATGAGACTTCTATGAAAAATGACAAGAAAAAACCATATTTGGATGCAAAGGAGGTTGAGACGACCAAACAGATCTTGGCTTGGTCCTTTGAGTCTTTCCATATTCTCAAAGATTTTAAGACGTCACCAAAGTTTTTTGATAGATCGGATGATTGTGAAAAACAGAGGCTTAAGAAAATCATCACACATGATCAGCCACCAATGCTGATGAATGCCAAGCCAGGAAGTTATTAAGAGTTTGGGGCTTATGTTAGAGCACTTGCAATCTCCTAATGTCACACTGCTTCAGTGCTCTGAAATTATTATTCTTATCAATCTTCTTGCGAAAATTGCGAAGAAGATGCTGATACTATGTATGCATAGCATGCCAGAGTTTCCTAGTTTTGATCCTAACATTGAAGCTGGAAGAGGGGATCAAGTTGGAACTGTAATACATGCTCTCACGACTGCATGTTTTTGGAGTTTTGAAGAGTACATACAATAGGGCAAGGAAGAGTCACACCATCTGTGCTAACGGAGGATTTGTTTCTCGGAAAAGGACTTTTGAGAAAGTATCCACACAGTAAAAGGATTATGCATTGCCCAGATCAAAGATGGTTAAGTCTGATCGGTCAAGGATTGTGAATTTGGATGAAGCTCTACTATTGCGAAGTCAATTCAGATAGACGTTAAGAAGAAATCCCCCAAGACGAATTCACTTAAATATTTGGGTCTGGTGCCAGGAATGGTAGGATTGGATTGGGGTGCAGGCAGGGAGCAACTTATGCCTTTAATTTGCTTTTGGAGGGTTCATCTGCTGGGATAGGCAGCCCCCTTGTGGGGGTCTCAATCAATGTGTTGGCTGTGGATGAGGCAAGTTCGATCCTCAATGTCATTGTGCAGGGTATGAATTCGAATTTTCCGAATGATGGCGGTGATGATGTCAGATTGGCTGCTATGAGAGCCTTGTACAATGCTCTGGACTTTGATAATGATATGGAGAGGGATTACTACATGAAAGTGGTGTGTTAGTGCCAGGCTTTTATCTGATGTCAGGATTGCGCTTGCTGCATTTGAGTGCCTGGTGACAATCTCATCAATGTACTATTTGAAGCTCAGGCTATATCTGCAGGATATATTTATAATCAGTGCCAAAGCGAGCCTGTTACCCTGCAGGTGATAGAGGTCTGGAATTCAATTTGTGACAAGGAGATTGTTTTTGTAACTAAGCATTTTTATTTGGCAGATTCAAATGATGGGTGGGACGGGGATGCATATTGAGCAGGAGGTGAAGTTGTTGGCCCTCAAAGCCCATATGGAAGCTCTCGATGAATCGTTTAATGATCTTATTCAAGTGGTTGTTTCAGGAGAAGCCACTAAGGCTGTCTATAAGGAAAGACATATTGTTGTGTTAGTTGATAGTATAACAGAGGACAAGTCGCCAAAAGCGATTGGAAGTTCAGTTTGGCAGTTATATGTGGGGCAAGAAGTCTTTGGCATTCTGCATCCCACAACAATAAGAGGTATCGGACAAAGTTGAGTGTATTTTTTATATGGGAGAATGTTGCAGAGATGGTGATGGTCAAATGGTGGACCAATGGGAACAAATTAGTGTAGGCACCATGGAGTTGAAACCTTGGGCTGGTGAGGTAAGCAATACAATAAAAATAACAATTCCAGAGGAAGATGACGGGCATGTAGACGCTCTGTTTAGTGTTGCAGAAAAGGGAAGCACAAGAACAGGTGACCATTTTGTGTATGTGCTCAAGGATACTTTTGTGAATAGAGAAGCATATTTTCAACATGTACACATTAGTGTTTGTGAGCATAAGAGAAAATATCTTGCTGTTAGATTGTATTCATCCTGACAAAATTTGGAGAAGGCTTGAACAGAATTTGGCAAAGTTTAAATCTCTTATGGGCCTGATTATGATGTGACATTAGAAGTGGAAAGTAGGAATGTCACTGTTCATGGTTGTACCAGTTGGACTTCAAGTAGGAGATTGTTGAGAATGTGAAGCCCAACTGTCACATCACTTTACCCCTTCTTGTCTCTTCATTTGATAGCTGTGTGTGTTTGTATAAATGGTTGTGCGTAGATCATGAATGGTGTTGTATTGATAAAACATTAATAAAGGTATTTCCCATCTGTGAGAGTGGATGTAGCCAAATTTGGTGAACCACTATAATTTTCCGTGTTACATGTTTTGTCTTTATATTTATATTTCTGTCTTAGATGTGTTTATTAGTTTTCTCTACTCACTTATAACTTACATAGAGTCCCATCAGCATTTCTTTTCCTGCCATAATAAGCTTTTTTCTGTGATTCTTGGATTTAGATTTTTGTCTTTTTCATAGCAGGGCAGTTGGAGGGTTGTTAATGGCCTAAATAATTCATTATCTATATGGATAACAATAAATACTCAGTAATGAAACAATCCCATTGTTGGCATTTCATTTTGTTCTTATGCAACCTCAAGTTATTATAAGTTTTGTATATCAATGCAATTAGATTTGTTATTGGTTCAAACTTCAAACTATCAGGCTCTGTCTCAACATTGATATAAGTTAGGTGCAATGCTAAACGTATGTTTTTGAACCAGAGTGTTGTTTATCCTCTCAAAAAAAGGTCTTATATAATACCTTTCTTTTTTATACACAGACACATGAAAGGTACTTTTGTCCATTTGGTTAGCATGGAGATACTTGATCTTTGATTAGTATAGAAATTCTGTCTCTGGTTCATCAACATGAGTTGTATCTCTCAAATCAATTGTTCTTTCATGATTTTCTTAAGGAAATTATGAATATCTGCTTTATAAATTTGTTGTTTATTTGTTGTGTCTTAGATGAAGTACTGTATGCATGAACCGACAACATTGCAAGAACAGAGCACAAACATGAGATTTACTTGGGGCAATCCATTGTGGGATAAATTCTAGGAGAGTATGGTCTTCTCCTTTTCTTTCTGTTATCTCTTTGCAATATTCAATGCTATTGCCTTCATGAGGCCTTCAATAACACAGTCATCATCTGTACAACATCCTTATTCTTGTTTTGCAAATGCAGCAAATGAACACTATCTTACTACACCCAACCCCCTAGGGCAATCTCAACCAAGAATTTCTTATTCTTTGCATGAAAGGATGACACACTATGGCCCATTAAGGGTGATATATTAATTTCAAAGTGGAGAGGCTTGAACAAGAAGGTTAAAAGTCACAGGACTGGAATGCAAATTGCTTTGCAACTGATACTTGTCTCTGTTATCCTGTGTGGGAAAGAATTGCTACATATTTTAGTGAAAAGTTGCTGCAAATCTTTCAAAATTGCCAGCCTTATGTTTTTCTGAGTGTCATAATAGGGAACATTGTTCCTAATTTTATGCTTTGTTTCTTAGGGACCTACTTCAAATGTGTTTGGCTCCAAGGTGTGTCAATCTCCGGAGAACCATTGGCAATGTTTGTAGACCTCTGTATGTACTTGCATACTTCATCTTACTGAAATTGATCATATGAGGAACTTCATCTTACTGAAACTGATCATGTTAGGAGTAGTTAAGAGGGTTCTCAAGTTATATGCTTATTTAATTTGAGTTGTCGACGAGAATAGTTGCTAAGTTAAACATACTAATTTTTTCATGTTCGAATTCATATCAACAATTGTACTTTAAAGACTGAAAAGACATAATAAATATGTATTCTGAAAAACTCACAGGGATAAAATTAGAGCATGGCCCTTGTGGGTATGGGTTCCCTTTAAGTTGAAACAAAGGCAGCGAGAGCCTTAGATCTACCAAGATAGGTGATATTGATCCACAACTTGGCAACTGTTATATCCACAGTGAGATTCTTTATATTGTCATATGTGGGTTTAAAATGGAAATGTTTCTTCTTCTTGCCTCTCACAAAACTTAGATATTCACATTGGAATTTGTCAGGAATTTCTCTTTTTAATGGAACATTACTTATCCAAAAGAGAGAACCCCGTACTCTTCTAGACACCTATTGCTCTTGGTAGTGTTACTTAATACAATAAGGAGAGTCTTGACAATGGGGGTATCTTGGATCACTTTAATGAGATAGATGCAAAAACAACAAAAGAACTATGATCCAAAATGCTTGTATACATTGTGTTGCATGGCTGATGAAATCGGATAAACTTCTCACTAGAGTTACCACATTAAGGTGAAAATTTGAAATGAAGCAATCATCAATCATATGCTCAATTTTCAGGCTTTTTTTAATCTATTAAGCTCCTAGAGCTACATGCAAACGGTAAAGGGAAGAAAAAGGAAAGAGGAAGCAAGCAAAGCGCAAAAAGAGGATCAATTTTTTATCAAATGCTCTTCCAAGGGTGAAGCTACTTGTCAAGAAGTACAATTTTGTAGTGACTCGTTGATTGGGTTTGTGGAACCCTCAAGACCTCTTACTAAGAAAAATGCTCTTGGCTAGCAAGCACAAGAATCGCTGTCACTTACTATAAATTGAAAGGTCTGCCCGCCAATTGTTGTAAACACTCAACTAGTTATTAGGGGGAGGATTGTTTGTACTAACAACCCCTAGAAGGGACCATAGATTTAATGGTTTATCATTGGCAAAATAGGTCCTTTCTCATATAAGCACCAACCTGGTGCAACCAAAAGCCACCATGAGAATTGGCATGCTAATGTCCACACCATTGAGTCTCACCAAAGAGTCTCTAACAAAAGGAAGACAACTTCCTCTCAAAGATTTTCTTCTATGACCATAAAATGAAAATCCATTCTAAGAGCACCCGGATCCCAGGGAAAAGTATGTGTAATGTCCCTGGCATCAGTGATAATAACTCTAGCCGCAGAGCTATCATAAGCATACTATCACCATACCAATGATTGTGGCTCAACCAAACCCTAGTGCTAAACATGTCTCCACCTAAATTACTGTAGAGACATAACTCACATCCATTCATAATAGGGAAGAGTGGATATCCAATATCAAGTATGTTGTCCTGTATTTTGTCACCACAAAAAATGTAGGTAACAATACAAAAATTTTTCAAGCTAGTTTCACATCTCTCTAAGTTGAATTTGATACTCAATTGTTTAATGTTGATCGATCAATCAACTCCAAGTAGCATATCAAATTCTTTTACTGAAGGCTTTCGAAAAGTCTTTTTCGTTTTTCTGCCTATCGAGCCTATGCTTGATTTTTGAAACCTTCATTGTCCTTTTCTTTGTTTTTGAGTGTGTGTTTGTCCGTTTTTAGTCCTTTGGTCTTGCTCAAGTCATGGCTTTTAGTAGAGCTTAGTCAAAGTTTTTAGTCAAGAGATATGGCTGTTTTAGTGCCCAAAAAATGGACCTTTTTGATGCAACGACACGAATTAAAAATATCATGTTATATTTCTAATTTGACATTCACTTTTTGGAAAATATAACTTAAATTCGCTTTATGTTATATTTTTGAAGTTACTTTATCATTTAAATTTTCACTTAAAGTAACTATAGTAACTATAGTGCACTTTATGTTATATTTTTAAGTTGAGTTTACTTTTTGATTTTTCACTTAAGTGACTATATTAACTATATAGTTCAATTTATTTTTTAGCATTTAAATCAAATGCTCTAGTAAATATTGCTTTTTAAATGATATTTACATGTTATATTATTAATATGATGTATAAATATAATTTATGTCCCACTTAAGTAATATTTTAATGAATTTAAATTGACATGTGCTTATTATATCACTTAAAGTCATCAAAAGTGGACCTTTTACATGCCATTACATATAAAATTCAACTTAGAAGGATAAATCCATCAAAAGTGGACCTTTGTTGATACAATAGCTTTGGTTCAGTAAATTGCACTGATCACATGAGACTATACTCATGTATATATACATGTTGATATGTTGAATACCAATATGTATATGTACATGAATATAATCTGCATTTCATTATGGTGATCGCAGTATTCAGAAACTACCGACGCATATTATTTGAAGTAATATCTTAGAAATGAATTTAGTAAACAATCTTATTTATACTGATTGTTAAACGATTGCAATGGACTTAGTTAAAGTCTTAATGGCATTAGTTTTGTTATGACTAATCACATCGGGTGTGACCATTCCACCGATTGGGTGCATCGGTGAATGGTCATGTCTCCATATGGAGACATGCCAATTCACCCATGTACCTATCCAAACTTGTATACATGGTATATGCCGCCCGATATTGCAACATAGAAATTGATTAATATATGCAGATCAAAGGCAATACGAACATTGATCTTGAAGGATTATTTATATCATTGCATTCAAATTATATATACTTTGCAACACTTTGGATTCTTCATTGGCATTGATTGTACCTATAGGAAATATACATACTTCAGCATTGCAAAAAGAAATATGTAATTAAACTTTACATGGTATCAGAGCTTGGCTAAGGAAAGATCACATTAAGTTTATTGGATCAGATTTTTACTTTAAGACAACTATCCTCTTTCCCTACAAAATTACAAACACAATGGTGATTTGTGTTGATAACTTCGAATCTTGGAAACTTAGAGTAATGATGTTGTTAAAAGAAAACAAATTGGAATCATTTGTAAAAGAGGACAAAGAGTAACCTAAGGATGATCCTGAGAAATCGGAATGGATCGAGAAAAATGAAAAGGCAATGAAGATAATTGTAGATGCTGTTTGAGACCACATAGTACCTATTGTGGCAAAACATACCACATCATATCGTATGTTTCGAACTCTTGAAAATGCATTTATAATCAATAATACAGGCATAAAACTTGCTCTTAAAATGCAACTAAATAGTGTAAGCATGAATAAAGGAGAAACTATAAATGCTTTCTTTATGAGAATCACAGACTTAAGAGATCAATTATTTGCACTTGGTTATGAGATTGAAAATCAAGAGTTATCCTTAATAGCATTAGGAGGACTTCCAAACTCTTGGGAATCCTTTGTACAAGGTATAAGTGCTAGGTCTAAAATCCCTAAACTGGATCGTTTAAGATCAGATTGTCTTCAAGAAGAATCAAGATTAATGATTAAGGGAAAGCACAAAACCCTAGATGGAGATGTTCAAGTTCTTAATACAAATGCTCATAAGAAAGGAAAGAAGAAAAACAACAAAAGGAAAAGAAATATTCATGGAAAAGGACAATCCACATAGAAGAAAGACTTGTCCAAAATCCAATGCTTTAGATGTGATCTATATGGACATTATGCAATAAATAGTCCTAATAGATCTAAACCTCAAGCATCTTTTGCAAAATCTGAGAAGTCAAATGAACGTAATGAATATAAGAAATATGCTTTCTATTTTGTATTATCCAGCCAAATATCAACAAAAAGAAATACATGGATAGTTGATAGCGGGTCTTCCAAACACATCATTGGATATCAGGATAACCTACAAAGCATGAAAATAGAAATAGATGAAGAAGTTATAATTGGTGATGATTCTGCACACTTTGTAAAAGGAATTGGGACCTGCACTATAAAATTGAAATCTGGAAATTCTATTCAACTTTTTGGAGTTCTCTATGTACCAGGTATTAAGAGGAATTTAATATCTATATCCGCACTTGAAGATGATGGTTATAAAATTGCATTCATGGAAGGGAAAGTACTAGCATGGCCTAAAAATTCAACCATTAAGAAGGCTCTAACAATAGGAGTACGATAAGGACTCTTAAATGAGCTATGCACCAAGACAAACCTTGCACTTGTATATGAGACCTCTGATTCAAATGAAATATGGCATAGAAGACTAGGTCATATCAACTTCCGTGCCCTAACATCAATGGAGAAGGTAGTAACTGGAATGCCCAAGTTAAAACATATTCACAATGAATCATGTAAAGGTTGTGCCTTAGGGAAAAACACTAAAAAGCCATTTCCTCATAGTTTGAGCAAAACTAAAGAAGTGCTGGAAGTAGTACATTCAGATCTATGTGCCCATGTCTATACCATCTATAGGAGGATTCTTGTACTATTTGATATTTGTTGATGATTTTTCAAGGAAGACATGGATATACTTCCTTAAATGCAAAGAATCTGAAGAGGTTCTCTCTAAATTTAAAGAATTCAAAACTATCATTGAGAACTCTTGTAAGAACATTAAAATTCTGAGAACAGATAATGGTAAGGAGTATACTTCTGAAATATTTAAAGAGTTCTGCAAACTCACTGGGATTAAGAGGGAGTTCATAGTCCCTTACAATCCTCAACAAAATGGGGTTGCTGAAAGGAAGAATAAAACTATTGTAGAAGCTGCTCGGGCCATGATTTTTGATCAAAACTAGAGTATGTCCTTCTGGGCTGAAGCATCCAACACAACAGTCTATATTCAAAATAGATGTCCTCACTCACATTTGGACAATAAGACTCCTAAAGAAGCATTTTCTAGAAAGAAACCTGACATCAGTCGCCTAAGGATATTTGGATGTCTTGTATATGTTCATGTACCTAAGGAAAAGAGGACTAAATTAGAACCTTTTGGAAGAAAGGGTATTC
The DNA here is from genome assembly GCA_028749045.1 of Cupressus sempervirens. Taxonomy (NCBI): domain Eukaryota; kingdom Viridiplantae; phylum Streptophyta; class Pinopsida; order Cupressales; family Cupressaceae; genus Cupressus; species Cupressus sempervirens. The sequence continues at coordinate 451,365,409 of CM053785.1, read as the reverse complement.
TCATTAGTTTTAGTGAAACAGTAAAAGGATATAGAGACTACATTCCTCGATAGAAACAAATAGAACTAAGTAGAGATGTCATCTTTGAGGAAGACATTGCTTTTAGAAGAGCCAAAACCTCCGATGAACTAGAGACATTTGATGTATCTCCAGAAGAGACTTCTGCTCCTGAGATTCAGAGGGAGTTTCCTGAAGAGACTTCAACTGAAACTGAAATCCTTCCAGAGACTCAAGAAGAGAGTCTTGATCACTCTAAAAGGCCATTTTGGGCAAGGAAAATAATATAGGAAGATGAATTCACAGCCTCTTCAGGAACCTTCCGAGAAAGCAAGAGACCTAGAAAAATTACATATAATGCTTTTGTATGTAAGAGCTTGAATCTTGAACCTTCTAGCACTTTTGAAGCACTTAAACATCAAGCTTGGAAAGACGCCATGGTGGAAGAATACCAGTCTATGCTAAAAAATGATGTTTGGGACATAGTTCCAAGACCTAAGGAAAAATCTGTTGTGTCTTCAAAATGTCTCTTCAAAGTTAAGTATGCTGCAGATGGCAGCATTGAAAAACATATAGCTCGTTTTGTGGCTAGAGGTTTTTCTCAAAAGGAAGGAATTCATTTTGAAGAAACCTTTGCACTAGTTGCCAGGTACACTTTTGTTAGAGCTTTAATGGCCATCGCAATAGCCAAAGGTTGTAAAATCCATCAAATGGATGTAGGAACTGCTTTTCTAAATGGAAAAATAGAGGAAGAAGTATACCTGGAACAACCAGAAGGATTTGTAACTGATGGTGCTGCTTCTTATGTTTGTAAATTAAAGAAGGCTCTATATGGACTTAAATAGGCTCCTCGGGCCTGGTATGAAAGGATTGACAAATACCTTTTAAGTCTTGGATTCACCAAGAATGTGGCTGATCCAAATCTCTACTTCAAAGTAACTAAAGGTGATATGTTAATTCTAATTCCTTATGTTGATGATCTTCTGATTATAGGGGAAGAACATCTTATTAATCAGTGTAAGAAAGATTTGGCTTCTGAATTCAAAATGAAGGATTTAGGAATTCTCCATTACTTTCTTGGTTTGGAAGTACGTCCAAAGTCCGCTAATATCTTTCTACATCAAAAGAAGTATACAATTGATATTTTGAACAAATTTGGAATGTGGGATTGTCGACCTATGTCTACACCTATGGAAACCAACCTTCACAAGCTAAAGGAAGCAAGTGCTGAATCCAAACTAGTTGATCCCACATTATGTAAACAGATAATTGGGTCCTTGATGTATCTTGTAAATACTCGACCTGATATCTACCATGCAGTGAATACGTTATGTCAATTCATGTGTGAACCTCACAAGATTCATCTTGTTGCTTTGAAGCATGTATTGAGGTATCTTCAAGGCACTATTGGGTATGAACTTAAATATGAGAATACCAGCTTGGAGTTACATGGATATATTGATTTCGATTGGGCCTGAAGTGTAAAAGACCGGAAAAGTACATTAGGATGTTGCTTCAGTTTAGGCTCAGCCATGATCTCTTGGATTTGCAGAAAGCAAGCTTTTGTTGCTCAAAGTTCTATTGAGGCAAAATATATTGCAGCAGCTATGGGAGCTAGAGAAGCAATGTGGCTTTGGAGGTTGCTTTCAAATTTGTTTGGTGAACCTTTGAAACCTACCACAATTCATTGTGATAATCAAAGTTGTATCAAGTTCTCTGTGAATCTGGTATTTCATGATAGATCCAAGCATATAGAGATTCCTTACCACTATGTAAGAGACATGGTGAAAAGAAGAGCTATTCAATTAGAATATATTAATACAGGTGATCAAACTGTTGACATTCTCACCGAGGCTCTCCCTAAAGTGAAAGTTGATCATTTTAGAAAGAAACTTGGCTTGATTGAAATGTAAGTTTATGAGATTGAGTCTCAACTTTGTAAATTTGTATTAATTAAATAAAGATGTTTAAAGTGTAAACTCTTTTGTCATATGTGACTCTATGACTCATGGGCCTACCCTATGTTCATTATTTAAGGAGATAATCTTTTATAATGGAATATTGATTCTGATAATATAAGGTGACAACTTTATTATTATTAGATTACTGTCATGATGAATATCATGTGACTTGATATTCAAGGAAAGATCATGTTATTTAAAAGAGCATGTCGATGGATATCATGTGACTTGATATCTATTGAAGATCAATATGTTCAAATTCATGCTGGATATTATGTGACTTAATATCTATGGATATAACATGATCTGGTATGGTGAATATCATGTGACTTGATATCTATATACACACCATAACTGAAAATAATATCATGAGACTTGATTTTCTTTTATATATCTTGAGGATATTACTTCTTATAATGAGAAAAATTCATATGCACTTTGTCTTCCCTAGCTAAGAGGGAGTGTTGATACAGATAGCTTTGGTTCAGAAAATTGCACTAATCACATAAGACTATACTCATGTATATATACATGTCGATATGTTGAATACCGATATGTATATGTACATGAATATAATCTGCATTTTATTATGGTGATCGTAGTATTTAGAAATTGCCGATGCATATTATTATTGAAGTAATATCTTAGAAATGAATTCAGTAAACAATCGTAATTATTATTGATTGTTAAACGATTGCAATGGACTTAGTTAAAGTCTTAATGGCATTAGATTTGTTATGACTGATCACATCGGGTGTGACCATTCCACTGACCGGGTGCATCAGTGAATGGTCATGTCTCCATTTGGAGACATGCTCATTCACCCATGTACTCGTCCAGACTTGTATACATAGTATATGCTGCCCAATATTGCAACATAGAAATTGATTAATGTATGCAGACTGAAGGCAATATAGACATCAATCTTGAAGGAATATTTATATCATTGCATTCAGAATATATATATTGTGCAGCACTTTGGATTCTTCATTGGCATTGACTGTACTTGTAAGAAATATACATACTTCAGCATTGCAAAAAGAAGCATTGCAAAAAGAAATCTGTAAGTAAACTTTACAACCTTTTTCATGCCTTTGCATGTAAAAGTCATCAAAAGTGGACCTTTTTGATGTCATTGCATATAAACTCATTTGAAATGTGCAATGACATCAAAAGGGTGAGTTTTATAATTTAAATATGCTATTGCATCCAAAATGTGAGTTTTCACTTAAAACATGCATTCACCTCCAAAAGGTGAGTTTTCAAGCTAAAGCATGTTTTAAAATATGCAATGACCATGAAAAGGTGCATTTTGCACTATGAAGAGTTTTTAAAAATATGCATGGTCACCAAAAGGTGCGTTTTGCACTAAAAGCTAATGGTCATGCTCTTGAGATACCCATTTTGGAGAAAACACATGCAAAGAGGCTTCAAGAACCTATTTTTGAAGATTGTGGTTGATTTTCTTCATGTTTTTTCATGAAATCTTCTCCAATAGTGTCATTTTTGCCTATCAATGGGATTTCAAACAATGAAAATGTATTTTCTTCTTAAAAGACGTGATTTTCAACTCCTTCCAAGGGCACGTTTTTGAGAAAATCTTCAAAAAATATCATTTTTGGCTCATGCTTTGGCCCAAAGAGGAATCAATTTGGCATTTTTAATGTTTCACATTTCATTGTGATACACGTTTTGGTGTTTAAAAGTCAAAACGATTTCGTTTCATACCTTGGAGAAACATGTTTTTGGAGAAAAACATCCCATGTGCATGCCAAAGTCAAAAGTTGGTTTCTTGAGCTCTTCTAGGGCACGTTTTTGGCATTGGCCTTTGAAAACACCTCTTTTGTTGCCTTCTACTTATTCCCTTGGCAAAGTTTGAAAAGGTTCAAGATTTATTAAGAAATTTCCAAATTTGGAGATTCTCCTTCCATTTTTGGCACTTAATCCTCATCACAAGCGCAAGAGATGCCCTCAACATCAAAATCCAAAGGCAAGATGAAATATCAATTTGATAAGAGTTGGCTCATGCAACTCCATCATCAATCGTATTTATTCTTGATAACGTGCTGGACATAAAGATCGGTCATGTGGACATGGCTGATTTTTTGCGGAGAGTAGAAACTCCTGTTGGCCATGAGATGAAGTGCATCAAAAGAAGTCACATTCACTTAGTGTCTGCATTTCCTATGGCTGCCATGGAACCTGATTTCGTTCTTGGATGTACAAGACGTTTCAGCCGAAAATCGAAGACAATCAAGGATGCTGACGACAAGGTTATCATTAGTCTTGATCTAGAGGTTATTAATCAAATCTTCAAGGTACCACATAATGCAGAATGTGTAGATCTAACCAAAGAATCATCTTTGGCAAGCTGGAATGAGAAGAAAGGTGATTATCAGAACTATGTTAACCAATACTGGTTAGATACTAAAAGGAACAACTTCTCAAGATGGCCAAAGACCGTTCATAGGTCTAACTTCAAGCAAGAAAATAATGATCTCATCATTCTTCTCAACAAAGTTTGCGGTCTTAAAGATTCCACTGATTTCGAGCCATGAATGTACGAATTTATCTTCCAAATCATGGAAAACAAAGAACACATCTTTTGGGGAGAGTTGATTAGCACTCCACTCTGCCAACAGTTGCTCAACATAGGGACCTCCATGCCTTTTTACATGAACTCCTACCTTGTCTACATTGCTGCTGCCATGGGATCTTTCTCTGGTTTCTCAACCAAAGGAGATCATCATCAGATTCCAGTTTGGGATTACTATGACTACATCACTCTGGCTAATAGTAAGTTCCATTACAGAAGAGTCCAAGATGCTTGCTTTGGGCATTTTCGGTGCTTGTTCAATAGACAGTTATCCATCAAGAGGGTATTTGATGCAGCTTGGGAAAAGGTAAATCAATATGGTTGTATCTTTATCCAGTTTCCAACTTTTACATACTTAAGAGTTGGATATTTTAAAGGTGAGTTGTATACCTTACCTAGGTATGCCACTGATAAGATCATCCTAATGTAGTTAGCCAGACAACTCATGGAAGTGTAATTTAATCAACATACTTTGCATAGGCCTAGTTTCAGTATCACTTCTGCCAAACCCTTGACGATCAGTAACTATTTGATCAACTCTGTGCACAAAGAAAAGAATATGGAAGCAAAATTGCAGTTGATTACTTTGAAGAAGTTCAAAGCCCAATTCGACTTTGATTATCGAGAAATGAATTCTTAAATCAAGAAGGCTTTCACACATGTTCATCACATCAAGGATGTCTAGATTTACATGAGAATAGAGCTAGATATAATGAAGATGGACTATTGCATATTAACTTTGCAGCAGAGAATTGATCTTAACATGCTGAAGATTCTTTCAGATTTCCAAGCCGAAGATGATGGCAACATCCTTGATCCGGAATTTCATCAGGTAGGTTTTGATAAAACGTGCCCTTTTCCTATTTAGTGGCAACAAAAGGAAGGTACATCTATCTTGAATAGATTTTAATCCATTTTAGCAAACACCAACAAGTGGTTGAAAATTAAAGGCCTAAAAGGAGTTAATCCTAAATTGGCTTTGGATTGTGGAAGCTTTGGCCCTCTTGGAAGGAATTCACAGGTGGAAATTATAGGGAAAGATGGTGCTTCCTCTTCTAATGTGAAGAGTTCCCTCGAATTCAAGTTAAAGGGCGGATAGGGATCTAAGTCATCTTAGATCTCTGAACTAGTTCAAGAATCAGAGGAGGAATTAGAGACAGAATCAGACGAAGAAGATGAGGAAAAAGAAGAAGGGGAAGTTATGATCATATCTCACCCAAGGCTTGCACAAACTCATGCACCATCCATGCATGAAGCACCTTTTTTGGATGAAGTAGATGATGATGTGGATTCATTCTCCACGGTTTTCACACCTATCTTAGTTTCCGAAGTCAATACAATGACTCTTCCTATTTCTTCTATCGCTTCTCTCATCCTAGCAAATGAACAATACGAGCATTTGGGAAGCGTGTTTGAGGATTTTCCAACTCTAACAAATGGTCAAGTTTCCCAACTTGATACATCTTTGATGGGTTTTGAGCTTTTCATGACGGAGTCTTCTCATCATGCACCTATGAATTCAGTTGTGCAGATTGAACCTTGTTCAGTCACGACAGAGATACAATCAGGATCAATACTAATGGTCTCCACTATACTTGCTTCCACAGATAAAAGTTTCAGCTTGCCTGCATGGTTGAGCAGGATCACAACAAATAGAAGAAAAGTGGTTGTACCTCTGGATAATCTCCCTGTCAAGAAAACCAAATCCAAATCTTTGAAAGATAAGATTGTTTCAAGGATTTTGGTTGATTCAGATAAAACCAAATTTGTAGAAGTTGTTGAGCCACTGGTGGACAAACCTTTTGAAGGACTTACTTGTTCTGATTACAAGTTCACTAAGGTTGAAATTGGGAAACTATCACATTTGAGTTGTTTACAAGATGCTCAAGATGCATTAGCTAATGTATCCAAAAGCAATCATGAATTATGGGAGAAGAAAAATCAACTCAAACAGGAGGTTTCTCGTCTAAATGAAGTCATTCGGAAACAATCTTCTCAAAGTGCTGTTATTACATCTCAGACATCCAAGGAAAGAAAGCTGATTGAAGCCGTCAAGTCTTGGATAGGAGAAATCATCTCTGAAGGAGTTTGAGCCATCACGGAAACATTTGCAGTTCTTAGGCGTGTTAAAGAGATGAATGAAATGGAGCAAAACTTGATTTCTTCTTTGACTCGAGAAGCAGATGGTTTGAAGGAGATTCTTAATGACTAGGAAGAAATTGCAAAATTTGATCTAGATGCCTTGATCTCATGTGACATTCTTCCATCATGTGAATGTTCTTCAGATTTCAAGGACTTATGGGATACAAAGAGGAAACATTGAGGAAGCTGATAGCAAAGTTGTAGGCAGCCCTTGGAGATTGCCAAGTAGTAGAAATAGGTGTCACTTGTGATTTGGAACAAATGGGATGCTAGATTCTTGATGAACATGGTAATCTCATTGTAGTTGAAAGGGCAAGTTCAGAATATACAATCAGGATCAATGCTGATTTGGATTCTCACACGATGACCAAGTTTGTCCTAAATAAATCCTCGACAAAGAACTTGTTAAATTCTTTGGCAATAAATTCCAAGGTTGTACAATCTGCACATGCAGATGAAGTGAGGATAGATGCCATATCAAATACAATGGAGACTGCTGATCTTCTTACAGTGCGTGATATCATCATCAAGTTCAAGGCACTGAAAAACAATCTTTAAGATTGTTATTTTTGTTTTTATTTCTATTTATAGGTCTAAGAGGATGCATTGCATGAAAAGATGTAATTACATATAATGCAAGTTACATGTGCATGAAAAGATGTAATGCGAGTTGCATGTAACCCAATAATTTCTCTTTTTAGTTAGACTAGGTCAAAGTTGGTTGAGTTGCTCCCACTTTTTCCTCCATCTATTTCTCAACTCGTGTGCCTATATAAAGGAGTGCCTCCTTCATTGTAAAATCATTTTTTATCGTATATTGTATGCAAGAGAGCTCTGGAGAAATTGTGCCAGCAAAACTTTGTTTGTGTAGCACTATTTTGAGAGAAAAGTGAATAAAAAGGAGCAATTTAGACTTAACTTTGATTGAGTGAGATTGCTACTTGTGTGAATTAGAAGCTTTGTCTGTAATTTGCATACGTTATCTTTGATTCATGTTACCTTGTGTTTTTGATAATTGAATATAAAAGAGTTAAGAAGCAATTGGAGTTGGAGCTTTGACTAGGAGCAATTGTGGAAATATATAGCTAAAAGCTTTGTCTGTAGCTTATATTTCTTTCTTAATTCACAAAATAGTTAAGATATCTTTACATTTGGAAGTCTTTGTGCCCTAATAGTAAAGTTTTTTCATATAGAAGTACGATCGGACTTAGAGCCAAACCGGTACACTTTCAGTTAGCCTTTGAGTTAGTGTTGGTTTATCGGTATCACCGTTTCCAGCTTTAGAAGTGTAGTTAGAGATTTCACCTTGCCATTACTTGCTCCACGAGTAAGTGGATTCTTTCTTGAAAGTTAAGAAGAAAGAATATTAGTAACACCCCTTTTAGAAAATCGCTCGACTTCTTGCTTACCTTGAGTTGATCCAAGAAACGGTGAGAAGGGGTAGCCTTCCCTTTAAGGTAGGAGAGACTATCTCAAATGCTGTGGCTGGTCATCCTATTTTGCGACTAGATTTTTACTCAAAACTGTCGGTTGCAAAATATCCACCCAACAACCTACTAGATCAAAACTCATGCACACCCTACTAAATTGCCGTGGGTGTGAAGTCCATCTATGCGATAAGAACTAGTACTCCCTAAAGCATTTGTGCCATAACCTCAATTATCTGTGCTCTGTAAACTGTTGCGGATATGCTGACTTTGCAAGTAGCCTGCTACTAACTTGCAACTACCAACCCCATCAACTGCAAATGGTGCGAATCCATCCCATAAAGGATGATATGACAATGGAGCCAACCCACACTTAGATGAAACCAAATCTTCTACCTATGGGTCAAAAGAGAAATGATGAGCCCTTTCTACTATGTAATCGCAATAAAAGGCTCCAATCTCTATTAGAGGCTCATTAATACCAAACCAGAAATCAAGAGATGACTCCCATCTATGACTTTGCGCAACTAGTCTGGTAGGATCCTGGGTAACCCTCTCAACAAATCTGGCCACGAGATCCCTGTGGGGAAGCATTGCAACCAAGTTCTCTACAATCTTTCCCAACAACCACTGAATACTACAAGAGCCTCGGATGAGAGTACCTTCAAAAGCTTTGTATGGTCCCTTTCACAACTCCAAGCTCTCTAGCAGATACTCCATAAGCAACTTTGTGTAGTAGAAATTATAAGAGGAAGCATAAACCTGCTCCCATGCAATCCATGGTTGATCCCTCTAAAACCGTGGCACTGCCAACCGTCCAATGCTAACAACTGTATGGGATGAAGTAATAGATTTGCTTTCGTCAGAAGGAAACAAATCCCCATGATAGCTCATCTCCAAATCAGATGATACCTTTCCCAAGTCCTGTGAAGAAGAGGGAATAGTGTCAGAAATTGACACACATCCCTTTGATGAAGAATCCACTACTTCCATGCTAACTATTGGGGAACTTAGTACAACATGAATCTCTTTGTAGTCCTCCATTGATGCACTCATCTCCTTTGTAATAGTGCACTCATATACATGATGGACGTAACCACATCATCATCACATCCATCATCCCTATTTGTGGTAGTCAACTCACCACCAGCCACCACCATAAGTAGCTGAATTGGATTTGGGGTTTGTGTCGACTATACACGCTTCAACTCTACGGAAACCCCATCCAAACTTGACTGTGACTCCCCCAAAGCCAACTGAGTATGTTGCAAAAAGGCCACAATCACCTCAAGCTCATGGGTGAACTCAACCACCTCCTCCTCTTTCCCTAACAATGCCTCATAACAAGTGCTACCCCCATCAAGAACGTAATCCCTTTCAGCTATTGATTGTAAATAATTATGGTTCAAGATCTTGACAGCCTCTCGAAGCAAATGAATCTCAGCTAGGGAAAGGCAACTACCATTGTGCTAATTTGACATAGAGCACTCTAACTAGACACAACTAACATCTATCAAATATCATCATAATGCTCAAGAGCTGAAAATATGTCACTATCACTCACTTTCAGCTGTTTGTTCACATGATGTCTCTGCAAACCCTAACTCCTATGTAAGCTCTTTGACTCACTAACTACATCATGATAGGAGATTGTATCTGCATTGCTCACCACAAGATCACTAACATCATGTGTGTTATCATCCTCGCACACATCAACAACTAAGGTACTTTTATTGGGTACCTCTACCAATACCTCCTTTGAAGAAATGGAAATCATTGCTGTGTTAAACTCCTTGTATGTCTTTGCTTCCCCCTCATCAGTAAGTCCTTGTAAACAACGATCCTAGGACGTAACATCATCCAATAATTGGTCCGAGTCATCACCCAAAATTTGATATGATATGTTAGATTCGCTGGAGCGGGAATCATCAACACATGAAACATCAAAGGTCCCTACCACACTAGCATCAACACTGTCCATCAGAGACCCCTGTGCCTGCTCCGCATACATGACTCAATGTCAACATGAAGATGAGCATCACCAAGGCATAAACCTACACCTAACTCCTTTGTAACACTCAATCCATGAGTGTCATAATGAGGTAGCTCCATGTCCTCATCTGTCCCATCCGAGAAGACGTTTGCCTCTTGCACTGACTCAACACTATAACAACAATCATAAAAATCAGAGTTTTCAGTGCTCATATCCAACACAGTCTTCGAAAACAACTCCCTCCTCAAGATAGTCTAAATTAGCAAGGGGTAATGATTGGATCATTTGCCCTTGCACTATCCGCAATATCATCAACATGCTGACATAAGGGACTAGTGTCTTGACAATCACACCTTGTAACACCCATATCCCCACTACTACCAACTGATGTAAGACTATCATCAAAGAATAGCTAGCATGTTCTTAGTATCTTTTGAAGCACCGACTCTAGAATACCCAATCTACTAAAACTTAGTGCTGCTGCCCACTTATGAAACATACACATCCACATGTTCTTGCGTAGAAACTCCATCATCATAACTGCAGGTAGGACTAGCAGTTGCCCCACTAAGCATGGGATCATTGTCACTGTGATTGCCAGTTGTGGAAAACTCATGGTGAAGACTTTTGGATGTCTCACATGTGAAAAATTCAAGCCTATCTTTTTGCATTCTCGGTGAAGATCTATTAAAAATGGAAACCATATACCTAGCTACCTTGTCAATTGTTACTGGAGTCAAAAATCTTGCATCCATCCTTTTTTGATGTTGTTTAAGCCTTTACATACTTTCCATAATGGTATTTGTTTGCCTCCTAAGACTTACCTTGCTGTTCAATTGGTTCCCATTTTTACTAGGTTTTCTGTATTTGTCCATAGCTGAAATAAGTGCAAGAGAGCTGCTGGTCACTCAAATTAAAATAGCAGATCCAAAATAACAAATATTTTCCTAGCCCACAAGATGGTAGGAAACCACTTTGATACCACTGTAATAATCCTACTGGCTCTCACCACCGAAACATTGGAATTTGCTTGGAAATGTTTTTGCAATTTTTATGTTTTTGGAATTTATGCACTTTTTTTGTAAATTTCAAAATATACAGGAATGTGGAAATAAAATATAGATTCAATAACCAATGGAAATGCCAAAACCTCAATCACAATTTACTAACCAATCAGTACTGCAACTTAATTGCTCATCTAAGAAATTGTCGTTGGTAGAAATTGTGTATCAGCCGACGGGTCCCTTTGGGAAGGTTCTTGTTATGTAGCCGACAGGTCCCTTCGGTAAGGTTCTTGTTATGTAGCGACATGTTGTATGTGGCCGACGGACTCCTTCGGGAAGGTTCTTCGGAAAGTATTTATACACCCTCTTGGGTCATTGTAAAGAATCTAATCATCAGAGATCAGCGAGCATAATGTACTATTTTGGCATATGTGAATAATAATAAGAAGTTCTGCTATTCATATCTATTGTCTGTGCGTTGATTTCTTTACCCAGTACGGTAAACATTTGGCGCCGTTGCTCGATGGACCTGGTACACAGACAGATGGATGAAGACTAAATGCTGAATCAGTTCAACAAGAATAAGAATAAGTTGAAGGAAAAGGACAAAATACGCGCCGCGCAAGAAAATTTAATTTTGGCACAATAGGCTGAACGCAGATGGAGATTTCAGCAAGTTACCGACGGACACAGAAGCACTAAAAAATTGTTGCAAGAGACTCGACAGCGGCTCGATTTGGTGGAAGAAGCAAGGGAGGAGTTTTTGAACCTGCATACACCGAGGGAAGAGAATCCAGACAGAAGGGGATCGACTCGCACGGCTCGGAGTGTCGAGGGAGCATGAGCATGGAGTGAACTCTTCGTCCAAGATATACTTTCAGAACAGATAGCTTCGGTTGAAGAAAACCCTTCTTCACCAAATAGCGCAACTGTCGAAAATAGCGCGTGTTGAAAACATCGTGGGTGTTGGAAATAGCGCGAGTGTTGAAAACAGCGCGGGTGTTGGGAAGAACGCGGGTGTTGGAAATAGCATAGGTGTGTAGAAACGCAAGTGTGCAGAATAGCGCAGGAGTGCAAAACAATGCGGGAGTGCAAAATAGCGCAGGTACACAACAAAACCCACAACATCTAGTAATAATGGTAGGACCAAAAGAAAAGTTGCCTAAATTTGATGGTGAAGGAACCGCCGATCCGATCCGACATTATAAAACATGTGAAACGCTCTGGAGGGCAAATGGCATAACAGATACAAACGAATGGATTCAACAATTCCCGCTACCCTACGGGGTGTTGTGATTAATTGGTTTACTGAGACAGATCCACAAAAGTTAAACAGTTGGGATAATATTAAGACGGAATTTATTGCGGAATTTCAAATATTGCGAGACGATAATGAGATTGTAGTGGAGATATTCAATACTAAACAAAGGAAGAAGAAACAGTCCAAGTCTTTGCCAGGAAGTTAAAGGACTTGATCAATAAAATGGAGAATAAGCCGATTGATGGGCTACAAAAGAGATGGTTCATTGAAGGCCTTCGCCCGAAGCTACGAAAGAAGATGAAGATCGTGCCACCATCGACATACATTGAAGCGTACAATCGGGCAATGAACCTCGAAAGTGACCAGAAGACAAAGAAGAAGAAGACCAGCTCATCCGATTCAGATGACGATGCATCTTAAGGAGAAGATAGCAGCGATGATGAGGGCAGCAACAAGAAGGTCCGTGCCCTCCACAAGGACATGATTCAGATGATGAAGGAGTTCAAGAACATGAACAAGGAGACTAAGGGCAATGAGCTATGGTGCACGGAGTGCATAAAAGAAGGCCATACAAAGGGATCCTGCTCGAAAGAGCAATTTTGTGAGATCTGCTAGGTTCTAGGACACTCGATAAAGGAATGCCCTTTCAACTTGAAATCAAGAGCACCACAGCAAGTGTTCCTCACGCAGGAAGTGTCTGCATCAGGAGGGAGCGGGAACACCAGTACGGAAGGTGCCATATTGGGCGGATACAGAAACAACTAGCGCGGTCAGAACAACAACAACAGCAACAACAACAATACCGGCAACAACAATAATGGCGAGAGGAGTCGAATTCAGTATGATGCGAATGGCCGACCGATAGTTCAATGCCACGCATGCAACTTGTGGGGTCACTTTGCTCAACAGTGCACAACGGCGAACACATCGAAGTTGCTGTGCCGATGGTGTGAACCTGGCGATCATGACGATGCTAAGTGCCCGAAGTCTAGAGTAAACTTGATTACCGTCGGAACGGACGAGGAAGAAATTCTGGCAATCACTCGGAAGCAGGCGGAGCTATACCTTGATCCGACGGAGGAAAAAAAGAGACTGGAGGAAGCACGGGCAGAGATCCAGAGAGCAACGCAGATAGAAACGACACACCTGAAGGATACACGTGTTACCTCCATACGGAACTGCGTAGAACAAAACATTGTACGACAAATATTGCAAGCTGAGGTACTCGTCAGGATAAATGATCTGTTGCTCACTATGCCTCAGCTTCGATCGGCACTCACAAACATCGTTCCCGTTGGTAAACTACCAGGAGAACATGGAAGGGAGTAGGAAAGTGGAGCAAGTACAGCGGACAAAAAGGAGAAGGAAAGTGGTGCAAGTGCAGAAGATCCGATGCTGTTAGCCCTCTCATCCGAACACTATCCAGCGGTTGTCGAAATGGGCATTCTCGGAACTATGTTAACAGACACGATCGTGGACGGAGGATTTGGTGTCAATGTGCTGCCAGAGGATACCTGGAAAAAGTTGGGACAGCCGACATTGTGGCCACCTACCTTCCAGTTGTTAACAACTGATCAACATGGAATCAAGCCCTTGGGAATACTCACAGCGCAACCAGTAACGATTGGAACACAACCATTCCTGTTGGACTTCGTTGTGATTCCCTTGAGGCTGAAAGGATACGATGCTATTCTGGGTCGGGGGTGGCTGATACAAGCCAAGGCAAAACACAATTGGAAGAAAAATACTTTGTCACTTGAAAGCAAAGGCCGGAAGTATGTCATCGATCTACACACTCAGATGGTTGGAGACGAAGCTCTATCGTCGGATTCTGAAGGAGAAGAGGATGAGAGGAGGTAGAGTATGAAACCCGATCAAGAGGGAGTCCTACGATTGGAAGGAGATGATGATCTGGATTCAGTAAACGGTCTTTACCACTGGCAGATGGAAGATTACGAGCTCTTTCTGAGTTGTAATATGCTAAGGATCGACGAAGGTAAGAAAGAAGAAAGAAATGAATGTTCGAAGGAACACAGAGAAGCCGAAGAAGGAAATGAATGTCCGAAGGAACAAAGAGAAGCCAAAGATGGAAATGAATGTCTGAAGCAACACAGACAAGCCGAAGAAGGAAAGGCGGGTATGACTGAAGCTGAAGGAAAGAACATACAGTACGAACCCAAAAGAAGGAAAGATTCCACTGTACGACCGCGTAGGAAGAAAGTATTACGTCGAACCATAGATATAGCAGAAAGGTACCGGCAGCAAGGAAGACACACAATACGGTCTACACAGGCAACAAAGAGGAAGGGTTCAATAAAAGTTGTAGCAGTACAGAGTGAATGTGTTATTGACGGACATAAGGGGCAGCTGATGGAGTCCATGGTAGCGAGCTTTGGGAACAAACTGGGCGATATGGAGATGACACAGAACAGGCGTATCAGGTTTCAACTCGGATAATGGGTGTTGAAGTACGACGACCGGAATGAGATCAAACCAGGCAAGTTCAAAATTAAATGGGTCGGGCCGTACCAGATTCGGGAAGTGGGCGATAACAGAGCAATACAACTATGGATGCTAGAGGGAAAGGAAGTGGCTGACGCAGTGAATAGGTCGAAGTTGAATGTCTACCATGAAAGAAGTAATGCACCTCCGTGGAAGAACAACTAAGGAAAGCACGACTGTAAATACTGTATATATGTAAAATTGATTTTTTTTTTTTTTTAAAAGAAAGAAAAAAGAGAAAAAAACAAAAAAATTGAAAAGAAAAAAAGGAGAAAAATTAAGTGTGAGAAACCACCGTATGGATTTCTCAGGTAACCGTACGGCTTTTGACCAACTCTCCACTCTACGGCTTTTTCAAAGTCATTGTACGGCTTATAATTGTTCACCGTACGGCTTTTCTAATGTAGATGTAGTGTACGGGTTTTAAAAGGCTACCATACAGTATTTAACAGGCAGGGCTATGCATGGATTTTTTAATGCAGTCATCGTACGGATTTCTTAGATGCAGTCAAATAGGCACGGTATGGATTTGGAATTTCCTTTCAGGGTTGCGTACAGATTTGGAGCCAGTCATTGTATGGATTCTAAGACCAAGTTAGCGTACGGATTGTTAAAGCCTATGTATTGTATGGATTTTCAACTAATCAATTTCAGCAAGGTTCAACGTATGGCTTTTCTAGCCTAAACCACCGTACGGATTTGTGAAAACATTGATCTGGAGAACCTCTATCATGCGGATTTTCTTTTACTTTCAGAGCACGGTCTTCAAGTTTCTCAGCTTGAGGTTTTGGCGTACGAACCTTGAAGATTATTGTCGTACGGAATTGCAAATTGAGCTTCCAGTTTGTCCATGCGGACTTTGCAGAACAAGTTGCTTGCTGTACGGACATGTTCAAAAGAGGAAGGGAGGTTTTCTTATTTAAAAAAAAAAGAAAAAGTCGACAATTCAAGAATGCTCAGAATGAGTGATGGATGATGCCAAAGGGAAAGGAAAACATCAGCGGTTTCTAGAAAGAGTATCAGGTCAGAAGAAAATGACAGAAATAGTGTGTTCCATGCAGTTTTGTGTGGGTTTCGAAGTGCTAATTTGGTCTTGGCGGTGAGGGGCGCTGCCCCTCGACCCCCAGTCATTGCGGATATCAGTCATGGGAAGTTTGACCCGTTGATGAGGCTTGGAGCTGCTACAGGCATGAAGTGTCTATGCACTAGAGGCACTTGGAGTAGGTGTTGGACGTGAAGCTGTCTTGGTGGATGCATGGAGAGCTCAGGAGGAGTTGATCATCCAGTTGAAGGCAGTGTAGCGAGACTTGGCTCAGTGGACCCAGAGTTGGAAGCAGAGAAAGCAACACAAGTGGCTATCAAGGTCAGCTTGACTAAGGAGACAATATTGTGGCTACAGATGCAATGTGGGTTGGTGGCTAGTTTGGTGCAAGCACAGAACAAATGTGAAAGTGATGTGGCAGATCTATCTTGTTGTAGTTAGTTGTTTGAGTTTTGTTCTATAGTCGTCAGGAGGCGACTTTTCTTTTTGGGGGGGATGATGTCGTTGGTAGAAATTGTGTATCAGCCGACGGGTCCCTTCGGGAAGGTTCTTGTTATGTAGCCGACAAGTCCCTTCGAAAAGGTTCTTGTTGTGTAGCGACATGTTGTATGTGGCTGACGGACTCCTTTGGGAAGGTTCTTCGGAAAGTATTTACACACCCTCTTAAGTCATTGTAAAGAATCTAATCATCAGAGATCAGCGAGCATAATGTACTGTTTTGGCATATGCGAATAATAATAAGAAGTTCTGCTATTCATATCTATTGTCTGTGCGTTGATTTCTTTACCCAGTACGGTAAATAGAAATTACATTCAGAAATCGAAAGAATCTAATGACTGTTGTAATTGCCCAATTTCAGCAGAGAACATGAATGATTGATCACCTTTTATGGCCACTATAATAACTCCTAGCTAGGTGACGCCTGCAACTTGGATGTTGCATTTCTTGCAACATTGAAACCGCAGGTCCAAATTCACACATGCGACCCAATTAGATAGCCCGTGCCAGCATAAACGACATGACACCCAAGCATGAGTAATTAGCAGCAAGAACAATTGCCAATATTGGCGTTTGATGACAGAAGAAGGGATTACCTTCAAATGGTGTCAGCAGAGGCAGCCCGATAGGTGATTTCTGAGCGTTTGAAATGCAGCCCGACGTTTAGAAATATGCGCCCAGCTTGTGTGAATGGCAATGGAATTGACAACGATGAGAAGTAGAGATAAAGTCGCCTAATATCAGACGCTAATAACAGAGACAATGCCGCCTTAAACAAAGATAATATATGCCCAAAATTCAAGTACAATGTGTTAGCCCTTTATAGGAGTGGTCTCTTATTCAAGTCAGAATTTGAAAATTGGTTTCCAACAGTTTCATTTTGAATTTTAAGAGCAGGAATTTAT
This sequence comes from Cupressus sempervirens, assembly GCA_028749045.1. Taxonomy (NCBI): domain Eukaryota; kingdom Viridiplantae; phylum Streptophyta; class Pinopsida; order Cupressales; family Cupressaceae; genus Cupressus; species Cupressus sempervirens. The sequence continues at coordinate 451,348,081 of CM053785.1, read as the reverse complement.
TATCTAAAATCCTAAGTAACAAAGAGAAGGTTTACCCTTGCTTTATTTTTGAGTCTTTTTATTAAAATGTCATATCCTGAGTCCTCTGTGATTTTATTTTACATATTCCTTTGTCTTGAGCAATTAATTGTGTCTGATCCTTTGAAATTTCAAAATCTCGATAATACCTATTGTGGACCCATGCTATGGATTGTTTTGTAGCTTTCAAATTTTGGTTGAATCAACGATTGTCGCTTTATCACTATTGGGATGTGCAAGAGTTTTAATCACTGCAAGAAGGTGACCTTCCAACACATGTCCAGTGGGACCATCAAGTGCAGCATTTGAAGTCATTGTGGACCGTTGGATCAAAATCAGATCAAGGGTTGTTGTTATGTCATTATACCAAGATGTGTGATGTTTATTCATTGCGATAGCCTAACAGGTGTGTGTAGTGGGCCCTTGGTACTGTGGATTTTGAGCATATATGTTGTAGATGATGGACACATGCCAAGATCAGGAATATTTGTAGCAGGTCAGATTTCTGAAAATTTGTTTGAGACTGTTGATCTTCGTCATGATCAATGATTGTCGCACTGTCGCTATTGAAACATGCAAGGTCTTCAACCATTACGACAATGTTATAGCATGCCACGCGTCCATGGTGGGTCCCAAATAGTAAAAGGACTTTTGTGGGACCGAAAATGTTCTTACACTTGATAATTCTTGTTCATGTTTTGATGCTTCCATGTGGTATGATCTCAGGTGAGGGGTCTTTTTGAAGGGATGCATATATTGAGTGATTAATGATCGTTAGATCAAAATCAGATCAGCGGCTGTCGTAATGCCGCTACAGGCAAGTGCAAGATTGTTAAGTAACGCTGTTGTAGGTAAATATTGTGTAGCCGACAGGATGTATGTCGTCGGTAGATATTGTGTGGCCGATGGACCCCTTCGGGAAGGTTATTGTCATGTAGCCGATGGACCTTTTCGGGAAGGTTCTTAGGAAAGTATATATACACGCTTTGGGACCATTGTAATCATCATCACAAGCATTATGTAATATCTTGGCATATGCGAATAATAAAAGAAGTACTGCTATTTTTATCTATTATCTGTATGCGTTAATCTATTTACCCCATACAGTAAACATTTGATGCCGTTGCCCAATGGACTTGGAAAGGTGGAGGAATGAAGACTAATGCCGAATCAGCTGAACAAAAATAAGAATAAGCTGAAAGAAAAGAATGAAATACGCACAGCACAAGGAAATCTAATTTTGGCACAACAAGCTGAATGCAGGAGGTTTTAGAAGATTGCCGACGAACACCGAAGCACTGAGGAATTGTTGGAGGAGACTCGATAGTGGGTGGAATTGGCAGAAGAAGCAAGGGAGGAGTTTCTGAACCTGTATTCGTTGAGGGAAGAGAATCCGAATGGAAGGGAATTAACTCGCACGACTCGGAGTGCCGAGGGAGCACGAGCGTAGAGTGAACTCTTTGTCCGTGATACACTTCCAGAATGGACAAGTTCTCTTAACAAAGACCCTTCTTCACCAAACAATGCAGCTGTTGGGAATAAGACATCTGCTCGAAACAACGTCAGTGTCGGAGAGTAGAGCATTGGTATCAGAATACAAAGCATTGGTGTTGGGATACAAAGCGTTGGTACCAGAGAGCAGAGCATTGGTATCAGAATATAGAGCGTTGGTGTCGGGATACAAAGCATTGGTACCGGAGAGCAGAGCATTGGTATCGGAATACAAAGCGTTGGTATCGGAGAGCAGAGCGTTGGTATTGAAATACGAAGCGTTGGTGTCGGGATACAAAGCATTGGTACCAGAGAGTAGAGCGTTGAAGTCGGAATACAAAGCATCGGGGTTGGAGTGCAACACAGTGCCGGTGTCGCAGTGCCGACCAACGCCCATACACAAAATCAATAATGGTAGGACCAAAGGAGAAGCTGACCAAGTTTGATGGTGATAGAACAACCGATCCAATCCGACATTGTAAAACATGCGAAACAATTTGGAGGGCGAATGGCAAAACAAATACAAATGAATGGGTCTGACAATTTCCAGCAACCCTAAGGGGGATAGCAATTGATTGGTTCACTGATACGGATCCCCAAAAATTAACCAATTGGGACAACGTGAAGGAGTTTACCACCGAATTTCGACTGCTGCGTGATGACAATGAGATCGTAGCAGAGATATACAACACGAAGCAAGGCAAAAATGAAACAGTTCGAGTATATGCTAGAAAATTAAAAGACTTAATAAACAAGATGGAAAGTAAGCCGACTAATGGGTTGCAAAAGAGATGGTTCGTTGAAGGACTATGTTCGAAGTTACGGAAGAAAATGAAGATTGTACCGCCATCGTCATACACTGAAGCATACAATCGGGCGATGAACTTAGAAAGTGAGCAGAAAACAAAAAAGAAGAAGAGCAACTCATCCAAGTTAGATGACGATGTGTCTTCAGAAGAAGAGAGTAGTGATGACGAAAAGGGCAGCAAGAAGGTCTAAGCCCTCTAAAAGGATATGATTCGAATGATGAAAGAATTTAAGAACATGCAGAAAGAGCCGAAGGGAAACGACCTTTGGTGCATGGAATGTAAGACAGGTCACACGAAGGGATCTTGTCCAAAGAACCAGTTTTGCGATATCTGCCAGATCATGGGACATTCCACAAAGGAATGCTCCTTCAATATGAAAACAAGAGGACCTCAACAAGTGTTTCTGACATAAGAAGCTTCTGCGTTAGGAGGGAGCGGAAACACCAGTATGGAGGGTGCTATGTCTGGAGGGTACAGAAATAATAGACAAGGGCAAAACAACAACAACAACAATGCCAACAATAGTAATGGGAGCCGCAGTCGAATTTAGTACGATGCGAACGGTCGGCTGATGGTTCAATGTCGAGAATGCAATTTGTGGGGCCACTTTGCTTGAGACTGTACCAAAGTTGCTATGCAGATGGTGCGGTCCTGGAGATCATGAAGATGCCAAGTGCCCGAAATCAGGAGTGAATCTGATCACCATCAGGACAGATGAAGAGGAGGTTCTGGCAATCACACGGAAGCAAGCAAAACTGTACCCTGACTCGACGAAGGAAAAGAAGAGATCAGAGGAAGCAAGGGCGAAAATTGAGAAGGCGAGGCAGGCGGACAAAGCACACTTGAAGGACACTACTAGTACCTCAGCAAGAAATTGCGCGGTATAGAACATCGTACGACAAATATTACAAACCAAAGTGCCAGTCAAGATAAATGATCTGCTGCTCACAATGTCTCAACTTCGATTGGCGCTCAAAACAATCGCTCCAGCTGCTAAACTCCCAGGAGAACACAAAAGGGAGAAGGAAATCGGAGCAAGTGTAACGGACGGAAGGGAAAAGGAAAATAGAGCAATTACAGCGGACCCAATGCTGCTAGCCCTCTCATCGGGACGACATTTGGCAGTTGTCGAGATGGGAATTTTGGGAACTGTCCTGACAAATACAGTTGTGGACGGCGGGTCAAGCGTGAATGTCTTATTGGAAGACACCTGGAAGAGGTTGGGACAACCGACACTGTGGCCACCTGCGTTCCAATTATTAATAGCGGACTAGCACGAGATCAAAACGTTGGGAGTCCTGATGGCACAACCAGTCACTATCGGAACACAGCCGTTCCTGCTTGACTTCGTCATCATCCTGCTGAAGATGAGAGGATATGACACCATTCTGGGCCGAGGATGGCTCATACAAGCAAAGGTTAAGCATGACTGGAAGAAGAGTACCCCTATCAATGGAGCGCAGAGGCAGAAGATTCATAATTGACCTGCACACACAAATGGTAGGTGAGGAGGCAGCGTCGTCGGATTTCGAAGGCGAAGGTGGAGAGGATGATGAGGGGAAGAAGAGAATGGAACCTGATGAAGAGGGAATATTGCGATTGGAAGGAGGGTTGAATGAGGACGACCTAGACTCGTTGAACAACCTTTTCCCTTGGTAGATGGAGGATTACGAGCTCTTTCTGAGCTGTAATATGTTAAGGGTCGACGAAGGTGAGAAAGAAGAGAGAAATGAATGTTCGAAGGAATACAAAGAAGCGAAAGAAGGAAAGGGGGTTGCAACTGAAGCTGAAGGGAAGAACATATAGTACGAACCCAGAAAAAGGAAAGATTCCACCGTATGACTGCGCAGAAAGAAAATGTCACAATGAACCAGGGATATAGTAGAAAGGTGCCAATAGCAAGGAAAACACATCATACGGTCTGCACAGGAAACAAAGAGGAAAGGTTTAATAAAAGCTTCAGCGGTATGGAGTGAAGGTTTTAAAATCAAGAATACAATTATTGATGGCAAGGAGTGGCAGCCGATAGAATTCATGGTACTAAGTGTCGGGAACAAACTGGGCGATATGGAAAACCTGAGGGAGAGATCGTGTAACTTAGATAAACTTGATGAGTGACGATTGCAAGCACAATGGGCCACGACGGTGATACAAAACAGGCATAAAGCATGCTATGATAAACACCTCAAATTGAACAAGTTCCAGTCGAGATAGCTGGTGTTGAAGTATGGCAGACGGAATAAAATCAAACTAGGCAAGTTTAAAGTCAAATGGGTTGGGCCATGCTAGTTCCGGGAAGTAGACGATAACAAAGCAATAAAGTTGTGGACACTGGATGGGCAGGAAATCTTGGAAACAGTGAACAGTTCGCAATTGAAAATATATCAGACATGACTTGTTTTGTCGTCGACAAATATCAAGGAGCAGTGGAATTTTGAAAAAAAAAGAAAAGAAAGAAGAAGTCACTTTACGGTATCTTAAAGTAACCTGGGAAGCACCGTACGAACTTTTTTTTAACTGATCCTATGCCCGTACGGATTTTGAAGATAAAGTTCTCTGTTGGGCCGTGCGCATTTTGAAGATGAAGTTCTCTGTTTGGGCACGTACGGATTTTGAAGGTTAAATACTCTATCTGGGAATCATACGGTATTTGAAGTCTTCTAGCCGTACGAAACAAAGAGCAAGAATGGTTTTTTCCACCGTACAAACTTTTGAAAGGGTTTAAAAGCTTAAGTTAGCACCATACGGACTTTACATGCAAGAGCTGAATAATCATCGTATGGACCCTTTATTTGCTTCCGTTGACGGTCAATACAAGTTTCTCTTATGGATTTTATATTGCCATATGGAAATTGCTAGGTTCATGTTTTCTAAGCACCATATGGCTTCTAGCCCCTACAGGTTGCTAATTTTGCAGAACCATCCTAGTTTCCTATATCTGAATGGCGTCTACAGTGGCAGGATGGAGCCAGATAGTGTACGGTGAAGAAGGCATGTGAATCTCACAAGAAGCAACAAAGAGATCCGTATGACATTTAAAGAAGACAACTAAACTGTACACGGGTAAGGAAAGAAGATGCAAGACGGACATAACCAGTTCGTCATACACGCAAGAGGAGCAAGCAAAGCATAACCAGTGCAAGCACAAATACCATACGGGAAGCAGTCAGAAGAGAAGGCAGAAGGAAGCAATCAGAAGAGAAAGGAGCAAAAAAAAAGAAAAAAAATGACGACAGATCAAAATAGTTCAAAATGAGTAATGCATGATGCCAAATGGAAGGGAAAGACATAAAACAAGTAGTAAAACATTAGCAGTTGCCAGAAAGAGTGGAATCGGAAGAAAATCACAAAAATAGTGTGTTCCATGCAGTTTTGTGTGGGTTTGAGAGTGCTAACTTGGAACTTGAGAGCGTTGCCCCTCGACCCCGCAGGGGGCCCTAGACCCCCAGTCGGTGCGGTTATCCAGGCGTGGAGTGTCTGTGTACTAGAGGCACTTGGAGTAGGTGTTGGATGTGAGGCTGCCCTGGTGGATGCATAGAGAGCTCGAGAGGAGCTGATCATCCAGTTGAAGGTAGTACAACAACATTTGGCTCAGGGTACCCAGGAGTAGGAAGCAGGGAAAGCAACACGGGTGGCTATCAAGGTCAACTTGATTAAAGGACAATATTGTGTTAACAAAGGCTACAGATGCAACGTGGTTTGGAGACCAATTTGGTGCAGGCACGGGAGGAGCGTGAAAGTGGTGCGATAGAAGCAAATCTATTTTGTTGTAGTTAGTTAGTTAATGTATTCCGTTTTGTTAATGTCTCGGATATTTTGTAATTGTCGTCTGGAGACGACTTTTTCTTTTTGGGGGGATGATGTCATAGGTAAATATTGTGTAGCTGACAGGATGTATGTCGTCAGTAGATATTGTGTAGCCAATGGGTCCCTTCGGGAAGGTTATTGTTACGTAGCCGACAGACCCCTTCAGGAAGGTTATTGTTATGTAGCCGACAGACCCCTTTGGGAAGGTTATTGTCATGTCTTTGACGGACCCCTTCGGGAAGGTTCTTAGGAAAGTATATATACACCCTTCGAGACCATTGTAATCATCATCAGAAGCATTACGTAATATCTTGGCATATGCGAATAATAAAAGGAGTACTGCTGTTCTTATCTATTATCTGTATGCATTAATCTAATTACCCCGTACGGTAAACAAATGCGACTATGCGACATCACGCCACGTGTCTCAGGTAGGTTAGTAAGTAATTTTCTGAAATCAATCGAAGGTTGTTGATGTGGATGAAGATCTATGGTCATTGCATTGTCACTATAGCAAAATGTGTGGCTTTTATCCTCTGTGACAATGCGATAACCAATATGTATGGGCCTGTCGATTAAAAGGGCAACAGATATCCTAACCGTTGGATTGAAGGAAGATCCACGGATGTCACTATATCGCTGTGAGAAGATGCACGAAGTTCTTTCAACGTGACAATGAAAGAGGGCCAGACCGTGAAAGTTTTCAAGTAAACGAAGACCATTGATTTGAAAAAGAAATTGCGATTGTTGCTATGGCATTAAAAGAACATGCTCACGAGTTAACTATGTTGACAATGTGACCTTCTGACGTGTGTCCCTTGTGGGTCCAGCCATACCAAGCATCAATAGATTTTCTAACCGTAGGATCATGATGAAATCAATGGATGTTGTCGTGTCACTAAGGAAAGATGCTCGAAGGCTAGCTAATGCAACTAAGCAACGCGGTGCCACGTGTTGAGGGTGGCCCAGCCACACAATAAAATATTAAAAGGAACGGGGCTTAATTTGCATCGCACGATGGAAAGTGAATCAATGGCAGTCATTATGTCGTGATGCCTAGGTGCATGATGTTTATTCATTGCGACATAGCGACTATGTGCCACGTGTTTGGGAAATCTTCAGTGGCAAGACAAGGGCCCACAAGGTAAAAACATTTCTAGTTGGCATGAAAGGATTGTTTTGACTGCCCCATCAGTAAAAGGAAGGTGACTTAGCTACCATAGTTTCAATTGGGATTGTTCAATGTCTTTTTGATCAATAGTCTACTTTTAAACTTGTCCTTGGAAGTGCATGCTCATTGCTTGCAAAGAAATTTATGAAGAATTAATTCACCTTTGGGCGATTAGATTTTAAAGAAAATTTCACAAGTACATTATTCCCACTGTGAAATACGAGATTCTTTCTAAAGAAGCAAACAAGCAAAGTTGTAGAGTTGAGGAGATTTGTAGGTGGGTATTGAAGCAGTGAATTGAGAACATTTGGAGAATTAAACGTAAAAATTGTTAAATCCTCATTCCTTTCCTGAATTGTCTTGTGTAGCTAAGGAAATATAGAAAATTGTTGGTAGGGTAAAATTTGTAGTTGTTTCAAAATGCTACCAAGGAGAGATTTCACTGGGAAAACAAATTAGCAACAAAGGAATGTGTGTGATGATTTATTGGAACAATTGGATCAACAAATGATTCAGCACAAGGCAAACAAATAGTCTCTGTCACTCCATGCCTAAGGCTAGCAAAGGATTTATATGACAAGGGCAATTGGACCGGGGATGCACAAACTACCAAGAGTGGTTTGCAACTATTTAAGAAGTGGTTCTCTAAGAGAAAGCTTTTTGTGTCAGATGGAAATATTTGGAATTTTGACCTTGGAAAGTTGGTTGTTCCTAGAGTTTTTATGGATTCAAACCTCTTGACTTCCATTGCAAGGATGCATGATCCGGTTGCCGAGTATGTGAGAGGCATAAGTGGAGATTGCATCATCAAGATAATGACCGAGGAGATTCCTGAGGTTTTCGGGATGGATCCTTTCTCTAAATACCATGGGGCCATTGATTTCTAGGAGTTGGAAAAAAGATATCAAGCTTAAAGGGTTTATGTCAGACATGGACCTTTTAGGGAACATCTAGCAGCTATTGGAACTACAACTTTGATTACATCCTCAACTTTAGAGCCTTTTAAGAAAGAATTCTTCACTTCTCGTGCCCTAGATATATACATGTCCTTGTGTAGGGTTCTTGGAGAGGGTGAACATAGCTATATGCTTGTTAGGTTAATGTATATGATGGTTCAAATTTTATGTTTTAGAGTTGATGTTATTTTTTATTTTGCTTCGTTTTTAGCCGAAGATATCCATAACGGATTAATTGGAATTGCAAAAGGCAGAGTTAAGAAGCCTTTTGGATGCTATTCAATGCTGCTGCACATGTTCCTTTTCAAGGGAGCTAATTATTTTGGAGAAGAAATGCAACTAACAAGAGAACATGAGGGAGAAGTCTTACTTGTTTAGTTATGGAGCGCAAACATGTCCTGGGATGTAGATGATGCCAGTTTTGTCAAGTTCGATAGGTATTTTGCATCGAAGTTAATTACATTGTTGTTTGGCAATAGTCTGAGGATTCCAAAGTTGTTAGAATTTATTAGGTCTATGGACTTCACTATGGATTGAAGGTTTCCCACAATTGAGCTGATGTTATTCCTTATCCAATTTCTATTGTTTTCAGAGTATATGGGTTCCAAGGAACCCCCCATGTTTTACCTTACTAGGTGCCTCTCAAGGTAGGTTTGGCAGAGATCTTCTGACAAATTGGGGGCTTGGAGGAGGCTGAGCTAGCAAGGAAATCTAAAGGTAGCATCTTCCCTACGTATATTGTTGCTTGTCAGTTTATAATCATAAAAGGGGGATGGCTTTTCTTATATAAATTCTTAGATTACAAGATAGCTACACCCCATGCTAGATTTTCCGATCTTGAGGGATTTTATGAAATGTTCAAGAAGAGGACCAAGGCAAATCATCATGACTATAAGTTTTATTACCCTGAAGATATCATAAGGAATGAGTTTTCTCTACAGGAGCAAGAAATTAAAAAGGAGAAGTGGAGAGTATATTGCAGGGTCCTTGAATTTGTAAATGCTTTTGACACAAATTATAGTCCCCTAGCAAATGTGAAAACAATAGGTGATAAGGTAAATAAACTAATGACTTTATTTGCTGAGATTATGGAGACATTGAATGAGAAAAAGGCACTTCTGATCAAAACATACCTTGATTAGTCAAGAGAAGTTATGAGGAGATTAGCCTTTACTACTGCTATAAACCTGGGACAATATATTATCTAGAAGAGACGAGGGTATAGTGTAGTTAGAATCGAAGAAAAGCCTACTAAGAGAGGGAAAGAAATAAGTGATACCAATGCACCCTCTTCTTTAGCACATAAGAGGCCCACATCTAAGATGTACTCTGCTGAGCATGCATCTAAGAGACAAAAGATTGGAGAAGCGGCTACATCAGAAAGTCAGATGTATACAACATCTCACTCCTCTCTATGGCTTGAAAATGAGCAACTCGCAGCTGAGTAGTTGGTGCAATTGTGGAGCTAGGGTGATGTCTTTGTTACTTCATCTGAGTTGGAGGAAGGGATGTTGAAGGACCCCCCTATGCCAATCATGGACCTAATTGTAAGCAATTTTAAAGGTAAAGAACTGGACCCTCTTATTGAACAGGCTTGCCATAAACTTTTGTCAGATGATAGTTTTATAAAATCTAGAGCATTCTTTCAATTTGTTTGGAGGTTGCACATTTCTAGTTTTGAGGAAAGATGTTAGAAAAGGCAAACAGAGCAACCTAACAAAGAGGACTTTGTTATCAAGGATGAAATAAGATAAGAGATGATGCAAGAATTTAATAAAATAACTCCAGAAGAAGGGAGAATGATGATAAGAGAGGATGGGGTACAACTTCTCCCTAATTGAAACATTGTGGATGCCATGGTTTTTGATGCAGTGAGGAAAGAAACAAACACAATGTACAAAAATGAAGAAGACCATGCTGCACTAGTCATATGGTCATTGCAAAAGAGGGATAGGTCTTGACCTTCTAAGCAATCTGATCCAAATTTGATGGGAAGTTTAATTGTGAAGAGAGTCAAAGAGTCTTCTAATGAAGAAGCTACCATCATGAATGCTGAGACAGCAAACTTTGCGTTGGCCACAGCAAGAAAAGAAAAGAGAATAATGGATGAATTGCATGTAAAGTATGAACAGGTCTTGGCAACTTACAATGAAGAAATAAGGCGAAGAATGAAGGTTGAAAATGAGCTTGCCATGTATAACAGACAAGTTAAGCAGTTGGAGGTAGGGAATCTTCCCAAAGATTGATTGCATCCTCAACTACTCCACTACCCTCTACTAGCCCTATTGTTGAGATCCCAAAGACTCTGGTGCACCCAGAAGAATCTTCTAGGGAAGATATAGAGGAGGAGAAGACTAGGCTCAAGGCTATGCAAACTGAAGTATCACAAAGATATGGAGACAAAATTAGCGACACAACTCTATTTTTGGTTGATCATGTTAATTGGCCTTTGTTTCATTATGAAATGTCCAAATTGATAAGCATATGGACTGATTTGAATAAGAATGAAGTTGTTTTAAGACAAAGTTTGGATAAAATGGATCAGCAGAGAACAAGAGGTAACCAATTTGTGTGTCAATATAATTGATAAGAGTGATACTAGCACATGGGTAGAAAAAACTTATGATCAGACTGTTGATCTGTTGGATTTTGATACAAGAAGGGAAATACTATAGAGAAAAATGAAAACATGTTTCTCCAGGTTTGTTAATAAGAGTTTTGATTTTTCCCTCATGCCCTAAATAACCCAATTGATATTAAAACAAAGGAAGCATGGGGAAATGAATTGAAATAAATTGTGGGCTCACAAATAAATGACATTATAATTAAGGACAATAACATTTTGTTTGCAAGAACAGTTGAAGAAATCGTGAATGTCCAAATATTTTTTGATTCTTTCGAGCCTGATTTTAGGGAATTAAAGAGAACTTTGAGGAATATTATGATTAAAGAGAAAGAGATCATCAATTTTGATTGGCCGAGTGATGCTGTCTATTATGAATGGATAAAGAAATATTCCTCAATAATAGGATCTCCACAAGTGATGATAGAAGATAAACCACATGACCCAGACACAATTGAACAGGAACAAATCCAAGAAGAAGAAAAGGTGGTCCCATAAGCCAGAGAGGAAATTAAACAAAAAGCACAAGAGGTTGTTACAAAGCTTACAAAAGAAAAAAGTGATGAAGCTCTTGCCCCACCAGAAGCACAGACAGTTAGGATACATGGCAGGAAATGATTGTTGGAGAAAATAAAGTAGTTATTACAATAGGACACCTTACTTTTGTGGTTCATCCACTATGGGTATACCTATATAACAAATCATGAAACTACTTTCAAATCATATGGAATATGCCACATGTACTTAGATCAGTTGTCCTTTGGGTTAGTGATAATGACTTTTTGTCTCAAATGTAACTATGTTTTGTTAAAGGGCAGGTGCCATTTTTCCTCTAAGCCTGAAGCTTGTTGCAACTCACCCTATATAAGTGAGTTCCCAGGCTAGAGAATGGTCTGAGATTTTCATTTTGAATGAATGTTCTGATGTTTTGAGTTGTTCCAGAGTTGTATAGTCTTATTGTTCCAGGAATGTCATTAATGGAAGTACAAAGTTAGAGTGCTGAATCTGTTTGAGTTTTATCACTAAAAGTTGATACATAAGTTTATATTCTCAAAGAAAGATAACACAAAATCACTTACTGGCTGGGTACTCAATCGAGATCTTGTCTCTTCTTTTGTTGCTTTTATTTTTTTGGAATTTTATGACAATGTCCATTAAATCTCAGTTATAATTCACTTCAGATTATATCTTAGTTCATGTTTTGCTGATAATCTAATGGATTATGCAAATGCTTGATGTGATTTTGGAGAATTGCAAGTTATCAAAAGAAGATTATAATAAGAATGAGGTTTTAGATTGAGTATTGTTTTCTTTTTTCACAAAGCGATAGGATAGATCTGATCTTATGTGTCAAAGTTTTGTGAGTGGCTCAATGGATAAGGCAGTGATCATGTTTAGAATTGGAAAAATTTGGATGGACTATATAGTGCAAAATCAATCAATCAAATCTGTAAATTTCTTTGTTGTAAATTTGAAAGTATAGCCTGCACTTGATTTGAGGAGTCTTAGTGTTTGAGGAATTAGCCATCTGGCATCCCTTCTTCAGTCTTTAAATTAGAAGAATCACAAGCACTCGTCTGTTGTTGTGGAATTTATATCAAGAATTGATAAATATGTGGAAGTCCTATGAATTCCAAGGTACACCTGCCTGAATCCTGCAAAATTCAAAAGGAAGAAGACTAAAATAGTCTTAATAGTTGGCCCTTTTGATTTACCTTTAGAATACTTGTTATGGTTTTGGGTTATCTCCTAGGTATTCCGAGTAACTTCAAAAGGTGGTTAAAATCTTGCCAAATCAAGAGCCAACACAACGGTGTCCAAAAATAGAGATGTGAAGTGCCAAACTTACAGCCCTTCAAGTCACAGTAACAACCATATAGGTGTCCAAAATCAGATAGTATAAATGATTGAATTCACTTTACCTCAGTGATGAATTGAATGCAAAACTCAGGCTCAAAATGCTAATCCAATTTACTATACAACAGCAGTAAATTGATGCAGGAATCAAGAGGAATCAGTTCTTAGGAATTCACAACCTCCAAACCCTCACCAAGAAAATATCAAAAGCAATAGACAAGAATGGTTATATTTGCTTCATGAAAGCTCTTTTATATTGCAACTTGGCTTCTCCAATACACCTTTCATCAAAGTTGCTTCGTCAACACACCTTTCAATTAGAAGCTTCCATTTAATTATTTTACATAAATAACTGTCAAGCACATGGCTTCATGAAGACACTTTTCACTTCAGAGGCTTCTTCAACACACCATCAAATTTAACACTTATATGATAAAGTCGTTTATTAAGATAATCTTAATAAACAACTTATAATATAAAGGTCCATGAATTTAGCCAATCAATCACTGAAGAAGCCAAACCACCTAGTGCCTTAGTTGCACCGCTAAAAATAAGAATTGCCCACAATTGACTTACTATAAATAGCGAGTCAATCAACAAAGACACTAATCACACTGTCAGCTCATGAGGGTCGCAATGATGAACTAACTAAGCCCAGTTACAAAAGACTGCTAAAATGGGGACATTACAATGATGTCCTACAATGTGTCAAAACACGCCCAACATGTGCAAATCCCTTTTACAATTCATTGTTGTTCAACATGTGCAACTCCCTTTTACAATTCATTGTCGTTCAACATGGTTGTATGTTTCCGATTTTAGGAGACCCTACTTCTGAACACTATAGCATTTGTTAGTGCATTTGATTCCCAAACTATTTGAAGTGTTCAAAAGCTTGTGAAGCGCTTTATCAAGATACAATCCCCTATGCTGGTTTTGATCACTTCCAAGCCCAAAAACTGCCTTAAGGCCTCTAAAGATTGACTTTGAAACTCTCAAATGAAACTTGGAAAAATAAAAACTAATAATATCTTCAAATCTAGACATGTTCTTGCAATGAAAATCAACCGACATGCTTATTTAGCCAATACACAGTTTTGGGGAAAATTTTAGACCAATTTGTGCTTAGCTATAAACTTCTTATAATAGTAACCTTATCTAAATGCAAGGTTGAGAAACCATTTTCCTAATAGTAACATCATGATATTTGCAATACCATTGAATGATCAGTTCATAAGGTTTATCAGATTTTCAAATTACTACAATTATTAATTAAGGGGAAGGACACGGTGTTAGAACTTTCTTAATTGCCGCTCTTTATGCCAAATCAACATTTCAGATGTTTGTGGTGGGAAATAGATGAATCATAAAAGTACTCTCATGCATGGAACGTAAAGAAGAGACACTGGCAAGCCTTATCCCTTTTGCAATAGATTAGAGTAACCGTCCCTAAGTGGGGGGTTTTTAGCCTTCCTTTTGGTGACTAGTGTCCCCTAGTGCATTTCTCAAGTTTGAAGTGCTGTATAGCTTAATTCCTAGCCTATGTAAGTCAGCATGTCTTTAAAGTTGTAAAGGATTAATAGTTGTGAAACTTCTTTATTGGAAGAAGCATTTCATGGTTAGCATAGCATTTTTGGGAGTAATTATTTTTGTCCTTCTAGGATCACATTTACTAATCTCTTTTTAAATCTGCACTACTCTTTGGTGTCAAGAGTGGACCTTTGTTTGAAAATTGGCATGGCTACTAAATGTAAACTATTTTCAAACTACAAAAAGGGATACACTAGATCATTTGTGGATCACTACTGATTTTCTTGTTATTTGATGTTTCTTTAATCCTTTGTTTTCATTTAATGGGATTGATAGGCAATCTTTGCTTCACTTGCTTCATTTGAGCCATATTCAATGTCTAACATAAAATTCATAGCAATTCTTTGTGTCTAATATTTGATGTTGTCACTAATGTATTAGGCATTAGTCATATGTATGCATCTTATCATGTTTATAGAACTGCGAATATCCTTCATTGAATGAATGAAAGATTTCAATAATGTCCATGAGGCCATAGCAGCCTATGGGACCTCCTAAAAAACAACAAATACCCCTAAATAGTGTGCCAAAACATTAGGCCTTTTAAAGCTGCTTCTTTAAGTCACCTCTTTGACAATAACTTTTGATCACTAAATTTGTTGTTTTGTCTAGCCGTATTTCTTCAAGAAGAGTACCTAAATTGCCAACTTCTAAAATACCATCAGATCTAGACTGGATGTCATTGTATGTTGGACATTCCATGATAAAATGCTGCTTTGTCTCTACCACTCCTGTGTCACAAAATAAACATATTATCTCCTCACATTCTTCCTTAGGTATCGTCCATCTACCCATTTCACACCTCAAATAATGAGAACTTGTCCTAAGCTGTGTATGAGCATTATAGCTCTCCATTTGATAGTTGCGTCTATGCATGCCTTCTCCCCTTGATCTCCTGTGGAGTTAATTTCTTTGATAGTATAATGTTTTTTTGCACCCATTTTGTTTTTCCCATATGAGACTCTTGAATTTTTCCTTCACAAATTATTCTATTCAACCATTGTTATTCAAACATTCATGCATGTTAACATTCCATTTTTCTGTCCATTTGATATTTTGTTTCATCTACATGTTCTTTATTCTATTGAGTCTTTCCTCTATGATCAATTTTGGCCACTGATGTTTTTCCATACCTTGGGTTTTCTTTAGAAAGCTTAATAACCAACCATTGTCGAGGCCTCTAAAGGGAATATGCTTGTTTCTGCCAAAAAGATTTCATAGGGGACTGCTGTTTTAATTTTGACTGTTGTTTTCACAAGGGACCACCAGTAAGATTGAATTTTATTTTAAAAAGTGCAAGTGCTCCAAGGAGACTATATTTGACATGCTTGTAGAGTTCTTTCTTAAAAAAGTCATTATTGTCAAACCTTTCATTTTTGGATTGTTCTATTTTCTTTTTTTTAAGATCCTAGCTTGCAATTCTAGTCAATAGTATGAAGAGTAATTAGTGGAAAGGCTATCCTCATATGTAGGGTATGCCTCATTTGTGTGGCATTGTAATATGATTTCTCTTTAGTTACCTTTTATAGTCTCATGGGAACATCCTCCCTAGTCTAGCAAAGACTAGAATATAAAAGAATTTATTGCTCTCATCAAATGGTGGAAATCCACCTGTTGGTTCCCAAAACTGCAGATTGGAAATCTAAGAGCTTGCCACTTCTTCGATAGGACTTCTCAATCAGTTCTGGCCAACGAACGGGAATACTTCTTGATTCCCCTGCACTTCGGGCTCCGCTACACCTAGGCGGGTAAACCTTCACCTTGAACACTGACTACTCAATTCAAGGGTTTTCTATAGCGAATTTAAACTTTGCGAGTTCCTCGACTGGCAAGGTCCTTGAACTCAATCAAAATGAAACTGAAATGCTGAATAATGGTTAAATGTTTTGAACAATTGAATAGTAATTAATTTGATGCTTGTAGGAGGAATATATAGATTTTCTGACTTCAATAAAAAGACCAGTGCCTTTGCTCATCCGGACGATAGAGTCAACTTTGGTGAACTTTTACATACAACTTCATAATGTTTAATGCACTTGTACTGCCAATAATTTTGATAATCCAGATGTGACAGATCAATTATAATGCAATCTTTAAATTAGTCCAGATTGAATTTTAACTCCACTGAGACAAACTGGACACAGCTGCGGAAACAATTAAATATTTCACAACACCTATGATGATCAAATTTAAAATGCTAACTGACCATGTCCACTTATCTGATAACAAAATCATATACAGAATTTTAAACTATAATTATGAAGGACGATTCGCCTGCAGTTTGAATCTCCGTGCCATTAAAGGTAAACAAAAGACATTTTTATTTTATTTAAAAATAAAATAATAGACTTTATTGCAAAATCATAATATTGCCCTTATCTCTCCATACAAATTAAAAAATATTTTATCTCTTCCTGTGAATATCTGAATGAATGTTTTTTATATCTCAATACCTAGAAGGATATGACTTTTCACCCAAAAGTCATCTCTCTTGTAAAATGAAATATTCCTTTCCTTAATTTTAGACGCTAATCGTATTCCTTTAAAAACTTTATAAATGTAGTCGAGCATCTTTATTAAATCTTCTTCTTTTTATTAGTCTCATCTGTTTTTCTTAACAGAATATATTTGTCAAAATATGAATGAAGCCCATTGGTTTCTGCTTTTATCATGATATCTAGGTAGGGACAAGTTTGTATTATCGAACCTCCAAACTTTTACCGTCCACTCATATGGAGATCGTTCCAAGTCACATCTCAATTTATCCAAAGCGAAACTAATTCACTTACCAATGATATCGAAGGTAGCTTCCGTAAATTTCCTTAATCGCATTATATTTCATTAGCAGATCATTTCTCGGGTGATGAACTTCAGACGCTGCCGTAAACCCCTATTTTGCCTTCGTTATAGATGGATCAAACTATGTGTTATGACATTTCCTTTTGACAAACCCGCGAGTTAGGAGATCACTGTGTGAGACGGCAACACTCAAAGATTGCAACGAACGTGGTAGATTATCAGAACAGACGCTCCCATCTGGTACAAAGCATTTTCATCTGCGGATATATCATGGACGCTAGGTGTCTGTCGTCACGGCATTATTGGTGGTAGAATCTCTTCATTCATTCTCGGGTTTATTGCCAATTAATTACTTTGGCTTATGCCATACTCAAAACTCCCTTGTATTTTATCGTCACCACATCTGGATTCCTCTCGGAAATTTACTTTCCCAACTTTGCCTTTGACCAATATATATTATTAATATATAATAATATCAAAAAATTATCTTAGGAAATATTGATGGAATGGTTCGACCATGAATCCTGTTTGAAATGCCGCTTGTATGGTTTCTTTCATGCAACTAACCTGCTGAAGCTGAATGATTTGGTCAATATCCTGGTTCATTTCTTAGTGACCATGATATAATGCATGAATGGTTTTTATCTCTGACGGTCCAACATGGAATATGCCCAAATTGGCTGTGAGGTAAGATGTGTCTTATAATGGTAATCTGATATAAAAACCTGTGGTTTTGATAGAAGAAGAACATCACGATGAATACCAGATAGCCACCAATGACCTTGATCTTCCAAACAAGATCCATCACTCCACCTTATCACTTGAACTACTAATATATCTTTTTTGGAGGAATCGACTTCATAGCAAATTCCAGTGATCTCAAATTTTGCAGGAAACCAACTATCTTGACTGTACCCCATAAGCACACCTTTTATCCAAGCATAGAATGCTGAATCAACTGCCTCAAAGTGTAGAAACACACAACAATCTCTCCACTCATTAGGAAAAATGAAAGATCTTCGATAGCAACCAGTGGGCTTCTTCAGGATTTGGAACCAGAAAGAAATTCCAGTAACCACTCAAAGACATAGCATAAGGTAATTCATTGATCCATGATGCAGCACAATCAAGAGAAGCTGAAATAGATTCATCTTCCCACACTACCAGAGTAGCACCCTCAAAATCAACATTGCTGCACTCAATCCAAAATCTTAAAGCTCCTGTACAAAAAATTTATTGTATATATGTTACAAACTAGTAACGAATCTTCAACACATCATCCCCCATATTGTATTCTTTTCATCATTCATACAAAAAACTTATTTGACATAGGATTTGGGACTCTAAATTTTGTCAAATTTTAGAGTTCCATCACCACCTAAGGTTTGATCATGAGCTTTGTTTGATGCTTGGCTTGGCATTTTCAAGGATTCAACCTTAGATAATTCTCTAGGATTGTACGCAACGAGCTTGGAATACCAACACACCCTAAGTCCATTGGCAATAATAAGCTCAAGGCCTCTTGAGAAGAAGAAATTGGGACTATAACCCTCAAAATGACCTCACTAATAGCTTATTTTGCTATACTTTTGGGCAAAATAATACTCCAAATACGGTTTAGGGTGGGGTGACATAGAGACTTGTTGAGAGTTATGTTGTAGGTTGTTATTGCCTTTGTCACATTCTTTTTAATGCTTTCCTTTATGCCAAACATGTGTCCCCTATTTTCCCTCATATCTTCCCCATTTTGGCATCCTAATGCCTAAAAACTTCATTAGAGTTATATAGACCTTTTTATTTTCCTTCTAGAACCTAAATCTTTTGAGTCCTAGTTCAATGATGCATAATATAGGTTTCATGCTTATTGGATGCCTTGGTGATGTTGGCTGTTTTGGAAATGAGCTTTTAGGTTTTGTAAGTCCTATTTATGTGCTTCTTGATTCCATTTCTAGAAGTAGGAATAAATGATTTGCTTATACCTACATGTGCTCACTTAATCTCTAGTAGCATGAACCTCAAGGCCACTCGAGAAGAAAAAAGGAAACACTAACCATTAAGTCGAGCAACTTATTGGCATGCCTCTCATCTCTCCTAGTTCAACCATTGTTTTTTGACTAGTTTAAAAGATAACAACACTTGATATCTAGAGAGAAGCACCATGAGATTCCCAAGAGTATTTAAGATCATTTGTGGACATCTTGGGCATGTCACAACTAGGAGATGGAGGTAGAGTTTGACTTCAAGCTTACATATGACTCCAAGGTGACGACTTATAGCTTGCTAGGATATGCAGAAAAGTTGACAAAGAAAAAGGATTTGGGATTAGGGGACTTGCAACTAATTTTAAGATCTTTTGAATATGACTTTGGATCTTGGAAAGTCCAACTCAGCAAGGCATGATGATTTATTTTAACAAAGTAGAGATAAATATCAAACAATTGAGTGACAAAACAAGCAACAATAAAAAGAGCTACTAAAGGATTGAGATGACCTTCTGTTTACGAAGGCCTTCTTTGAGAAAGGGAACTCATTGTCGAGTGAGATGAATTGATCAAACAATAGGATAGCTTCAAATCTTAGGAATAAGTTCTCAACAAGGACAACTAGCAGCTTTAGTTAATACAAATCTCCCTCAACTCAATGATGCAGGAACTGACTTGACTTGCTAGCCACCTACAGTTCTGTATGGAATTTTTCTTAGAAGATAGCTAGACCAAGAAAGCCTTGTAGGAGACTCTCGGAGGAAAAGCATACCATTCAGTAAGTTAAAAATGGGCATTGACGCTAAGGTCAAGCAAGGTGGATTTGCATCTTGAGATAGTGTTGTCATTTTGTCTCATCATGCATAGATTGATGATAAGGCAGAAACTATGAATTTTCTTGCTAAGGACTCAGTCTATTAAATCAATGATATTTTTGGCATGGTTGAAATTGTTAAAATTTTGTAGATGGCATACTACAACTCCATTGTTTTTACCAAGGGTCAACATGCAAGTTGTGATGAAGCTTTACTATTATGAGGGCGCTTTTAAAAAGCTACTCATCTCAATCATAATCTTGAAAGAGGCGGAGCAGATAGATTAAGTGGAATGGAACAAATCGAATGTTCTCTTTCTACCATCTCCACACAATTTCCATCACCATAACTTGCATAATAATTTTTTAATCAAACATTTTGTTATTAAATCTCTGCCTATGGCATTGATTAAAAGATCTCCCACAATAGATTGGAATCTGATTATGAATATCAACAACCACAACAATAAAAGAGTCTAATTTTTTGGTTTTTGTAGGTATGTCTTTCTTTTTGTTAGTTTTTATTTTGTTTTCCTTTTGTGTCCACTCTTTCCTTACATCATTTCCTCTACACATCAGTTATCTCGATTCTCTTATGTCCAAGTATATTTGAAGAATGGCAAAAGAGTCTATCCTATTAGCAAATGTTACCAGCGTCGCTTTGTTTTGTGGTGTAAACTTCCAATTAGGCTGACCTTAGTCCCCATCCATTTTTGTAACATTTTAGCTACTCCCAAGATCCTACTGGTTGGAAATTTGAGATATATGAATATATGTTTCGTCTTATAAAGGCCGTGTTGGCTGGCCAGCGGATCCCTATCCTACATCATTGGTGCGGGTGGAAGAGTAAACCAGTTTGGTCCATATGGAACCAGAAAAGATGGACAAGAAGCAGCTGGTAATTGAAACACCACAGAAGAGACCAATACCTGCCAGGTGAGAGGAGCCAAGGTCCGCTAAAAAGAAACCAATTCCCATTCACCACTTCACTTGGTAGGAGCAGCTGATCTTGTCCATACCTTCAGAAGCAGCTGGTGGATCAATTGCAAAAAGTGATGAACTCACTCTCATTCCTGGAATTGACACATCTACTCATTATCCTGGAGTTAGTAGTCCAATCTTAGTCCAGTAGTCCAACCCTTTCTTTTTCCTCATATGCCAACTGCCAATGAAGGGAATCAGAGCACAGTGTTTCCTGGCACGTCTTGTATATAATTTTTCTATAATCTTCCATGTATAATGCTTTGCTAATTAATGTAACTCTTTGTGCTAGATCATTGATTGCCATCAAACAATCATCTCCTTAGTTTGTAAACTATGAGCGATCCATTTGGATATGTCTTTGCCCCGATTTGCATGTTAATCCCGTTTATTCATTTAAGTTCAACTAAAAACCTCACTGCTGCAAGACTTCTTATTGGATACATTATGTTACTAATACAATAATCATAGAGAAATCTGATTAAGATAGCAATGCAATAAACATTTAAGGCACTTTAGTGGTTTGATAAGTTGATATGCAAAAAACTAGGACAATTTAACCCATAGATCCTTTCCTCACTATGTAGATTCTACTAATTCAATATTAATGCAATTTATTTTTTGTTCTTTTGAGCCAAACAATTTATAAATCATGGAGAATAAATTCAGTACCTATTCTCAACGATTGAAGTTAAATTCTTAGTCTTCTTATGGTTGGCTTATTTAATTATACAAAATAGTAACAACAGTATGTTATGCTTTGTTTGAATATTTTCAGATTTTTGAAGAGATAAAAAAATGTTATCAGCTTGTTAATAGACTTGGAAGAGGAGTGGTGTACCTCGGTTCTTCAAGAACAAAACAAGATCATCCCCACTTTTTGCAGGCTATGGAGCTTGGAAGAGAGGTATAATACAGTAGAATATTTTCTTCTGTGTTTATATATTTGTGCAAAAATTGCTTGATGGTCTATCAACTTCGTGATTTTCTGTCTATTAACACACATTAACTTTAGGTCTTTATGGACTATTGGTTTGTTTGCATGCACTCATGAAAACACTAGCTATAGAAAACTTTGTAAGGATGTTAGTTGTTTGAGGAGGCTAATGTTCTCAGCATATTTATCAGATTTTGTAACACTAGTTTAGGCCAAATATGCTGATAGTTGAAGCAGCTCTCATTGACCTTGACGTTAGCCTCCTTAAACATTCAGAAAATGTGTTTTCCTTATTATTGGCATCATACTCATTGGAAACCATTCTAACATGGTCGTTTCTCATTTTTTTCTCAACATGTGATTTAACTATTTAACTGCATGCATTTTCTATCATTATATTGAACTATTCTTCCTCGCCTTCAACCTATTTTTGACATAAAAATTGTGACCTGATTATTATCTGTTTATACTCTGATCTTCAGTATGTTACCTTTTATTGAGTCTCTACATTCTATTATTCTGCTTTTCTTCTGGTTGTTTTAGATATCAGTCCCCCTTACCTATTCAGTGATATTCAAATCTTCTCTCTTCAATGTTTAAAATTAAAGTTATTGGTTTGGGTACAAGTTTGGAGGTGTGATAGTATGGCAACAGTTTTTATGGGATCCGCACATTGTGGATATGTCTGTACAAAACACACACACACACACACACACAACTTAGTCAAATCTTTAATCTATTATAAATATATAGTTAGGTTCTTCAACACACGAGTACCCACCCATGGTACGAACGTGGTGGACAGTTAAAGGTACTGTGTTGTTTTTAGCAATGTGAAGCCAGCAATTATTGCTTTTTAAAAGAAATACAGCAGGTAATAACACCACCACGAAAACATCATTTTTTCAGCAGATACTCATTGACCATCATTGGACATGATTCTGCATTTAGGAGACAAAGCTTACCTGTCTTTTCTAGGCTTTTGGTTCCAATCATCCCATCTAGCAATAATGGCATTCAAGTAAGAATAAGGGTAGACAATGGGGAGTATTGTCCCATGGTGTAGCCTAGATAAAGGGGTTGGATGAACAAGAACCCTTTATTCTTTTATGACTTGTTGTTTATCCTAAGCAGCCATAATTTGTGCCCATTTTTTCATGTCATGGCTGGCCTAGATAGAGGAGCCCTTTCCCTCCTAGGTCAAGTGCTGGAATGCTAACCCTGTTTTCTTGTTTGGTTGTTGCCTGTCCTAGGCAGTCATGGGTTCAATTCGGTGGCTGTTTTATCATATGGGTGTTATTTATATGTATTTTGTACATATCCATATGCATATACATGTACATATAGGTATATGGCAGTATATACATATCTGTATATGTATATGTACACATATGCTATGTTTACCATATGGAGTAAATAGTTTAATGCATACAGACAATAGACAAGAACATGTAACACAACAGTACTCTTATTATCCGCATATATGCCGAAGAGATTACATAGCGCTTCTAATGATGATTACAATGATGATCCAAAGTTGTACATATACCATTCTGAAGGGGTGACTCAATCTTGTCAGCTATTTTATAACTTTATTGACAACATGCTAATCTATTTGTCAGCTATTTTATAACTTTACCGACAACATCTCCCCCCCCCCAAAAAAAAGAAAAGTCGTCTCCAGACGACAATTACAAAACTCAAAACTTGAAAATTGCACGACTAATTACATCAATACACAGATACTAGGCAGGGGGATGGGTCCTTGGCATGGTAGGTGTCCGTGCTCTCAGTTCACTCAGCTCAACCCGTAGCTTGTAGACTTGCTCCTTTTGGACTTTCAATTCGGCTTTCGCTTCTATCTGAAGCTCCAGAGTTGACTGCATCATCCTAGCAATCTCTCCCAATTCCTTTTCTTTCTCATCTGCTAGCTTCTCTTTCTCTGTTGCCAAATGCTATAACTGACTCCGTTTTTCTAGCAAGGCTGCCCTCTCGGATTCCCAATCCGCCCTTTCTGTGGCTAACTCGACAACTGACTCCTCTCGAGCCCTCTCAATTGCTGCCTGATCTGCCTGGCTCCTCCAAAAGGTGTAATATGCCTCTGTGTATATCTGCACAATCTCCTAAGTCAATGTCTCTATCTGTCTCCCCAAGCCCAGACTCCCTGTGGTGGCCCAATCCTGACACATTTCTGTAGTTTCCACGCTTGGTCAACCTCTTTCCTCAAAGCAAACTGTGAAGGCAGCCAAGCATCTTGATCTCATAAAAGATACCACTCCGTCTAGCTTCTTCACCACTGAGTCTAAAGCCTGTGCCTCCGTAGATGCCACCACCTGTCGAGCTCGAGTCGCTAGAGCAGTTATATCAGCAAGAATGTTTCCATTGCTTTTGATGCCACTGGGTGTTCCTGCCATACCCCCACAGCCTTTTCTACTACTTCTGCCATATGCTCAATAGTGCTATGTGATGGTTCCACATCTTGTATTGGCTCCACTACCTATGCCTGCTAAGTGTTTTCCTCTGGAATTTCGTCCCACGTAGGTGTCTGCATGTAGGCTATCTGAGGTAGTGGAGTACGGTGGAACTGTGTACTTAAGTAGGTACTCAACCTCTGAGTTCTACTCTCCCTATCAAGCTCAGGTGATGCTAAGAGTGCTGAATCCACCGTAACTATTGCATCCAAACCCACTACATCCAAGTGCACACCAGGTGTATTCTGGCTCTCTGCTATCTTCAGTACTAGTAGTTCAGGTACCTCCATGGTGGTCTCCTCTCTTTCCTCCGGTACACTTTGCTGCAGGTGCTACGGTTTTTGCTACTGGTTGTGCTTCAGCAGGAGTTGGCATACTCTCTCGGCTGACGGATTCTGCCACCTGTGCAAATCCCACGGCAAACCCAGCTGTTGGTTCGATCGGTCGGATTGGGGGAGGTCTTACCCCATGCTGCCAGGGTGCAGCTACCGTAACCGCCTGCTGTGGTGCTGCAGTCATCACTATTGGCTGTCATGTCTGTCCAAACCCTAGTATATGTGCCATGTGCACACCTACTGGGACTAGGTAGGAAGTGGCGGATAGTGTATGGCGCAGAAATAACAAGGGGGTGGTTGTGACAATCTCAACCTCTTCATCATCGTCTTCCCATTCCTCCTTTCTCGTGCTATTCTCCTTGGAAGATGTTTCTTGCTGTCCGCTGTCCATATCACCTCCTGTATCTAGCCGAGGTCTCTTTTGCCCTGTAGTGCCCTTTTGCCCACTGGCTGAGGCTAAGTGTTTCCACCGCATGATAGGAGGTTCCCTGGGGGCTAATGGTCTAAGTTTCGCCTCCAACCTATCTTCTGGAATCATCTGCATTGTAGCATTGAGAAAGAGGCCTATGGCATAATGCGGCATATAAAATGTCTTATGTTGGAGTGTCATAAATTCATACATGCGTTCAGCTAGCACAGATGCCCAATCATACACCTTCCCATTCATTATGCCGTTCATCATGGATACCTATGGAAATGAGATATTAGATGCCTTACTTGATTCAGTAAGTCTTCTCTTGACTAAAATCATCAGGCATCGCCACGGTCCCTCTTGGATGTTTGTTTTCTTTAGTCCCCTACCTTTTGATGTTTCAGCCAATACTTCCTGTTTTGCTTTAGCTATGTCTCCGCATACCAGCCTGATCAAAAACATTTTTACCTCTTTGGTAATCTTCTTGGGCTGTACCTTTTTTCCTTGCGGCCTTGGTATGCCAAACACATGCGTGAAATTTGCTGCTTTGAATGAGACTACCAGGTCTCTTCCTAGGTATGAGAACGAGCTTTTTCGAGAGGCCTTGCCATAAGTATCGATCATGGTGCGCAGGAAACACTTGTAGTCCCGGATGCAAAAAACAGGCATCCAAATTGCCCATTCCACTTGTGCCCTTCTAATGCTGGCTTTTATTGGATGACTGTCAGGGGTTTCCTGCCACCACTTCCTATAATCCATACCGCTTAGTCCCTCAAATACTATATTCTGTGGTGTGATTTCAGCAGTTGCAGGTGCATGTGCTTGACCTTGCACTTTTTCTTGCTGCTGCTATTGGTGCCTTCACTCCGGTTACCTACGGGCAACATTTTCGTACCAGCTGAAGATTCTTCCTCTAAATTTTTCTTCCACTGCCTCTTTCCTGTCAACTCCATTTATTCTTCTGCTTAATTAGGTCAGTTATCCCTTTGTACACAAATTCTTCTCCTTCCCTAGTGTTCGTATGGATTCGTACGACCCTATCCTAGCTTCTACTGTACGGCTACAACATTTCCTTGCTGAATGATATCTCCTCCTGTGATTGTCTTAGCCGTCTAGTAAAATGGCTCCCTACTTGGTGTACAAAAGTGGCTCTTTCTTTATTTCATGCCTTGGCCGTATGCTTCCCCTTTTTTTTCCCCTTCTGATTTCTTCTTTATGGCTGTACGGTTTGTTCTTTTTTCTATTAACGCATGCCGTACGGTCCTCCTTCTCCCTTTATATTCTTAGACCGTACGGATCTTTCACCTCTCCTTCGGCCATACTGACTTCTCCGTACAAATGCAGCGTTGTATGGTTTTTGTTTTGTTTTTTTTGTTTTTGCTTTAACTCGCCTACCGTATGCCATACGGCTTGTGTGCTCTTACCATATGGAGTCTGTGCTTTGCTTCTTTTTCTACCGTATGTAGTACGGCCTATGCTTTGCCTCCTTTTATTTTTCCCAAATCACCGTACAGACTTTTGTTCCTTCACCTTCCTATACCATACACCATATGAGCTTTGCCTTCCTTCCGATCCACCATACGGTTCTTTAACTGGCACCTTCTTCTGTTCACTGTACGACTAGGTCTTATCTCTCCTTTTCACTGTGCTTTTCTTGTTTTGCCTCTGTTTCTTCTTCACCATACATCGTATGGGCTTTGCTTTTTACCTGTTTCTTTTCCCTTTTTGCCGTAAGGACTGACTTTAATATGCTTGTCTTGTGGCTTTCAACTTTGCTGAAGTTGCCATACGATGACCATACCGTGACTTAAATTTTTTTTTTTTTTTTTTGAAACTATTGCTCCTCATTGTTTGTCGACGGGGGAACAGTTCTGGCATGATATATTTTTTTAACTTGGAATCGTTCACCGTTTTTGGAATTTCCCGCCCGTCCAATGTGCATAGCTTTATTGCTTAGTTATCACCTACTTCCCGGATTTTGTATGGCCCGACCCATTTGACTTTAAACTTTCCTGGTTAATTTTGTTTCGTCTGTCATACTTCAACACCAACTGTCCTGGTTGGAACTTGTTTAGTTTTAGGTGTTTATCATGCCACGCTTTGCGCTTGTTCTGCGTTACCTCTGTGGCCTATTGTGCCAACAGCTGCTTCTCGAGTTTGTTCAAATTATGCAACCTTTCCCTCAGGGTTTCCATGTCGCCTAACTTATTCTTCAGCACGATCCTCAGATTCGGTATCATAAATTCTACTAGTATCACCTCCTCTTGTCCAAACATCAATTGGAACGATATGTGTCCCGTTGTCACCTTGTATGCCGTGTGGTATGCCCAGAGGGCAGACGACAGTTTTTCCTCCTAGTCTTCACCTTCGACCGCACATGGCTTGTAGATGATTGCTATCAGGATCTTGTTTGTAGCCTCAGCCTGTCTATTTGCTCGTGGGTAGTATGGGCTCGATAGAGTGATATCTTTAATTCTGTTGTTAACAGTTTAATGAAGTGATTGACAAAATGCCCTCCATGATCACTCGTTATCTGAAGTGGAATCCCATATCGAGTGATTATTTGTTCATATATGAATTTTGATGTACTGATTGCTGAATTATCTGGTAGAGCTTGTGCTTCTACCCACTTCGTTAGGTATTCCATAGCTACAACTATATATCGACATTGGTGCCTTCGACTTACTTGCAAGGGTCCCACGAAATCCAATCCCCATCGTTCAAATAATTCTTGTGCATGTGAAGGGTTAAGCGGCATAAAGTCTCTCTTTAACGACTTTCTAGCCCTTTGGCAAGTGTCACACCCGACGACCCATTCCCATGCGTCGTCGTACACTGTTGGCCACCATATTCCTACCAATAATATTTTTTTTGGCGTGGTATCAAGTCCCATATGTCCTACTAGACCCTCGTGCTTCTTTCAACACTCGGTATTTCCTCTAACACACTGTCGCAGGATGTGATCAGGCCCCATTTTGTACACTAATCCATTAATCAATTGAAATGTACGACTCCTTATTACTAATTTCCGCCTTTCATTTTGTGGCATCTCCTTCGGTGGCTGTCTTGTGGAAAGGTACTCCCTAATACTCGTGTACCATTTTGGTAGTACTGCAATTTGAAATAACTGTGCATCAGGAAAATCATCATTCACTCTGTCCGCCGGTTCACTTGTTTTAATTCACGACAGATGGTCTGCGCTGACATGATTCTTCTCGGGTCATACAATGATCTTGAAGGTGAATTCCTGCAACAAAAGTAGCCACCGGCTGATTCTTCCTTCAATGATAGGTTTATTTACTAGATACAACAGAGCTTGATGGTCTACATAAAACACGAACGATATCACCAGCAAGTAATGTCGGAACTTCTGCATTGCATAGACCATTCCGAAGGCCTCCTGTTGTGTTGTACTATAATTTTGCTCTGCTTTTGACAGTAATTGGCTAGCAAAATACACCGGGTGATCTAACCCATGGTTACCTGTCTGCGCCAAAGTTGCTCCTATTGTATAATTGGATGCATCGACGTGAACATTAAATTCCTTGTTCCAATCTGGGTACGCCAATATAGGTGCTGTAGCCAATTGTACCTTCAACCCTTCAAATGACTCATCATGTTCTTTCTCCCATTTGAACGGTTCCCCTTTGCATGTCAATTTGTCCAGCGGGTATGATACTTTAGCGAAGTTCTTGATGAATCTTCTATAATATCCTATGTGTCCCAAGAATGACTTCACCTCCGTTACATTTGTAGATGGTTGGTATTCCATTATCACTTTGACTTTGTCTGAATCTATTTTCAATCCCTCCTTACAGACTATGTCCCAATAATTTTCCCTGCCGAACCATGAATCAACATTTCTTTGGATTTAAGGCAAGTCACGCCCTTCGACATCTTTCCATGTATTCGCCCAATGCCGCTAGATATTTGTCTTCGGTGCTGAATATAGACCAGTCATCCAAGAATTCTTTGAAATTTCCGACAGACATTTTGTTGAATATGTGCAACATGATCCTTTGGAACATAGCCGACGCATTGCACAGGCCGAATGGCATTCGGTTGTACGCATATACCCCTCCTACCACAAATGTTGTTTTAAGTTTATCCTCTTCTGCTATGCAAATTTGATTAAATCCAGAGAACCCGTCCATAAATGAATAAATCTCATGTCCAGCTACCTCCTCCAATATACTGTCTGTGAATGGTATTGGGAAGGGGTCCTTGATTGTTACCGCATTGAGACATCTGAAGTCGACACATCTCTTGATTTGGGTGGTATCCTTCTTCAGGGTTATTACTATGGGTGACACCCATTCACTTGTTTGAACCTTAAAAATAATACTGACCTCTCGCATTCAGTTAATTTCGTTTGTGACCCATGCCGCTTAATTTTTATTCATCGTGTAAGGTCACTTCCGTACAGACACTCCACCTTCAACCAATAGAATGTGGTGAACACACAGCTCCGGCAGTACTCCTTTCAAATCCTTGTATGTCCAAGCAAATACATCTTTGTATTCTAGAAATATTTTAAATGCCGCTACTTTTAGTATTGGATTCCAGTTATCCCCCACTAGTATATTTTTTAGTTAGACCTCATCTCCCAAATTCATGGTTTGTACTGTGGCTTCGTCATATTTTATCGACTTTCCCTCACCAAATACATGTGCAGGTGTTTCATCCAGCGGTGCGTCCCCTTCTTTTATTCCCCTGAATTCTCTTGGAAATCTGTCTTCGTTGTGCCCTTCCTCTATCGTTAGTATGTTGCAGCTCTGGAATAGCTCATAATCCTCCATCTGCCAGTGAAACAATCTGTTCACTGAATCCAAATCATCGTTCGTCAATCCACCTTCCAACCGTAGGACTCCTTCCTCATCCGATTCCATTCGCTGCTTTCCTTCATCCTCTTCTTCGGAATCGGATGATAGAGCTTCTTCACCCACCAGTTGTGTATGTAAATCAATAATGAATTTTTGTCCTTTGCTTTCCACTGATAGTGTATTCTTCTTCCAGTTATGCTTAACCTTTGCTTGTACTAGCCATCCTCGGCCCAGAATGGCGTCATATCCTCTCCTCTTTAGCGGGATGATGACGAAGTCGAGTAGGAATGGTTGTGTTCCAATAATCACTGGTTGTGCCATCAGGATCCCGAGAGGTTTAATGTCGTGTTGGTTTGCCGTTAGTAATTGGAACGTAGATGGCCATAGCGTCGACCATCCCAACTTCTTCCAGATATCTTTTGGTAGGATGTTTACCCCTGAACCTTCGTCCACAATTGTGTCTGAAAGGACTGTTCCTAATATACCCTTCTCGACGATCGCCGGATGCCATCTGGATGTGAGGGCTAATAGCATTGGGTCTATTGCACTTGCTTTGCTTTCCTTTTCCCTTCCATGTTCTCCTGGTAGTTTAGCAGTTGGGGCTATGTTTGTGAGTGTTGTTTGTAGTTGAGGCATTGTGAGGATCAAATCATTTAACTTGATTGGTATTTCATTTTGTAATATCTTCTGTATGATGTTTTGTTCTGCGCAGTTCCTCATTGAGGTACCAGTAGTGTCCTTTAATTGTGATTTCTTTGCTTGCATTGCTTTCTCAATTTTCGCCCGCGCTTCTTCCAATCTCTTCTTTTCTTTCGTCAGGTCGAGGTACATTTTTGCTTGTTTACAGGT
Source organism: Cupressus sempervirens (assembly GCA_028749045.1). Lineage (NCBI taxonomy): Eukaryota > Viridiplantae > Streptophyta > Pinopsida > Cupressales > Cupressaceae > Cupressus > Cupressus sempervirens. The sequence goes on along the minus strand of CM053785.1, from coordinate 451,317,356 downwards.
GATTGCTAAGACTTCTTCGTTCGCGCCAATGCTGATCAGATTCACTCTTGATTTCGGGCACTTGGCATCTCCATGATCTCCAGGACCGCACCATCTGTATAACAACTTTGGTGTATTCGCTGATGTATAGTTTTGTGAAAAGTGGCCCCACAAATTGCATGCTCGGCATTGAACCATCGAGCGGCCGTTCACATTGTACTGAATTCAGCTGCAGTCGCCATTATTATTGTTGGTATTGTTATTGGTATTGTTATTTGGCCCTCTTCTATTATTTCTGTACCCTATTATTTCTGTACCCACCTGAAGTGGCACCATCATTGCTTGTGTTTTCGCTCCCTCCTGATGCAGAAGCCTCCTGTGTCAGGAGCACTTGTTGATGCCCTCTTGTTTTCATATTAAAGGGGCATTCTTTTGTGGAATGTCCCATAATTTGACAGATATCGCAGAATTGGTTTTTCAGACAGGATCCCTTCGTCTGACCTTTTGTCTTGCAATCTGTGCACCATAACTCGTTTCCCTTCGTCTCTTTATGCATATTTTTAAATTCCTTCATCATTTTGATCATATCCTTCTGGAGAGCTTGGACCTTCTTGCTATTCTTTTCGTCACCGCTGCTATCTTCTTCCGAAGATGCGTCATTTGAGTCGGATGAGCTACTTTTTAAAATTTTTTTAAATTTTTTGTTCACTCTCTAAGTCCATTGCCTGATTGTATGGTTTGGTGTATGATGATGGCGGCACAATCTTCATTTTCTTCTTTAACTTCGGGCGTAGTCCTTTAATGAACCATCTCTTTTTCAGCCCATCTACTGGTTTACTTTCTATTTTATTTATTAATTCTTTTAGTTTACTGGCATATACATGGACTGTTCCATTTTTCCCTTGCTTTGTGGTGTAAATTTATGCTACGATCTCATTGTCGTCTCGTAGCAATTGAAATTCGGTGATAAACTCCGTTTTAATTGTTGCCCATGAAGTTAATTTTTGGGGATCCGCATCGGCAAACCAATCAATTTAAGGTCGTTGGAAATTGTCGGACCCATTCATCTGTGTCGGTTACACCATTCGCCGTCCAAATTGTTTCGCATGTCTCACAGTGTTTGATTGGATCGGCCGTTCCATCACCATCAAACTTTGGCAATTTTTCCTTTGGTCCAGCCATTACTATTCGAGTTGGAGGTACTTGTTGTGTGCCCGCGCTGTTCTGCACTCCCGCGCTGCTCTGGACACCCGTGCTATTTCGGACAGTCGTCTTATTTCCAACAGCCGCGTTACTTGGTGAAAAAGGGTTTTCCTCAAGCAAAGTTGTCCGTTCTGGAAGTTTATCACGAACAAAGAGTTCACTCCACGTTTGTGCTCTCTCGGCACTTCGAGTCGTGCAAGTTAATTCCCTTCCGTATGGATTCTCTTCCCTCGGCATGTACAGGTTAAGAAATTCCTCCCTTGTTTCTTCCACCAAATTCAACCGTTGTCGAGTCTCTTCCAACGATTCCTCGGTGCTTCAGTGTCTGTCGGCAATTTGCTGAAACCGCCATTTGCAGATCCAATTAGCATCACCTAGATCCAATGAGTGCTAAGTGTTCCATTTATTCTCATGAGAGATTGATTCATGTTGAATCACTACTCATGAAACATGGGTCATCGAGTTTGACTCAAAATCACACAATTAAATCTTGATATTCATATCACAACCTCCATCTGTGCTCGACCTGTTGTGCCAAAATTAAAATTTCTTGTTCGGTGCGTATTTCATTTGTTTCCTTTATCTTATTCCTATCCTTGTTAAGTTAATTCGGCATTAGTCTTCATTCCTCTGCCTTTGTTCCAGGTCCATTGGGCAATATCGCCAAATGTTTACCGTATGGGGTAAATAGTTTAAGGCATATAGACAATAGACAAGAACATGTAACACAGTAGTACTCCTTTTATTATTCGCATATATGCCGAAGAGATTACATAGCGCTTCCAGTGATGATTACAATGATGATCCAAAGTTGTACATATACCATTCTGAAGGGGTGACTCAACCCTGTCGGCTATTTTATAACTTCACCGACAACATGCTAATCTACCCGTTAGCTATTTTATAACTTTACTAGACAACATGCTAGTGATTCATAACTCATCGTGGTTTGTGCAAGTACTGACTACCCAAGGGCTAGGTATACCTGTATGAGTTTTCATAGCTCGCTAACATAACCCATCGAGTTATGAGCTATGACCTGCATAGCCCGCAAGGCTAGTGGATCATACTATGACCCATCGAGCCTGTGGCCTATGACCTGGCTGATAGCAATTAGGCACAACATTAAAAAGAATGCACTTTTCTCAATCTTTTTTTTGACAAATGCTTTCTATTTTATCCTAAAAGGCATTCTATTTGATTGTTATGAGAAGAAGAGAGACAAAGTGAGAGAGAAGAAGAAAAGCAAGAGGCCGTAGTTTTGCAACCAGCAAGGGGGAAGAGCATCAACGAGTCCACAAAATCACATTGGGGAGGCATAGACTTGCATTGAGAGCATCAAGGAGTCCATAGCAATTGTTCTAAGAGTTCTCAACTCATTTGAAAGAGTTAAGTGTTAAGTTGTGTAGATTTTGTTGGTTCTTATGTGTAAGGATTTTCCTTTTTTAAAATTCTTTTTTAATTTTACAAATCTCAAATCATGTGTTGACAAAGCCATAAACATTTGCACGTTTATGTACAATCATGCATTGGTCCTTAACATGATGAGGCAATACACGGGGTAAAAGGAGTTGGCTTGTCTTAACCCCGTCGGCTATTTTATAACTTCATCGACAACATGCTAATCTACCCGTTAGCTATTTTATAACTTTACTAGACAACATGCTAGTGATTCATAACTCATCGTGGTTTGTGCGAGTACTGACTACCCAAGGGCCAGGTATACCTGTATGAGTTTTCATAGCCCGCTACCATAACCCATCGAGTTATGAGCTATGACCTGCATAGCCCGCAAGGCTAGTGGATCATACTATGACCCGTCGAGCTTGTGGCCTATGACCTGGCTGATAGCAATTAGGCACAACATTAAAAAGAATGCACTTTTCTCAATCTTTTTTTTTGACAAATGCTTTCTATTTTATCCTAAAAGGCATTCTATTTGATTGTTATGAGAAGAAGAGAGACAAAGTGAGAGAGAAGAAGAAAAACAAGAGGCCGTAGTTTTGCAACCAGCAAGGGGGAAGAGCATCAACGAGTCCACAAAATCACATTGGGGAGGCATAGACTTGCATTGAGAGCATCAAGGATTCCATAGAAATTGTTCTAAGAGTTCTCAACTCATTTGAAAGAGGTAAGTGTTAAGTTGTGTAGATTTTGTTGGTTCTTATGTGTAAGGATTTTCCTTTTTTTAAATTCTTTTTTAAGTTTAACTTTACAAATCTCAAATCATGTGTTGACAAAGCCATAAACATTTGCACGTTTATGTACAATCATGCATTGGTCCTTAACATGATGAGGCAATACACGAGGTAAAAGGAGTTGGCTTGTCTTGACATCATGAGATTTGCCTCAAATTTTCTCACCAAACTGCAATCTTTGTTAAAATCAAAGGCAATTTTGAGACGTGTTTGTTGGTGAGAAGTGGATTGCTTCATCCTATGTTGTGACCATTGTAGGGATGGATGTGGCAAATTGTATTTTCGATGAGCTAGGTTTTTGGACCCCTGTGTAGAGATCATGTAGGTAAGTATATTTTTGTTTTGTTTGCAACTTTGCAAGAATTTTTTTTTGTGCACACTTCTAGTTGTGACTTGACTATTTTTTTAACATTATATGTAGGTTATTGAGCCCCTTGTAGTTCCTTGGAATTGTTGATTGGCTACATGTATGAGGGCATTGATAGGGCCAATGAGACCATTACATCTAGGTATGTAGGAGCCGAGGATAATTATGGCCCCATTTGGGAGATCATTGACAGGTGATGGCAAAACCAGTTTCATAGGCCCATTCATGCAGCAGCTTATTTCCTTAATCCGTCATTCCATTTCCTTAAAAATTTCAAGCCGGATGAGGAGGTTCTTAGTGGTCTATATACAGTGATACAAAAGATGTGTAGCACTGTTGACACATCTACAGTGATGGAGATAAATGCATATAATAATGAACAAAGGTTTTTTTTGCAAGCAAGATGTACAAAGACACTAGGACAACATTGCAACCAGATAGAAAGATATGTTAAATTTAAGATTCTTAAGTTTATGGCTTATGCATTTTGATTTTATAATCTATCCTTAAATTTGGAAATGAGACTGAATTTTTTTTCTTTTCCTTATTTTAGAGAGATGGTGGCAAATGTTTGAGCCTACAACCCCAAACCCTCAAAAACTTGTCATCCATATTTTGAGTCAGCCATGCAACGCTTCTGGATGTGAGCACAATTGGTTCATGTTCGAGCACATCCTATATTTATTGTGGAGAGTTTGAATGATCTTGTCTTCATTCATTACAACCTCCATCTTAGGAGTACATTGATTTTGGCCATTGACTCCTTTGCAATCACTTTAGTAGATATTGATTCAGAGTCCAAGTGGCTTATTGAGTCTACTAATTCTGTCTTCACAGAGGACCATGAGTGGGTTGACTAGGTAGACAGAGAGGCTGAGGTTGTGGCTAGGTTAGAGGAGGAGGATAAGGTATGACTAGGCACCTGTGTAGTTGATGTTGATCAAAGTGACACCTCACAAGTAGAGACAATGACATGTCAATCCTCTAGGACCTACCTTAGACGCCTCTGTAGGAGGTAGACATTCTACTTCGAGGCTGAGGCTAAGCTAGAGCCTAAGCCATAGACTTATTTTTGTTTACACATGTTTGGGAACATTTGATTTCATGGATTTCATGGATTTTATATATAATTGACAATATTTGTAATTTTGCATTTCTATGTTTTCTATTTTGTTTAGCTACAATTTACGTTCGTATTTATGTGATGGGTGTTTGCTTTTGTATGCGATCAAATTAGCTTCTATTTGATGATGTTATAGTGTTTTTAAGCTTTATTCAATAATGGGTGTATGTAACAAGTTTTAAATTGTTAAAAATCTTTATTTTTTTCATTTTGTGGACTTGTTGTCGAGTCATAGGCAAGTCCAAGTCACAAAACTATGACATATATACCCTCTTGCTAACTTGGCTTTACCTTGACTCTAGATGCCCAAAATGTGAGGAAACAAAAGGATGTTACCAACAAATGGGTCAGTGTATGTGTTATATCACTGCCCTCTGAATCATAAGGTACAACTCCCTTATATGCAATATATGCAATGAATTGTGTTTTTAATAGATCATTGGGATAGGGGTATGCTCTTAACCTGAGAGTAAGAAGAGGATAAACCCGGATGCTCATAACTACAAACACCCTAGGCAGAAATAGATTTGGGCAACCTATAACACCCAGTGGAATGGATATCACAAGCTACCTTGAAGTTCTTCTAACATCTAATCCTAATTCTAAGTGCAGATTAGTCCTACTGAAATGCAATCTAGAGATAGAGCAGAGATGCATATGAAAGATGAAATGGAATCCACCTTGACTAATAACCCTCCACTAAAATGAAATCTAGTAAGATATCATCAGCTTCAAATACATCTGTCCTACAATCCCATAGAAATTATTCTAAAATGCAAGGTTAGCTCAGTTGAAAGAGACAATGAAAGAAACCTAGGCATACTAGTTCTAAATGGAATCAAAACAATCACATTACCTAACTGCAAACATCATACAAATCCTTCATTCCATCCAACTCTTCAATTCTCACTCAACATTTGGAAATGTGGGGGAAAAGTTAGATAGAATTGTCGATCCTTATATTATCAGAAGAAATTACATTTATAGGCCCCCTCAGTTCTGGTAGAGCAACAGTCACAAAATAGAAAGAAAATATGAACATGAAAAATATCTAATCTTCAACATGGTATAGACATGTGACATCATTCCCAGTGATGTCCTCATCCCATGGCACCTCTTAGAACACCTAGAAACTGTTCATCTTCATGCGGCTTCAGAAAACCCTGTTGAACTCTTCGTTCATATTTTGTTGTTTCGCTCCAAACCTATATAATTCATAATACAACGGTCATTGTAGCTTTAAATTTCTATCGTTGATCTCAAATCAACGGTCAAGATCAAATCATTATAAACCTTTTTGTCTCTTCCTTTACATTTTCCTCCATGGGTCCCTTTGTGCACATGTATTGAACTGTCATTATGTTGCTATAATTAACAGTCGAGCAACTTTCCATAGCGACATAACGACAAGCATTGGTTTCTTTTTAATCTAACGGTGGTGATAAAAGATGTTAAGTCTCTGTTTTGCTCTGCACCGTGGGTCCATTTTCCAACTATGCACATCGTGGCAAATAGGTGGCACTATTCCATTGCTTGGAGAATTTGACATTGACCTGGTCTGCTTCGTGGCACTTCGTGACTAGGTTTTGACTGTATCTCATAGAATGTAATTGCCCACAGGGACACTGAGATGACCCTCACTATAAGAGTCTCGAAAGAACAATACTGAACTGTGGAAATTTGTCAAATACTTGGCATACACACGATAAGTGAATAAAAATGTAATGTTTCAAACAATTCACCAAATGAGCTAGTTGTAACAAATGCAATTGGACAATGATAGTACCAACAGTATTCAGGAAAAAATATTCTAAGGACAGATCTGTTATAGTATAACGAGTTCTTCCCATATCCAATAACAATCCAATTGAAATGAATAACAGAGTCTATACATAAACAACCAAGCAATATTAAGAACCTGGGATTACTGCTTCCATTGTTTGCTGTTTGAATGAGATTAGCTGAATGGCGATCGATTCAGATTTTTTCTTAATCCGTCCTCCACAACTTGGGACTATAGCTGATGCCGCATAATTAATTCATATACTGCTAATTTGGCCCGCCTGCCAGTATTTACTATACTGATGCGATTTATAATATCATTCGCACCCCTGTCTAATTTGAGTCCGCTTGGTATAAAGATGCAAAATGCATTGGGTCGCATGCAATATGGATCAGCTACGAAGATATTAAATTATCCTCCAGTCCTCCTGCAATGAAGATTGCGGATTTGCTTGCAGTCCATGAACAGTCAATACGAAAGTCTTTGTGATGGGCAAATTGCAAACCACTTCCCAACCTCCTGTTACGTCTTGAAACTTTTAATTCCGACTCTAGAAAATAATGCAATTCGAGCTGTAAATTGCTCCCAACCCTGGTTCGAAAGTTCACAATTAACTCCAGGCTTGCGATTTTTTAAATGATCCTTTAGACTCCACACCAATGATGAAGGTGGCTCACAAAATGGTCGCTGGTGTTGGAGGTTAGCTCCAAAATTATTGTTTATGAAGAACGCTGCTCCAGAAGAGGTTAACCAATGGAAAATTACCCTGAATTGTAGAATTTCGAATCTGTTGTAAACCCTTTTTTTTTTTTTGAAGGTGCCTCCCTGGATGTAACAAAATTGCCTTACTTTCCTTACCAACTTCAAACCCTTAAAAATCGATTCTCAAATTCATCCAACATGAAATGGTTGAATACCATCTCCAATGAGCAACCCTTCGGAAGATATCTCACTTCCTCAGTTATGCAGATCCAAGGGAGTTTTCGTTCTCAAAGACTTAATGGAAATTTGCAGACCAAAGACCACAAATTGCTCCAATATAATTAGAAGTAGAATCCACAACATCGCTTGTCCAAATGGGTGCCTCCTGCCCTCTATTTATTCACTTTTTTAAGAAGTCACTGGGAGCTTCTAGAAACATATTTTTATAAAATCTTATTATAATGCACTTTATTATTAAATAACTTTATAAAATTAAATAAATAACTTTATAAAATTAAAAGTGCAATCTCAATTCAACATTAGAAAATGTAGGCCCCACTTACTGGATGTAGGATTAATTATAACTCTCCGAGAGCAAAATGCAATCATCTGGCAACAGGATGACTCTCTCTCCAAAATCATTTGCCTACGAGAGTCAATGATAGGCAAATCTACTGTAGGAATCATGTCGCTAGAAAGGGGACATGACAAACACGTGTTGTTCTGTTGTTATGTTGCTATAATTAACACTCGAGCAACTTTCCATAACGACAAAGTGACAACCGTAGATCTATCTTGAGATCAACCACCCTTGTTGTGTTTCTTAATTACTGCACATGACTGAAAGGAGGTCCCACTTGTTCCATGTGTCACGCTATTGTTATGTTGCTTTGATTATTCTTCGTGCAACTCTTTATAGCGACATAGCGACAACCGTATATCCTTTAAGATCTGATAGCCATGGAAAAGATCTTATTTCCAAGGTGACTTGACTATTCAACTCGATGACATGGACACTTAGATGTGTTTTGGACCGTCGATTCGATTTCAACTTAGTTTTTGCCACCTTTGACCGTGTTCTTCGCCATTTCTGCATTGAATTTAACAGCTATTGTTTCTGGCTCGTTCTTACAATTTGCATATCATCTTTTAGCCTCAGTCTTCAATGTTATCCACTACTGTTTGCTCTGAATATGCCTGTGATCACTTTTAAATGTATCCTTCCTTTAGATAGAGACCTTTGACCATGAAGTTAGAAATTCTTAAAGAATTAGAACTGCTTCCCTCTCATCTGAGAATGGATTGATACCTACCCTCCCACCTAAATCACCTAGCAAGACTTGAATGCACTTTAATTTGATTGATTCCCACCAATATAAACTTAGGGAAGAGATGAGAGAAGAAGCCCTAAATGGCAAACTAGAAACAAACAAGATCCTAACCCTTGACTTGATATCAACCTTAGAAGTTTAAGAATAGGGGACTGAAATCATGGCAACACACACACATCTACATCTACACCTACAGCTACATTTACATCTACATATGTATAAAATAAGATAAAAAAATGGTACTTTGTTTTCCATGAGCTCCCTTGGGCATAGAGCCACCCAAGCGGACTGTTTAGAGCCCTCTCTGTATGGTTATGAATAAGATCTGGGTCTGGGAGCTAATCTGAACAAACTGATAATTTAGTTTGCATTCAAAAGTGTTTGATTTTTGTATGAAGAGGCTCAACAACTTTTCGCTTTCATATTTTCTTATCCCTAATTAAACTTTTTCAACTTTTCTCTTTCAATATAAGCTGTTAAAACAATATTTTCCTCTTTGAGTTAGTTTTTAGATAGGCTGTAGTTGTACAACCTTCAAACTGCTTTTGTATTTTTTTTCTTTATATTATAACTCGAGGCCCTCTTAAGCTCGTGACCTTCCTGAGGTGGCTTAACACATATTTTGCCATCCTGAATATTTTGTATGTGAAACTAAACAGAATAGTCCTTTCTCTTTTGTTTTATTGGTGATGGATCATGGAGGGTGATCTGAAACTTTGATGTAAAAGTCTGCTACGTTCTTCCTCCAAAAGGTTCACAATTTCCTTGCTATGGACTATGGAAACCTAACGTTTCTAATTTTCTAAATTTTTTGATCGTAAGATTAATTTTTGGTACCTAGAATGGCATCCCTATATGCATAACCCTGTCAACATAAGTTATATGGAAGTCTTGTGAAAACCTATGTAGATAACCATTTTCTTAATTTAAAAAGTACATCCTAAGAGCAAGCAAGCCTCTATATTTGTAAAACACTCTTTTCGGAGGCAAGTATGTTTGTAAAGTAAGACTGTGAGTTAAAAAGAAGGCAATCAATACAATGCTGTCTTAGGCAGGCATATGGGCATGGAATCTGATAATTGGCATATCCAATCAGCTGTCCGATTAGGAAAACAATGATGACTATCACAAATTTTCTAAAGGATCCACTTTTCTAAGGTCAGTGTCAATGCATACTTCTTTTCGCAGTGTCACCTATTATAGTTGTCTTTTAAGCTTGAACAAATTTTTTATTATACTTCTCTTTTAATCTAATATACTCGTCTTTTATCAAAGGAAAAGAAGAAGAAAATATGTAACAGACATTTCTTCTCTCTTGTTGGCCAGTAGTGGCTCATGCATGGATCTGTCCCTGCGTCATAACACTTTATGCCCTTAAGAATATCCGTTGAGGAATCTAAGTCCCCTTACCCTGGTGAAAAAAGTAAGAGCCATGCCATCCACTAAATAACGGTGTCCATGCCAACCTAGTGACTAGGCTTTTCTGTCTACCTTTAGTTTTATTTCACTTTGCATGCACATTGCATATAAATCATTATCTGTTACGCACATATTAGAATCAATAGTCAAGATTAAAAGCATGTCTGGAAAGTGCAAGGCATTATGTATGGTAGTCATGCCATTGATATACTCCATGCCTATTCATGGTATTCTTCCAATCTTCTTACCATATTCACTGTGCAAGAACAATGTCCAATCGCTTTTGGTAAGCCTATAGCAAATTGACAGTTCAGTCATTCTCCATCTGATGGTGATGTTTTCCTGGGACCAGACATTTCCCTCTCTTTCTATGAATTATTTTCTGCCAATCATGCTGCTTATCTTGTGGCTTGTCACTTTTTGTCATTTTGTACCAAATTTGCTTATATAGACAGATGGATTGAAGAAACGGCAGAATTTAATTCAAACCGACAAAGTAATGATCTTTTAAATTTTGAGGGGCTGTGCCACATGTTAGCGTATAGGAGATGGGGTATGCTTTAGCATCATCCGAGCCTTCTTGTGACAGACCATCATCTGTGTCTGCTTGTACATGGAATCATTCAAACTCCACATCTAATTATGACACAATGTAACATCAAAGGGTTCAGTGGATTGGACATCTGATATTGTCTTGGATTTTGAGATTTCAGACGGCATTTTTTTGCTTGTCACTTTGGTGCTTGTTGCAGTCATGGTTAGAAAGTCTAATGAAAGACAACCTATTCATGCAGCCCAAACATAGAAACAACAAATATCCAATGAGAACATGTAACAAAGGCAATTTAGAAGAGAAATGAGATGGCCCAAATTCAGTAAATTAACAAATTTTCTGTGTCTCTTGGCCTCGTAGACACCTGATGCTTCCATTCTAGTTCCTGGTGACGGCATGTTCTTCTCCACACCCTATGCTCATGATGCTCATATAGGTGACCCACATTGAATATAAGCGAGATATCCAAATCAGCTAGCTCACTTTTGTAGAAGTTCTGCACAAAACTTTGCACTTCCCTGGTTTCAACTTATTATGTTTCTTTGGGGAAACTATCCTTCCTCAAATACACCATGAATAAACCAGTCTTTGAGTAAATCTTTACTCTTCTTTTGTCATGAGCCCGAATTAATAAAAATAGTTCATATGTTAAAATATGTATGGAGATTATTAAATCGAGAAATATGATATGTTGAAATGTAATAAAAACCACCATTTGATGAATAAACAAATAATATCCATTTATAATTATACATGATGGTTCGAAACAACAACTATATGTTTGCAAATAAATATAATTCTAAATTATATAATAAAACTCCAAGTAATTATTAAAAGTAATCATATTTAAATATTTGGACAAATCGATCTATTCAATATTTTAAGAAATAAAGTAAATGAGCTAAGAGACACGACCCATACACATAATCCTTTTACCCTTGCCCCATATAAATATTAGGATATTATCCTTACAATGGGGACATAGATGCACGTATTCTAGAGCGTACGTAAACCACCCATGTCATCGGGAAGGACAGGGGAACATCAAGGGAAGGGGGCCATTAAGGGCAACGGCTACCCAGTCAGTTATTTCGACTGGCTGGGTATGACGCCGTTTATCCCCTCTGTCTCCTTCCTTCCGTGTCTTCCCATGCACAGACCCTGCGGCACCCTTTTCCGTACCATCAGCGATGTTTATGATGGTACTCTCATTCGTTATTTTGACAAGATTGTTTTAACATATTGACTATGATTAAATTGTATTTAATCATCTTTGTTTTCTATTTACTTGGCTTTTTGTATTAGAAACAATGAGTTTGTAAGAACTTTGATTTTCCAAATTGTCACGTGTTGTAAATATAATTAATTTAGAGAAGAAAATGTAAGAATATTAAATTTTAAATTGAAGAAAAAATTATGTTCTATCTTAAAATGATATATATATATATAGTAACAAAATAATTTATGTACTAATTTGTTTTTAGAATTTATGTTCTATCTTAAAATACATAGTAAAAAATAATTTGTAAAATTAATTTATTTTATAAATTAGTAGTGTGTTGTGTATTTATTTATAAAATAAAGTAATTTCTAAATTATTTCAAAGTGTTTATCTAAGAAAAACTAATAAAAAGTTCATACTATATATTATAAATAAAAATTTAATTAATTTGTAATTTAACTATGATTAATTTATAAAAAAAAGAAGATAAGAGATATTATTTATCTTATATTTGATTTATTGTATACAAATAGAATGATCATCTAAAAAAAATCTTCTTAGAAAATAAAACTATAGCTAAAAGATTTGCATGGTTAAAAAACAAGTCAATTAGAAAGGCATGGAGGAAAGCTCCCAAAATAGCATTTCAACTAATTATATAAATTTTCATATGATTATTAAAAAGATAATTTTATTGTTTTTTATGTTAAGAGACATTTTTAAGATAATTAGCATGAGGTGAAATATGAATTAAATAGATTTAAAATAATATATAATCAAATTAATAAATATTTATGTGAATTGGTATAACAAGGTCATAAAGTTCTCAAAATAAAAATTCGTGTTCAAATTTTTAAAGTGATATCTTGTGATTCAAGTTGAATAAGTGACTAGTAGTTGATTATGTATTCAACTTGATATCTCTTAGCATTTTTTTATATACTAGTGTTATGGTCTTGAGGCTAATTATTCACTTGATCCTTTTAAATGTAAATTTGGTTCAACTTTGAATAAATGATTTCTTACACAAATCAATTAAATATGAGTTCATAAAATTTATTAGTATGTTTGAATTTATAAGTTATTTGATGCATTCATTCTAGATGTCCATGACTTTGAAACAAATGTGTGTTAATCTTCTACATTTACACATCAATTGGTACAATAAAAATATTTTAGATCTACATGAGTATTCCTAAGAGCTTTAAATAGTTTTATTTTTTAGGAGTTAAATATACTCTTAATCTATGAGTATAATAATCTCTATGAGTATAATTTTATTATATGTTTAACTTATTGTTATCAAATTGATTATATATATAATTAATAGTATATAAATATATTATATTATTTAATATTAATATATATTAATATTAAATAAATGTCTCAATGTTTATTTAATATTAAATAAATGCCACCAATGTTTATTTAATATTAATATTTAGTAATATATATATATATTATAAAATTTTTTTAAGGAAGGCATGCTAAGAGAGTTAATTTACCATAAAAAAAATTCAATCAAACCATTTTATGCTTAAGCCAAGGTTCTAAAGTATGGGGCCTGCATTTTATGGTTTGATTGAATTTTTTTAATGGTAAATTAACTCTCTTAGCGTGTCTTCCTTAAATTTTTTTTATAATATATATATATATATATATATATAACTAAATATTAATATTAAATAAACATTGGTGGCATTTATTTAATATATATAAACATTAGGGACATTTATTTAATATTAATATATATTAATATTAAATAATATAATATATTTATATACTATTAATTATATATATAATCAATTTGATAACAATAAGTTAAACATATAATAAAATTATACTCATATAGATTAAGAGTATATTTAACTCCTAAAAAATAAAACTATTTAAAGCTCTTAGGAATACTCATGTAGATCTAAAATATTTTTATTGTACCAATTGATGTGTAAATGTAGAAGATTAACACACATTTGTTTCAAAGTCATGGACATCTAGAATGAATGCATCAAATAACTTATAAATGAACATACTAATAAATTTTATGAACTCATATTTAATTGATTTGTGTAAGAAATCATTTATTCAAAGTTGAACCAAATTTACATTTAAAAGGATCAAGTGAATAATTAGCCTCAAGACCATAACACTAGTATATAAAAAAATGTGAAGAGATATCAAGTTGAATACATAATCAACTACTAGTCACTTATTCAACTTGAATCACAAGATATCACTTTAGAAATTTGAACACGAATTTTTATCTTGAGAACTTTATGACCTTGTTATACTAATTCACATAAATATTTATTAATTTGATCACATATTATTTTAAATCTATTTAATACATATTTCACCTCATGCTAATTATCTTAAAAATGTCTCTTAACATAAAAAATAATAAAATTATCTTTTTAATAATCATATGAAAATTTATATAATTAGTTGAAATGCTATTTTGGGAGCTTTCTTCCTTGCCTTTCTAATTGACTTGTTTTTTAACCATGCAAATCTTTTAGCTATAGTTTTATTTTCTAGGAAGATTTTTTTTAGATGATCATTCTATTTGTATACAATAAATCAAATATAAGATAAATAATATCTCTTATCTTTTTTAATTTTTAAAATTAATTGTAGTTAAATTACAAATTAATTAAATTTTTATTTATAATATATAGTATGAACTTTTTATTAGTTTTTCTTAGATAAACACTTCGAAATAATTTAGAAATTATTTTATTTTATAAATAAATACACAACACACTACTAATTTATAAAATAAATTAATTCTACAAATTATTTTTTACTATGTATTTTAAGATAGAACATAAATTCTAAAAACAAATTAGTACATAAATTATTTTGTTACTATATATATATTTAATTTTAAGATAAAAAATTATGTTCTATTTTAAAATTATTTATATATATATATATATAATTTTAAGATAGAACATAATTTTTTCTTCAATTTAAAATTTAATATTCTTACATTTTCTTCTCTAAATTAATTATATTTACAACACGTGACAATTTGAAAAATCAAAGTTGTTACAAACTCATTGTTTCTAATACAAAAAGCCAAGTAAATTAAAAACAAAGATGATTAAATACAATTTAATCATAGTCAATATGATAAAACAATCTTGTCAAAATAACGAATGAGAGTACCATCATAAACATCGCTGATGGTACGGAAAAGGGTGCCGCAGGGTCCGTGCATGGGAAGACGCGGAAGGAAGGAGACGAAGGGGATAAACGGCATCATACCCAGCCAGTCGAAATAACTGGTTGGGTAGCCGTTGCCAGTATTAAGAACCAACGTGGAAAACGTGCTTCCAAGTGGTCATCGAGTGTATTGAATAAGGAAAATGCCGCACATAAAGGAACCACTAAAACACATGGCACTGGCTACTTATTTGCACCGTGCCGTTTGCATTTTCTTCCGTCTCCAATGCCTCTGACACTTCTATCCTCCGTCCTCCTTCTGTTTCATCGGAAATTGTGCACTGTTTCCAGAACATCCATATTCTCAGTTGTTTTATATATATTTTTATTGTATGAGTTTAGTTTTGATTTAAGATTATTTTTATTGTATAAGTTTAATGTTCTGATTTAAGATTGAAAGAAAAGTATTGTATTTTAATAAATTATTAATGGGTTCAAAATATTTATATAGTATGTTAATAATATTATTATTTTTATAATGAACTATTGTAATAGATAATTATTATTAGTAAATATTAAATTATTATATTTATTTATGATTTTATTTATTAACTTTTTAATATGTGTTTAATTTAAATAATTTTTTAATAATAGTTATTCATATATCTTAATAATAATATGTATCTGATTTAAATAACTTTTGTATTAGTTGTGGGACCCTAATTGCCTTTAAGGTGGTCTGGAAAATGTTGCATTAGAATTCTATGTTTATAAATATTAATATAGTATAATGTATGAATGTATATAAAGAGTATTGCTAACATGAATAAAGAGTTTTAAATAGAATTAGAAAATAAATTAGACTTAGGATAATCAAATCTTTAGAATTGTTGATTTGTAAAGATAAGAACATTCTTATCTGAGTTGAACAAATATGACAAATAATTAATCTAATTTCTAAACAATTAACCTATAATTTTTCATAACATAAATAAGAGCAAATAACTAATTTAGATGATTAATAGATAACTAATTTGTTCTTATTTATGTTATGAAAAATTATAGGTTAATCGTTTAGAAATTAGATTAATTATTTGTCATATTTGTTCAACTTAGATAAGAATGTTCTTATCTTTTACACAAATCAACAATTCTAAAGAAGTACGAAGGATATTATTAATCAAGATGTTAGAAATCGTCGGGGTGAGAAAATTATGATTGTTCACATCCACGAATCTCATAATAACTTGGTATGGGATTTTGGAGCTCATCAAACACAGGTCTGCACTTTTTATGTTCAATTTTTCAAAAGAGTTAAGAAGGAGAGTAGTCGCAGAAAGATTGAAGCCGAAAAATTTCAAATGCATATTTCTGAAGAAGCGGGGTCGGAAATTGGAGAAATTGAAATGGGGGGAACCTGAATAGGTTGGAGCCAATGAAAATTGAGAACTTTAAGGACAAAATGGCTACCTGGTTCTTACTGAAGGAAGGGGGTTTTTTGCCCTACATGATGTCGATGGCTAGATATGATGATAATTGTGCACACCAGCTTGTGAATAGTTGGAATGATAGGAAGGTTACGAATCAATGGTATCACCTTCCAAGTCACAGAGGAAGTAATTGCCATGGCGACCGGCCTATCCATGAAGGGCAAAAAATGGAGGAAAGTTACCAAAATTACAAACAAGGCCAGCATGAATAGCTTTTTCGCGGAGGGTGAGGAACCGATTCGCTACAGGGGTGGGTTTAAAAGAGACAAGTTACCCGTTCCCTGGGATGATGTGTGCCTAGTCCTTATGAGGTATCTGATGCTGGAGGGCAAGTTTGGTGTATGCTATTACTACCATTTTCCTCTATTGAATCATTTCAAAAATAGGGACTTCATTTCTATTCCTTTTTTTCTACTATACTCTCTTGAAGACATGGTTGCTGATGTTAGGGAAAAAAAGAGTAAAGGTTAAAATTTTACCATAATTCATCAAGGCTTAATTTTCTGCCTTTATCAGTCTCACCTCGCCTTGTGTCCCCCTAGAGAGGTGGTTGTGGAAAACCCATGCCATGGTCAGGACTCCCCCCCGAGCTCAAGCATGGGGACAAAAATGCACACCCCCAGGCCATCCCCTAGTAAGGAAACTAAGAAAAAGAAAAATTCCGACATAGCCTTAGAACAAAAGGGAAACAAGAAGAATTAAAATTAAAAAATTAGTGGAGGTTGTTGGAGAGGATTCGAGGGAGGATAATGGGGGTAAACCTAGAAGGTCGTCTGGTAGGCTTGCCAAATCCCAGGCTAGGTGCAAACAGAAGTCCCTTAGATACCCAGTGGAGGAGGTGGAAGAAGATAGCTCTGGCAACAACAGTGATAGAGGGGAGGAGGAAGATATTCCCAACTCCAAGAAGGATGATGGTAATGAGGAGGGGGAGAAAAGTTTTAACTCTGGGAACAATTTGGTGGATGATACTCAAACCCAGGTGTCTGATGGAAAAGCGGGGAAAACTGAGACCACCCATGTGTCTGCTAGCTTCTCCCTCAAACCTATTACCTTTTGTGAAGAGAACAGCAAGAAGGATAATTCCCCCATAACCATTTCATCCCCTGTTAAGGAGAATTCGAAGGTTTCCTCTAACCCACTAGTTTTGCAGGATAAATCACAAGTGCAGAAAATGAAGGAGGTTGCTGCAAAGGGAGACGAGGGGCCTAAAGATAGGACCGAGGTGATGGACGAGCGATATATGCATCTGGAAAGAAGGGTCAAAGCTTTGGAGGAGGGGTCTTCACCTTTTCCAAATTTGGCATTAAAGTTACCCATGCTGCGGCAACAACCCTTCAATTGCTGGCACAGGAAAAGGAGGATGCGGGCTTGGACATGGAGGACCATAAGTTGCTCTTCAAGTTTCTTGCTGATGATTGGACCCAGATCCTACTACATGCAAAGGGGAAAGGGAAAAAGGAAAACTAAGTTTTTTTATGTTCTTATCAGTTATTGGGATCTTTGGATCCAAAGACTTTTAATACTTTACTGGCAGTATTGGTTTTGGTGGTTATCAGCTGTGATTAAGACTTGGGTTGGCTTGGGTACCTTTTTGGACAGTGTTGAAATCTAGCAGTTAGTTTGTAGCCTTGTTGGTTTTAGCTTAGTTGTTGGTCTTTGTTTGTGGTTGCAGACTTTTGGATCTTTGCTTAGTTAATTTTTTGACTACTGGTGTTTCTGGTTGGTAATGTGCTAGTTACCAGCTTTTTGATTGTATTTGGGCCGACCCCCTTGCTTTTGGTCGCTTTTATTATCAAAAGCAATTCTAAAGATTTGATTATCCTAAGTCTAATTTATTTTCTAATTCTATTTTAAACTCTTTATTCATGTTAGCAATACTCTTTATATACATTCATACATTATACTATATTAGTATTTATAAACATAGAATTCTAATGCAACATTTTCTAGACCACCTTAAAGGCAATTAGGGTCCAACAACTGATACAAAAGTTATTTAAATTAGATACATATTATTATTAAGATATATGAATAACTATTATTAAAAATTTATTTAAATTAAACACATATTAAAAAGTTAATAAATAAAATCATAAATAAATATAATAATTTAATATTTACTAATAATAATTATCTATTACAATAGTTCATTATAAAAATAATAATATTATTAACATACTATATAAATATTTTAAACCCATTAATAATTTATTAAAATACAATACTTTTCTTTAAATCTTAAATCAAAACATTAAACTTATACAATAAAAATAATCTTAAATCAAAACTAAACTCATACAATAAAAATATATATAAAACAATTGAGAATACGGATGTTCTGGAAACAACGCACAATTTTCGATGAAATAGGAGGACGGAGGACGGAAGTGTCACAGGCGTTGGAGACGGATGGAAATGCAAACGGCACGGTGCAAATAAGTTGCATCATAGCCGGTGCCAAAACACATAGCCTGCCACAAAAGGTGATACGCAATCCATAAAAAAAGGACAAGACAAAGGAATTAGGGCCCACGGTGGCATCACTTGAGGTAAGTGGAATTAAGGTAATTACCTTTATTAAAAGTAGTGTTTATTGTTAATTATATTAAAAAGTAGTGTTTATTATTAATTATATTTGAAAAGTAAGGTTTACTATTAATTATATTTAAAAAGTAATGTTTATTATTAATTATATTTAGAAATATGTGGATATGATATTGTATTTAGTTATTTTGGTAATAGTATTATTACTAATATTTAGTAATAGTATTATTATCAATTTAGACTATATAAACTAAATGAAAGAACTCTGAGGAGTATAATTAGAATTAGTAATTGCTATACATTAGTAAGAAATTAGACAATATAAATATATTTATAAGAAATAATGGTAGGTTACACTAAGATCAAATGTAGAAGATCGAATAGACAAATCTTACAGACCTTAAAGGTAACCTTTAAGAAGATGGCTAACTAATCGGGGGTCGTCCTGTGGAACACAAAGGGTCCTCATAGAGGATTATGAAGCTCGACTTGAAAAGTAGTTTCAGGGAGGAAGGCCGACTAATCGAGGATTGTTCCTTGGGACACAGAGGATCCTCCTAGAGGGTTAGGAAGCTTGATTAAAGGGATCCTTAAGGGTGTGTAGAAATAATGGAATTCCTTGATTGTCAATCACTAGAATTCAATTTAATAGACAATGTTGCTAATAAATTCTATAGGTAAAGTTGTCCCAAGGAGTGGGGTCATTACATCTTTCATTTGTACTTGCCTTATATTTTCTACTGCTTTTTTCCAACTGTTTCTGTACCTGGGTATACACCTCATGTGTTGTGCAAAATCTTCTGCATCTATTCTAACATACTCTTCATGCATCTATGCTAATGTGCTCTTCATCGGGGATCTTCAACAAGTCTATGATACCTTTTGAGGACGTTACATAAGATAAGATAATAATATTAATTTCCAACAAGAGACCAACTAGGGTCTAAGGGACTGGAGGATACAATAACACAAAAGAGATCAAAATAGTTGGTACACCAAATGGTGTCCGGGAAAGCACAAACAAGAAACCAATCAAAGGGAACAAAAGATGAGAAGGACTAGAGATCCTTGCTTGGTGAATAGAAGTCAAGCATAGAAGGATAAGGCTCAATACAAATAGGGGTCCGAGCCCGTCTCAAGGAAGCATTGGAAGTAGGGTGCCACCATCTAAGAAAACTATGGCGAGGTCTAACTGATCTGGTATGTCCGGAGATGGGTGTAGTAAGTTGTCGCTTCATACCTCGCGAAGGAGACAAAGACGGAAAAAAGGCAGTAATGAGCTATTCTGAGGAAATATGATTTGTAAAGTATGGTCTCGTAGCTGGGAGGTCTCCCAGAGGTAAAGAGCTAAACACCACTGGTCGAAGTAGCTGAAGAAGGCCGAAAGAGATTTGTAGTCTCTGAATAGGCAATAGAACCTGCCTCTAATCTCATAGTAGATACGACACCTAAAAATGAAATGGGTCTCGGTATAAACCTCGGATAAAGTACTGAGGCGGAAAATCCGATCCTCCTGGAACAAGTGGTGATTAGTCTAGCACCGAAGACGGTGGGAACCGACTCTAAACAACCCCAAGGAGATGCGGACATAAATAATCTAAAAAGGAGAGGTCTTGCCTATAGACCAGTTATAGAGTTATTGAATGCAAATTCCTCTTGTGGCAACAAAGTATTCCACTCTTGTTAAAAACGTGTGTTCAACCTTTTGTTTGTGGATGATAAGTTGGATTGTAATTCAATTGTGTGTTCAATCTCTTCCATAGCATGTGCGAAAAATGACTAAATAATTGAGTATCTTTTTGTGAGATGACATTTTGTGGAAACCCACCCATATAACTTACTACCTCTTTGAAGAAGAAATGTGCAATCCCAGAAGTATTATTCAACATTTGAAGGAGTGAAAATGCACCGCTTTTGACAACTTTTCAACAACTACAAAGATAAATTCATAACTCCTCTGAGTCTGTGACTATCCGAGAACAAAGTCTACAGAAATTTCATCCCAAGGTCTTTTTGGATATGGTAATGGCTTGTATAATCTTGTAGTTGTCACCCTTTGTAATTTGGTAAATTGGACATCTCTCCACAAATTGTTTGACATCTTGTTGTGAACATGACCATAAAATACCACTCCTAGAACATGGTCAATATCTTTTGATGACCAACTTGTCCTCCCAATCCTCTATTGTGTAGTTCCTTGATAAGATTCTCTCTTATGGAACTTTGTAGCATACACAACTATCTTCTCTTGAATAAGTATCCCTCCTGCCAAAAGAAATTCTCAAAAGAACCCTTACTTCTATTCCTACCATCTCAATTGTCTTGGTAGTTAATAATGTTTGCCTTCTGTGCAAGCTTCTTGACACTTGATTGGTCAGACCAGGTCAGACTTGTCTTGTGCTTGAGAACAAAAGAGAATCAGAAGTACTCTACCAATTTCATTTTTTTTGATTATGCCTTGTCTAATTGTTAAGAAACGTCAATGCTTCGTGATCAGAATACAAAACTCCTTAGGCAATAAGTAATATCTTCTTTACACAAGCTTGAACAATAATATTGAGTACTGAGGTTTAATTTCATTCAACTTCTCACTGAATTATGCAATAGGTTTTCATTCTTGACTCAAAATAACATCAATAGCCTTACTGTTGATGTTATAGTTCACTAAAGACACCTTTTCAAAATTTTGAGTGCCAATATTGGGGCATCCATTTCCTTCTTCAGAAGATCAAAGCTCTTCCCTACAACTATTGATCAATCAAATCTACCTAGTGTGTGCAATCTGTTAGTGGCACAGATATCCCATTAAATTTTCTAATGAACTTTCAGTAGAAACTTGCCAAATAATAGAAATCGTAGTATTGACCACCCAAAAATTGCCCAAGCTTTTTCTGGATCTATCCTTAATTATCTCAGAATATCACAAATTCTAAGTAAACTATCAATTGCCCAGCAGTACCTGGAATATGCCTAGAAGCTCCATCAAAGTTCATTTTCACATAATTCTCAAGAGGGGATTCCAAATCTTCATTTCCCAATTCAAATTAGGATCACTTTGAGTCCCATTGTTCCATGAAGTAATGGACTCTCTTAACCCTTGAACAAGGGTTGTTATAGCCATATAAACAATATATGTGATCCACGTGAGTTTTCTGCATTGTGCAAATTTTACATATCAATCTCGTTTCCCAGCGATCATCTCTATTAAAACTGATGGTTTTAAATCTGCATGGACTATTGAGCAACAATGGTACAATGTGTTCAATAGAGAAATTAAAACATTGTGGCGTTATGTTAAAAATGCAAGATTTTTTTGCAACAATGGTACAATGTGCTCAAAGGAGAAATTAAAACATTGTGGCGTTATGTTTAAAACGCGAGATTGTTTTCTTTCATCTTTCTTTTAGGGCATGGAGCTTCAAGTATGGTCACCTGTCATCTCTCTAAAAAGCGCTACTGCTACATTATGAAAAGAGAAAGATAAATCCACAGCTGAATTGGGACATAGAAGTAAAAAATCCAAACCTTTGTATGTGATATGAGGAACTTGACACTTTATGGATCTGAGGCTAATGTCATGTAGCCTCAAGTTCTGGAGTTGTAGACAATGATGAAGATGGCATATAATGTTAAAATAGTAAAAGGTGTCTACCTACAAGTATCCTGATTGCAGATGTATGCTTTATGGGCAAAGCATCACTTTCTCCCTAAAAAATAATTTGAAAATGTACTTCCTTATGACATTAAATCATAACCTCCTATTATTATCTGTATTTAGAGTAAGAGGTGTCCCTAACATGTTAAGGAGGACTTGTCATTTTAAACGTCCTCAAAAAAAACATTGTTCAACTGCTACGTTTGAGGGAGCTAGTTAGACAAAATTTGAAATAAAATGGCCTATTTTGGCAGACGGCAGATCTTTTAGGGTGCACTTCATGGACAGGAGCTGGACCGGGATTGATGGATGCTGTTACCAAGGGTGCACTAAAGGCAGAGAAACCAGTTGGAGGACTTAAAATCGCACAAGAAGCTGGACAGTGGACAAGCTCCAATTTTCATCCTTATCTTCCTTCAGAAACATATCTCACATGCAGGCTTGTCACTCTTTATGCTAACAAACAATTTTTTATTTCTTGGTTTATTTTTGAGTAATTTTATATGCTTCTGCTATTCCAGTGGTATATTCTTATCAGCTGATGTGTCCTGATTTTGTGTCAAACAGATTCTTTTCAGCACGAAAGCATGGATTAGTTGATGCAGCCATGAGAAACAATCTTGTAGACCATACGGCATTTATTGGTTTGCCAGGGGGTATAGGTAGCTTAGATGAGATTTTTGAGATCCTGACCCTTTTCCAACTGGGAAGAATTGGGTCAAAGTACCCAGTTCCATTTGTATTGATGAGTTATGATGGATTCTATTCTAAACTTTTTGACTTCCTTGATATTTGTAAGCAGTGGGGCACTGTTTCTGATGGGGAAGTTGATTCCTTGTGGAAAGTGTGTAAATGTAACTTAGAAGCCCTTGAATATCTAGCAGATTTTTATAATATTCATGAGGATAAAAGGAAGTTTAGAGGTAGAGTAGAACAATCTTATACAAAAGGTGATTAAATCCAAAGTATACACAAGTAATTCTTGTAATGATGCTTGGATTTTTGTTCGAAATGATCATTTAATTATCAGTTGCTGGCAAGTACACTCACAATTTAGTATTGGATCTGCTAGCGATTCCATTCTCTACTTAAACTAACTACTTTTGCCCGTTATGCTTGCCTATTACAGAAGCAATTTGTATGAAAACAAGACTTAGTACCCAGATCAACTTTCTGGGTTTTTGCAAAAAATTTCCCTCTATGAATAAATGCAGCTCCTGTTTGCATTATGGTTGATAGGTTCATAGTCATTAATATAAGTTATCGTATCAAATTCCTCCAATTTTCCATGGAGCAGTACAGTTAATTGACTGCTGCCTTCAAAATTTCTGAACTACAGACTGCAACCAGTGTAACATACTACCGGAGAGTTCAATCACAGTACTACCTTTTTACTAATTTTGAGGCTTTGGTCAATTACAGTAGAGTTTGGTATATTTCATGATCATCCTACTTTTCTTTGGTGTGGTAACCAAAGTACCACTCACATTTATCACAACCTAGTGGAGAACTAAATGGTGAGGCTTATCAATATGCATATGCGTTTCATTTGTTAGCTTATCTATTATGATGTTATCTCCCTAGTATTTGTCTACTAAAGGTTGGTTTCAAACATCTTCACTAAACCTTTAGCATCACCTTGCTATCTTGATTTGTGACATATGCTTGGGGTAAATGAAGTTGTTGATGGTTGTATTTATCCCTTTTATAGTGATAGTTTTTTCTTGTGGGATTTTTCTTCTCACTTTCTCCATTTGTGAGATACATTTTTTGTGCTCGTGTATCTTATTAGGTCTAGATCTTGGATTCATTTTTTTAACGATTCTAGCCTTTTGCCCAAGTATGAATAGGGGTGGGTGTTTGAGTAAAGATTAGCTTTAACTATCTAGTTTACTTTTCCCTAGTAAGGCTATTCAAACTATATTTATGCTCATTAAAAGGTTTTTGAGTTATTTTATATCTCTTCACACAGGGACTTTATAGATGTTCTCACACTTGTCCTAAGTTTCCCACATTTTTACAATTTTTGGAGGATAATAAGTGGTCTACTCTTACCCTCCTCTCTTACATATACTAGTTTATTGCAGTATTTTATTCACTTTGGCATGATAGTTTTTGGTATTAGTGTGCATATGTTTGTTGTGAAAGCTTTTGTTTTTCATCCATTTTATTGCCACATCAACCAATACAACCATTTTAAAGTGGGACAACCTTTTACATTAGAGCCTAGAGATAATAAATAATAAATAATAAATAATAAACAACAAACATATCAACTATTAGGATTGCAAGCTATT
This sequence comes from Cupressus sempervirens, assembly GCA_028749045.1. Lineage (NCBI taxonomy): Eukaryota > Viridiplantae > Streptophyta > Pinopsida > Cupressales > Cupressaceae > Cupressus > Cupressus sempervirens. The sequence continues at coordinate 451,292,322 of CM053785.1, read as the reverse complement.
GACACACATATGCTTGTTATTCTTTAGCTCTTGACAAGATGCCTTCTTGGCGATGAATTTGCCACTATTTCTGAGTCCACAACTTACAAATCCATGATTAGTTATAAATCTACTAATTATTATGATACGTCAGTCATATATATATAGATATCATTTTTTACACTTTTATTTGTGGGTCAAAATTTCAAGTTTAATGATGACAAATAACACATTATCGGTGGGTGCATTGTGGTGGTCTCACATCCAATGTCTTCTCAATGGATGGTACCTTACCACAAGGATCCTTTTTGTCACCAGCTACAACAACTCATGTTTATTAAAACATCAATTTTTTTTGATATTTTAAATTGAATCTAATAAATCATTGAATAAATTGAACTTTTTATAAGATATTGCACAAAAAAACAAACTTACTTTTATGTACTCTATGGTTTCAATTTATCTCATATGACTATAGAATAATTTTAAATTACAAGAGGCATTTGGTGTAATGACCTAGCCATGTTGTAGATGCCTAGATGGTATTGAGTTCAAATATCCTTAGTAAAAAGGAAAAAGATAATGACCCCCTTAGGCCATGTGAGCCTTTGCCAACACTTTGCCTCTTTTATTAACAATCTCACAAAGAGGATTTGCTCACCTATTGCTCTGTGTGGAGGGAATCCTAATGATAATATTGTTTGGTCTATTGTTAGACAACATAGGAAAGGTAATTCTTCCTCATATTTCCATCCTTTTCCCAAATGGTGGGTGAATTGTCTACCCACTCTTGTTGTAGTTTAATGATTGTGTTGTAAATTATCCTTTGAAAGTTTCTTTTTTAAGATCATCACCTTATATTTGCTCCTCATTAATATCATATTTTAAAGAACAATGAAAATATCGCAAAATCCACTGGCCAACATGTAACTTTTCTACTTTTGTTGATAATTGATGGTTCATATGTGTCTAGATTCTTAAGTTTAGTGCGATTTAGTTACACACTTTTCAATGGTCTTTAATAAATTGACTTTCTATAAATTATATTATACAATGTATGACAACATTTTATATTTATTTATTTCATATATTTTGTATAGTCTAATAATATTATAAAATCAATTTTAAAGACAAATTTTCAATTTATATAAAATAACTTAGATACAATTATAAATATTTTTCATGGTTTGGATAATTAATTTATTTTAAATTCTAGTTTTGTTTTTGATTAAGTAAAATAGGTTTTGAAGGGAGCCTCAAACCATTTACACATCAAAATATTTTCATTGGAGCCCGACCAAAAGATACAAGAGACCAAAGGTGAAATAGGTCACCAACCAAGATAAGGTGACCAGGGTGGCCTCATAGATATCACAATACACTTCTGCTACCACATAATACTCAATAAAATCCTTTAGGACCCTTTACTACCAAAGGAGTGAGATCTAAGAAGTTGATTAGAGAACAGTTGGGTACATTTGTATTTTTTCCCTTTAACCTTTGTCCAACCTTCCACTACTAGAGAAGCCTTCTTCCAAACCAAAGCATTGACATGCCCAATCGGAGAAACAAGAAAAACCTCACCAGATAAATTGCCCATTGGAACTCGACCCGCAGAGGGAGGGGAAACTGTGACAACCACATCCAACAAAGGATCAATAGCCAGGTTAGACAGGGCAGAGCCACCATCACCATTAGCAATCACAAACTGATGCAATGCAAGGCAGGAGAATCTCGAAAGGAGATGTCCTAGCCCCCAACAAATAACCATGCAACGGAAATACAAAAGAAAGAAGTAACAATGCAAGATTTGATACCAAATCACAACTCTTTATTTATAAAATAACTGTTACATGCAATGTGCAGGGCTATAAGGCCTTCCTGGTTATGGCCAAATACAATAGCAATTACAATAATAGTTCTGCAAGATCCCTCAACATCCAATCCAAACCCAAGCTAGTCCAGATCACACTCTAGTTAAAACCTCCAAGGAAGATTTAAACTCGTGCTTGCAAGCCCACCAAGCAATCTCCTTGTTTTCCAAGTTGCAACTACTAGCCCTTCTCAAAATTTGCTCCTCTACCACCTCCTCTTATCCCAGATGGATGAATAATGACCAGAGACTTCCCCACAAACCCTACTTATACCAATCCAAGCCACAAGTCAGCCTAGAACACAAATTAAATACCAATACATAAATTAAATGCTACAAGTTGGCCTGCAACAACAATTAAATGCCCAAAATTGATGTCTGAGTAAAATCACGATATCTCCTAGCTACAAATGAATTAGAACTTGCGCTTTGAACCATAGTTAGTACTCTAGGCCCTCTTCAATCCTTGAAATTTGCATCCTCTAACTCATTGTGCAAAATTTGTTACATAGCTTGCAACAAGCACCAAATTCCTAAGCAAGGCCGAGCTCCATAAACTATGCCGAGCAACCAAAGACCATGTCGAGTCCATAGACCATGCTGAGAAACCAAAGACCATGTTGAGTCTCCAAACCATGCCGAGCAACCAAAGACCATGCCGAGCAACCAAACACCATGCCGAGTCCCCAGACCATGCTAAGCAACTAAAGATGATGCTGAGTCCCCAGACCATGCCGAGCAACCAAAGATCATACCGAGCTCCTAGTGTGTGCCAAACACCAATATCTGCCAAGCTCCATAACACTTAACCAAAATCCCTCCAAACATGCAGGGTTGCAAGAAACCCTAAGATGCTTCTGCATCAGGAAAAGATGTTCTAGTAATTGGAAGAACATCTTATGGGATTCAACACATAAATCCCAAACTGGTTCTTCACATACATATCCTCTGAGTCTTCAACTTGTACACTCTTTCCCTTGTCTTTCTTCTTCTTCACATCCACCACAGGTGTTCCATACGTTTTCTTTCCATGTTGATCTCCATCCTTCTCAAAATATGCCAACTCAACTCAGCTGCCAATACTTAGGTTCCTCCTACTGAGCTCTTTATTCTGCACAGGAATCAAGAAAAACTTCCTACCACCTTTCTCAATAGTAAACATATTCTTGACACAATCATACACAACCCTACAATTATACTGCCAAGGTCTACCAAGCAACACATGACAACTGTTCATATTCACAATATCACACAACACTTGATCTTTATATTGCTCAATCTGGAAATCAACAAGGCATTGCTCCCTCACTTCCAAAGCATGCTCACCTTGCAGCCAACCAATTCTATAAGGATAAGGATGTCTCATTCTCTTCAAACCAAGTTTCAAAACCATCTCTTCAGCAACAAGGTTATCAATACTACCACCATCCAAAATCACTTTGCAGACTTTACCACCAGACTTACAATGAGTTTTGAACAAACTAGTCCTCTGACAAGAATTTTATGTCCTCTCACTAACCAGTACTCGCCAAGCCAGCAAACTTTCTCCTTGCTCAGGCTAACTATCTTGGACTGCAACCTCATTCACAACAACAATTGTCCTACCAATTGGACATTCAGAAGATCTATGCCCTTCTTGACCACACTTGAAACAATTACCTTTGAATCCACCTCCACCTGTCCTTCTTTTCTATTCAACAGGTTTTGGTTCACCTTTTGCTTTTGGTTTAGTCTGTGCTGAACTATCCTGCTTCTCCTTCCCTCGGAAACTACCTTAATTCTTCCTCTTTAGGTTATCCTCTGCTCTCAAAGCATATTGATAAGCATCCTCAACTGAAGAAATATTTAGCATACCAACCTCATCTTGAATATTGAATCTCAAACCATTAATGTACTGAGGTACCATTTCCTTTGACAATTCTCTATGACCAGACTGAATAGTCAACTTGTACAACTCCTCTGTATAATCTTTCGCAGACATATCTTTCTGCTTTAGATTATACAATCTTTTAAACAACTCAAGTTCATAATCAACAGGAATGAACTTATCCTTCAACTTAGTCACCATCAATCTCCACCTAGTGATCTTCATTTCACCTTCCTCTTCTCTATCTCTTTGCAATTCTTTCCACCAAAGAGCAGCATGTCCTTTCAACTTAGTTTGTGCCAACCTTACTCTGAGTGGATCCTCAATATCCTCAATCTCAAAGTAGTCTTCTAATTCACCAATCCAATCAATCAGGTCTTCAGGATTCAAAGTACCTGAGAAATTAGAAACCTCCATCTTATGCTTCAACTTCAATTGAGATCCAGGTCTAGCAAACTGACCAGCCCTAGTTCCGATAGGTCTCTCCACATGATCAGTTTTGTCCTCACCACTAGATCTAGCAATTTCAAAGTCTTCAACAACTTCCTCATAACTACCCTCAATACCCACATGCCTAGGTACACCACCTAAAACACAATTTCAACAATCATGTCACTCTTCATCAATGCTATCTGAGATTTGAACTCTACTCTAACCTCCTCCATTTCAGATCTGAAATTTGTTTTAACCTTCTTTAAGATCCTTTCTTCTACAACATCACTAAGATCATCAATTTCCTTAGGATCCAATCTTTTTGGAGGCATCTTCCAAAATTTAGCAAACGTTAAGCAACATATTGACTAATCCAGAAGATCAATCAGCCAAAAGATCAACTTTCTCTGCAAGTCCCGGTGTAAACTACCTCTGCTTTGACAATCTGTCAACACATTTAGGAATAACCTTTGCTCTGATACCATCTGATGCAGCGCAATGAAGGAGAATCCCCAAAGGAGATGTCCTAGCCCCCAACAAATAACCATGCAACAAAAATACAAAAGAAATAAGTAACAATGCAAGATCTAATACCAAATCGCAACTCTTTATTTATAAAATAACTGTTACATACAATGTGCTAGGTTGTAAGGCCTTCTCGGTTATGGCCAAATACAATAGCAATTACAATAACAGTTCTGCAAGATCCCTCAAGATCCAATCCAAACCTAAGCTAGTCCAGATCACACTCTGGTAGAAACTTCCAAGGAAGATCTAAACTCATGCTCGCAAGCCCACCAAGCAATCTACTTGTTTTCCAAGCCGTAACTACTAGCCCTTCTCAAAATTTGCTCCTCTACCACCTCCTCTTCTTCCAGATGGATGAATAACGACCAAAGACTTCCCCACAACCTCTACTTGTACCAATCTAAGCCACAAGTCGGCCTAGAACACAAATTAAATAACAATACATAAATTAAATGCCACAAGTTGGCTTGCAACAACAATTAAATGCCCAAAATCAATATTTGAGTAAAATCGCGATATCTCCTAGCTCCAAATGAATTAGAACTCACACTTCGAACCGTAGTTAGTACTCTAGGCCCTCTTGAATCCCTAAAATTTGCATCCTCTAAATCATTGTGAAAAATTAGTTACATGGCCTGCAACAAGCACCAAATTCCTAAGCAAGGCCGAGCTCCATAGACTATGCTGAGCAACCAAAGACCATGCCGAGTCCATAGACCATGCTGAGCAACCAAAGACCATGTCAAGTCCCCAGACCATGCCGAGTTTCCAGACCATGCTGAGCAACTAAAGACCATGTCGAGTCCCCAGACCATGCCGAGCAACCAAAGACCATACCAAGCTCCTAGTGTATGCCAAACACCAGTATTTGCCAAGCTCCATAACACTTAACCAAAATCCCTCCAAACATGTAGGAGTGCAAGCAAACCCAAGATGCTCCTGCATCACAAACGCAGAGGAATCCATAGGAGCAGAGTCTTTAAGGACAGATTAACGCTGAACAAAATCCCCAAACCACCAAGGTCTTTTCTTTGATTTCCTCAATTCCGTAGGATAGTATGCAACAATATGTCTAGTCCCGGAGCAGACCCTACAACGGAAAAGAATTCCTTTATAGTCTAGAGTTTGAATCCAGGAACCTTCATTGTCTAGTTTTGTTTTAATTAGTAAGTGACTCTAAATTTATTGATTTTTAAAATGTACTAAGCACTGCCATTGTCTTTGGTATGTGTTTTCCAAATGGCAGCAACCTTTTATTTAAATTGAGAACAAGCCATGAAATGTGACATGTCTATTCATTAGTTAGATAATTAATATGATAAAAAATCAATCATTCTTATATATATATATATATATATATATATACGTTTATTCAACAGAAGCTCCCAAACATTAACACTCCCTCTTAGTTAGGGAGGATAAACACATGTATTACCTCAAAGTAATATCAAGTCAACAAGATTAAGGATATCTTTGATAAGAAGATATCTAACATTTTGACATCATGAGTATCAGTCTTCAGAATGTTAAGATGCAAGATATTCACCAAGTACTATGAGTAATGGCCTCTAGAACATCAAGTTATATGATATTCACCACGTACTTTGTGTAATGGCTTCTAGAACATCAATTTGCATAACATTCACCATATACTCAAAAAATGTTTATAAGGTATGTGCACACACATTCCCATAATGTTTACTATATAAACATCCACCATGCAAGGTATTAATCTATCATGATCTGCATGGACATTGTAAGATATCCATCATAATAGAAAATCAAGTTATTCTAAGATTGTCAGCTTTCAATAACTTCTTCAAATACAAGTGACATCATTTGGAAGTAATCACTTCTTCATGATGTACATAGAGGGGTAGGCCCATTAAAATCACAGTCATGATGTATATTCATGAATCACAATCCTCTTGACTGCTACAATTTATTGATCATTGGAGAATCCATCTCAACATGGTTTACTCCCTCTGAATCAATACGATAGAGATCGCCGAAGGTTGATTGAACCATATCCTCTATTTGCTCCTTTAGATGAATGTATTAGACTTCCTCTGAATATCAATCTTTTGAGCTCCTTTACCTTTGAAGAAGTGTCGAACTCCCTTTGACACTGAAATCAATTTCCCTTTTCCTACAACAACATTCTCGGAGAAGATCAAGGCAAATAACTCTTATAGAATGTTGAGTTTAATCAAGATGTTAGTAATTTAACTCATGCCTATTACTAACAATATAACATAAATAATTGTAAGATAACTTTTTATTTTATATTTTCAATAATAGAATTAAGATAACATAATACTTAATTTTAATCATAATATAATACTAAACTTCACCTTTACCTTTTATACTCTCATAATGAATCAAATCATCAAATGTCATTTTTGAATGAACTTATATATATATCACAATATTCTATACAAAACACATTATATGTTATTGAGCGTATATATTCTCAACTATAATATCTCATATGATATATAATAAAATGCCTAAAACCATATCTTTATATATACCTTAATGGGTCAATGCAGGATGCCTTTACCCCCTTTATAGTCCTATCCCTTAAATTAGACTACTTGTATTCTCACCTTCTTATATTTTTTTATTACTTATAATGGGTGGCCAATGTCATTTCTTTCCAATGTTATCCTTTATGTCCTTACATCTTCGTTGCTTGAGATCTCTCTCATATATTATACTAACTCCCCATCTAGCGGGTGACATTACCACATAAATGTATGAATAGTGGTCCCTACCCCTACTTTGATGGTATCCATATGGGGTATCTTTTCAAAGATGTAGAGATGTTTATATATTGCTCTTTACACTCCACACTTGATTTGATGTTTATTAAATTGACGTAAGTACTTTTACTTGGACTTATTTTTGTGGTCCCTTTCTTTTATTTCACTTACTAATTTCACCATTAGTTATTTGCTGACTTAGATATATGACATTTGTTCTTCTTAAATAACCATACTCATAACATTTGTTAGCATCGTATCTGTTGGTGAACTAAGTCATGTTTAGTTTCTTAATCACTGATCAGATGCTATTATACTATGGGGTGCCGGTACACCAGACTGAGTGTTTGACAATATACCTCTGCAAGCAGATTATCCACGGTACCCTAATATCAAGACCAAATTGCATGAGAACTATTTGACAAAATGTCTGGTATCATATCTGCTTTGGTTTATTCAAATACAACTTAGTATTGTTTATTCATATACTACTTAGTATTGTTTTGAATCATCAACCCCCCACCTAATCCAACAACATTACAATAGATAGTTGACCGCTTGACATTATCAGAGAAGGATAATGCAGCTCTGAAAGTCACAACTCTTTCTCTCTTGATAGTTTCCCAAGGTCTCTTACTATAGTTGCAAAAGTTCGAATCAGTGAACCAAATTGTCTAGGACACTATTCACTCCCTATTTGAATCATTAAATGACTTAAACCAACAGGTTGTGACTAACTCTTCACGCATCCAAGACCTCTCTGAAACTTTTACCACACAAACAACAAGCATTGCAAAAGGTATCAGCTCCATTATTGAAGACTTTGGGGATATTGGAGACCTCAAGGACAAGCAGACCGAGCTTGTTTATAAATAAACATCTCTCTTGACTGAAACAAAATAGAAAATTAAATCTCGAGCCTCCACTTGCAGAATTCTAGCACTACGCCTCTACTAAAGGACAAAAAAATTGTCCAAGAGAAGTTGGCAGAAGACCAAGTTAGGCGCTTCAGGGAACTCAACCTTCAGGTTAGAGATCTTCCTTCGTCCTCCATTGATCCTCTCCCCACAAGCTACTCATTTCTCAGCGAGCAACTGGGTATTTCTAGTATTACATTAAATAGAGCATGGTTTGGACACGATGGTACTCTTTTTCTTAGGTTTCTCTCATTGGCTGATTGACTACAAGCTCTTAAGGCAAAGAAGAAGCTCTTCCTTCTTCCACAAAGATATTTCTTGATGAGGACCTCACAAAATCATAAATAGCTGAACTAAAGCACTCTAGGAGTCTTGTGGTAGAAGAAAGGAGTAACAAAAAATGGGCAGTAACAAGGAATCTAAAAGCAGTTATTCGTGACTCACCTCCCAAAGGTTGGGATATGAAACATACCCAAGCCAAATGATGGTCTGAGCACCAAAAATTGGGCAAGTCTAAGCCCTTCATTGGCTCTTTGCTTGTCAACTATTGGAATGGCAATGGCTCCTTGTGGTCTTTGCCAGTCTTACTTCATGATGCAGTTGGGTATGTTGATTTGTTGGTTGTTACCAAGACTCACGAGAGTCTTGCTCGGCTCCTTCCAAGTTACATAAGGTATCAATGGCTTTCAGTTTGCAGACAGGAGGTTTTTGCTTCAGGTGGTGTGCATGGTTCTGGTGGGGTTCCTTGTTTGATTATAGATGATTTATTTAGTACTACCACATTGGTTCTTTCTGACACTCATGCCATATTTATGTGGATCCCGGTTGGAGGCACCAGTTGCTATCAGATTGATATCTTTATTGCCGTATGTTACTTTCCGTTGACTTCCTCACCTTGTGATAGTATTGAGGATGGGAACCCTTTTACAGACCTATTCCAGAGCAGCTCCAAGTTTGGGGCTATGAGTGACATCGTAATCTTAGGTGATTTTAATGCACGGACTAAAGATCTCCAGACCCCTAGTATGACCATGGGTCCAACTTGATTTGTACTACTAAGAGGGATCCTACTAGTATGGGGCTTTGAAGCATTTGTCCGAGGATCAGAGTGGACCTCTAACTTGCTATGGTTGCCACCTCCTCCAACTCTGTGAGTCCTCCGACTTGGTGTATTTGAATGGCCTCTCTTGCTTTTCGGGTTCTAAGCTTTTTACGTGTTGGCCTTATAGTGGGGGTGCAAGCATGGTTGATTATATCCTCATTGTTTCTTCTTTCCTCCTCTCCATCCAAAACTTTACTATCTTCTGTCTTCCCTTGGCTGATCATGCCCTCCTTAGCCTTTCGGTTCGTGTTTCTTCCCACCCTCTACCACCCACCTCTAGTCACCCTACCCATATCCACCTCCATACTTGTTTCTATTTTGAGGATAGTGATTAAGACCTCTTCATTTTTCATTTGAGAAGATTCCTTTGCCCTACTAGCTTCACGGATCACAATCAGGTATCCACCATGTTTCACTCACTAGCTACCGCAATTTGGGAGTTGACTCCTCCTCTCTATCCCCCACCGCTCCATTCCCAACACTCCCAGATTTGTTGGACATAACACTTGTCCCATGAACCAGTGGTTTAATGATGCTTGTAAAACTTTCCACCGCTCCTTGCACTTGGCTTTTGATACTCATTCCCTCACTTTCACCAATTTACAACTCTTACAAATGCTTTCTTCGCCATAAGAAATGATTATTTATTGCTTCACAGGACAGATCCCTTCGTGACACGCTTATTCAATATCCCAAGTTGTTTTTGCGTATCATGTTCCCCTGGTCTAGCCAACCCCAGTCCACCCCAACCTTTGCCTCCTTGCCTCCCATGTCTCCACGTTGTATGAAATCTTGGGTTAGCTCTCTCCCCTTCCCAACCCACTCCCCCATTGTCACTTATTCTCCACCTCCAACATTTACGAGGCCATCAAACTTATGAGATGCAACAGGGTGGTTGATGAGGAGGGTTTTCAAGCTGAGCTCTTCAAGCTCGGTACCATAATCCTGGGCCCTTATCTCTCTACACTCTTTAATAGAGTGGTTTGTTTTGGTTTTGCAGACTCATGGTCAAGACACGTTGTTCACCTGATCCATAAGTTTGGGTTGGCCTCCTATCTCGAAAACTATAGGACCACCATGATTGGGCATACATTTACCAAACTTTATGCTACAACATTGAATACTATTTTATCTAGTGAGCTTGATAGGAAGAATTGTAGGGCTAAGAGTCAAGCAGTATTCAAGGCAGACTACCAGACCATGGATCATATCTTTACACTACAAGCTATTATCGAGGAGGCTCAACACCACTTGAAGAAAGTCTACTGCTATTTTGTGGATTTTCGTAAGGCTTTTGAATCTGTCCCTAGAGCGGCCTTTTTTCAAAGATTGAGAGATATTGATATTTTTGAGATCTTACTGACAACTATCATTAGGTTATATGAGACAGTGATTGGTAGACTCAGGACCATAGAGGGCCTCTCCGACCCTATCCAGAGCACCATTTGGTGAAGTAGGGTTGCCCCCTCTTGTCCACCTTGTTTGGGATCTACATTGATGAGCCTGAGGCCTTTCTTAGTGAATCCTCGCTTCTGGATGATGGTTGTCATCTACACCAGGTATAGATCTCCATCCTTCTCTTTGTTGATGAGGTGGTTCTTCTTGCCTCTTCTCTTGAGGATCTTCAGAGGCTTTTGGTAGACTTGCATCTTTTTGCGACATAAGACAGTTGGTCATGAACCTTGAGAAGACTTGTGTTATGGTCTTCAATGGTCTGAAGACCTCACATCTCCATTTTCACTTCTAGGGTCAGGAAGTTGAGATTACATCATCTTACACATACCTTAGGGTTAAGTTTTCTGGATCTCATTTTAGCTTGAGACCAACCATTCAACCTTAGATTAATAAAGGGTTGGGTTCCCTTGCCATGCTCAAGAAATAGTGCTTTAGACACCACTTTCAGGATACATCGTCTAAGCTATCCCTTTTGGATTCCTTTGTAAGACCCAGAGTGCTCTATGGTTCAATGGTTTGAGTCCTTCCTTTTTAGATTTGGATTGGGCCATGATGGAGCATACCCAAACTATGCTCCTCCGTTGGATTATCAGATGTCATAGATCTACCCCTCACAATATTATTTTGGTTGAGTTTGGAGCTCACCCATTTAGGCTTGCAATCATTTTTGACCTGATCTGGTTTCTCCACCGTCTTCATGGCTTTGCAGACTCACCTGAAGGCCAACATAGATACCCTTAGCCTACTACTCCTCAGTTGCTATTACAGACTCCGATCCAGCCACTAGAGCCCATTGTTGGTATGCTTAGGCTATTGTCTTGTTGAGTTCAGTTGGGATCGACATTGACTATTTCCATCCCTACTAGTTCTCATTGGACGCTCTTGCTCATCTACTCCCCTCTCGGTAGGAGTTGAACGGGCATGTCAAACTTGACATTTATAGGCAGTATATCATATGGACCTAGGTGGATCCTCTAGGGGGACTACATCCAAGGATGGCTTTCTACGCCAAGCACTTCTTAGATATTCGGTATGAGATTATTTTACGCCTTGATTACTTACACAGGTACTGGACACACGGCCTGCGTATCTCCCTTGGCTCCTTCAAGATGGGCTAGCACAAACTCCAGATCCAAGTTGATCACCATATTGCTAGAGAGGATCGGGTGTGTAGACTTTGTACCTTAGTGGAGGAAGAATCTGAGATCCATTTCCTTTTCAGATGCCCTATATACTACGAGATTAAAGGGAGATTTTATTGTCTATTTAGAGATTGCAGATTCGTCTTAGATTTTTTATAGGTACACAAATTAGCATTGCATTGCGATCTATCTCCGTGAGTCCTTACAACTTCATGACCATACTTTATAGCTATCATTTCCTAGGCATCAGACCCAAACACAACTTATTATGCCCCTCTTCTCACCCTTAGCTTCGTCTCAGGGTGTGAAGCGACCATACAATTTCCCTAACACAGGTCATTCTAGATCTGTGAGACCCCACAGGTGATCTCTTCACCAACGAAACTCCTATCGTAGCAATCAACTTCATCACATGGCCTCTGGTAGCTGCACAGATCAATCATTGTTGGACTTTTTCTAGATGAGGACAGATACCTAATCTTTTTTATGATGTCTTTTCCTTTCTTCTTCTTTTGTTGTACTTGTTCTTTTTTAGACACCATTTGGTGCTCCGTTTTTCAGCTTTCTTCTTGGTGTTAGCTTCCAGTCCCATAGACCCACATTGTGGTCTTTTGTTGGACATTAATAAAATTATCTTATCTTATCTAAATTTAGAATGTAGTTGTGCCATCGGTTGGGTAACATAATCATTAAGTCATATTAAATAGACAATTATCGGATACTCAGAGGGACATGTCTCTCTATTGTTTTGTTCTATATTATATGTTTAACCTGATCATAACATTCTCACATGATATTAAGCACAGTCATCCTTGACCCAATATCGTTCTTAGCAAATAGTGATATCCTTATTATTCATTGATGTGAATGTTTTGTAGACACTAGTTGTTCATATCTAAGATCAAGAAATGAATTACTTTTAAAACTTTCTGCACTAAAACACAACTTCTAATGATGCAACTGACATTGATTCTACAAAATTGCCCTTCACATTCAATTGTCTACAATTTTGAATTCTTGCAAACATTGGAATCAAATTGCTTTACAAGATGCGCTAAAAATCCTTTGCAAGTTGTATCAAGTATGAGCTAGATTTTAGATGCACTTAAACACACAAATGCTTATGTTATTGAAATGGATTCATCCTCAATCAAGCTAGGAAACTCCCATTCATCAGACCATGTTGTAGCAAAGCTTACATTGTTCAATATAACATACCATATTGTACCAAATATGTTTAAAATGCTCTAAAACGACAAAAGATTCGAGTACTTCGCATAAAATGTGTAAAGAAAATAAGTCCACTTCCTATTATATTTTTTATATTACCTATCATTATTTCAAACCAGCATTAGAAAACTTGGAACTACTTTTGTAGAACTCTATGTTATTAATAGTCTGGCTTTGATATCATGTTGGTTTATTTAAGGATTGCTGTAAATGTATTAAGCATTGCTATTGTCGTTGGTATGTGCTTTCCAAATGGCAACAACCTTTTATTTAAATTGAGAACAAGCCATGAAGAGACATGTCCCATGAATGGGACATGTGGGAGGTGTCTATTCATTAGCTATATATATATATATATATATATATATATATATCAATTTCTCTCACATAACAATAAACTTATATATAAATTATATCTCATATATAATTTATATATAAGTTTATCCGACAAAAGCTACCAAACATCAACAAAATTTGATTAGAATATAAACAACAATAAGTGGGGTAGTATGCCTTGCATAAATTATGTTTAGATATCAAAATAAATTGTTATTGATGTTGTGAAAAAATTAAAGGAGAAGTTAATAGTAAATTTGGTAATTAAAGCTGTAAATATAATTATTTTTAAAAATGAATTTGTAATTTTTTATTTGAGATTTTACTTAATGGACAAATTAATTCAATTATTTATATAAATAATAAATAAAGTTAATCAAATGAATCTAACTTATAATTTTTATATGCTTATCAATTTTATTAGTTTATTATTTATTTTAGAATTTAATTAAATTTATTAAATAATTAACAATGATCTGCATAATGGTTAGTATCATGGTTCATGGTGATAGTTCATGGTTAGGAGTATGATTATGTTTTAGTGTTTATGGTTAGGATCATAGTTAAGGTTGACCTTTATGCCATCATTACTCTTATTGTTAGGGTTATGAGAAATAGGTTTAAGATTTATGTTGTGGTTGTAATTATGGTTAAGGTTAGGATTTTCATTATAGTTTAAAACTTTGTTTAGGGTTAACAAAAGAGTTCATAAATTTACATCATGGGTTTAGAGTTTGTGTTATGAATTTGTTTAGAATTAGGGTTTGATATTTATGTTAGGGTTAGAGATATAATTACGATTAAGGTTAGGGATGTCAATATGATTTAGTTAGACTAAGAGGTTACATCATGGTTATTATTGTATGGTTGAGGTTAAAAGTTTGATTATGGTTAGGATTAAGCTTACATTTGAGATTATATTTAAGAACATGGTTAGTTTATGGTTAAATTTAGGGTCTTTATTACTATTAGAATTAGGATATAAGTTTAGGTTTATTCATGATTAGAGTTAGGGTTGTATTTACAAATTAGGTTATGAACTCATGTAGGATTAAGGTTATGGTTAAGATTATGATTTAATTTTTCTAATAAGTTTTAAGATAAAGTTTATTATAACAAAGCATGGTTAAATCGTCTAACCACCCTTATTAGTTACAAAAATATATAAGCAAAATAATAGACCAAATTTTCCTCCTAATTCACTTAAGATACCATAATGGTAAATAAATTGTCTAACCAATGCATTTTTAGACAGTGCTATTCTAGGCACCTATATATTTTATTCAAAGGTTGATGTAGTCAATGTCCTTATTTGTGCATTTAATGCCCATACATACTCAGGGAGTTGCAGTTTGGAGGTTGTATTTAAGGGCAGGTCCCTATGCAACTGTTAGGCTTAATAAAATTTGTATATAAATTTAGTGAGAAAAAATCAGATACACTAAAAAATGGGAAATTTCTTATGAAGCCATGTGTCATTTTTCTCAACAAACAACTTCTGCTGCTTATTTTAGTCCCCCATTTATTTCAAAGCTTATTTTTAAATATGAAGACAAGGGTCCCATGGAAGGGGCTTGGGCTCTATTTTTGTGGAGTGGGTAACCCCATGATAATTTAAAATTTTGGGGGAAGGAGGGGTAGGGCTTGAGGTTTATTTAGAATATTTTCCTACTAAATAGGAGCTCCAATTTTTAGCTTGTTCAATTTGAGGGGGTGGAAATGGGGTGGGGTTGGAAATAGCCCCTTGAGCTTAGGGAATTTGTTGCCACATGTCAATACTTCCTTTATTTTTTCATCAAAGCTAATTAATAATTTTAAAATCTAATACCATTTTCACTCTCAAACTCATGGACCTTAAATTTAGGAGTTAAAATTTTTAAGCTGAAAGAAGCCCCCTTCCATGGGACCGCAACCTAAGAAGTGGCTGCTCCAAAAGAATAGCGATAGATTCTAAATTTTGTAGTTGCTTAAACTTAACCACAAATTGCACTTAAGCAACCACATGGGGACATGGGGTAAGTTAGCTATGATATCGTATAGGCGAATTCTCATGTGAGTGCCCAATACGCAGTTCCTGGCTATGTTAACAACTTTATTATTGCTTCCTTTCACTCCAACCAGTTAACTGTTACCTCTCCCCCCAATTATCGTCCAAAAAACCTAGTACCTACCCACAAACATGCCAAAACAAATCACCATGAACACCAATAGCCGTTAGCTTTTAAAACTTTTTAAAATTTTCTTAATTGTTGATTGGTCTGTTTGTGCCAAAAGTACTATAACCACTATTTGGGGGTCTTATTGACGGGTAATCGGGTAAACGTTTTAAAATGACACTTCTAGACTATTTGGCATCTATGAGTTCTACAAAGCTGAAAGGTTAGCTTTAAGCTCTCAATTTCCACATACTTAAGTGCATCTAGGTCGTTTCCACACACTTAGATGTATCTAGGTCGTTTGCCTAGTCTGTAGCTAAGATTCAATGTTTGGTCATGAATTATGATTCTGTCTAGCCAATTGTAGGTTTATAGGTTTTCAATTGGAAATTTATTTCAAAATTTGTTACTCGGGTGTATAATTTCAAGGTTTTACTGGAAATTACACTAGGGAGCGAAACTCAGCGTGGCCCGGGGAGCCGAGAACGAACTCAGATGACATCTTTGTAGCCGGTTCCAATTGGAAGTTAAGGGAGTACGTGCTAACTGTAATCTGAAGCTTGGACTTCCCTGAAAGTTGGCGTTTTGGCAATGATGAGAAAAAATCTGTTTACCAGTGCTTTTTAGCATTAATTCTACTGGATTGGCTTCTCAAAGTAACAAGGCTGCCCCACAAGGTAAGTAGGAGCAGGTTTACATGTGGGTTCTGCCCATAACATTAAATTAGCTTCAATTTACGACGCAGCATTTTTTGGTAAATATAGTGGTATACATGTCCTCCTATTGGGTGAAGTTGAATTTTGTTTATTTTTAAAAACCTTTTGAACTGGAACAGTTGGTCAGACCACACAAGGACCATTTAAGTTTAAGCACATTAGGCTTAAATGGGTAGTTGTATGGATCTTTAGTAGAAAATTTCCAATTCGGGGAAATTGTTTCAGTGAATAGAGGTTTAACAAATGTCAGACAAAAGGTTGCTGGGAATCGGTTTTGTGTTGTGTTTTATCTATGTACAGATAGAATTCACTAAAGGGGTATCCAGCAAGGGCTTTGCAGTAACCAACCTGCAGTTTTTGCAATGGAGAGGGCTTATTGATCCTTGCCCTATTGGGCTAAATAATGTGGGTTTTGAGCAAGGGCAGGGAAACGATTTTAGATTTCAAATACATCATGTTTATGGCTCATGTTCCCCAATAAAGAGGCCTGCCAATGTGTCATTGGTTGAAGTTGCTCATGGGATTCTTGCAAGCGATGTTGCAAGGGAGAATGCTAATACCGTTGATTCAAGTGGGGATCTGGAGAGTTGGGTTGCATCAGGGGAGACCATTGGTACAGGGAACTACATTGTCAGAGTAGGATTTGGCACCCCTTCTTCTGGAATGTATGTTCTAATTGACACGGGCAGTGACATTACATGGATCCAGTGTGATCCTTGCCCTCAATATTACAAGCAGCAGGACGCTATGTTCCAGCCCATGGCATCCACCTCGTACAGGGCCCTGCCCTGCAACTCCTCCACATGTCAGCAGCTCAAGAGGTTTTCAAAGGTATGCTTTAATTCCTCTTGCAATTATAGAGTTTCCTATGGAGACAATTCGACGACAAAAGGAGACTTTTCCCTTGATATTTTAACACTGAGATCTAGTGATACAAGCCTTGTTTCAGTACCAGATTTTGCATTTGGATGTGGGCATGCCAATAGAGGGTTGTTTAGTGGGGCTGCAGGGTTGCTGGGTTTGGGTCAAAGCTCCATTGGATTCCCATCTCAGACCTCCTCAGCCTTCGGGCAAGTATTTTCATATTGCCTTCCTAGTGTGTCTTCTTCTGTGCCTTCTGGATTTTTACACTTTGGAGAAGCGGCTACATTGGACTATGACGTGCAGTTTACCCCTTTTGTGGGTAGCAGATCCAGCTCTTCTCAGTATTTCATTAAATTGATAAATATTAGTGTTGGTGATGACCTACTTGCCATATCTACCGCCATTATGGTTGATTCAGGCACAGTGATTTCTAGGTTGGAGCAATCTATATATGGTAAATTGAGGGACACCTTTAACCAAAACATGCCCAAATTGCAAAAAGCTTCCTCAGTTTCGCCCTTTGATACCTGTTTCCAAGTTTCTTCTATTTATGAGATAAACATACCTTTGATTACCTTACACTTCCAAAATAATGCAGATCTTCATTTGAATCCTGTGCATATACTTTATCCTGCTGATGAGGGAGTTATGTGCTTTGCATTTGCTCCTAGTTCCTCTGGACGCTCTGTGTTAGGCAATTTCCAACAGCAGACCTATAAATTTGTCTATGACATACCCAATGCAAGGTTGGGGATTTCTTCAATAGAATGCAATTAAAACAGTCGCTGGTCTTTTGTAGGAAGGACAAGTGATGTTGTGAGGGAAACTCCGAGAAGTTGCTTGCAATCAAAGGAAGCTAATTGTACTCAGCAAAGTTTTAGATGCTAACTACTTATAGCTGGTAAACTTATAGTGGATAAGAAATTAACTATATCTGTACTTATGTGTATGTGGAACTCAGAAAGATTGACAAGGTCTGATTCATCACAAATCTTATTAAATATCTAAGCATAAAGAGGTGCAAATTTGAGCTATTTTGAAATTTCTTTGTTCCCCGAGGAGAACTGATGTACCCATGAGGGTTGCTGGTTAGTCTGTGGCCTAATATAGCTGCCTTATTAACACTCAATTCATATAATATTCATACCGCGGAAAACTTATTGCAGTATGTAGGTGATACAGGACAAGGATCCTATGGTTTTTGTAACTGCTATAAAGTGGGAACCTGTAGCTAAGTATACCGGGTTCAAAATGTTTCAATTCGTTATTCCATTATTCAAAATTATGATTTAGATTGTAACATCTTATTTACCCGTATTTGTTTAGTGATTAAGCTGTTTTATTCACCGTACTTAATTAAATCAAATAAATTACAGCGGAACAAACTCCTTGAACATGATATCACTTGATAGCTAGGATGTTCAGAGATCAATTAGAAGACAATAAATAAGAAATAATCTACGGTGGCATTTCAGGAACTTGGCAACTTCATCAGTAAATCAATAACTACTTAGCAATGTATAGTCTTTTGAATAAATTGCTGGCAAACGATGCTTATACTGTATACAGCTGCCAATTTTTTTAGAGGGACAATTTCTCAGCAACACAATGTTATTATGTTATTCTTGGGATGTGGTTTTTGTTTTATCCTATGTTGTGCATAGACTGAGGCATTTAAGTAGTATAAGTGATCATTTAATTTTCATTATAAATCTAGTGTCTATTTTAGAAATTGGAGCGCAGGTAAGTTATTACTCTAAGAAGGTGGTCCGTGTGTTGCTAACTAAAACTTCTCCATATTGAAAACTTTTGAATAAAACATGCTTCATTCTTGTTATGTATCATTATAACAAATGTAATATATGTTATAAATAGTTCTATTGTTTGTTGTGTTTTTGCTATAAGGTTGAAGTATATTCTGTAACTCATAATAACTCTACTAAAATTAAGATAGATTGCTTTATCATTCCTTTCATTTAGTATCATTGCTTGTTCAACTCTTGATTCTAATTTAGAGATTTGGTAAAACCTTGGATTTTAGTGAGAGTTACCTATAGAAATCAATCTTTTTTAGGTGCAATTAATTGAGATTGACAAATGTATATTGAAAAATTTAATAGAATGGATTTTGAATTATGAAAATTTAAAATGGAAAACATGTTAGTTAATTGGCCACATTAATGGTTCTTGGAGACCAAATATTAGATATAGGCTAGTTTAATTATCAAGCTGTGCATTTTGAATTAAGGAAAGTTTGAATACTTTCAGCATCCTAATAAATAAGTTGAGATCCAATGCTATCAAAATGGATGATGTAGATCAATGCTTAACCTTATTATGTTCTTTACTATATTTTTAATAGTGTCTTGTTACAATTGGACAAAAATCACAGTTTCTAAGCAGAAGCTTGAGTAGGTGGTTCGATCTTTGTTGTCTAATGAAGTAAGGTGGAAATCTAGAACTTCAATTGATGATTTATTTTTTAGAAGTTACATGAAGGAAAAGACAAGAAAAAGAAGGGAGAGAACTTATTTTCAAAATTGAATGGAAAAAAAATTTATAAAATAAAAATAATAATTTTTTAGATTTTTTTTTTTTTTAAATAACCTTACCCACAGTAATAATCTACATAATTCCATCTTGAAATCGATAATAATCTTGTAGCTTTCTGGTAAAGCAGATTACCTACACCTTATTGAAGAGTATTAATGGCAGGTATCGCTAAGAAAAAGTGTATCTATTGCTATGGTAAACTATGTTTTGTTGAAGATTATAGCTGATAGAAATCTTTACCTCTGATATTATTGGAGAAGAAATTTATGATGAAATGTCTAGTCATATTCATTTGTATCTTTCTTATAATCGAGTTAGCAGGATGTGGCATTCAAGGTGTGCTAGGAGCCTCACTCTAAATATCTGACATGTGACATGCAAAGAGATGTATTTGGAAATATGAAGAGACTTGAATTTTGAAAATGAAGAGACATTTGGTTATGATATGAAGTCTCTCTCAATTCAATATATATATGATTACTTTGTGTGTTAAGTATGGTGTTTAGTTAGAAGCATTGTACTTGAATCTTTATTATTTAATAAAAGAAATTTATTTTTGGTGTACCTGAGTTTTAACTCTAATTAGAAAGTTTTCCCAAAATAAATTGTTGTATCTTTATGTATCTTATTGTTATTCATTTGTTTATCACTATTCATCTTTATTTCTAAACAAAACATTAACATGTTTGAACTAAAAACAATGAAAAACACAATGTGATGAGAAGGCTGATTCAATATAAGTCAGAATGCTGTGGGGTCAAAATATTTGTGGTAGATTGGTAGGCAGCTTAAGTCTCCATCCTCATGAACCCTGCATGCAGGGGGTGCCCTGGCATTTCTAGAATTGCTGCTTTGTTACTGGATCAAGCTCATGAGAACCCGCGATGAGCCTATAGATAGTAGGGAAAGCTCAGGTAGGCAATAATAGAATAATAGGGCCTCCCTACAATTCTATGGGCTCCCCATAAATTATAGGCCCACCGGGGCTGTAGGAAGGGGCCCCAACGGTTGAACCCCTGTGGGAGGAAACAACGGCATCTAGCTCCGTGAGGATGGAGAAGCTGCCTACCATCCCCCTACCATGGCAATAGGCGATGAACCGGGGGGGGCAGGTAATAAAGCTGATGGAGGGATCTTAAGCTGCCTACCATCCATTTTTAAACCTTCACTGAACACGATTGAACCGGAGTGTGCCTACCTACCAAAGTTATCACTTTTTCTCCTATCACACCCTGCATCGGTGGCGGGCATATAATAGTAGGGCAATAGTTGTTGTCCGCGAGCCATAGAATTGTAGGGTGCCCCCTACTGTTCTAAAGGCGGATGGCATTCTAGAATACGGGTTCCCTCGGATGGCATGCATTATAGAATACGAAAAAGCAGCGCCAAAGAGATCGCCCACCAATTATTGAGTGAGTCTCTATGAGCTTCTTAAGTAACTATCATCCGAACTTGCTTCTCCGAAACACCGCCCGGGGGCCCTAGCTACTATGGATAGGGCGCTCGCTCGTATTCCATTCTATACGTGACATCATCTATGCCGGGAACAGGCGGGAGGGGCGCCACCTACCTGCCGACCCGAGAAGCCCAGATCTTAAACTGAGGAGAAGAATCAGTCCACGCATTCTCTCAGCGAAGGACTGAAAGGAAGAAAGCCATGTTTGAGTGCAGCTTCCCGCACTTCATTGACATCTGCTGTATGTTGATCCCACCCTTGTAAGGCATTCGCTATTTCTCCTGCCCTCCATGCGCTCGTTACTCTTCTTGGTAGCCAGTTCTGATACACAATCCCACCATAGAAATCAAACAACATTTGTTTCCATTTTTCATTCCTATTAAGTCATGTGTGGCAGCTTATTCTTCTAACATTGTTTATTATTTGTGATTGGGTATTCTCCAAAGTGGCATGTTTAAGCCTCATCTTACCTCACATTTATGCACATTTTCCGAATTGGGTGATAATAGCTTGTGTGTTATGGTAGGTGCAGTCTTCTCTAGCATCTGTTATTGGAAAGGCCGAAAATGGAACAAAGTGCGCTCCCTGGTGTGCTTGCATTTGATCTTTCGAACTCACCTACCTCCCTACTATGCATATCTGCACCATATGAATCATGGTTATGGATTTTTAAAATTGAGGTGGTCAATTATATATGTACCTATCAGCATTCATGATGATCGAGCTTAAATAGCTAATTTGAGCTTTGATTTTTTTGTTTCAGACAACAGTTTTTTAGAAGGATTCATGTATTAGGGCGATTTAAAAGGAGCCATTTAAACATATCAAAACTTGTAGTGTACTATTTAAACTATACTGTTGTACATCCTAAAGATTCATATGCTTATTAACTTGGTGGTGGGATTTAAACAAAATATCTTAAGCTTTTATTTATTAAGTTGGTTCTCAAATCTTTCTAATTTTTTCAATAGAATCCATCTACTGATATTATTTGTCAGGAGTCATTTAAACAAGTCAAAATTAAAAATATTTTAAAAACTACACCATCTATTCATACTTTTTAAAGGTTAAAAATACCTGAAGAGTTTGGTAACATGGGCATGTTCAATCTATTTGAATAGTTTAATAAAATGGGTATGGATGCCTCACCTTGCAGTTGTTGCCTGCTTCATATCTGCTTGCATGGACCAATTTATCTTGTAAACAAGATGACCAATCATTATACATTCTTCAGCCGAAAAAAAGGATATGTTCTTTCAAATTTTTGTGTGTTTTTTTATTATAGAGAAAAATGAAATTGGTACCTGAATTCTGATCCTTCGTTCAGAGAGAAGGCGGACAATGGCATATCCAAGCTTGGTCTCTCCTCCACACATGAACAGTTGCCAGAGTGTTTCCATCCACTTTACGGGCTTTTAGGTCTCGTTGCTTTCGGAGAGACAGCCCTTCGCTTGCATTAAGATCCCCACTCTACCATGTCCTCCCTCATTAGTACAAGAGAACAAAGTATTCAATTGAATAGTCATTGATGCTTATAAATAATTGCACATGGTAACAGGATGGCAAATAAGTTAAGGTAGTGACTAATAGTTTTTTAGTTATGAACATTTGATGTATTGAATATCAAATTCTGGATAAAATTGTGTAGAACTTATTAGATGATGTTTAGGATCACATTCAGTGATCAATCAATAAGAAAAAATCACACGGAATAAGTTTGATATAGATACAGAGAACAAGTTTTAGGCTGAAACATTTTTAGTTGAAAGTCATGAAAACACAATATTAATATCATCTCTTATAATATCCAAACTTTATCTTCAACGATCTCTATAATTTCAACTAAACTATTTTGTTATAATCAATAACCAATCACGTCCATATATCCAAATGAGTAGTAATGATAACAACCAGTTTGTTCTAATTAATATGCCAGAATAACACCATACATTTCCTACGGTTCAACACACTGGCTGTATAAGCTTTCTCTATTATGTTCCCATTATAATCAGAAAATTATCATCATAGACTCTGTAGAACCTTATCAAAGGACGTGAAATGGAATAGGTGTAGGACTGGACTCTATACTGTCACCTGCGGACATCAGAATGCACAAATAGCCCAGATACATTGTGGCCACTATGAGAATTGAGAGAACATAATTCAAATAGAAGGTTACCTGGTTGAGCAGGCCTAAGCTGATAACCTTGGCTTCTTTCTTGTTCACCTCCAAGATGGAATCTTGCATGAATTTGTGTCACCCTGCACTCTCCGAAGGCAGAGAATACTGTATGCACACCCAACACAACATTCAAACTGAGTAAATATATAAATCTCAGGATACATATGAAGGGAAGGAGGAAAGAAGAAAGCAAGCTGAAGTGGATGCATGATACCTAGAATGTGTACTGGCGGAACGATTCATGTTTCAATTTGCAGCCCATTTAGACAATTTATCCAAAAAGCCAGGAAAATGCCGTTGCTTATTAGCCATAAACAAGACCAACATGTACCATTTCACAGAGAAGGGTGCTACGGCAAATGAGGCGAACTCCAATCTCAGATGGAAAACGGAAAGCTTGTTGCATGAGTCAGATGCACCACATCTACCTTTTCTTTCCTTCCTGATACCAACACAATTCATTATGATCTTCAGACCGAACCAATCTTGCTTAAAAGTTGAACTTTTTATTTTTGTGTTTTCAAACATTAAAAGGTTAAATATTAGAATGATCCATTGTACTGTGTGATGGTTGGATCTTGGTGTTAGGGGTTACCATAGTTTAAATTTCTATTGGGATGTTCCTGTTAGTATAATGAGGTTGTTTGTGATCTCCCCGGTTTTATCTCTTTTATTTATATTTATATATATATTTTTTATATTTATAAATTGTAACTTTAAAAAGGCATGTATTGTAAGTAATATATCATGATCGCTACAATGTATTACTGATCAATATATCAAGGCTACTAATAATTAATTTTTTGGTTATCTCATACTATGTCAAATTATGAATGTATTAAAAAATATGAATGTATAAGAATATCACAATAAAGATAGTCAAGATAGTCATTCTGAATATAAAATGATTTTATAATTTAATTAAATATAATAATATTGAAATTCACATCTATATCATCTCAGTCTCATTATAAATTGTCAAGCTTATTTCAAAATTTTAATTAAAATATATACAGTCAAGATAGTCACTCTAAATATAAAATGATTTATAATTTAATTAAATATAGTAATATTGAAATTTGCATCTATATCATCTCAATCTCATTATGAATCGTCAAACCTATTTCAAAATAAATAAATAAATAAATAAATAAATAAATATAAATATATATATATATATATATATGAACTATTACTTAGACTACAAAGGTTTTAGCCTACAAACAATCAATACATTGACAATGACTCTATAGTTTACGTCTAAACTTTGTCAAACTGAACCAATTAACCTTTTCTTCTCCACTTTGCTACTTACTTTTGCATGCAGAGATGTAGAGACTATCCGATGAGCTGTTACCTATTGGTAATTATAGAGAGGCATGAAGATTGAAGGTTGTGTGGACTTGGGAACAATGAAGAGAGTGAAACCTTCAAAACGAATTTAAAATTACAATTTTTTTAAAAATTAATGAAATAAAGAAGCTTGCAATTCATCATTGTGTTATAGATTGTTGTCTATAAAGTGTCAAAAACTACTTCCTACTTGAGAGAGGAAAATCTAAAATGTCCATTGAAAACCATATTAAGTAGCAAAATATAACAACAGTAGAAGTGGCATGGCACTCAACTTCATCACAGGGCTTCTGGTAGCCGCACAGATCAGTCATTGTTGGACTTTTTCCTTGTGAAGACAGATACCTAATCTTTTCCGTGATGTTTCCTGCTTTCTTCTTTTGTTGTGCTTGTTCTTTTTTGGACACTGTTTGGTGCTCCGTTTGTCTGCTTTTTCCTTGTTGTAAGCTTCTAGTCCCATAGACCCACGTTGTGGTCTTTTGTTGGACATTAATATATTTATCTTATCTTATCTTATAAGTTCAAGTTCTATAGTAGCAAATGATAGATCGTAGATTCAAGTCTTAACTGGTCTATATGAACTATAACTCAAATAAATCAATATATAATAATAATAGTAATATAAATTATTTATTTAATAAAAAATAATATAAATCAAGCTTCTGAGCAAGTCTGTTAGAAATCAAGCTTGATTGGATTTAAGGTTTTAAGGTTTTGATATAGAAATGAAGTTAAAAGTAGCCATCGCACCTAAGGCTGCAATAAAAATGCCGAAGAATATTATATTTATTTTAAATTACTAGTATTTAATAATGTACTATTTTATTTTTTAGAATATGTATTTTGTGGTATATAATGCAGAGGACAACAATGAGATTGTGAATGTGATTTTCAAATTTTCAAATTTTCAAACTTTAACCTTCAATTATTTTCTAATTTGAAACTTTATTTAATTGCAAAGAACCTTTGAGTGTAACGGATGAAGATCATAGTAAAAGACATAAATATAACTAAATATTATTTTTTCGAAAATGCTGTTTGATGTAGCTAGTTAGAGTGATTAAAAAAAAAAAAAAACTAAATAAAATGTTGATGCGTAAGATTTGTCTATGTAAAGCATTGAACATGATTTCAAGATTAATTAGCATTGCAAACCCATGTGAGTTTGTTTTTTTGGCTATGATATATGGCATTCTACAATTTAGCAAATAACAAATCCAACAAAGGAAAATGACATTCAGAGAATGTTGGAAAACACAAAAGCATTAAAAAAAAACTAGCAGGTAGGCAAATAATACCAAAAACCAATATGTTTTTTTGAAAAAATGATACATAGATCAGAAATGTAATGACAAGGTGCATGCGATTGGAAAAACAATACATAGAAAAAGACTCTTTTATTAAAAGGAAAGCAGATAATTGCAAAATTTAAATCTCAATTTTTTTTGGTATCAATGTACTTGAAATAGCCTTCATTGAAGAATCTATAACAAATTTGTCAACAAATAACCTCCAGATCCTAGCCTATAATACAATATTTTTAGAAAACAACTTTTAGTGATCTAGAGAATTTTCTTCTTTTCCAAGCAAGGTATTTTTTTATGTAAACCACTTAATGGAGTGACTCTTTGATCAATTCCAAAGCAAATTCTAGTATGAGCATATGCAACTCAATAGAATCTTGCAAAAGGACAAAAGGCTATCAAATTCCTACCTATAAAAGATGAATATCAAATGAAAAATGGTTACAGAAATTCTAAACAATTATTACCATGTTTTCTATAGGTTAGAGATGAATTATTTCATATAAAACTTTAAAATCAAAAGATCTTGCTATTATTTAAATTATGGAATGATTTTTAAACAAAATAACATTGTACAGAACTAGTTGGTATCGATTTGCAACACAATGCTAACATGATTCATCATAAAACGAAGAAATGGAGAATTTTAAATTTATAGCTCACCTTACCAAATTCACCTAACAAGAATCTTGATCATTTAATTTTTCCAAAGAATTTTCTAGAAAATGAATAGGCTAAAAAGTGAGAACAACATACCTCGGTTTGTTTATAAGGGCGTGTAACATTCAATATCTGAGCCATGATGTGACAAGCCAAGATAAAGTTGGGATGTCATAGAAAGAAAAATTGTTTCAAAAAAAGAATCCAATTGTCAGATTCAATGTGAAAGATAAAGTTGTCATCACTGGAAATAAAAAAAGGAACTTGTTGATCATTCAACTCTATAAATTTATGGATATTAGAAACCCATATGACAATCTAAAAGCAATAGAAGGAACATAAATGAAAGGGATATTCGTTGTAGTTCATGTACAACAAAGACTTGAAATCATAAAAGCACACTCATAATTTCTGGAACGAATTGTGAGGACAATTTGTTGAGTTTTCAATTGCTTTACTATTCGAATTACAAACTTTGTAATCCGTTTTGTTCATTAGTCCTTTTTTTTTGGAAGTTTACACCATTAACCATTAGTAGGTGGAAATGTTGTTTTTTGTATTTGACACAAATTGAATTCTTCTAGGGTTTGGCAAGCAGATTAACCACAATTGGATTTTTTTTATTGAAATGTTTATACTCCTTCAGGATTTCATTTCAAATGAGAAAAATTACCTATGGAGAGTAAGTCTAGTGTCTAATCCACCTATGCCGCCCCCTGCAATCAAAATCTTGGTCTCACTCTGCACACCTACCATCCTAGCAATTATGATATCTAAATATACACAACCAACCCTTTATTTATGATTTGGGAGTTCCTGTCATCTAAATTTCTTGCTATAACTAGATCCAACTCTATTTTGTTCTTGCTTTGAGAAGGAAAATGAGATTTACTTATATAAATGAGGCTCATCAAACTCAAATACAAAGACACATTGTTAATTTGGTTTGACCCAAAACAAATTGACAAACTTGTAGCAAACAACATGGATCATTCGAGCTGGTCCAACTCAAAGAGAAGGACAACATTGATAATTTAACCTGGTCAACTTAAATGGAAAAATTGTTAGAATACGACATTTATAATTTTAATCTTGTTCAGCTCAAGTTGAAAGATTGTAAGCTATCGGTATAATAATTTAACATGGCCCAAATCAGATAGAAATGTTTGGTTTGATAATTTAATTTGGTACCAAAGAGGTTGTTGGTGGACAAAATTGATAGATGAACCTGGTCCAACTCAAATAGAAAGACTTTGAGCAGAGGACATCAATAATTTAATATGATCCAATTCAAATAGAACAACTGTCATGACTAGCGTATATCATTTAAAGATTCTCAGTTTAAATGATCAAATTCAAATTTTATCATGTTTTGGAGACCTCTGAAAGGAAACTTAATAGCCTTTATTCAAGATAACTATGAATTGCTTGAGCTGAATTTTATGTCTAGTACCGAAGTAGCAATCAATAAATGTTTTCTTCTATATAACATAGAAAGGCGTGTTAGATTGCATACATGCTTGCTTAGACAATCATCTATACATACTCATTTTATGCTAGAAGTAAGTTTCTATTTGGGGTCATATCAAATCTATGCCAACATATTTGTAGCATGTATCGACTGATATTGATTACCATTATAGGGAGTCATTGCTTTTCCATAAAATATGCTGATCATGAACCCAATAATCTAGGAGCCACTCCAAAAGGAAATTGAGATGTCTTGTTTGCATTTTCTTAAATCAGATATAGATAGGTTTGGAAAAGAGAAAAATAGCTTCATCAAATATTATTGACAATTAGGAATACCTTGTAAGTTTAAAGCACAAAGATATAAATGGTGCAGAAGCTACTATCAATTTTCAAACACAAAAAAATGTATTGATGAGCATTACGCTAAAAGAATTGTCTCATTTTTTCTACATTGCAAACTGTGGGGTTGTAACTACAAATAGAAGCCTTAATTTCAATAAATCAATTACTCAAAAGATAGATTATTGAACTTAACACACACAAGATCTCATAACAGAAGGAGATGGAGAGGGACGATATACAACAATCAGAAGCCAATAAGAGGGATCTTGAAAGACCTAAAAGAGAAAGCAAGCTCTATCAAAATAAGCCCTAAAACACACCAGAGTACTCCCAAGAGGAATTCACAAAGGGATTCAGAAATAGAAGTGCGAGCTCAAACATTCCAGTCCTTGACTCCCTGCAATGAAGTATCAAGGCAAGAGACACTTTTCAACAAAGCACCTACAACTCAACCAACACAAGCCTCAATATCCTCTTAAAAAATTGAAGGGGCAGGAGCACCCTCTCCAACGTAGGTCAAACCATAGGAACTCAAAAGAGACCAAGAAATGGAGAGGGCTAAAACCACCAAGCTAAAACCACCAAATAAGCAACTGCACACATAATAGTTAGGTAAAAGTTGAGGAACATTAATAAAATTTCCAACACAAAATGCCCCCTCATAGGAAAACCACGAACTAAGCCACTGCGCTAGAACATAGCACTCGACGTCCTCTACCAAACCTCAAATCAGGGAAAGAGCCTCTTACCAAAATTATCCTAGCAAGATGGAGAATTTCAATTTCGTGCACAAACAACACAAATCCCCAAAGACAACATGCTTCATATGCACAGACAACACAAAGCCCCAAAGCCACCACGCTTCATATATTTCTCCTATTGTACCCTCAACCTAGGTGAATTTGTCACCTGAACGAAAAGAAGCCATCCTTCCATTCACATTCCAAAAACCTAGCAAAAACAACACACCCACATTAATTGAAAAAACACAACAAAGTAATTTTTTTGCAGAAATTGCTGCAACTCGAAAAATAAGTCAGAAGATTCAACAAAAGAGAGCAAACCATAAACATAAAAGGGCAAAGAGATAAAGTTTTCAAATAAATCAACTAATTTAATTCTTCATTAGTAGAACCATTCGAGGGAAAAAAACATTGAATTCATTACCTAATGAAATCTATCCAAACAAAGAGAAGGCAAAGAAAATTTGGAAGTAGAAAACGTAGTATAAACAAATGAAGCTAATTGACAAAGGCTTTGAAGGGTGCAGCCGAAATTTTTGGTAAGTTCAGAAACTTATCCCATTTGCACCAAAATGTAGGACGGTAGTAGCTCATATCGCAGAGCCACAAAGGCACAACCTAAATAGAAATTATTATCATGCACTCGTAATAGCGAAACTGTAAAGTAGTCAATAAGTAGGGCACATGCTACAGTGCAACATATTTTCACCAAGTCATTAGCCATTTATATGCCCATCTCATGTATGATATGACGTACTACCTAACACAAATACGGTTAAGTAAGCATGTGCACAGACTTCATATTACCGTCAGTAATATATACATAGACTTTAGACTTTTCAAAAATTTACTTTTGGTCATCTATTTTATTTTATATTAGTGTTTTTTATTTTGAATGTTTTTTACGACATTTATTTCATTTGAATATTTTCGTAAGAGATTATATGTTTAGTTTTATATTGTTTTTAATTGCTAGTTTAATTTTTTAATTAAATTTATGATTATTAAATGTATTTTTCTAAACAAAATTTAAAGTATATATTGAATAAATAAAATATATTTTTATTTTATGTATAATTTGTTAAATCTATTATTAGAAAATATTTAGTTTTAATCTTGACATAAATACTTTTTAAATTTATTTTTACTAAATTGATATTATTTAATATATTAAATTGCATAGTAGTAAAAAAAATATTATTTTGTCTTAGTAGCAATAAAAAATATTTTAACAGTATATTAAATAATTAAATAATAGTTTACAATAAATATATATAACCATCTAATTTGTATTTAAAAACTAATTCCTTCTTTTCAGGGATTGGGAAAGATGCTCTTAAATGATAATCTAAATATAAACCTTTTTTTTAAAGAAAATAAATATATATATTTTAAATACTTTTAAAAATATTATGGATTGTAATAAATTAAAGATTACTTTAATTTAAAAAAAAAGTCTTATTAATAAATATTAAAAAAAAATTAAAAGTAACATCAAAATGAAATCTACTAATAATTTTATTAAAATTAAAAAGAATTAAACATAAAATTCATCTCCAAGCCTTTTAATATAAAACTAAAATACTTCTCATCTTAAATATATCTATAATTATAAATTATTAAACAATCAAAATTAAATAAATCACTCTTAATAGGATTAGGATTAAAATAAAATCAATATTAAAGACATATCTATGTCAATATTTATTATAATAATTATGTCAACATAATATACACAAATACTTAATTTTAATTTCTTAAAAGATATATTAAATATGTTTTATAAATCAATCGATTCAATTACAAAATTAAGAATTACTCTACATATCATTTAAAAGTAATTAAATTTTTTTTTAACATGAAACTTAAAAGTCTTCCACTAATGCAAAATAAGATAGATGATGAGAACACATTTAATTGTTTATTTTGAAAAATTCTGATGTTACTGTATTTTCTACCAACTCTTGTACATTGATTTAATTAACAATAAAGACGGATCAAAATGGAAAACACATCAATGGGAAATGTAGTAAAATGTCAGAAAACATAGTTGTTATGTCATGTCAGAAGATTTACAAAGTTTACATGCCTATTATATGCCAGTGGATACGAGGCAACATATATGCACCCCTCCCAAGTGTTGAATAGTGGAAGTCTTTTATACTTCTATTGAATAATGGTGCATATATGTTGTCTCGTGGACAACACCCTATTATATGGTACATATCAAATAGATGTTGTAGATTAATTTAACAATATTAATTTAAATAGAGTTTTGATACTTCGAAAAAGGGATGCCTTGGCGTAATTAATTATTTTATTATTGTTGGAAAGGAAAAAATTATTTGAATTTGGATATCATTGCTTGAAAGAAATGATTCCTTTGAACTGCCCACTCAGGAGTACTAGAGGCATTTGCTTATTCACTGATTATTCGCATTCCACAACTTCTTGGGAATTTTCCTCACATATCCAACAACATCCAGCCTAATGAGGTCTAATCAATTATGTGTTGAATCATCGTCGTTGTTATTACTATTCTCGGCTA
This sequence comes from Cupressus sempervirens, assembly GCA_028749045.1. NCBI lineage: Eukaryota > Viridiplantae > Streptophyta > Pinopsida > Cupressales > Cupressaceae > Cupressus > Cupressus sempervirens. The sequence continues at coordinate 451,260,346 of CM053785.1, read as the reverse complement.
AAGACATGCCTGTTGCTCGCAAATTACAGCAAAGACCAATTTATTTTTTCAGACACTTCTCTTGTGGACATGATTTTTTTTGGGTTTGATTAGGCAAGGAATTTGCAGGAACTCGTGAGGATGAAAGGGGACACGTATTTTCTTTGCTTAGCACGTGGTAGTTTCTTAATTATTGTGCTACAAATAGAACACCACACCAAGTGCGTGGCTCAAAGAGCGAAATGACTCAATGTGGTGTAAAGGCATAATGGTGGTAAACACGATCAAACGATCAATAACATTTCAGTCGTCTTGCATTGCGTAAATGCAAACCATAGATGCAAATTTGAAGTCCCCGACTTCAGTATAGGTATGCCTTTGGTGTAACTAGCAATTGCATCTTAAGGTGCAATGGGTATGCCGAATAGATATATAAGGGCAATTAAGATAAATAAAATTAGATCTATTTTGCACATATTTATAGAGTTAATAAGGTGAGTAGGCTAACTATTTCGGAAATGATATTTGTATAAACTAGCAATCGCACCGTAAGGTGTAATGGGTGCGCCGAAGATATATTAAAGTTCAATTCATAGAAGTATTTGGTCTATTCGATTTGGATAATAATTTGCAATAACACAAATGGATCCATCTATGTTTGAGCTAATTCATAACTCAAACAACCAAAGAGATTTTATTTAGGGTTTCCAATACATAGATTGTTCTTATTTTCTTTTTGTTTAGTTTAAAGCATACACACATATTGGGTTTATTTGGACTAAGCGATATTTGAGCTTTAAGGGTTTAAAATGGATGGATGGAATGAAGCAAATTAGGTTGGCATGGAAAGCAAAAAATTCCATTTTTGCTACTATCCATCATAAACCTCAATTAAATTTAGGTAAACTTATCAATGAGGAAGATAATCATGTTCTATTGTCATAATCCTTAACCTTGAATCTTATTGCAAATATTGAAGCATGATCTTAACCAAAATTATAATTCTAAATAAAATCAGAACCCAAATTGTAAATACACTCCTAACCCTAGTCGCCACATAAATTGAAACCATTATCCTACCTCTAATAAAAGCCCTAACTTGAACCATAAAATTAGCTAAAGTAAATAAATCCTCAAACCTAACCTTACTCATAATTGTAATCAAAATTGTAACCCTAACCATAATAAAATACATGATGCTTACCCTTGCAATGACAACAATCCTAACGCTATACATAAAAATCTTGTTTACATACATGTCAAGTGTAGAAGTTTGGTGAGCACTAATATATATTTTTAACCTATGATCAAAGAAAAATGAGATTATGGATTACAATTATTGCAAGATACACTAATACGCACCAAGAGGAGATGACCACACAATGAAGACTGAATGCCTATTTCAAGTGATCAAATTAAATTGATTTTCCTACATTAGAGTTAAGTAGATTAGATTGATTCAACTAAGATATTTTCACATCTATATAAATATTTATTTAAGTCTAAAATTAAAAGTATATAATTATTTTTAACCTAAATTATACATCCTTAACATAAGAAAGATGATTTCATTATACTTAAAAATACACCTATCTTCATCATTTAAATAAACTTATTTATCATGTAGAAAATATTCAGAATTGGTGTATTCTTCTTATACAGTAGGACACAATTAGATTTATAGAATTAGTTAACAAAAAATATATTTATACTAAAATTCAAATATTTATAAATAATAATAACTAATAATTTTTTAATAGTTAAATTAAAATGAAGGTAACTTTTAAAATTAATAATATTTCTTAAGAAGTAATATCTTGATTAGAAATAAGAATACAATATCACTAATTACATTCGAGCATTTCTTAGAAGGCTAAGTAATATGGAGGACAAAATAAATGTTCCTCATTTGCAACCCAATATTGAGCAAATGGAATTTTTAATTAGCCCAATGATATTTCATTCGAAAGATACCGCTTTCGTAGAGGAGATCCTCCGCATGTAGATGTGGCAAATCATCACCCCACTTTTTAGCAATTTCAGAGAACTATTGAGGTGATTGTGTAGATAAAGGCAATGGACAATTTAGATTGTTCTGGTCGTCTTGCAAGCCTTAAGATTGAGTGTCAATCATGGATGTAGAAAGTGACTTTGAACAACTTCAGTATAGGGACGCCTTTAGCTTAAATATGTCTAAATAGAGAAATAATAGCTATTAAAATACCTATGCATCTTAACTTAAACTTAAAAATTAATTCTATAATCTATAAAATCCACTTGATTTTATAATAATAAAAATATTGAAGAATATATGGTAAATCAAATATGAAAAAGAGAAAAAAGAAGAGAAAGTATTATGCTAATAAAAATATACCTTTTGAATCTTTAGATGTTTATCAAACCAATTTTCATTATCAACATACCTAATATTATAGCTTTGATATGGTTTACTTTTTAAATTTAAGTTTTTATTTCTATATTTCTAAAGTGAATGGTTATTGTTAAACTTAGATTTCAATCAAATTAACATTATACTTAAAATTATAAATATTTGTAAGCTTAAATAAATAAATAATTTTCAAATTTAATTATGTTATAAATGTTATTGATCTTTATATACATTTGTTCTTATATATTTATACTATAGATATAATATAATAATATAATTAAGATTTAATTTAAAATAACATAATAATATAAATTTGCATCAATGTAAAATAAGAACTACAAAAAAATTAGATTTGTTTACATTAGTCTATATTATATATAAATTCTAATTTAAAAAATTTAAAAAAAAAACTTTTAATTTATAAATGTTAAAAAATTAAAAAAATACTAAACTTTTCATCTATATATAAAATATTAACAAAAAAATAATTTATATTTTGTAAATAATAAATGTTAAATCTTAGAATTTATAATCCTAATTAAAAATATCTAAATTGAACATAAATTGCAATTATAATAAGAAATATTCAACTCTAATTATAAACTTAATATTAAGTTTAATCACCTTAACACTTACTCTAAACTAAATTTAAACTAAATTGAGATAAATAAATTCCCATATCAAATTGTAAACTATATAAATGTACTAATTTATTTGTCAAACTCTAATATCTTTACCACTATTAGCAGCCAAAAGAGTTCCCATTAAAAAAGTAAAATTGCCAATTTAATTTTTATGGGTTGTTAATGAGAAATGTTTTCAGGGCCTGTTTGGTTGCGAGAATAGGAATAGCTATTCTGGAATAGAAAATGGGGGTACGTATTCCTATTCTCTGTTTGGTTTAGCCAGAATTTGATAGGGAATTTGCGGACCCAAAAATTTATGTTTTCTAAAATAAATAAAACTAGAATAGGAATACGTATTCCAATTCCACCTATTTGGATGGAATCACAAAACCTCATTTTTTGACTAAAATTGGAATATGTATTCCTATTTTACTTCATATTCCTATTCTAATTTGGTGCATCCAAACAAAGAATTCAAAATTTTAAGAATTTACATATGCTTATTCCGCTTGTATTCCCATTGCCAAACAGGCCCTCAAGGAAGATAATGGGAGCCGACTTTTTAATACTCTGCTAATGTCTATTACAGAAGGAGGTAAACATGTGGCTTTTTTCAGTATCAATTGATATTTTGATGATTTTTATTGCGTTGTGTCTATTGTTTTTTATTGGAAATATAATAAATGTATAATAAAAAGCGGACGAACCAATTTGATTCAATCATCTTGCATCCAGTATAAGGAATTTTTGGCAATAGATTGATTTTTGAAGTTGAACAACTTCACTATAGGAATGCCTTTGGCATAATTATGGTTCTGATATAGAAATGAAGTTAAAATTATATACTAGACAATTTTGACAAAAAATGATTATCGGTTGAACAAGAATGAATATCTCTTTGCTTATTAATAGAGGAAATCTTAATCTAAAATATTGTATTCTCATTTCAAATAACTAACTAAACTAAATTTGAGATACAACTTCCTAATTAAAAATATAAAGGTCACATCTAGTTTTAGTGAATTAGACAAGCAAATTACAGGACTTTAAATGAATTGATCATAGATCAAATCTTTGAATGCAAGAATATGATGTTAAACAGTAAAAAATTAAACAAAAGCTTATATTCATATAATAAGTAACTAATTGGTTATATAAGTTTAATATAAAACCCAAAAAAATGACATGCTTCTCTCTTGGATCATTATTTTATTTAAGAAAATTTTGATACGAGGATAATTATCTACCCTCATTAAGAGAAAACAATTTAAAACTCAATAGAGAAGCCTGAATTGATGATGATAGTATTTGAAGACATCTCTTTTATCCCCCATAGAGAAAATTATTTAGTAACCTAGATGTAATGATCCTTTTACTTCCATTGACCTATAATAAATAGTGTCAATTAAGGCTGTTGAGTTAGGGAGTCGTTCCTATTAGGTAAACATATTAATCTATTATTATTATTTTGATCAATAAATGACTGAAGCCTCGATTGTATTAATTAGGTTAAATATTATACAAAAGAATGTCTCTGTTCAGATGGGCACTAGTAGGAAAGAACGAAGAAGAAAACCTTTAGTCTTGCTTGGGACCGTAGTCCTTTATTATTACAAAAAAGGGGCATACCCTAGTCAAATTATTACACATCTGATCTTATTACAATATTATGAATTAAATCCATAAAATTGCTTAATATATTGTCTTTTATACCATTTGAAAACTTATGGCCTCAAAACCAAGCCAACCGGTATCAGCTCCATTCATCGCTAAGAGTTATATCATTGAAAATCTTTCTAACAAGATCATCAAAATGATTAGTAGTCACATATTCAAAATCTGCCTAATAAGAAACAATTAGATAGCCTTAGGGAATGGATCAGAACAACTATATCTAACAAAATACTCATAACCATCCTTCTTATTCAATGAAATATCCATAAACTTATCCTACATATAATTACATAAATCATAATGTCAATACAAATCAACCATCCATACATTACAACCTTTATTGTATTAAAACTAGCTAAAGTCTTCCATTAGAACCAGAGGAGATCTTGATTTCCTCTAAGAACATACTGCCCTATTGAAAATCAAGGACAAACTAAACATCCAATAGCAATCTTAGTAAACCCATGAACTGATTGCATCTTCCATAGCTAAAAACAAAAAACATGAAATCTAAAGGACTGATAGGGCCATCAAAGAACAAGAATAGAATAGGAAAAGAGGGGAAAACTTTAATAAATAAACTATGATAGAATTACCCATTTATGTTCAAAAAATTACTAGACAAGCTACTATCTGATCATGGAGACCTAACAGACAACATAATCAGAATGAGGACTACCCCGAAATAAACCACTTGAGAACCCTATTCCATTCTACAAGCAGCCATGTTTTCTTGAAAACCTTGAATTTTACTTTAACTATGTATCTGTGCTATCAAGAGATACCCAAAATTCATTTCAATCTAGCAAGTCATATCTAATTATATTCTCTTACTTTAATCGGAATGAAACAAGCCACATGAAACTCATTAAATTTGCAATTATGAGAATATGCTATCAACCAATTAAATCATGAGAGTCTCATCTGGTAATAATAACACATATGTATTAAGGCTTTGAGTTCATTAAAAATGTACAGAACCAACTATATACCATAGGTCACTGCTCTGCCCCTTTACTATTAAACCAGACTGGGACCTAACTATAAAACCAAACTGCTGAAGCAAAATCCCTAAAGGGTAGAACTGTACTAGAGAGAAACTGAATACTACAGATAATATGAATCTTAAAAGCTTTAAGACCAAGGAAAGGATGGCAAAATTCCTTGTTAGAGATACAACGCTGGACCAAAACTAGACCATCAAAACATAATAAAGCAAGCAGATACACCCATCAAAAACCAATGTAGTCCTACTAGCATTCAGGAGCTCCTTTTTTCTTCCAAAACACCATAATGACTTCTGCAATGTCATTAGGGTTTTCTAACTTGAAACAAGCGAGGAATTCCAGGGTGGACTTCTCCCTACTGGATTTCTCAAGATTGGGAGTACAAAATTTGGGAGCCTCGAAGTTACTAAAATTGACCCTCGAGTGAATGTATGCATTAAACAAACCGAGATAATTGCTGAGCCATTTTGTGCCATTATCCATCCTAATTTTTCTTCACCTAAGTAGGAAATGATAATAAGATTCCATCTTTGGCCATACCTTATTAAAGGAAACCTGGTCCCTTACTACCAATGTAGGCCACCTCAGAATGTTTGCCACAATAAGGCTCCCCGGAGGCTGGTTCATGTACATTTCAGGCAGGGGCACTCTAGTCATCTCATCTAGGCTCATAACCACTTCAATTTAGCCACCAAATAGGGTCAAATAAGTTCAAGCACAATCTCACTATGTCCCATTTATTAATCCTAGCTCTTGCCATACACCCTATGAAGGTCCCTATTATGTCATTGTTAGTCTTCTAGGTGAAGTCATATTCAAAGCAACCCTCTCTAGCCCTACTTATTGCAATACATGTCATCCCATCAATCAACCTCAGCACCCTATTCCATCGTTCTGGTTTGATACTGCCTCGGAAGGCCATGGTGCAGACCTCTGATGTGTGGAAGACACATATGAAAGTTTCCATCTTACAATCTGCAAGTCAATGACACAGACTAGGCACTGCCTACACAAAAAGAATAGACAAAAAACTCCTTGAAGACTCTAGAATCACCTTGATTCTTCTTTCAAAATCTTAGTGGCTTGACGTGACATAAGTGTAATCATACTACAGCCTTCCCTTCAATGGGAACCAAAGCGACAAGGAGACATTAAATAGATCAAAATTTGGCTAGTTAATGATGATAAAGTGAGATGAATAATAAGCAAAACATGCATCATAAATCCAAAATCATATCGACAAATCCCTAAATATATGTTAGGATGAAAAAAATGGGTTAAGAAAATAAAGATGAGCCGCTAGCCTTACTGACTTACCATCATTGGAGACCTTAAATACTTCCCTATACTAAGTAAATTCTAGGATAAAGGCTTTATTAATTACTGTTATAAATGATATTTACATTAATCTAAAAGAACACTCCTAATAGGAATAAAGAAAAAATTAAAATAATAACTGAAATTGAAGGTTATAACCTATCATTGATAACCAAAGAGTTCACACCATCAACTCCCTCATTTGCAAGGTGATCCACCTTTTGATTACCTTCTTGATAAATATGACATATACAAATATTTCCAAATCGATCTAGGAGCCCAAGAACTTCTTCTAGCTTAGAATTAAGAACCCACTTGGGGATTACTTGATTCCTTATCGAATTTAAGACAATTTGCGAGTCACCTTCAATGACGATATTTGAAAATCCTAACTTTTAACAAAGCTGCAACCCTTTTTCTAAAGCTTTGAGTTCTGCCAAGTTATTGGAAGTTGGATTACTAGACATGGCTTTTTTAGCAATCCATTTACCTGAACCATTATTAATAATACAACCAATACTTGTTGTTCCCGAGTTGCCTCTAGCTACCCCATCAAAATTAAGTTTTACCCATCCCTTCAGAGGGGAGAACCATTTGCAATTTTCCCTAGCCTCCTTGCTTTTCTTAACATAGACCAGTGGAAAATTAATCAAATTCAACCATTTCTTTTCCATATGACCATCCCAAATAGAAAAGGAGCCCTCTTCTTTCCTGGACTTCTTGAGATGAGAGTTAGCTATTTCAACTATACTGGCTTCTATTTTAAAAATTAACTCTACTGGATTTAACTTTGAATCATAGAAAATTCTTTTATTCCTTTCTTTCCAAACTTCCCATACCAGAATAAAAGGACAAATATTCCAGAGTTTACTGTAAATGCCTTTACAGGGGTTGACAGGCCATCCTTTGAGGAGATCAATGAATGAATTAGGCAATGGAGAAGGCCATCCTAACATGTGCCTAAGCAAATCCCAACAAACTTGGGAATATGAACAATTGAATAATAGATGGTTAGTGTCCTCGTTGCTTTGTTTACACAAAACACACCTAGAAGGACCTTTATAGCCTAATTTACGAAATCCATCTACGGATAGAATCCTATCTTGGAATGCTAGCCGTAGAAAAATCCTGCCTTTGGCAAACAGGCGGGGTCCTAGTAGAGATTAAGTGGAATTTCCACTCCACTCCATCTTTTTGAATGTATTAATGCTTTATATCCATTTTTCACATTATACTTGCCATCATTTGATGCCGCACAAATGAGTTTGTCATTTCTCTTAGACTGCTTGACATTTCTAACTTGTTTAGTTTCTTCCCATGTTTAAACTACAACTGGGTCCAATTCTATGCCCTTTAGTGATCTCCATATCCATCTAGAAGTTTCGTTGTGATCTCGGTCTTGTAATCATTGACTTTACTTCCCCATATATTGATTAATTTCTCTTTGAGATCTATAGGGATGAGGCTCTTGTCTATTGGGGGATGTCCATCCCAAGAATCCTCCCAAAATAGGGTGTCATTTCCCTTACCGACATTCGAAGTTAGATATTTGTTGATAAGAAGACGACACTTTATCATAAAGTTCCAACTTGTTGACCCTTTAGGAAGGGGTCTTCATTCTAAAAATTGATAGAGGATCATCCACATTAAGATACTTATTATACATAATATTTGCCCACTTACGTTCTCTCTCCTTGTAGAGATGCCAAATTAATTTAGCCCCTAATGCTTCATTTTTCCATTGCAAATTCTTAATCTCTAATCCACCCATATCCTTAGGTTTGCATATATTATCCCATTTAATAAGAGCCAATTTTTTGTATTATTCGCAATCATTCCTAAGAAAATTTTTGAGTTTAGCCTCAAATTTATGAAGAAGGCACGAGGATAAAGGTAAACAAGAAAGAGGGTAAGTCAGAATAGTTAACATAATAGAGCTTATCTTAATGCTCTTACCTACTTTTGAGAGCCATTTGTCTTTCCAACCACCAATCCTAGCATCCAATTTTTCCAACGTGCTATCCCATACCTTATAGGATTTCACACCTTTCTCTAGCTCAATGCCTAGGTACTTGCATGGAAACAAATCTTTCTTGTATCCCATGATGTGACAAATCTGATTTTCTATTTTTGGGTCTGTATTCAAAAAATATATCTTCGATTTCAACTCATTAACTTTTTGCCTAGATGCTTTCATGTATAAGTCTATGATGGATTTTAACGCAATCGCCTCTTTTACTGTACTATTGCCATGCAGAATCGTATCATCTGTGTATTGTTGATGAGTGATATTTGGGATATTCCTAGTGACAGTAATGCCTCTAATCTTATGTTTATTATAAGCCTCAGTGAGAGCTCTCCCAAATGCTTCAGCCATAATTATATAGAGGGAAGGAGATAAAAGATCTGCTTTTCTCAAAGTTTCAAAAAAAACCTTTAGGGGTCCCATTGATAAGCATTAAAATTTTAGTAGATGATATGCATTTAAAAATAAGTTTGATCTATTGTTTAGCAAAATTGAAAGCGTCTATGGACTTACAAAGAAAATGCCAATCAACCTTATCATAGGCTTTTTGAATGTCAAGCTTCATGAACATACATGCCTCTTTACTCTTGCAAGCTGAATGAATAGTTTCTTGGATGGTGAGGATTCCATCAAGAATGGATCTTCCTAGAACAAAGCCTGTTTGTTCCTCGGAAATAATTTTTGGAAGGATACTCTTTAATCTATTTGCTAATATCTTGGAATTTTTTTTATAAATAGTGTTACAAAGCGCAATCGGTCTGAAATCTCCAGGACTCCCAGACTCTGCCTTTTTGGGGATCAGAGTGAGAAAGGAAAAGTTGATTTCTGATAATAGAGCTCCACCATTCCTCGATGCTTCAGTAGCTTTCCAGAGGTCTAGACCAATGATGTCCCAATATTTCTAGAAAAAGAAGGTCTAAAAACCATCTGGACCTGGAGATTTATCCGAATTCATATGAAAAACCACTGATTTAACTTATGGCAATGAGATAGGTTTACTTAAATATTTATTATCTTCCTTTGTGACAATTTTGGGGATAACTTTGTGCAAATTTGTTTGATCTTCTCTATTTGACCCCTCAAAATTGTCTAATGTTTTATAGAAGTGATCCACAAAAATTTCTACAATTTCATTTAGATCTTTAGTAGAGATAGCTATATGATTTTTAATGCTTGATATTTTACTCTTAGCTCTGTTATAGAGGGTAGAATTGTGGAAAATTTTTGTGTTCCAATCCCCCTCCTCTAACCATCTCTCCTGAGATTTTTGTCCCTAGAAAATTTCTTCTTGAATAAAATATCCTCTTGTTTGGTGAGTAATTATTTTTCTAATAAGTAGCTATCATTATTCATGTCATTCTTAATTACTTCATAATTTAATTCCTTTAATCTTTCTTCAATATCAATTTTCTCTTTAATTTTTTCTATTAAAATGTTCTTTATTCCACTTGAGAATCTTCTCCTTAAGCATCTTCATTTTGGAGACAAAAATAAACATCTTAGATCCTTCAAAATTACCTTGTGACCACCATTCTTTAATATTTCCCAAAAAGATGAGATCTAAAAACCACATTTTCTTGCATTTAAATGGGTTCCTTGCAGGTTAACGGGGCTTCAAAAATTCTAATTGAACTGGGTAATGATCAAACCCAACAATCGGTAGAATTGAAGATTGGATATTCAAATTGTTTACATCCAAATCTCCTTTAACAAAAAACTTATCTAATTTTTTTAGCAATATAAGCAAAATCCTTCCGTCTATTATTCCATATGAAGTTCCCATTACTAAGTGGAATATCAATCAGGTTATGAACATCACACCATTCTTTAAAATCTTTTTCATTTAAATTTAGAATAGTGTTAACATCTCCTCCTTCTAAGATCAGACTATCCTTATAATTGTTCATAAACATGCTGATTTCTTCCCAAACTATTTTTTTCTCTAGATTACTTATAGGACCATAAACATTAATTAGAATAAACTTTAGATTGGATTTCAAACTTTGGACACAACCACTAATCCAATTATTATTTATGTTTAAAATATCTAACGTTACCCTCCTAGAATTCCAAATGAATCCTATACCCCCTGATGCACCTAAAGACTCTTGGAATGTAGAACTCCAAATGCCTAATTTTTTATCTAATTTAATTCCTTCTAGCTTATTTAATTTTGTTTCTTGTAATAATATGATTTTAGATTCGAATGGTTTTAGATTTAGTTTTAATAGGCTTTTCTTACTAGGGGCATTTAATCCCCTAGCATTCCATGTATTATTCTTCATAAGTCCTTAGGAAGGCACTTCCCCTTCTCGTTGTTCAATAACTAATCTATCTTTTACTATTCTCTATTATGGCCATCAACTTCCCTGACTTCCTTCAAAGATTTTCTTCCTCTTTTACCTTTCACTTTACCACACTTAGGTGATTTTAGACCTTCCTGATTCATCTGAATCCCAAGCTGTTCCATGCTTTTTTTTGCATTTTGAGTAGCTATCAGCTTGGAGCTATCTTTCCCTCCTGTATCCTCATTTTCCATTTCTCTTAAGATTTGATTTATTAAGCTTGATTGTTTTTCCGTCTCTGGATTTGAACATTTCTTGTTGAATTTTCCCAAAGCCTTATCCCTTTGCTATGTATATGTTCCATTTCTATTCTCCTAGAATTGACTCTTAACTTTATTCTCATTCTCAATGTTTAACAGGTCTCTTTTTAAATCTTTGCATGTATAATTGTCTCCTCCTAGTTTGAGTACTCTCTGGATTAAGTCTCCTTTTCGAGCTTCAATGCTTTTGTCTATATTTTTAAAACTAAACACTTGCACTAATTCCTCAGTTAATAGCTCAAGGCTATCTTCTTTTGATTTTGATATGCTCATGTTCTCCAAATCTTCTTCCCATATATTATCTTTATGTAAGAAATCATGAAGTTCTTTTGCAAGAGAAGTATCTGCTCTTTTTAAATCACTATTCTTCTCCTTTTGAGTGCTACCTAGGGTAAATGGTGAAATAATTGAAGCTGATGGAGTTTGCCAAAATTTGCATAACTTGTTAGGAGCCTTTTTGATGGGAGTTACTACTTTATCCTTTATATATGCTCATGACATTGTTTAGATTTAATCTCTTCCTCTAGGATTTTTGAACCCCCTTCTCCTACATTTAATTCAAATAAGAGTGAGTTCTCTGCATCCTCTAAACTACCCTTTTCAATGTCGAATGATGCCTTTATTTTTTGTAATTCTGTGATATCCTTATCTTTGACTTCTTCACATATTAGATTAAATTTTTTATCCATATTGTCTTTGCTGGAGTTTATATTAAGTCCTTGATACTTAGTATCAATAAGACTATATTTTTCCTTCCCTATATATAAGGATCTTGACTGTCTATCAGAGTGGTGTAAATTTGTGTTGATCTCACTGCCTTTACCTTCTTTTGCTGACTTACTCTATCCTTTATTGCTATTTGAAGCTCTTTGATTCTCTTTACAAGACCTTTGCTTTCCTATTGACTTGTCTGTTTGTTTACATCCTGGACTCTTCTTATTATTGGCCACAATAACCGACTTAAGATTTACTCTTACTGCTGATATTAAATCCCCCTTCCCTTTTTTATCTAACCTTTCTGTGCATGTGGGATCTGAATGAATCTCAATCTTCTCTTGAAAATGTATAGGAGTCTTATGATCAACATCCATTCGACATATCCTATTTTTCCTGATTCTCCTCATTGGGAACTTACTGTTGAAATCTGATGTAAGTGGTAGTGTCTTGAATCTGATCTTTTTATTATCATCTAATCTTATGATTTCTAATATTTTACCTTCAAAGGTATGCAAATTTAGATTATATGTTGCTCTATTTGTAATTACTTTCTTTTGCATACAAGCATAATGATTAATCTTAGTTTTGATGAGCATATTCAGATTGTTACAATAGTGTTATGAGGAGTCTATGCCTATTAGGTCTCCATTGTAGAGCCTAATTTTCTAAGATTCTCTAATTGAAGCAAATTTGGGGGCAGAGACTGTATGCTAAACCATGTTGGTAACATGATATCTAAAACTTCTTCTCTACAATTTGGGAACCATTCTACAAATTTAATGGCATGACCTTTGAAAAAACATAGAAGTAAAAATAAAATCTTTTTAAACATATTCATCCATACAGTGAAAATAAAGAATTCTATCTGAAAAGTGAGAGATACTTACCTGCTCTTCGCAATTTTCCTCTAGCCAATTAGCGAGATTGAGTAAATCTTTCTTGGGACTGTTCCAATAATCAAAGACCCCGACTATTTGAGATTCATTCCATTTGTCTTCTCTTGCCACATTGTTGATAATGATAGGATTTTCTTTAGAAAATGATGGAGCCAGACTACCTAGATGCCTACTAGGATTTGATGGACCATTAAAATTCTTAATCACAGATCTTTGATGGGGAGGATATACGATTTACGAGAGGCACCTATAAATGGTGGATACAAAAGCCCTAATCTGTTGGAATGATCTAAAGGATAATGAAACTGATCTGTAGACTCATTCCAACAAGACCCTATTTATTTATGAGACAGACTGAAGCTGTTTGAACGGGTGTACTTAGTAAGATTAAAAACCCTAATCTGGTTATCTAGATTGTCAGTGGTAAAGATAATTGACTGAGATCTACAAAGACCTATCAATTCAGAGGATCTGCAAGGAGATTCAAACTTGGAGTAGTTGAACATAGATGGATTGACCACCCGTCTTCTTGTTTCCTATTTTTCTATCATGGCTTTATGGTGATTAAGATCTCCCTAATTTTCTTTCTCCTCATATTTCTCCAGAATGGAGAATTTATTTGCAGTTTTGACTGCAGTTTTTATCTTTCCATTTCTTTTATGTCAGGAGGACATTGTGGTCCAACCCGAGTCTTCACATTTGCTCTAGGTCTGTTGCCTGACAAAAGTTGCGAATGAGGGTTTTTAGCCTTCTTTCTAAAATTGAATGTCTAACCTACTTGTTTTGCATATCTGAAAGAGTTTGCATTTTGTTAATCTATTATTATTATTTTTAATTAAGAAATGTAAAAAAGGAGATGTTAAGAGTGCCAAGCTAATAATCATAATTTAATTTAATTTCACTAGAGACCTTTGTTATATAGATTTCATTAAATTCCATAGCTTTACAAGATTTGAGTAACAACTTTGGCTCTTGCAAGGAATCATGGTTGAGCTCAAGCTATGAGAGGTAGTAGTGATATTTACATGAAATCATTAAGTGAAAATTTATGTCAAGTGGTAGCAAGGTTTTTGTATGTCTTTGTTATTGTGTTGGGAGTTGTTAATGTCATTGCCTACGCATGATTTTTTAAGATGCTTATGGACTCAAAATTTAAGTTAGAAAAGAATCTTTATGGACTCAAGAAAGCACCAAGAGCCTATATCATAGTAGAATAATTAAACTTAATTTTAGATAAAATAACTTTAGGAGTCTAAGTGAACCTACACTCTTTAGCAAATCCATAGGTATTAATGTTTTAGTATATAGTTAGCTTTTACATCTATAATTTGATTTACACTAGCATTAGTGAAATATTAATAGATGAATTCAAAAATGTCATGAAAAATGAATTAAAATGGTAAGATTCATGTTAGCGTACATTAGTTCTATGGAATAAAAGACTCTTGAATAATGATGTTTTTATCTAACAAGTAAAGTATGAAATTGAATCACTTGATACAATTAGAATGAAATGGGTAACTTGATTATATCACTATTGAATGTGAATTAGAATTTAACCAATCATGGTAATGAAAGAATAAGTACACACGTAAGTAGTTTTATGTATCTTACCATCAATAGACATAATATCATGTACAATGTAAGTTAACTATCAAGAATTATACAAAATTCAAGTAAAATTTGTTTGTTTATAATAAAACCAATAGAAAATTATGTATATGGCATGCAATTTTTCCATTTGGTATACATCAAATCATTGGATTGATGTTGATTAGATATATAGATAGCAACTGACGAGATCTTTTGATGCTACTAAAGTCCATGTATTTATGTACGGGTCCAAGCCTATAGCTATGTTGTACTTTGGGAAAACAAAATAATTTGGATAGTAACCATTTCATCTATAGCTGCTTAGCACCTCTATGGCACAAAAATTTTGGTTGAAACTCTTTCATCTATATTTTTATTAATTTGGTATAATTCGATATTAAAATTCAAACAAGCTTTAATTTATGGTAACATTTCATGTAAAATATATTTTTGATGTAAAGGAGGGGATTAAAATCTTTCAACTAAATCAAGCATGCACAATTGATTTTGGGCATGATTCAATTATAGAGTTTGCTCATAATTAGGATATTTTCTAGTAGCCCTCCAAATTGTGTCTAACAAAGCATAACTTTCAAGGTAGGCTTCATATACCAAAACCAACATAAAATTAAGAAACCCATTTGGCTCTTTTGTAACACCTATTGAAATGGGTAGGGGTTTCTTTGGATTGAAGGGGTCAAAAATTGACCATCATGTTCTTTCACTAGGCCTAATTGACAATGATTTTTAGGCTTGATGCTAGGGCTTAGCTCCAAAATCTTTCAAAGGTTCAGACTATTATTTCAACACATGAAACTCGTCATTTAGGGCCCAATTAAACTATTCCTAACCTTAATCCCTTCCTCCAATCAATTTCAAGGAAAAATTTCACTCTTCTCAGGCTTCTTGTGATTGAAACATAGAGATATCAGTCCTTCATGGTCTCTAAAAGATCATCAGACCTTGAATTCTTCTGCAAGTATGAGAAAACAAAGCAAACATGTATATACATCATTTAACCATGTTAGAGGATTTTTCACTAGTCAAATGGCAAGAAACACATTTTTAATGGTCACTATACCCTAACTTAGAGTTTCAAGCAACCTACAAATAAAATACAACTTTTTTCTTATCAACTCAATGATATGAAGTGAGACCAACTGTATTAGAAACTAGATTCACCCCTCTTTTATTTGCAATTAGTCCTAATCTAGTACAGTGCCGTATAATGCAAGAAAATAAAGAAATACATGTGAGAGTTGTAGAAATAACAACGGTTTATTGCTTGTGTCTATGAATCATCCAACCAAATATTTTGGTCATGAAAAAAGGCTTGCTATATATTTTTCCAACATTCCCCAATGGTTAGCAACCACTTTTGAATTAAAAGTTAACAAAATAATTTTTTGTACAAAGTTGCATGTAAACTTTTGACTTTGAACATTATTGCATTTCTTAATAGCCAATGACCCAAACTAGACTCCTAACAACTAGCATGGTCTAATAAGACCTTATTTCATGGAATTAATACTAGATCAACCAAAATGACCATATGTGCCTTGTAGAGACATGAAGCTTATGGGTACTTCTAGAACATACTCGTAGGGGAAATAAGTGATCATGTCCCAATTGATGACAAGTCAACAAATGTTTGTCCATGCTTAAAAATTCCATCCTCTCATCCAAGTTTCATCCTACATTGGAATACCTATCCACTTAACCAAAAAGTGATATAGATCATGTTCTTAGTCTTCTTGAGTTCCTTGTCCAATATGCACTCCTAATTCAATGGCTGGCATGGGTAGATTCTAACTCTATCCTCATTTGAGAGCATTAATAAACTTTTTCTTTCACCTACAACATCCCCCTTAGGATAAGGGTTAGAAAAAATAAAAATAGGAGAAATGAAAACATTGGGAGGAAGATATTTTTTATGACAATCTCCCCAAACTTGTGGACAAATTTGCATGGCCTTATCTTCTCCATGTAGTTGAGAGTATTTTCCTCTAAGGGACCTCTTCTTCCTCAAATGAGCCAATAAAAATCTCCTGCCTTGAAATGAACCTCCTTTATCTTCAAATTTTTACCTTCCTTATACTTGTCTACACTCTTTTGGAGAATGATCTCAAGACAAGTTTTTGTATGTTTTGTGTAACCACAATAAAGTGCTCAACTTATGCACTTATCCTTTCCAATCTACTTACATCTCTTAACTCAAAGGTATCCATAGGCTACAAACCATATACAATATCAAATGTGCTCTCCCAAAAGTCATATTCATAGATTCATTGTAGGAAAACTCCACTCGTGCAGGGATTGGACCCTATTGTATGGCATGGTCTTTAGTTGGGAACCTAACAAGATTTCCATGATTTCTATTCACCACCTTAGTCTGCAATTTTTTTGAGGGTGATAAGTATAACTATAACTCAAAATTTTACTCAACTTTTTCCACAAGTTTCTCCAAAAAAGGACCCATAGACTTTTTACTATAGTATGAAACAATGTTAAGGGGCAATCCAAGGATCCTTGCAATTTCTTTGAAGAATAGACTTTCTATATAAGAGGCATCATTGGTACTTTTATAGGGTATAAGGTGGTTCATCTTAGAGAATCCATCCACAACATAAATAGAGTCAATATCTTTGAGCTTTTGGTGATCCCATCACAAAATCCATGATTATTGAGTCATAAGGCCTATTGGGAAATAGAAGTGGTTGATACAATATTGCTTTGGTTCCATTTCCCTTAACTCTTTTGAAAATAGTACACTTTCCACAAAATTTCTCTCATCTATTTGCATCCTAGGCCAATAATAATGCCTCTTAAGGCATTCCAAAGTCTTATCTAAGCCAAAATGTCTTGCAAGGCTACTGTAATGCTTCTCTTTGATCAACTTAGTCCTCATGCAACTCTTAGGAATGCACAATTTTTCCCTATTAATTAGTAAGCCATCTTGAATCAAAAAATTCAATCACTTTTCATGGCTACTACCACAAGGTTGTGTACAATTTACATATATTTCCTTAAAATCTTCATCATCCAAATACATGCCCTTTAAAGAATCAATACCAACACTATGTAATTGAACTTACTATATCAAAAAATCTCTCCTACTTAGCACATCTTTTACCATATTAGATCTTTCTTTCTTGTCCTTAATAGTGAAAGTAAAACTTTGTAGGCATTCAACTTGCTTCACACACCTACAACTAAGATTTTCTTGACTACTAAGAAATTGCAATGCATGATTATTTGTATACACATAAAATTCCTTAGGAAAAATTAATGTCTCCATTTTTCAATGACTATACCATGATATACATTTCAAGACGATAAGAGGAATACTTTTGTTTGGCTTCATTAAACCTTTAACTTAAGAAGGCAATAGACATCTTTTTTTTGGGTCAAAACAACACCTATAGAAATCCATTTGTATCACTCTCAATGGTGAAAACATTATTAAAATTAGGTATGGCCAAGATGAGCTTCTTAGCTACTCTATTTTTCAATTTCTCAAAATTTCTATTAGCCCGATAAACCAATCAAATTTGTTATTTTAATCATCTTTAATCTTACCTCACCAATTGGTTTTGGGAGTCGGGAAACATAACAAACCTCATTATACTATGTAATCAATACCTTCAAGAGTGCTAAATGATAACAATGACATGCTAAGAGGGTTTGTTATGTTAGTTGACCAATGCTTTAGGGACATAAACAAAGATTAATGTACCAATAATTACTATACTAGTTGATCAACACCTCCAAGTGTGTAATGAATGTTCAAAGGGGATTAAGATAGTAGTTTGTGTATGCTAAATGATCAAGATGAGTCATATGGATACCACTGGCTAGCAACTTGTGTTATTTTAGGTGATCCGTAGATATTAATGGTTCAAGGAATCATACTAGTAAGCTACAATACAATAAATGATCAATACAATGATTATATGCCATTAAAATTGTTGGAGATAGATTAATAACAAAAACTCAAGAGGCATTATGCAATACAACACAACCACTTTGGAGTGTACATCATTGAATACAAGATTAAAAAAGACCCCATCTACCCCCTTTAAGGTATCATGTTTCTACATTGACATCTTATGGAGGATATAGATCCATAACCACCTTCACCACCAAGGACATGTCCTTTTTGAAAATATGCTAGGAAGGTGATCCTTATAAAGAATGCACACATTCAAGCAAGATATCATTGTAAAGGAAACATTTTTCAATAATGGTAAATGAGTCCTCATCTTAGAGATAATCAACTATTAAAGAGGGAAGAAGAAATATTTGTCTAAGGATAGCTACCTTTACGAAGAAATATCCTTTTCAGACAAACAAGACATTAAATTCATAGAAGAGTAATAGGTCCTTAGCAAAAATACACTCATTTCCAAGAGTTGGGATACAATATTCTCAATGGAGAATACATGTTTTCAACACCATGAATAAATCATTTATAAAAGATACACAATTTCAAGAAAGGAAAATGTCATAATCAATTATGTACACCTTCAAGAAATGAAAAATTCATCATAAAGGACATCTAATTCCATGCAACGAAGGAAATCATTAAAAACATACATCTCCAAAAGATGAAGTAGAACCTTATAAAGGATATACGTTTTAAAAATACTCTTGGCCACCTATGAATAGACAATAGTAATTAGGCTATGTTGTTACCTATGTATGATTAAACACGGAATTGTATCACCATGAATGGAAATGAGCCCTAAAGTGGTAAGCTACAAACACAACATGAGAAGCAACATAATATGCCAAATATTTTATCGAATTATGTCATAGGAATAGTGAACAAGTTGTCTGACTTCTTTCTTAAATGTTCTACTTAATATTATGCCATAAATGTGATGGTAAGCACAAAAGATATATATGTAATCAGATTCTATAATTCTATAATCTTGCATAAAATGACCTTTCAAGAGTCTTAACAAGATTATATCCTCTCTAAATAAATGAAATTTCTTAGGTACTATGTCAATGCCAGGTAAAGGAAATTGATTTTTTATGTTTGGAGATAATAGAGGATGTGGAGGGAAAATACAAGGGAGTCCTATTCATTTATACTAATGAGTTGTGGGTTCTAAAGGGACCCTAATTCATTGTTCAATTTTGAAGTACATGTCAATTATATACTTGTTTAGAAGTGTTAATGTTTTAGCATCAGTAGAAGTAAAATGATGCTTATTTGATCTGTGTTTATGTTTTAGATAAATTGTTAATGATGATTCTTATATATATAATATATATTATATATTATGCATTATATATCTTATATATATAACATATATATTATATATGTAATATAATATGTATTATATATATTATGCATTATATATAATGATATAATAATATATTACATATATGGTTAATATATTAATATTATATATATATGAGATCCAAATCTACATTTAAAAATCATCAATTAAAATGGAAATGCAAGTAAATTTGTAGACATGATCTTAGTTACTTTAACATGGCAGCAGAGCCTAGTTGTAAATGGAAGAAAAAAAAATGATAAGAAATGACTATGGTGAAAGGCATTGAAATATTATATGACTGGAGGTGTGAAATCAAAGCATCGAATGCAAGTGAGTAGTATATTAGTAGACTAGATTTGGAATCTGAAATTTTCTTTCGACATTCATAAGAGAAAGGGGATAAGGAACAAACTATTATGAAGTAGGAGATTAATTTTTCTTATAGTGTGTGGACAAGAAATATATAGTGAAGTGATTATAACATCAGTATAAAGAACATCGAGATAATAAAGAGCAATACATTAATCTGAATATATATAGACATATAAATATAGTGTGGTTGTTAAAGAATGAAGAAAGACATATAGTAGCTATGATTGCAACACCTACAGGTCTAGAAGTCAAACACGTATAGGTTGGAGAAGATATCAAATATTTTAGTATCCATAGTAAGTCACAGGAGTTGTGAAATGGTATATTATGCACAGAAAACATTTAGATTACTACAACGATACTAGAGCAACATGATGGCAAACAATTGATATCAAATAAATTGGATGCAGATAATCTATGGATTGCAATAAAAGAAAATATGCAATAACCTATCTATCGTATTCAAATTTTGAATCCAGTAGTAAAAAGATGACAAGCCAACGATGAATATTTGATAAGAGTTCAAACAACAAAATCAAATATTAAAAGATGTTTGGCAACACAAAGATTATGCATATGATAGCCTAGGTTGTTATAGTCATTTTCTAGAAATACCATCAGTAGCCTTCATATATCAAAAACAAATCAACGACATGGTAATCCTTTAAAAGTAGGGATATATGGAACAACACATTGTCGGGAGATTCATTGTAGTACCACCGATAGAGGCATCATCAGTTGTGAAAGATGAACCAAACTTATTGATATAATTTTCCAGCAGAGGAGCCACATATGAATTTACTCTGTCAAAGAAATGAAGGGTACAATAGTGTTTGTGTATAACAAAGAGACTTTCTTTAGGTTTCTACACATCGAGACCAACTACAATGACCAAGTAGCCATAAAAATTAGAATATGTTGTGGCATAAAGGTTTGAATGAAAAAGTCAATGTACCATGAAACATATAATCTGTATCAAAGACAATGTCAAAATCCTCCATATCATTCAAGAGACAAAAGAGAAATCATCCAAGATAAGAGAGAAATATGTGAGAAATGATTTATCAATAAAGTGTAGTACAAACATGGTCACAATGGTAAATTGAAAGAATATTGGCAATGAAAGAATACAGATAGTTTTCCAAGGAGATATGAGACACAAAAACAATAGTCTCCAACAACTGATTATTAAAATGCAGAAGTAAGAGTCGCTACATAAGTTGATGGAAAGAAATTACAAGGCCGATAATATTAAAATGTTAATAAAGAAGCTAGCAACATTTTTGAAGAGTGCAATTAAAATAACAATATGAAATGATAATTAGAAGATTATCTATGAAGAGTCATCAGATATAAAAGAAGGGACATGACTATTAGATGAAAACACTTGTGAATCCTATATAAAAGATTAAAAGAAATTGATAAAAAAAAAATGAAAAAAAATGTAAGCAATAATAAGGCAGAGAAGTGAAACACTAGAGTAAGTGTGTGGAGGAGAAGAAGAATTCAAAGAATTATATAGTGAAGAATATGAAATAAGGAATCGACAAATCATTCAGATACACCAAAAGGAATTCTCAAATCATTCTATGTCGATTCTAAGAAAACTTGATTGGTATTAGTTGTAGTGCATGTGATGAATAGAATGAAGGCAATTTGTTAAAGGAGAAAGGGGCATCAGGTAGATAACAGGGGAGTAATCAATAATGATTATTGGAGGTTTGATTCTACTGAAGTCTGGATTGATGTAAGAACACTATCATAACAATGACGTCTCTTCATCACATTACATCCATTGGTGACGATTCACTAAAACATGGTATGATTCTATTGATCTCATCAAAAAGTAAGTATTGTGTTGATTAATTTGTGTTAATTTATCTTTGTGCAAAGTGGTAATGATTTATTATTTATATGTGTATTAACATATAATTGAAAGTTTGAATTTGTATGCATGTACTTATATATGCATAATTACATTTGATGACATTCAATTTGATATAATGATTGAGAGATCTAATATGGGAGTATGGAAGATTAAGTTATTACTTCTATTAATGAAAATATAAATATTACAATTATTTATGTTATTGTTAGTAATAGGAATATGTTTAATATTAAAATGAGGAAATAATATATTGAAAACATAGATTAAAATATACATATTGAATATATGTATATATTTAAATATTTATTTGATTTATATTATATTGGAAATTATATAAAGATTATTATATTATATACATAATTAGATCATTATGAATTTTCATTTTATAAATGTAAAATTATTTTCTCACAATTGTAGATTATTTATATAGTGAATCGTGATTATATTAATGAGAAATATAGTTATGTTGTAGGAATCCTAACCAATGTTAAGATTCTTATGTATACTATAAAAGCTATGTGCCTTGATATTTTCCTTCGAGAATGTTACTTCAAGCAACTTTGAAAGAGAGAGAGCAAATAGATGATATAATTCAGTCAATCTTTAGTGATCTTTGATCATATTGATTCAGAGGGAGTAAACCATGTTGTGATGGAATCTTCAATGATCGATAAATTGTAATAGTAAAGAGGACTATAATTCATTCAACTATGTGATCTTAATGGACCTACCCCTTGTGTACATGATATGAAAGTGCAAGTTCGAACTTAGAAAGAAGTATTCAAATCTGATGTGATGTGAAAGTGTTCGATGATATATGAATGGTAATTTTACATTGTGGGGGAAATAATAGGCAACATTTCTTTCCCACTTGAATCATCCTTAGAAAAGGAGATATTCCATGATCCTCATGGGTAGATAAGTACTTGTATCTTTTACATTTATCTATTCATTTATTTGTAATTCCATACATACTATAAGGGTCATTTGTTTTGATCTTTTCCTTTATGTTTGAGGATATTCTTACAGGAAAAGACGGTTGGTACTTCAATATCCTACCAAATATTGTGCAAACTAAATCTAATGATAGTAGTTCCAAAAACCTTGATGATCAAGATGGATAAAGTGTGGCTTTTGATAAAAGTATCTTTGATGATTGAGATTATGAGATTCTTCTACATTAAGAGAGAGTACGACACTTCTTCGAAGACAATGCTGGAGCTTAGAAGATTGATACTCAAAGGGAGTCTAAAAATCCATGTGGGTGACTTCATGATGTTGATGGGCCTACTCCTAGGTATATCATGAGGAAGTGATGAGTTTGATAGGAACCCTTGGGAAAAGAGAGTTTCTGAGGAAGTAATAAGAGGACCTAACTTCCCAAGATCGATGTTCAGAGGGAGAAATTTTTGAGATGCAATCCTTTGTGGATGATATCATCTCTATGAGGAGAAGTTCTAAAGAAAAAAACTTGGTATGATTTGTAATATTGAATATTGAGTTAAAAAAAATTCAATTCATGTGAGTTTATGCTTCTATTTTGTTAGTTAGTAGCATCATATATGTAATGAAAGGTGATGATCTTTCATGGACATATTTATTCAGATAGTAATTATTTAAAAGGTGATTATCTTGTAAATAATAGGCCTGTTACCATGGATATCTCTAGACATTTTTTTGAGCAATTAGAGATCATGAGCGTCAAATTTTCATGGACATCTCTAAACATTGCTTTGAGCAATTAGATATCATGAAATCTTATGTTATTACTATGGACATCTCTAGACATTGCTTCAGGCAATTAGAGATCATAGATAACAAACTCATGTCACTATCATGGACATCTCTAGATATTGCTTCGGGCAATTAGAGATCACAAGTAACAAATTTTCATGGACATCTCTAGACATTTCTTCGAGCAATTAGAGATCATGAAATTTTATGTTATCACTATGGACAATTCTAGACATTGCTTTGGGCAATTAGAGATCATCGGTAACATTTTCATTGTGATTACTCTAGATATTGTTTCAGATAATTAGAGATTATAATATACATTATGATAGTGTTTATAACATGGTGATTTTTTTAATCTAACTATAACTGTTTCATTGTGTGAAGATCAAATAAAGCTATCAAGTGTTCTACTCTGAAATTCAAATGGTATTTTACTTCTCCCTTGCTAAAGAGGGAGTGTTAATGTTTTAGTATCAATAGAAGTAAAATGATGCTTTTTATATCTATGTTTATGTTTTAGATAAACTGTTATTGTTGATTCTTATATATATAATATATAATATATTATGTGTTATATATATATATATATATATATATATATATATAACATATATATTATATATATGTTAAAGATGAGTTATGCATATAGTTATTTATAACATGGTGATTAACTATAGAGACATGTCTCCTCCTCTCATATTATACATATATGAGATCCAAATTTGCATTTAGAAATCATCAATTAAAATGACAATGGAAGTACATTTGTAGATACGATCTTAGTTACTTTAACAAGAAGCACGTCAAAACCAACATTGTAATGTGTATGAAACTCTCAAGGGAAGGACTTTCATCACAATCGTCATTGAAATGGTTAGTGTAAGAATGCTTTGAAATACTATAGGGATGAATAAATGAATACAAATTAATCCTTTTGGAAGGACACATGTGTTTATTAACATCATCCATATCCAAGTGGGAAGTAGAGAAGTCTCATTTCATTGGGTTATTCTTGTGAACATTATGATTATTTGTATCTTTCAATGTCTCATCTCTACAAAATATAAAATTAGGTGACATGTCATTAATAAATGAACAACATCATGTTGCAATAAAATGTCTTGATAAATAAAGTAGTCCCTAGGAGAAAATAGGAATTTGTGACCATTATGTGTCAATATTCAGATTATCTTGATGTCTAAGGCATGCTCCTCTTGCATTGAATTGTCCATTTAAAACCATGCTTCTCTTGCACCAAAACATTCTTACGAAGGAGGTAAGTCTTAAGAGAAGAGTCATGACCATTCTTCAATGCTTCATCTTCAAGAAAGAGATCATTGAAATAATTGTTAATAACATCCTCTTCCTGCATGAAAATATCCTCATGAATAAGAGAAACTTTAGGAGATGGTCAAACTTGTTCCATAAAGGCTTCATATTTATAAAGGGGAACATTGGAATGACAGTATAGTCAATGGATGGGTGTACACATATTAGACATCATCTATTTATCAATATTATAATTATACTTTTAGAACACCCATATTTTCCTAAGGTACTTGATTGTTTAAGATGTTGCATAGATGTCAAATTTATGTATCACATCCTTAAGGTATTAAGGTTGTAGCTTCTGTCAGATTGATTTTATCATGAGATACCTTGTTGATGGTAAATCATCTTTAAGATAAATATCTTATATATAATATATATGTAATATGTAATATGTAATATAATATTTATTATATATAGTATACATTATATATTATTATATAATAATATATTACATATATGGTTAACATATTAATATCACATATATGCTTAAGATGGGTTAAATATATGGTTATTTATATTACTATTGTATTAATATGTTAACTAGTGATGTTTAACCGTAGAGACATGTCTCATGAAGAGACATGTCTCCTCCTCTCATATTTATGAGTCCTCAAATCTACATTTGGAAGAACATCAATAACAATGGCTATGATTCTACATTTGCAAAAGTTATTATAGAATTTAACATGGTATCAGATTTGTAGGCTGCAAATGTAGAAAATAAAAGGAGGAAATATTTAGTCACCACTAGCCTATACAGGTAAATGAGAAATGGAAACATGGAAGGGAAAGGAATCACTATAATTCTCACCAAGAGTATCTTATATTGGGTTTTAGTTTTGTAGACTTGTAACTTTGAATGATGGGTAAAAATCATACATCTCCAAAGAAGACTAACAACCAATGAAATGAATCACTGTGTCTCCCTAGGTGATGAAAAAGTCCATGCAATGGATATCACTGAATGAGACCATCGTATCAAAAGGGAGCAAAGATAAGCCAATGTATATCATAGAAGCAGTAAT
Source organism: Cupressus sempervirens (assembly GCA_028749045.1). Taxonomy (NCBI): domain Eukaryota; kingdom Viridiplantae; phylum Streptophyta; class Pinopsida; order Cupressales; family Cupressaceae; genus Cupressus; species Cupressus sempervirens. Next base: position 451,233,869 of record CM053785.1, on the reverse strand, counting down.
ATTATTGTAAGAAATAAATCATCTCTAGTGAGCGGTCCTTCCCAAGTCTCTGCAAGATGGAGACTATCCTTAGGCAAGTTAAAGAAACGATAGTTTTCTTTTGGTAATCATATGCGAAACATTTATCTTCAAGAAATTGGCTTTCAGTGGGCATGCTCCTCCTACAAGTTTTATAATATATCATCGAGTGAAGTAATAACCTACCATGGTCACATGCAAAGATGTCAATAACTTACCATGGTCACATGCAAAATATATTACGATTATAAAAAAATGTAAGAACTTACATTGAGCCAATCAAAATGCATGTTGAGTGCGGTAAAACTATGGAGAAATACATGGCATCGATATAATGTGTGTTAAAGAAAAAAAAAAGGATAATAAATGAGTTTCAAAATTGAAATTCCTCCATGTGGGAGTTATCCTCCACTGATAAAGTGTGCAAAACATCTAAAGCCAAAAACATGCCCAATGAAACTAAGATCCATCACCAACACCTACCTCTGGTGTTTTAGTGTTTGGCTAAACTTTAAAAGTAAGAAGAAGTCTCGAGTTCCTCTAAAAAATTCTACATGACCTGCGCAAGGTTGACTGAGTGAGGATGAATTGAACTAGAAAGAAATAATGTGCATGGAACAAAGGTAAGTAAGTGTTAAAAAAAGTGATAAGGATGATCATGAAGCAATCACCCCCTACCTTGGCATAAACATAAATAATAAAGAAAAACCATCTTTTTTAAGTTTTATTTTGATATTATTAAAATGTGTTGTAGAAGTTATTAACACATAATTGGTATTCTAATAGATGTAAAAGTATAAGGATGCTATAATATTTCAATAATGAAATTTAATTAGGAAATATTATGAAATATAAAATGTAAAAGAAAAATATCTATCACAAATTGATCGACAAACATAACATATTAAAATATAGATTAATATATACATAGAAAAGTTTGAACATATGCATGTATGTTTAAAATATGTTTTATCTATATTTTATTGGAATAGTATTATTATGTAGAACTATTGGTTATCTTTAAATATTTGTGTAGTCTCTCTCTTATTTTATTTATTTTCAATACATATTATAAGAGCAATGTGTCTTGATCTTTTCCTTTGAGAATGTTATTCTAAAAAGAGAGATTGAAATTCAGAGGGCTGACAGTTGAGGCAACTTTAAAAGAGCGGGAGCACATAGAGGATATGATTTAGTCAACCTTTGGTGATCATTGATCATATTAGTTCAGAGGGAGTAAACCACGTTGTGAAGGATTCACTAATAATATAAATTTGGAATATACAGATTGCAAGATGTGTGTTTAATCAAAAGATCAAACAAATACCTTTGCATGAACAAAGGAAATTTGAGTAGTTGTGAGACATCAATGAAGCTTTTAAGGATTCATTTGAACTATCTACTAGTCTCTCTTTGATGAATGATACTTGACATTTGAGTTGTAGATTCAATTATGTGGCACAATCATACTCAATCAAGATATTGACATATTGTGGATGAGTTTGAGAAATTGAAGGACATTTTTGCTTCTACTATTAAGCTAAATGAATGTTTGGACCTTCAATGGATGAAAAGAGCAAGTTGGAACTTAGGAAGGAGTTGTCATATTTGATACAAAATTGTCAAAAATATAAGAATGAGTGGGAATTTTACATTGTGTGGGGAATAATAGTCAATGTTCTATTCCCACTTGAACCTTCTTTAGATGGGAGATATTCCGTTCTCAAATTACCTAAGAAGACAATTCTAAATCTTCATGTGCAAATAAGTATTCTCATCTTTTACATTTATCTACTCATTGTAGCCTCTCTCTTATTTGTAATTCTATGCATATTATAAGTTTATTTTCCTTGATATTTTCCTTTATGCTCCAAGATGTTCTTATAGGAAAAGAAGGTTGGTACTTTACACATGATACCAAATATTGTGTAGAATCAATCTAGTGATAGTAGCTCCGAAAGTCCTGATGATCACGATGGATAAAGTGAGGTCTTGAACAAAACATCTTTGGTGATTGAGATTATGAGATCCTTCTACATTAAGAGGGAGTATGAAACTTCTTCTAAACCAATGCAGGAGCTTAGAAGATTGATACTCAAAGGGATTCTAGAAATACACGCATGTGACTGCATGATTTTGATGGGCCTACTCTAGAATGCATCATGAGGAAGTATTGACTTATCACTAGAAAATCAAAATATTGATATAAGATTTAGAGTGAGTTCGATAGGCATCCTTGGGTGAAGAGAGTTTTTGACAAAGTGACTACATGACTTGACTTCCTAGGATCATTGTTCAAACGGAGAAATTTTGAGATGCAATCCTTTATGGATGATATCTTCTCTATGAGGAGAAGTTCTAAGTGAAATTCCTTGTAATGTGCTCTCCTCTATGAGAGAGAAGTCTGAGGTGAAAATCCTTGTTCGACCCTCTAGTAGTAGATATGGTGGTTCATGGTGGATATCATGTAAGTTACTACATGATGTTGTTATGATATGTAATGAAAGGTGACGATCTTTCATTGACATATATAAACATAAGGTAATCATTATAATATGACGATCTTATAAATGGTAGACTTGTTATCATAATAGACTTCATTAAATTATTGTCCCAGAGTGTTGTAAGTCATGATAACAACCATACATAAGGTAACCATTATAAGGTAGCAATCTTATAAATTTTAAGAATTTGGTATAGCTCTGATACCATGTAATAATTTTCCTAAGGCAATAATTCAACACCATGATCAAGAAGCTCAGTAGATAGCACAAGAGAGACAAATGATGATCAAATGAGAATGGATATTAGATAATTGGATGAATACATTATAGAAGTGCCTTGTATATAAAGGCAATTGATATGACTAGGAGTTAGCAAAAGGATAAGCATAACACTAAGCACATGTCCACCAAGAGTGGATTATCCTCCATTGTTCATGAATGTACGTACAACAATGAGAGGATAAGAATGCAAAGGTGTATCTCATAAAGAGATGTAGTAGACAACATGTGCTCAATTGGAGTACAAACTACAGTGTTGTCTACATGACAACTCATATGAATATGCAAACTCCTAGGTGTCTACATGACAAATAATATGCTAATGCACTAACCTAAGTAAACTTAAATAAAGTGTAATTAGTAAATAATTAATTGCACCAACCCCCCCCCCCCCAAGTGCAACTTAGGGGAATGCACTTAAGCTCAAAAAAGCTAGATGATAATGCAATATGGGTCCCGACTACTAGGCCATGTTAGGTACCCATGTACAAAATTTAAAAAAGAATACAAGCTCTCATAAAGTAGAGAAAGAGAGAAAACCTCATGGAAAAAAGCCTCCCTTAAAAGAGAGATGAAAAAATAATATGCATGGATGGATGGAGTAATTAAGACACCCCCCCCCCCCCCCCCAAAAAAAAAAAATCACAACATACATCATGTATATACAATATAGAAGTATGAGAAGTACAAAAAACCCCATAAGAGGAAAAGGTCCCCCCTATAAGAGAGAAGGAGTAAAACAACAAGAAAGGAGACAAGGTAGTCTCCCCTTAATGTAGAATGCCTATTAGTGATAGTTGGTCCAAGATGAATGTAGAAGTTGATCCACGATTGTTGAATAACGTTCCTTCCCTTAGGAAGAAACAATGTCATAGGTACATATGAGATGCTTCCCCAGTGTGTAGAAAGAATCTTGAAGATGAATGGTGTCTAAAAATTGCTCAACTATCCTTGTGTCAATACTGATGGTCACCCCTTCCAAAACTACTAAAAAGAACAAGTTTGAATCTAGCAAGGATGGATGTAGAACATATCCCAAAGAACCAACTGTCTCCTTGAATGATAAAGAGACCTCCTACAACTGTTGTACATAAGGATCCATAATCATATCAACCTTGTAAGATTGATCATGTAGAGAATGGTCAAGAGGGTTAGAGTGTTCCCTCACAACAATTGAAGAAGGATCATCTTCATCAAAGAGAAGATGTATATCATCAATAATGTCTACCATATCTGCTATGTAGAATTCCACAAAAAAACCTGAAATATCTATCAAGTAGTCATCCCCTAATGTTGGAACTAGAAGACAAGGTGTACCCAACTGTATTGAGTTACATGGACCTATCACTGTAGCATTGTATGCATGTGGAATTTGTTGATGTTGTGACCTCATCCTGCATTTTTCAAAAGGATCCCCCACAAGTGAGCCTTTTGAATCACTATCACTGTTGTCACTATCAGTTTCCACAATGTATGAAGTATGGAGAGGATTAGAGAGTAAGCTCAGTGAACTTTCCTCAAAGTGAACATTCCTCTTTATGAATATCTCAAGAGTCTCAGGATCCATAAGTCTATATTCCTTAACACTTTCTTCATATCAAATGAAAGTACAAGGTTTTGGTGGTGGTTCCTTGTAGTCCCTTGAAGATATGTGTGCCCATGCTAGACAACCAAAAACTCTAAAGTGTTTCACAATTGGTTTTCTTTTGCACCATGCCTCAAAAGGAGTCATTCCATCTAAGACATTATAAGGAGACCTATTAAGAATGTGATTGACACTACTTATAGCTTCTACCTCAAGTGATGTATCAAGAGACTTAGCTTGAATCATGCAACTTTCCATTGACTTAAGAGTTCCAATCCTCATTGCTACAACACTTTTCTTTTGTGGACTAAATGCTATAGGATTCTAAAGATCGATACCCTCAATTTCACAAAAGTTTCTAAGTCTTGAGTTCACATATCTACTTCCATTGTCCATATGAAGAACCTTGATGGCTTTACTTGATTTCTTCTCAACATGACTCTTGAAGGCTAGAAACTTATCAAACACTTCATTCTTGTGATCAAGAAAGTAGACCCATGTGTGGCATGAAAAGTCATCAATGAAAGTGAGGACATAGTGACCCTTGCTAACTGATATCACTAAAAAAAGGTCTGTCAAGACCATGTGAACCAACTCAAGAACTATTGATGCTCTCCAAGACTACCCTTTGTCAAACTTCTCTTCTAGATGCATATCCATTGAACAAGTTGAACATTCACCCTTAGAAAAGTTGATTGTAGGTAGACCTTTGACCATATTTCTTGAGCTAAGTTGATGAACATTGCGGAAGACAAGATGTCCATACCACTCATGCCATAATTTACTTTGTGATTGTGAATGTGTCAATAATGCATGTGAAGGAGACTTAGACACAGAGTGGGAGAAAGAATAAAGCCTTGTGTCATGATTAACTTTACCCATTGCAACCAATGAATCATCCATAAGATTTCATACCATTACTGAATCAGGAAGGAACTCAACTTTATTTCCACCTCCACAGTGAGTGATTTGGTAAATTGAAAGGAGATTGGTGCTAAGGCGAGGAACATTGAGAACATATTTGAACTCTCCATTTTCCATCTCAACTTGTCCTTTCCCTTTAACTTCCACTTGTGTATCATTCCCTACAAAGATGTGAGGTATCTTAGATTGCTCCAATGAAGAAAAATGTTCTTTTGAAGAACCCATATGATGTAAGGCACTTGAGTCAAGAATCCATTCCCTTGAAGAACTTGAAGTTTCCATAAGTGTTTGCCCTTTTCCCTTTGAAGTGGATGGATTTGAATCCTTGGAAGCATTTGGCACATTGATTTTTTTCTTCCTAAGTAAGTTTTCCAACTCATCTATTCTCTTAGTCTTGTAATGATGCTTATCATGATTTGGTTTCTTGCAATATGCACAAAATAGTTTATCCTTCTTGTTGTTGTTTCCCTTCTTGTTGGAAGAAGAATTGCCTTGTTGTAAGAAGGAAGATTTTTGTGTCCCTGATTGTGATTTTGGCTTCCATTGCTTTTTCTTATTTTTGGTGAAACTTTTTCCATCTTGATTTGTTTGGTTCTCATTACTAGCCACCAATGCCTTAGACTTTGATGACTTGAGAATTCCCATATCTATTAACTTGGATTGTTCCAACATCAACATTTCTACAAATGCATCAAATTAAGCCTTGGTGAAGGCACTTCCCATGGTCAACTTGTGAGTGTTGTAACTTGAAACAAAAGATGCATACTCTAAAGGTAGCCTCTTCAAGATGTGATGAATCAATCTATCATCCTTCATGGGATTACCACAATCCTTAAGTAGTGCTCTGAATTCATTGGCTTTTTGACATAGTCTTGAATTGTGTCAAAATTCTTAGAATCCAAGAGAAGTAGATCATCCTCAATTTGGAATCCCTTTTCCTCATCCACCTTACCATACAACCCTTCAAGTTTGTCCCAAGCACCCTTGGCATCCTTAAAGCTAGAAATGTGGAAGAAGAGATCTCTACGAACACAACTCCTCATAATTCCTAAATCTTGGTTGTCTTTAATTTTCCAATCAACATATGCATCAACATCAATGGTTTTTACAATTGTACCATCGACATATAGATTTAAACCTTTTTCCATTAGTCTATTCCATACAATATCTTTCCATGTAGTATAATTGTGTGAAGTTAAAGTGGAGTTTTAGGTGAACCCATGATGCAAAAATTGAAGGAGCAAAAGAGAGAGAGAGAGAGAGACAAGAACACAAGACACCCCCACACAAATTACTCAATCAAAAAAAAACCCCCAAAAGTGATGCTTTTGGCACTTTATATATAGTGCTTTTACAATTGGCCAGTTGTCAAAATGGAAAAAAAGTGGACTTTTGATTTTGATAGTTACAATAGAAAAGATGAAGTTATAGCAAACTCAAGTATAGGAGACACTAGATCTCTCAAGGATCTAACCAAGTACAAGTGCTAAAATAGGTCACAAATGACCTAATGCTGAAAGTACAATATCTACTTACAGTTACTCCAAACTGATACTAGATCTGGAAAGTAGATGAAAAATCATGCACTTTCAAAAAAAAAGCACCTGAATATGTGTTCATATGAGCTCGAATGAAGCCTCTGAAGTTGTAAAAATTGAGAATTGCAATTTTCAAAAACATTTAGGAGCAGAGATCACAAACAACCTACACTAGTGTAGATCACAAAATTCTACCCCAAAAAAAAAAAAAAATTGCTTGAAAAAAAGAGTTCGTATAAGGGAGATATCGTTGTTTGAAAATCTTCTTTATAATTATTTTTCTTGAATTGTCACTGTCGCACCTCCAAAAATCAAATGACTCTAGATTTCACGTGAGATGTTTGATTTTGATGAAACAATAGTTGATTTGGGGTTTTTTTGACTTTTTGAATATGATACCAATATCTGATTTGCACCAGCAGGCTCTAATCTTGACCTGCGAAAAAAAATCTCTCTAATGGCTAAAAAATGAAACTCCTATAACTCTGATACCATGTAAGAATTTGGTATAGCTCTGATACCATGTAACAATTTTCCTAAGGCAATAATTCAAAGCCAAGATCAAGAAGCTCAGTAGATAGCACAAGAGAGACAAATGATGATCAAATGAGAATGGGTATTAGATGATTGGATATCAGATAATTGGATGAATACATTATAGAAATGCCTTGTATATAAAGGCAACTAATATGACTAGGAGTCAACAAAGAGATGATCATAACAACTAAGCACATTTCCACCAAGAGTGGATTATCCTCCATTGTGCATGAATGTACGTGCAACAATGAGAAGATAAGAATGCAAAGGTGTATCTCATAAAGAGATGTAGTAGACAACATGTTCTCAATTGGAGTACAAACTACTATGTTGTCTACATGACAACTCATATGAATATGCAAACTCCTAGGTGTCTACATGACAACTAATATGCTAATGCATTAACCTAAGTAAACTTTAAGTAAAGTGTAATTGGTAAATACTTAATTACACCAACATAAATGGTAGACCTATTATCATGGTTCTTTGGGCTTGATTTTTTCGAACACCATGATAACCAACTTGTTATGGTTTTTTGGGATGGATCTTGCCAGACACCATATTTACTGCTATAGACCACACTTAAGGTGGTGTTTTAAAGTTATGAAAATTGCTTCAATTTTGTGTTATGAAAGGTGAGAAATTTAGCCTCATAGTGAATTGAGTATCATATTAAGATGACATCTCTTCATATTCTTGAGAGCATAATATGTTCTATAAATCCTCCCTAGCTAAGAGGGAGTGTTAAGGTTGTAGCTTATGTTGGGTTGATTTTATCATGAGATACCTTGTTGATGGGGTGTGTGTGTGTGTGTATTACATTATATAATAATATAATAATATTACATATATGGTTATTTATATTACTATTATATTAATGTATTAACTAGTGATGTTTAATAGTAGAGACATGTCTCTTCATGAGACATGTCTCCTCTCATATCTATGAGTCCTCAAATCTACATTGGGAAGAACATCAATAACAATGGCTATGATTCTACATCTACAGAAATGATCCTAGAATTTAACACAAGGGTGCTACTAAAGAGTTTAGGCCACAAAATATGTTCCAAGTAGTGATAGATGGAACCCATGTATGGAAGGTTGTAGAGAAGTTAATCAATACAACTCATAGATATTTTTTGTGGACACCTTGTTGTGTATAGCTATGAACATTGCACTAGAGGACATGGGAAAGATTATTAGATCAAAATAGAGGTCAATGATCCTAGAGATTTATAGATACTTATCTACAAATACTATACCTCATATACACTCTTTAGAACCTTCTCTAAGAAGGAATTCCTATAAATTATGGAGACTATATGTACATTATATTTTATTTTGTTGGACAAAATGCTTGAGTTGCACTAGAATAGAATCAATGACTTGAGTCCAATATAGAGAAAGGAATGAGGTGAAGGATGTAGTTTAGAGATGATTTATGGGGTGATGCAAATTATAGTCTTCGTCATTACTTGAATTATTCATGTCATTACATATGGGGATGCTAATGGACCTAGCCTTGGAAAGGTGCATTAGTGCATTGATACTATACTTAACCAAATGAGTCATCGTGCAACAAAAGAACGTCACTTTACCATTCTACATTCATCGAAGGGAGAATCTTGTCACTACATTGCACATAGTTGGCTTTGGATTAAAAACCCCAAGTATTACATGCAAAGATCAAGTAGAGTTATATGCATACATACATGATATTGAGGTGAAAGCACGACTCTTTGAAGCCATCCGAGAGATGTAGCATCCTATAGAGGCTAACATCATTCTTATCGAGTGCACAACTTTTCCTCTCTTAGGAATTCTTTTAAGGTAACCAAAATGGATATGGCTTATAATACCCGATCTTGAGGTGAAATTGGCATGGATTGATTCTTTGAATACCACCACTCTATCTATTCAACTACTATCTCAATATTTCTAGTTCTTCTTATTCTAGTAGGAGCTAGTCTACATATAGCTTCACCCACTTTCTTTAAAGGAACAAACTTACCTATGAGATTACAATAGTTTGTTCTTGTTAGTTGATAGGCTTTTATTGTGGGATTTCCTTTGTATTTTTCGATCGTAATATTTGTCTCACTGTGAAATTACTTTAAAAACCACAAAACAACCTTTAGAAAATCGTAAAACCATTTTGCAATGGTCAAAAAAATTGTTCATGATAAGAAAATGATGTTTAGCATTATATATTTATAATTTTATTTGAAAATTCTCTTCTTATCTATTTTTTATTTAGTAAAATAATCATTACTAAGTATCCTTTTTATTAATCAATTTAGAAATAAAAATAAATAATAATATTGTATAAACTAATGTATTTAATTAATTAAAAAATCTACATAAAAATTAAGGATAATAATATTTATAAATCTCTATAATAATAAATAAAATAGATTTGTATTAATTGAAAAAATCATAATTTAATTTTTTTATGACAATAAAATCTTTAAAATATTGTTTTTGATAAATAAAAGCAGCAAGAGAGTGATGGCCCATGTAACAAATCTAGTAAATTAATAGCACATTAATAATACTAGAACATTTTCATGATATATACAACAACCCATAGTTTTTATCTATCAAAAATCAAAACCAAATAGTTCAAAGTATCTATGCGACTAAAAGTAGAGTCTTGTAGCATAATAAAAACATATTGTCTACATCACACAGGGTGGGTAAAAGTTCTAAAGCCATCCTGGCTCTTAATGAAAAAAAGAAGTAAAAACCATAAGACTAACAACTTAATTGCCTCCCAAACGCTTTGAAAGCAGTGTGGGAGTTCATTCTTCTTTAAGGAGCTGAAACACGTCCTTATAGTCTTCATTAATCTTAGGCTTGGACCCAAAAACCTTCTCATGCATCATCCCATAGTGAACAAAAAAAAAATGTATCACTTTGATAGAAAACTTGTTTGAGTCCTCAATCCACCTATTGAAGCTACCAACCTCACCTCTGAACTCCTACAGTGTTTCTTCCTACTTCTCAAGCTTTTCTTTCATCTTTCCCAGCAACCCATAATGGACCAAGCCACCAGTGTCCTTAGCCACCTCCATGAAAAGAACCTGCATGAATGGGGGGTTGAGAGCGAGGTTTGGGAAAGGGATTTTAACCTTCCTTCCCTTCGAGTGAGGTAAGGGTACTATTCTTGACATCAGAGGGAGTGGGGGGAGTCCAAAGAGTTTCTCAAGGAATGAACAGAAATTTCCTCACCAAACTTAGACATAGAATTATTGAGTCCTACCCATTGGTAATTTTCAAGGCTTGAAATCTAAAAATTATTGTTCTCTATTTTTTATTAACTATAATAACCAATAAAATCATTTTTTTAATTAAATAAAAATATCAAAATTGACACAAACCATAATAAGATTCCCAATTTTCTAGAATAATATATAAAATAGATTTGTATTAATTGATTTTAAAAAAAAACTGATAGTAATCTTTTTAAATCTATTTGTTAATGATTAAAATAATTAATACAAGTCATATTTTTTATTAAATAAAATACCAAAATTGAATAAACAATAATAAGATATCTAAATCTCTAGAGTAATAAATAAAATAGATTTGTGTTAAATAGAACATATTTGTATTAATTGAAAAAGATATTTTTTATTTTTATTTTGGCAATAAAATCAAAAGTTTTTAATCTATTTTTAATAATTAAAATAATTAATATAAATTATGTATTTTATTAAATAAAAAATAAATATTAGGGTGGGGGCCCTAGCTCGGTTGGCTAAATCTTCCCTGTTGCAGGGGGTTGGTCATGGGTTCTAGTCTCCCCTGCCCTCGTGGTACCGGTGGGCATGTCGCACCAGCGCTACCGGTCACGTTAAAAAGTTTACCAGGCGCACTGCAGGTTATAGGGGGGCCGTGTTGCACCGATTCCTGCAGTCTAAACAAAAATAAATAAATAAATAAAAAATAAATATTAGAATAAATAATAATAAGATTCCTATATATCTAAAATAATAAATAAATAAACAAATCTATTTTTTGAGTATTAAATATTTACCTTAAAAACTATGCATAAATATGTTCATGTGTTAAAATTTCGCTTATAAATATAGGGTCACTGTCAAAGTATTTCAAAGAACCACAAATTTGAGAAGACTCACACATTGAAAGATATTTGAAATATTCATATGAATGAGGTTCAAATTGGATTTTCAATTGTCTGTATTTTGTATAGTAAGTGTCAATTGATCATTTTATTTACTAAATACTATTTTTCTTGGTTTTTCTATAGCAAGGGTTTGCATTGATTGTCTCAAAGTAGAGGAGGTACATGCACAAAGAGGTGTGTCTTTTCCATTCAATCTTTAGAAAAAATATTTATTTTGTCATTCTGTTATTTCCATGATCTCCTCTACGTGTTAGGGTTTACATATTTGTTAACCAATGCTCTTCAAATTCTCTTTTTTTAGCTCTTATTTTGTGCACTCGTTTTGATATTGTGCTATTTTGAATTAAGTCCTTCAATATTGTTGTTGGTGTGAAAAGAGTATTTGACATTCTTAAATTGGTACACTTAGATTATGCAATCCCTATTTCTAGGGTGTAATGTATGCTTTTTACTTTATCCACTATATTTCACTTCTAGGTTATTGAAAACAATCAACTAGCTCAACCAATTATAGACATTTCAAGAGATGAGTTTGACAAGGATGTCCCAACACTAATTGAAATGTCAACATCTGTGAATTGGAGGGGAAATGACCAAAATAATAGTATGATTTTGTCAAACAACCTTCTAGAAACTGACACTAAGATATGTGATATTGTCATTCAAGTGAGTGAGAATACAAATGATGTACAACACGTTGAAATTACCACTACAGGAGAAGCATTGCACCAATTCCACATTAGATGTGAAAATTGGAAGCGTTTTATGATCTCTTGTGAGAGTTAGCTTATGACAAGTACTGCAACATGGGTAATGCATCAAAACTTCAGCTTGCACTCCACAAGCTTTTTGGATGAATCTAAGGACATCAAAATATGCATAAATGGTTTAATGTTTTTCAATAAAGTTCGTAGTTTGTTGGATGTTACAAATAAGTGAACTTTCATAGTAGTCTATTTAATTTTGAGTTCTTTTCCTTCACTCTTTACTTCAAGGTTCCTTTACTATATTCCAAATATGAATTTAGCTTGTATAGGTTTCCAAGTTCCCTTCAAAACTTGATAGCTAGTTTTATTGCAAAAAATGTATATGTTTCTTTTCCAATATAGATTATGATGAGTCTATATAGCTAGCATTCTTTTACTGATAATATATAGACATAGACCTATAAAACTTTGAATGCTTGCATTCAAAAAATAGAGATGAACAAATGAAAATTCAAGATTATGTATAAATAAATGAATGGGAGCTACTATCTCAAATGAGACTTTCTACTAGTTTCAAATTAAATGATCTTACAATGCTAGGTTGACATGATTTTGACAACATCATTTGGGAAAATCGCAATGTCCACTAGCTTTGCATGATACCACACTTGAGTTTGTAAGCACAAACAAGACCTGCGAACAACATATATAAATAGCCATAGATGTACACATTCAAAATAGCACTTTATCTTTATAATAAGAACATGCACTTAATATTGTTAGAAATAATTCTTTGGCTATCTCTTCCAACCAACCATTATATATGGTCATACAAGGAATAACTAGAACTAGGACGTCTTATCTCATCAATTGCATAAGAAACACACTACAAAGACAAGGAAAACATGAAGTAAACCCACTCATTATTCTTGCTCCAATAGGAATAACTACATTTAATATACAAACCTCAACAAAACATGTAGCCCTAAAGATTCCAATTAGATACATGCAACCTCTCCAAGCACAACTGTTAACATCTCTCTAAGAAGAGACAAAAAATGTAAGATACATTCTCTTTGATGAGATGAGCTTCATTGGACCAAAGATGCTTCTAAAAATTGATAGCATGCTCTATGCAGTAATACCCCAAAATACACATCTTTTCTTTGGGAGCATTAGTATCATACTTGTAGGCAATTTTGCACAACTATTTATTGCCTATGACAGACAAACTTATCTATGCATCTCAAACAATTGCACAAAATCCATGGCATAATTTTAATATAGTTGCAACATTGCAAAAAAAAAATGGACAAGAGGGTGGCAATTGAATACAAATACAATTTTGAGAAACCTTACAAAACATGTGTAATGTAGAACCAAAACAACTAGATTGGGAATCCTAAGTGATACACACAAATGAAAACCTAACAAAAACTGAACAAGAATATGTTGACCCGCCCATACACTTATTCCGAACAAATGAACTTATAATAATACACAATAAAAAAAGGTTACAACAACTAAATGTACATATTTCACTAAGCCTTACAACAAACATGCAACATAAATTCTACGTAATGCTAATAATGATGAGCAACTATCCCAAGACGTATTACTAAGACAATCACAATGTGTAATGCTAATGATAAACATATGGATCTCGGATACCCTTGTAAATGGGTCACTTGGAGAAGTCAAAGATATTGTCTACTACAGATGACCAAAAGCACCAAAAGCACCATAATTAAGAACATGTGTGACTGTAACATTCGACAACTACAATGGTCCACCATGGGATAAAAAAAATCTAAAAACAATATCAATACAACCAATAAAATGAGATAATTGTAGGCAAATTTCTCTATAAATGGCATGGGTTATCATTATACACAAATCACAAGGCTCGAAACTTAAGAAGGGAAAGATTGATATTGGTAAAGTTGTACACCAAGACCTCACCTTTACTGCAGTATCTTGGATTAAAACATACAAGGACTTCAACTACAACCACCGTTCTCATTTGATCACTATTTCAAAATAAAAACAAATCCATACAACATTATAAGAAAAAAAGAAGAGACTCGTCTACAATTTCTCTCAAAATAGCAAGGAAAGGTAAGACCAAAAATGTCTACATTTTTCACACTAATAAGATCATATTCAGTGCTTAATTAATACATATTACTACTATAGTTTCACAAATACTACATTTTACTATCTATAGATCTACTCTCAAACAAGAAGAATAGGGGAGGATGAAGTTTGACATGCCTCCTCCCCCACAAAATTGTTTGTTTCCTTTATACATTATTATCTATTTAATGCTCCTAAAAAATGAATTCCTCTTTTTTCAATTTCAAATTCAATGCTAGAAATACATTACGAAATTTACAAAGTATTTAAAAATAAATATGTATTGACTTGTTACATTGATTTTCACTACAAGAAAAAATGGAAATAACTTACATTACAAAGGGAATATGACAAAATTTAAGAACCTTGATTGATCACCATTGTATGTCTTCTAGAATGGTCACTATAACATCTCTACACATTTTTAAAGTGATTGGCTCATAAGCAATATGGGTAAAGTCAAATGCCAAGGAACCATTGTGTCATCTATCTAAGAAAAATCGTATAACAACTTCAGATAGAACCATCACATTATTCTCAATGAGAATTCAAACAAGTAATTGGCCAAAACAACACATCTATAGAGACAAGATCTCACCTACAATTACCCTACAAAAAATGGTAAGCTATTTATGCAAAATTAGTTCAAAAAACATTTATACCGACAAGATTGTATTGTATTATGCTTTATTACCTATTAGTGACTATTGCAAATAAAATACTAAAGTACAAGCTCTTCCAGATCATGTAAGTACACTATCTCGTTTAGCTAGATTACTCATCACCACTATATAGAGCAAGCAAGGGATAAATACAAGGTTTACTTAGCATCTCAAAAAAAAGTATATCACTACACCATGTTATCCTTCCTCAAACTTTACAAATACATTATTTCAAAAGAATGATTTTCAGAAGAAACATTTTTTGAGGTGAATGATAAAAGTAAGGCAATAACCAACAATACAAAATGACGTACTTGAGAATGACAGGATACCAAACAAAATGATCCCATGTTTACAATAGTCTACTCTTTCCAAATACAACACATCGAGGGAGACATTGGTAGCCTAAAAAAGGTTGCCCATGGATGGAAAATATTGTGGTAGTATTCATACTGACAATCTTGTATTTTTTTGTTTCTTTATTACCTAATAGTTACTACCGTTAATCAACTACTATTTTGAATCTACTACATATCAAATAAAAAAAGAGAGAAGTATTGGAGATCTACTTTCTACATTCGATAAGAGAGGTCTATATCATTTACTCTTAAATGTCTACTATGAATTTATAAAAATAAAAATTATAATAGAATTTAATTGTTTCCAATGTAGGTACCAGTCGACACAACTTTTAAAAAATATGAAACAACACAAATTGAAAGAAGTTAGCTCTCCTGCAATTCAACATCAATTGGCATGTTCATAAAACCTCAAAAATCTCCCAAAATGAAAATCATACAAGGTATAGTTTTCTTCTTGAACAAACATTGGTATATTTCACAACCAAGTTAATGTCTATTTA
This sequence comes from Cupressus sempervirens, assembly GCA_028749045.1. NCBI lineage: Eukaryota > Viridiplantae > Streptophyta > Pinopsida > Cupressales > Cupressaceae > Cupressus > Cupressus sempervirens. The sequence continues at coordinate 451,217,964 of CM053785.1, read as the reverse complement.
ATTTTTCCATATGCATAGTTTCTAATATTTTATGTTCATTTTTAAAAATAGAATCATTTAAACAAGACAGAAAAAAAGAAGACATTACCAAATATGAGAAAAAAAAATTGCTTCTCATTGGTGGAATAAATGGACATGAGTTAGAAAAGTTGACTTTGTCACAAACAAACCATTAAAGTTATTCACAAATAAGGTTGCAAAACTACACATTGACTAGTGCAATATTTCCTATAATTATAGTTCACCAATTCATCCAAGGACACAAATCTGTTCCTTCATACGCAAATTGGACATTGGATTATCTTTACAATTTGCACAATTAATCCTTCCTCTAGCACACCAAAGCAGTAGAATTTCTCAAATTATTTGTGACATAGGATTTTGTTTGACATTGTTATCCTACAAGCTCTTACATCATTTGAGTAGACTTATTATGTGTTACATAAAATTGAATGGGCACCATTCATTACATCTTTGAAAAGATACACAATAAACCCTTATAGGAGTTAGTGTGTCAACTGAAAAATCAAAAGGTCATTACCTGACAAATAATTATTTCCAACCTAGAAATGACTTCAATGTCTCCATTTCTAAAACACAACTAACTAAAAAAGGAAAAGTTGAGAAAATCATGTAATGCAGGTAAGTCTACTAGGGCTATGGACGCCTCACTAGTAGTAGAGCAATGTCTTGCAAAAATTGAGACAATATCATCCTCAAGCCTATGGATGCGTTTCTAGCAACAAGGCACTATCCAATTTGATATTATAAATGACCAAACTATATAGTTTTCTATGAAATTGGATTTTAGACAATGCTCTCTCTAAAGAGGAATGTTTAATTCACATGCACACACTAGAATGAAGGTTCAATTCAACTCTTCTACTGGAACAACAAATGAAATCTATCTTTTGATCTATGAATTTGTAGCTTGGCAATGTTATTACTAGTCTTATACACTAGGCTTGTCAAATATTATACATTGTAGTTACCACCACACTCTTTCCCTCATTTGTACAACTATTTAGCTTTCCATTCATCATTGTTATCAATATGGGTACTTTCACACCTCATATTTCTATATAAAAGCCTTAGGGTTGCATGAATATGTAAGAAAAAGAGATTATGCGAATCAAAAAAAGGTAGTCTTCATTGATACAATCTACAAATATTGGGTGCAACAACCCATTATAATACATTTGTTCACAAACTTCTTATTGCATAATGACAAATATTATGTGTATTCAATTAAAATATATACAAAATGTTAGTTTCAGATGTAGGATTATTACATTATATAGTAGCTAACTATAAACATTTTTTTATTTATATTTGATGATAACATACAATGTTATGTTCAAATATTATAATTTTAAAATTGCATTCCAGTTACTATTAAAAATGCATTGATATAAAATTAATGTTTACTAATTCGATATGTAAATAGAACAAATATCACAAACCCAAATGATACTTACTTTTTGCTAAACATTATAATAACGAAAAAGTATCTCATTCTTATTATATAATAATGTCTCCTTCAAATTTGTACAAAATAAAATAACAACATCAATTCTCTTCATAAATAAAAAATACTCCAATGCAAACTTTAATGAATCAATATTTACATATTGATCATACATAACAAATATTATATATTTAAAAATTAATAACTAGTTCAACCATTAAAAGAATTCCAAAGGAATTCAAACTTTTAATAAGTTAACAATTATCAAAATCGTCACATCCAAAGTTGTCTATCGGTTGTTCCCTTTGTTTCAAATTTTACAAGACACTTTTGTACAAACCGAGTCTAACAACATGGTGTGATGTAGAGCTAGCGCAAGTAGCACAAATTAATAAGGATGATCTCACTAAATAGGTAGGGCTAGTTGACATTACTTTGGTGTAGCTTGACCATGTGGAATTCATTTCCAGCAATTCTAAAGTGACGAATTTGAGCATGATTAGAGACCCCACTTCACTCCATTCTATTATTTGACATCATTGTGCTCATAATAGTCACCATTATAAAAATACTAAATATAATATAAATTTGAATACAATACTTTTTATTCTTCAGATTTCAATGTTAAATAGTTAATTTTCGTTTCAAATTTAGTATTATTTAACTTTAATATTTGACTAATTTGCCTAAGTTCCATTTGTAATTTAAGGCAAGAGCGTACAACACAATGGTAAATTGTGAGCCTCTTATCCGAGAGATCTTGGGTTCGACTCTACACAAGCTTAATTAATAATCATAATTAATCACATCACATAATAATGAATCTTGGCTTCGGCCTCTTTTTTATCAAAAAAAAAGTTTCATTTGTAATTTTTATACATCTTTTAAATAATTGTATTCTCCTATAGTATATGTATATTAGCACAACCCCATATTACCGCTCAATTGATGTCAACACTGCGGTATCGAAAGTAAGGCCGTAAGTCCCTTCTGTCCCCACAAACCAGTAATTGTGTTCCACGCAACCAAGAAAATTTTATTAAACATAATCCGAGTTAAAGATGTCAAATAGAGAGCTAAAAAAATATTCAAGGAGCCAATATAAGTAATCTTGAACCCACCATATAGATCTGTAAGAAACAAAAAAACATATTGATTGCAAAAACCACTGATCCTACTATCATGGAGCTCTTTGATGGAGGCAATAAAGGTCCACAAGGCTGCATGCACTTAATAAGCTTGTGCTTTGTGGATGCCCTTGTCTTATCATAGTAATCAATGTGGATGTTAGATCCAAGGTATTTTTCTTCTTTCACAAGAACATGACCCTTGACACAAGAAGCAAATGTCCCAAAGTTGAACATTTGCATCAGTGTTCTATAAAATGTAGTGACAACCAAAATGTCATACTTGGTCATCTAAATGGGAAGAAGCATACGACACCCATTACACTAAAAGGTTCATAAGGCTCTGTACTTAAGTACACCCATGCCTTATGACAACCGAAAGTGTCATACTTGGTCATCTAAATGGGAATAAGCACATGACGCCCATTACACTAAAAGGTTCATAAGGCTCTGTACTTAAGTGTTAGTTTGTGGTGACTGATTAGGAAAGTACTTTACATACTTCATAAATACTTGTATAAAAAGGCTTAGGGTTAGGGATTTTTTTGTTGTGGTAATGTGAAAGTTGGGTCTTGTGGCGGTATTGAGCTGTAAGGGATTATGGATTGTAATTAAGTTGTAATTACTTAATTGTAATAATATCAGACTTGTTGTTTGGTGGATGTGGCCTAGGGATTGGGTGAACCACGTTAAATCTTAGTGTCTTGTGTTCTTTTATGTGTGATCTATTATTTTCTAATGTTGTTTATATTTGCATGTAATTGTTATTTCTATCTGTGGTTTAATCCTAACAAGTGGTATCAGAGCGAGGTTGTTCTTTCAGTTATCCTTTGCAGGAAAGTCTCACGGTTGAGTGGGAGTCTCACGGTTGAGTGGGAGCAATGGCAAACGAGGGTAAGCTAAGGGTTGATAGGTTTAATGGGTAGAACTTTCAGTTATGGACGATACAAATGGAAGACTATCTTTATCAAAAGAATTTATGGAAGTTGTTGGAAGGCAAAACCAAAAATCAGGGATCTATGTCAAATGACAACTGAGATCTTTTGGATGGAAAGGCACTTGGAAGCATTCGATTATGCCTAGCACCAGCATTTAATATTACAAAAGTGAAGACAACAGAAGAGTTTTGTAAAAACCTTAGCAAAATTGTATGAAAATGATAGAAGATGAATATGTTGCGGATCATTTAAATAAATTTAATACTATTACTAGTCAGTTACCTTCTGTGGGTATCAATTTTGATGAAGAAATTAGAGCTCTCTTGATTTTGTGTTCTTTGCCTGAAAGTTGGTATGACTTGGTAATAGTTGTGAGTAATTATGTTCCTAGATCTAGTACTCTAAAATATGATGATGTGATTGGTGTTATTTTGAGTGAAGAAACTCGTAAGAAAACCACAAGTGGATCTACATAATAAGTGTTTTAAATGCACAAAGTCAAGGCAGAATGACTGAGAGAGGAAGTAATTTCAGAAATCGTGAAAAATCAAGAGGAAAGTCAAAAGGGAGGAGGTCTCAATCGAGAGGATTGAACGACTGCTAGTATTGTGGAAAACTAGGGCATAAAAAAAAAATTGTTGGACTCGAAAAAAAATAAAGGAGATAAACCGAATGGAGACAAGGAGGAAAATGGGGTCAGTAGCAAATCCGAAGAGGATGCTTTTCTTTTGTCTTTAGAAAGTGTTCATAATTTATGGGTTTTAGATTTTGGTGCTTCATTTCATGCTACACCTCATAGAGGTTATTTCATTGATTATGTCAAAGGGGATTTTGGACTTGTTTATTTGGGGGATAATGAACCCTATCAGATTGTTAGAAAGGGAAAACTTAAGATTACGTTGCAGAATCAGAATCATTGGCTACTGCATGAGGTAAGACATGTTCCAAGGTTGAGTAGGAATTTAATTTCAACAAGGTAACTCGGTGATGAGGGTTGTGTAATTACTTTAATGATAAAAATTGGAAGGTTTCAAAAAGTTCCCTTGTAGTAGCAAAAGGTGTGAAAGTAGACACCTTATATCTTTGTACAAGTCATATTGTTCCTTCTACTTTAATTGTTTGAGAGAAAAATAAATGTTCAGGAACACTTGCTGCAGTTGAGCAAGGAGAACAAATAGCTAATATAGATTCTAATACAGCGTTGTGGCACGATTGACTTGGGCATATGAATAAGGTATGAAAGTACTTCATTCAAAGAAAGTTTTACCAGGTCTAAAAATGTGCTAATATGGATTTATATGAAAGTTTTGTGTATGAAAAACAAAAGAGAGTGAGTTTTGTGAAGACTGAGAAAGAAAATAAAAAGGAGAAATTAGAGTTTGTGCATACCGATGTATGGGGACTAGCTCAGGTATCTTCCCTTCGTGGCTCTCATTATTATGTTACATTCATTGATGATAAAACTAGAAAAGTATGGATTTATTTCCTTGTACATAAATTTGATGTATTTCAAACTTTTAAGAAATGGAAATGTTTGGTTGAAAATGAGAATGGTAAGAAATTAAAATGTTTCATATCTGATAATAATGGTGAGTATTGCAATCATGAATTTGAAAGATTATTGCTCCACTAATGGTATTCGTAGACAGAAAATTGTTCCAAGGACTCCACAGGAAAATGGAGTGACTGAATGCATGAACATGACTATAATAGAGTGTGTAAGAAGTATGAGGTTGCATGTTGGGTTGTCCTTACACATGTAGGCGGAGGTTGTGAATACTATTGTATATTGGATTAATAGAAGTCCCTCTAATCCTTTGGGTTGTGGCATTCCAGAGGAAGCATGGATTGGTAAGAAGGTGAGTTATTCGTTTTTCAAAACCTTCGATTGCAAAGCATTTGCTATGAAGGATTTGGGGGCAGCAAAACAAATCCTTGGTATGAAGATTTGCAGAGATAGGAAGAACAAGAAATTGACGTTATCTCAAGCTGATTATGTTGAGAAGGTGTTGCAACGTTTCTCTATGGAGAATACTAAAGCTGTCAGCACACCTTTACCTGGTCATTTGAAGTTGACTAAGGAGATGTGCCCCAAGACACAAGAAGAGGAGGAGAAGATGTCAAAGGTACCCTGTGCTTCAGCTGTAGGAAGCTTGATATATGCTATGGTATGTACAAGGCCAGATATTGCACATGCAGTGGGAGTCGTTAGCAGGTATATGAACCATCCAGGAATTAAGCATTGGAATGCAGTCAAATGGATTTTCAAATATTTGAGAGGAACATCCAATAAGTGTTTACACTTTGGGAGCTCTACTAGTGATTTACAGGGCTATGTTGACTCAGATTTGGCAGGGGATATTGATACTGGGTGGACTACTATAGGTTATTTCTTTACTGGGGCAGTCGTGAGCTGAGTTTCTAGGTTACAGAAGGTTAATGCTTTATCCACTACAGAGGCAGAGTATGTTGCTGCTATAGAGGCAACGAAGGAGATGATATGGCTTCAGTTCTTCTTGGAAGAATTGGGACACCCTAAAAAAGATAATTATTTGTTTACAGATAGTCAATGTCATTCATCTTGCAAAGAATTCTACTCTGCATTAAAAAACAGAGCACATACAGTTGTGGTACCATTTCATTCGGTCAATTTTGGATAATGGACAGTTAAAACTGAACAAGATACATACAGATGTCAATCCAATGAATATGGTTACAAAGGTAGTGACAAGGGAGAAGTTGAATTCCTCTTCGGCTTCGGTTGGTCTTCCAGACTAAACAGGAACAAAAGAACAGCGAAGTCCAAGGTGGTTTAATCCAGTGGGTGCCCCATGTGGTAGCGGTATTGCTACAGGATCAGTCTCCAAGTGGGAGATTGTTGTCTAATGTGGAGTCTAATCAATTCCCAAGTGGGAGATTGTTAGTTTGTGGTGACTGATTAGGAAAGTACTTTACATGCTTCATAAATTCTATGCCACGAAAAAAATAATTTGGGCCCTATTTTATCGAGATTTTGGGCCGACATGTAATTATTAATTATAACCCTAAGGCGGTAAAAATACTTGTATAAAAGGGCTTAGGGTTAGTGGTTGTTTTATTGTGGTGATGCGAAAATTGGTTCTTGTGGCAGTATTGAGCAGTGAAGGATTACGAATTGTAATCAGGGTGTAATCACTAGATCGTAATGATATCGGACTTCTTGTTTGGTGGACATAGCCCAAGGATTGGGTGAATCACGTTAAATCTTGGTGTCTTGTGTGCTTTTCTTTGTGATCTATTATTTTCTAATATTGCTTATATTTGCATGTAATTGTTATTTCTGTTTGTAGTTTAATCCTAACATTAAGTACATCCTTTCCTTATGACAACCAAAAAACCAAAAGTGTCATACTTGGTCATCTAAATGGGAATAAGCAAATGACACCCATTACACTAAAAGGTTCATAAGGCTCTACACTCAGTATACCCTAGTCTTATATGCCAATTTTCAATGTGAACATTAGCTTTAAGAAAAATTACTTTCTTTTGCCATAAGCAAGCAGATTGTTGTCCCTACAATATAACTGGTGTTTTCCCTACAATGTAATGTAGAAAATAGCCCACAACACAAGCAAATAAAACTTGATAACTTCAAAAAACGGTTCCAAAAAAGGATCCTACAAGGTCTTCCAAACCAAAACAATCACATGATCCAATACACAAACACAAAGATCCAAATTTACATCAATGTCCTCTCAAAATGAAGTCACAACCAAGATTGCCCAACTTAAACATGATCAGAAAAAAAGTTCCAAAATAAGATCCTCCAAGGTCTTCCACATGATCCTCCACACAAGAGTTCTCTCAAATTGCAATCACAACCAGAGTGCGCTACAAGGTATTCTAAACCAGAATAATTATGAGCCGTCACACAAGTAGTGCAAATCCAAACTTCAACATTATATCAATTTTCTCCCAAAATGAAGTCAGAGCCAAGAGTCCAGGTCATCTAAACTTGAATGAACACAAGACCTATCACACAAAAAACACAGCTCAAGCAAAAAGTGTCATGTCCCCTTTTCAAATAATTAAAAAATAATAATATTTTCTAAGGCAGGCAGGCCCAAAAAGGTGAAGTTTCAGAAAAAGGGGATAATCTTTGGAAGCTAATGGACTAATAAATGAAAATTATTATTAAAATATGTTTTATTAACCCCTCTTGGATGTGAGTTAGGGTTATGCCCTCTTTTAAGGGGTTTGGAGGCATTTTGGGGCTGATTCCAGAACTTGATTTTTGCTCATTTCTTTGTTATTCTTCAGAGGCTGCCAAACCTGTGGAGAAAGAGACCCAAGAACGGGAGTTTGTAGGTTTCCAGGAAGGCTAAGGACGGGAGTTTGAAGCCATCCCATGTGCATGCTCATGTGGAGTTTGCCTTTGTGCTGAACAGTGCAGATTTGTGGTTTTTTTCGAATGTGTTTTTTGTAAGAGTTTGGTGTTTCCGGTTGAGTATTTCATATCAATTTGGGTTGCTGCTATATTTCAGACATTTAGATGTTAAATAAAGCTGAATATATGTATTTGGTCGTGATTATACTTCTGTGATAGATTATTAGTGTTTTTGTGGTGTTTTCGAGCTATTCTATGTTGTTTTCGGGAGCTCGATGAGCATTGTTTTTATCCTCCGTTTGGGAGTTGTTGTGTAAATGTTATACAAATAAATGTCATTTTGTAGGTTGTTATGCTGCTGAAATTTCTATAAAAATGTCCACTTTCAGATTTACTAATAATATGTGAAGCTGTGAAGTTTTTGGCACTATTTCCGGCATACCCGATTTGGAGTTTATTGAGAAATTGGTGGATCTTTGAAAGATTGGTTGTTTGATCTTAAAGATCTGATTAGAGGCTTGAAATATCATACAAAATCAGTAAAGGGACATTTCAATGGTATCAGAGCTATGATCTTGCCAGCCTGAGGGTTTGTAGAAGTTTGCATGTCAGTTTTGACAACTACCCAAATCTTGCATGTCAAAATTTATGGTTGCATGCTACTTCTAATCATTTGCATGTTAGTTCCTGGTGAATTTGGTGGTTGCATGTTGCTTCTAATCAATTGCATGTTAGTTCTTGGTGTTTGAAAAAGTTATAACCTATTGGGGTTACAGTCTACTTTATCCAGAATGGACAGGTATAGTACAAAGTCTCAGAGGACACGATCTTGGACAATTGATATCCAGAGTCAGAATAGTAGAAAGGATGGTTATTTAGACATTCAAGATAAACTTAGGAAAATAAGCCATGACATGTCTGAACAGTTGGTTGAGCACCACCGTATAATGAATGACATGTTGTCCGACCCAGCTAAGGTGAATAAGTTGACTGGATTTCTATTTGGCAAATTTTCTCACAGGGCAGATGACACAATTACCAAGAACTTGCATGAGGAGTTTGAGAAACTAGCTTATAGCCAAGCAGAGGTCTCAGATTCTACTCCCCCACAGGAGGTAGTGAGAAAGGATATTACGCAGATTGATAGTAATGGTCAACTTGATACTCAAATTGAGACAATTGTATACAGGTCATTAAAGGGTGATATCACAGGTATTCAGGATGGTATAGTTACAACAGGTAGTGACTACAGCGTAGTGGGTTCAGATGATGATTATGAGGATGTTGTTGTGCATGATGGTGAGATACCTAGTAGAGATGAGCAGACATTGAGCATTCATGACTTTGCTGAGAAAGAGTACCAGGCACAATTAGATGCTTCGTCACATGAGGTTGAGGCTGGTAGTACTTCACACGATTTGTCCAGCCAGCTGAAAGTGAACAAAGATAGTATTGTGACTTCATTATCTCATCATGACAGGTATGTGGAGTTAGTTGGTATTGGTCATATTACTCAAGTGAAGATTTTGCTTGAGTTACCAGCTGATTCTAGTTTACAGATATGGACTCGAGATTGTTATATTGGCATTTGGGATTCAGTTGACTGGAGATCTTTAACATTTTTTGGTAGCAGTGTTTGTTTGGGTGCTATCATGGATTTGATTAGCAGATTGCACGATGTTGTCTTTTCTTGTGCTAGTAGCTTGTTCGATGTTGGTATTAGTTTTTATACACCGGTGTTGGGCTTTGTTCATATATCCAGTCGACCATACTTGCTGGAATGTGTTGATGATCTTTCATATTTGGCAGTGTGTACAGATGAGTCCCAGGATCATATTGGCATTGATGACATCCAGAGGATGCAGTGGGCAGTTTTGAAGACTTAGTTTCCTTGGGTATAGAGGAGTTGGACAGCAGTGCTACAGTTTTTGATACTCCGTATGTTGATATGAGCTTTAGGGTTGATTCACAGGATATGGATGGTAATACTCTAGAGACTAGTAACTTTGAGGATACTCCTTTAGACAGTGCATCAGAGGAGGTTTCTAGGAGACAGTCAAGCCAGTGCCATCATGTGTCTAATCAGTTGAGAGTTAGTGACCGAGACATTGCTATCACTTGCCAGCATTTCGATGCTGCTCGTCAGTTGTTAGCAGTTTATGGATGGGGTTCTCCTACTAGTGATGAGCAAGAAGGTAGTTATCTTTCCTTGACAGAGATCCACTCTTTATGGGAGGCTATTCGGATTTTGAGACAAAATTATATGCAGTTGGTAGCCGACAAAGATTATCTTACGGAATGGGGGAGTACAGCATATGACGCATTATTGGCCAAGGAAGATGAGGTGAGTGAGCTTACTCAGCAGCTTGAGGTGACTTCTGAGATTCTTGAGAGTGCACAGTTGGCTTTCAAGGAGTCACAGTTTCATTTGGCTAAGGTGACCATGGAGTTAGAGCAACTACAGTCTTTACCAGATTCTGTACAGTCACAAGCTGTGGTGTCTGGTGATCTGAGGATGTCCATGGTCGAGATTGTCAAAGACAGTGGAGATGGGGATGCATCCATCCTTGATACTAACATTGGCATATCAGGTTCATCCCCACTAAAGTCAGGTTCAGTTGAGTTGGGTGCTGCAGTAGATTCTTGTGGTATGCCTGACATGGTGGTGACCTCTAGTAGTAATGGCACGAAAATTAGAGATGTTGTATCAAAGACCATGTGTGATGTTGGTGAGCTGACAGTTGGCATGGTTCCTACTAGTAATACTACTCCCTTGGCAATGTCTTCAAAAGTAGTAGTCAGTTCCAACTTGGTTAGTGATTGATTGCAGTTAGTTACATTTGAATTGCAGTCTGAGCCACTTACTGAGATTGGCGCATTCTATCAACATTACATTGTGAGATATGCTCATCAATTCACCTTTGATGACCATGTTGATGAGATGATGATACAGAGATGTAATTTGGTTCCTAGTGCTTATCATCAGTTATGGAATAGTTTGACACCTCGGGATGAGAGTTGTGATGGGCACGACATGGCGATAGGTTCTGTAGTTGACAGCTTGATAATACATGACTTAGAGCAGGAGTTTGGGAGTGATGCTTCAGCAGTTGTTGTTACTGATTCTACTCCTTTGGCTATGACATCTCCTGACTTAGCTGGTGGTCAATCACAGTGGGCTATATCACTTGTTCATGGCAAATTTGGTTTGGGTTCCATTTCTTATTGTTTATCTTGTGATGGCTTTTCACCCTCAAGGGTACATGGGAGTTATGGTTATGAGACAATGGCGAGTGATCTGCAGAGTTGTGTTGACTGCAGGAGTTGTATAGTGTGTGGATTCTCCATACTTGGTACAGTTTCATTCAGGAGCATTCACCATTGTTGCAGAGTTGGATTGTACTTTCCATATAGGCCAGTGGGATGCGTTGATGGTATTTACTGTGTTGGTAGTTTGATTTGTCCACTTTACTTGAGTTTTGATGTTCTAAGAGTTTGTGTTTCGTGGGTTTCTGACTGTGGAAGTTGTGACTTTGGAGTTTGGTTGAGCAGTAATTGTCAGTTTGATTATGGATTCCTCTTGGTTATATTGCAGAGGATATTGCAGGAGCCTGTGTTAATTGACAATAGTATAGTTCATGACTACATTTGGGATCCAGGTGGATTGATTGGTTTATTGTTCAGCCATTGCTTGAGGACAAGCAATATTTGGAAGGGGAGGACTTGTCATGTCCCCTTTTCAAATAATTAAAAAATAATAATATTTTCTAAGGCATGCAGGCCCAAAAAGGTGAAATTTTAGAAAAAGGGGATAATCTTTGAAAGCTAATGGACTAATAAATGAAAATTATTATTAAAATATGTTTTATTAACCCCTCTTGGACGTGAGTTAGGGTTATGCCCTCTTTTAAGGGGTTTGGAGGCATTTTGGGGCTGATTTCAGAACTTGATTTTTGCTCATTTCTTTGTTATTCTTCAGAGACTGCCAAACCTGTGGAGAAGGAGACCCAAGAACGGGAGTTTGCAAGTTTCCAGGAAGGCTAAGGACAGGAGTTTGAAGCCATTCCATGTGCATGCTCATGCGGAGTTTGCCTTTGTGCTGAACAGTGCAAATTTGTGATTTTTTTCGGATGTGTTTTTTGTAAGAGTTTGATGTTTTTAGTTGAGTATTTCATATCAGTTTGAGTTGCTGCTATATTTCAGACATTTAGATGTTAAATAGAGCTGAATATATGTATTTGGTCGTGATTATACTTCTGTGATAGATTATTAGTGTTTTTGTGGTGTTTCCGAGCTATTCTATGTTGTTTTTGGGAGGCCGATGAGCATTGTTTTTATCCTCCCTTTGGGAGTTGTTGTGTAAATGTTATACAGATCTGAAAATGTCATTTTGTAGGCTGTTATGCTGCTGAAATTTCTATAAAAATGTCCACTTTCAGATTTACTAATAATATGTGAAGCTGTGAAGTTTTTGGCACTATTTCCGGCATACTCGATTTGGGGTTTATTGAGAAATTGGTGGATCTTTGAAAGATTGGTTGTTTGATCTTAAAGATCTGATTAGAGGCTTGAAATATCATACAAAATCAATAAAAGGACATTTCAAAAAGTTTACAGCAATCTGCCAAAAAAGCATTCACGAAGATATCCTATTTCAGATGAATAAAAGTAGTGAATATTTTATTATTGATACATCAATAGTAAATCAAAATCAGCCAAAGTCCTTGGTCAAAGGACAGAACCATAGCCTGCTTACTCCTTTAGAAAGGGATCAATTTATAGGATAAAGAGCAAATATAATAGTATCCAACCCACCATCTATTGATCCTCTTACTCAGCCAAGACAACAAGATTTTCATAAAGGTGAGTGTGAAAGGTGTAATTCATCAGTCAAAACTATACAGGTATTTTGACTGGCAGATATGAGAATATTCCTGGATTGTTTGGTATTGTTTAACTTGAATCAATAACAATAGTGAATCCAGGCCAGCAAAAGTCCCTGATCAAAGGATACAATCATAGTCCCCTGATCTTCTTCAGAAAGAGATGAATTTCACATGTAATAACATTGGAACATAGTAATTATCCTTTGGTAAGACGAAGAAATAACTTTCCTTCCCTAGGCATGTGCGATGTTGTCACACTATCTAACCCCACAAAACAATTGATATTATTCTTTAGCCAAGACAATAAAATTTCCAGAACATATATTTCAAGCTTGATCAAATTATATTTGAAGCAATAAAAAATATTTAGATATTGACGAATGAGATGTAATCCATCTAACAAAACAATACCTGCATTTTGTTTGGCAAATGAGGATACCTCTGGATATAACCAGATCTGGATAGAAATTAAATATAATATAATGTAAGGATCGAATATGATAATACTGCAAATGTTTGGTAAAGAATACGATCTAAATGTGACAATATTCCTGGAGTTTAGTAGTGAGAAACTCAAAAGTAATAATATTTTTAAATTTTTGACTTCGATACGCCTAGTCAAGCCATGTGCAGCAGAAAAAAATACAGTTTCACGCTTCCAAAATATCCATCAGTATCCTACATATGATAAATTGGTACAACTATGGCTCCTTATATTAGTTATTATTACAAATGGAGTACGAGGCAAACTAGAGCTTTTAAAATTAAGATACATAAACTTAAAGAGTCTAATGAGCTTTAAACATGTGGCTTAGGTACGGAAGATAAAATGGACAGAATTAGACTTCCATAAAAACATTCAAGCTTGAATTTAACAGAATCTTAAGGCAATTGACAAAATAATAATATACAGACTTATGTAAAATGTAACATGTATACAGATATATATGGAATAAAAGCATTGTTCCTATTATCCACTGAACAATGTCTGTTATAATAATCTCCAGAATTTTTAACATGCAGAAACAAGGAAGCAACAGAATTGGGAATACTTTGGAAACATAGAAACTAATTATTCGCAAGATTTGAGAATGATAATCATTGTTTTCCTGAGAATAAGGCCATACTGTACCATCCTTCAACTTCCAGCTATAGTTAAGAAATCAAGCTAGATCTGAAGTTTATGGACAAGGCAGATTTGTCATGTTTCCGTGAATTTTTCAATTCCTATAGCAATTTAAGAAAACTTCCTATGAGAATTGAGAATGTCCAAAAAGCATTGACCTCCAGTGAACAAATCAATATTTTATAACCACGTAACTATTCTTACAGCACACGCCATAAGTATAACATTTCAAGAGCAACTTTTGACCATTTCAAAATAATAATGCTATGATGTAATCATACAAACCTTAAAAACAGTTATCAAAATAATAACGCTATGATGTAATCATACAAACCTTAAAAAACAGTTATCAAAATATCGCTGATGTCCAGTTAAAATTTCTGACATGTTGAATGCATGCATCAGGTTTCTTCTGGACAGCAGGGTCCAGAATCATTACATGTACTGCTAGAACGTGTATATGATATGTTGTGTGTAAATTTGCTTGTTGAAATCATGACATGTTAGTCCTTTGTTTGGACATATCTGTTCTACTAATAAATAATTACTTACAGTAAAGTGACCTTTCAACTATTCAGTTACAGCATGATTTTGTTCAAAGCTGCTTGGTGGGATTCTTGATTATTTGGTCCTTGCTTTAGAGCTGCATCAATTATGCTATAGAAGTGTGAAGCAGAATGAAAATGTAGTTCTTCAAACAAGAAAGATAGAGAACTTAAGATACATTTAAAGGCTACCCTGTATCCTCCATTAAGAAAAAGGAGTGTAGAGGATATAAAGTTGTTATCTATTTGCACAAGTAGGCAGAGAACAAGTGGTCATTGAAAATGGGCTAACAGGAGACTTAGTTTTGCTAGAGTTGAGAGAGGCAAAAGGGAGCCAACAAGGCACCCAATTAAACAAGTGGTGAGGATATTACAAGATTTGGTAGCTAGACTGAAGGTGAATTAGAGGTACAAGGAGCTTTAATGAGGGTCTAGACCGCATGGAGAGATTAGTCAAAGTTATAAGCCCTACGTATCAGATTATACAGGGGATTTAAACCAGAATCTCTTTTGTGGGTTGGGGGAAGCAGTTTGAGAAATACTTTGACATAGAAACCTTGGGAGAGGATGGTGTGGGAGGGCTAATTTTGTGGTAAGTCGAATCAACTCTGGTAACTCAAATCAAGTCACATGCTGTCCTATGGTGGGATAGTCTTCAGCAATCACAAATAAGACAAGGCAAGGAGCATGTAAGCTTACAGCCTAAGATGTTAAAACTTAAAAAATCTTATTATCCTCAAATCACCAACAAAAGCAGTTAAAACAATTTCAAGTTTAAAAATGGAAATAATTATCTGTACAAGACCACACTGAAAAAAATTCTGCCTACAAATCAGAACAAACATGCAAGGAGAGGACACAGTTATTGGATGTCTCAGTGGACTAAGATTTCAACTTGAGGATGACTTAATCTTAGTCAAAGAAAATACTGTGGATGAGGCACATCAATACACATTAAAAGCTGAAGAGAAGTTATTTATATAGCAGCAAAGTTCAGAAAGAGGAAGTGAAAAGATTAATAAAGGCAAAATACACAAGAAGTGACTAGAAGGAACCAAGATTTGCAAGAAATCTAATCTAGTTAGACCTCCATTCGGGGAGGAGGGATGATATTTTTGTATGACTTATCCAAAGGTGGGACACACTGCATGACTCAGGCATAGAACTTTTTGAGGTGAATGATATTGATGGGATCATTCAAGGTTCCCCCTTTCGGTGTAGATAATTGAAATGCCTCTAAGCCAGAAGACGCTATGATGTAAGGGCCAGACCAAGTAGGTTCAAACTTGCCTTTCTTTTCTCAAACTGCGCTATATTGGTGGGGAAGATATGAAGAGAATTTGGTTTTAGTTTAGGCAATAAGTAGATTGGTAGGTAAGGGTCTTCCCAAGGTAGATAGATAGGATCTTTCCCACCCCGCGAAAAGGGCCAAAACAGGTGGGAGGTGATTATTCCCTACCCATGTTATCCTGCCCTCCTACATTGGCAGGGTCTTCACGAGATCACAATAAATCATTTATGAAGGGAGCATATCATTCAAGAAGAAGATAAACATATGACAGACAAAGCAGTAGATCATTTGGTGGCAAATATTTTATATGTTGTCAAGATAGTCATAGAACTATTAAATGTCCATATCTATGCAGATTTGAAGACAGTAAATATTCAGGTTGTTAACATAGTTCTTACCCACTTAAGAAAAGAGACGTCTGAAACGGGACATGTGACAAATTTAAGTGGACAATTTTAAAAGGCCATGCAAGGTGCTAAGACAATATTTTAAATGCATATGAAATAGAATTGTCAGATGGAGTGGACATTTCACCTATCTTTAATGTTGTAAACATGTACCTTTATCTTGAGGACCAGCTTAGTGAAAGCAATTTCCACATTGCGGCAGAAGCTACCTAAAAAGGAAATACAAGGTTCAATCAGTAAACTTTTGAGTTGTCAAACAAACATGAAGTGAAGAGTACTAAACATGCCTAATCAAGTGGGAGGGTAAAATCACTAAAGACGCCACTTCAACGATTCCTGTAGATTAGTCATCACAGCCGGTCACTGGATGGATTCGCTAAAATTCACAAGTCATGAAAAATTCATGAGCATGAGTGAGGAGCTTATGTCTTCTCCTACCCTAAGTGTCTAATTCAGGAGCATCCTTGGCAGCTTAAAGCCCTCAGACTTTTAAAAAAAAAGTAACATACAACTTTGTATTCCAAAATTTAAATTTGTGGCAAGAGTTTCTTAGCCATTATTATTTTCAGAAATTGGTATCTCTACCTTGCAATAATAGAAGGTTACTGTTGATAAATGAGCATGGGAGATTGCATGGGAGATTTTCCAATGGGCAAAAATTTAAATTTGTGGCAAGAGTTTCTTAGCCATTATTATTTTCAGAAATTGGCATCTCTACCTTGCAATAATAGAAGGTTACTGTTGATAAATGAGCATGGGAGATTGCATGGGAGGTTTTCCAATGGGGGTTTCAAGGGCAGTACCCCCAAAAGCCACATTTATGTCAAATTTGTCATTCTAAATATTGACCATTATTATTAGGTCATAGATCTAATGGTGAATATTGTGTGCTTTTTGTGAATATTGTGTGCTATGCTTGCCCTAGAAGGAAGCCTTATTTTAAGAGGGTGCTGTATCATGGTTCAGTATTGTGATGCATTCTCAGAATCTGATAATTGTTGAGTTTCCTTTTGGATCTCCGTTGGTGATACTCCCATGAGAAGTCTGCTTTGCAAGTAAATTGTAATCTATTGTTGATTTTTTAATAATACATTGAGTGGTTTTTAGAGTGTGGGATTTATCTCCTGAAAGCATTTTCCCTATGTAAATCATTGTAGTGGTATGCATGATATTTATGTTTATTGATGTTAAACTTTTGTAATTATTGTAAAGATCTCTAAAGTCCTGCTTAACCCTCCTCCCAAGGTGTCATGACCTGGTCTAAGGAAGAGTAAAACAAATAGAACTTATCTTGCCCAGATATCCATGTATCAGGCAATTAAAAGTAGCAATCAGTTAATAGACAACGATCTACGCAATTGAGGCATTGATTATCATAGATAAAAGACAGTGATTAGATTAGTGCCTAAAGTAGCAGCTAACTAATAAATAAAGCAGCATTTAGTTTTGGAAGGGCAGTGAAAAAGTTAGAAAGGGACACCACCATTGTAAGTGTTGTGGTGCTTCAACCTCCCATCAGCTATATAAAATTGTTCCTCTTGGAAAAAAAGGGCATCAAGGAAGGAAAGCAATCCAATTTGCATTGGTGCTCATAAAAGAAAATACCAGTTCATAGAATATCAATCCATTAATATGTTTGATACTTCTATGGGCAGTGATTTCTAAAAGCATTTAAATAAAATTAAATTAAGAATTACGAAAGCAATTAAGATTGTGACTTTGTATAAGGACAGCAATTGCAAATAGGTCCATCCTTTCAAATTTAAAAAAAAAAGGTATGACCCTATCTATATGGAGGATATAAAGGGAAGGAAGCCTGATTTGTAGAAGGTATTCAATAAGAAGATCATGAAATCAAGGAAGTGAAAGACGAGCCAGTATTGAGTAAAGAGGTTTGTATCTCAAAATGCAGCCATTTGGGATTATAGAAAATATTGTTGTATGATAATGTTTCTATACATAATTATCACATATGAAATACTATGTATACAACATGATACAATATTTACATAACCTCTCATGTATTAGATATAGGCAATAATATATAATATCTTCTCTATTGCTGCTATCAATCATGACAAGTTTAGTAAGGGAGTGCAAGGGGGAGAGAACAGAGACATAACCTCCTTCTAAGTAGACCACCCCACACTAGATGTTTGATGTGCCTATGACCTGCTCTTGAGCTTGGATGAGACGTTTTCGGTGCCAGATTGTGGCTTCCTCTGAAACCTGTGTAGATTGATGGTCAGTGCACTTGTATGTGGGTTAGATGAAGTAGCACAAATAGGTAAGGCAGAAACAGGCTCCCCACTATGTAAATCGTCCCATGCTGGATGTCCAAAGTGTTTGCCACTTGAGCTTAGATGAGGGATGTTCTATGCACCATATCATGTTGCTTCACTCAACACTCCAACATGGTTGATTAGTATGTTTAAGTATGTTGCCTGTTTGATCTAATGTTATTACAAATGACCACTAATGCTACTGATTATATGCAACCATTAGTTGCTAAACCCTAATGCTAATAAAACAAATTGGTCTTATGATTATATTTCCAATAATATCTAGCACGATTGCAAGTCCTAAACCAGGATTTATGTTGCTTAAAACATTTTAATTGGTAGAATTATATATAACTCTAATTATGTTATGTTTCTTCATTTTATGAAACTTGTTATTTTAGGGCAAGATCCAAGATCCTCCCAAACAGGGACATTACACAAGGTTAGTATATAAAGTTGTTTTGCTACCTCAATTTCCTTTCATTTAAAAGCAGCAATATTTTGAGGTTATTGCTAGGGTTTGAAGCAACATCTAGGGTTTATATTTCGAGTGGCTTTTTGACACAATTTATCTAGGTTAGCAAGTGTAACCTACAGTTCTGGGTCAAGAATGGAAGAGAGTTAAGAGTAACAAAAAGGATGAGGAGACATCCTAATAGTGAGGGAAAGGGTAAAAACAAGTGTTTTGGTTTTCATATGTTTGGTGATTAAGCATCATTGTCCAAACAAGAAGAACCAAGGAAAATAGCACCCAAAGACAAGTAGTAACCTATGCAAAAACTTGACTGAACTAATTTTTTGACAAGTTTGAGAAAGAGTTCTCAATGATTTTTTTTTTCTAGCACAATTTTGTGAAGTGCTTGGTATGTGGACAATGGGGCCTCTCAACATATGACATCAACCTAGAAATATTTTAACATATTTTGAGAGCAGAATTCTATAGTTAGCATAATTCCCTTTCGACTACATCTAAGAACCTCTATAGCTAGCTTTGGATGATGTTTTATTTGTTCCTACTCTCAAAAAGAATTTGCTTTCAATTACAGTGATGTACGATAAAGGTTATGAAATCAACAAGTTTTTATCAATCCAGAAGAATCTAGCCTAGAATTTACAAAAGTGATGGAGATTATTGTATTCTACAGTAGATGGAAATCTACTAACTACGAGGTTGGCAAAAGTGAAGCAAATCTACTTTGTATTACATAATTGTTGATATTGTATGTAGATATTCTTATTTTGATATTTTATCTAGATGGTTTGTTCATTATAGGTGTAAAGCAACTCAAATTTGAATCCTGAGTTTGAGACGGACATTCATCCTAATGCATTATTTTATTGGGTATGATGTTTCACAAGGATCAGGAGAGATTTTCCTAGTGAGATCTTAAGATGAGCATTCATCCTAGAGAGATTTTCAAATTAAGAATTACATAAACATCACTTATTTAAAGAAGGTAAACAACTTAAAACACAGAGGTGATTTATCCCACACACTGTTTAGGCAATAAATACATTCTCGATGAATTTGGTCAATACTAGTTCATGTTATAACCAAGGCAAGTGCCTTATTTAGCAAAAACATTTGTTTGAATATTCGAAGGACCCATTGGAATATGGTTTGAGATATCTTGAAGATAGAGAATTGAAGGAGCAAGGTTCTTACAAACTCTAAATGACCAAGTAGTGCAGCAAACAGGAAGTGAACATCAATGGACTAAGCAACAAACTTCAGTGGCACCAAGCATAGTCAGGCCAATAAGATGGAGAATTGAAGAAGTAGAGTTATACAGACTCTAATTGAGGAAGTACTGCAGCCAAAAACAAGAACACCTTGTGCTGTTGCTTAGACTAGGAAGTAAACTTCAGTGGCACTAAGCATAGTTAGGGCAAAGCCTGTAGCAGCCAATATTGCCTAGTAGGTCATTTGGCTTAACAAATTATGTGCATGTTGTTTGATCAAGACTTGGATCCCATAATTGTTTTCTATGATAATTAGAGCTGTGGCAAACTCTCAAAAAATACATTGTTTCAAACATCATTTCACTTGAGACAAGGTTTAAAAGGGATCAATTAAGTTCCAATACATCCATTGATCAATCCCCTAGAAAAGACAATTGCATTTGGAGTCAAACTTAAATTGGTATAAGACCACAAATTTCGTGCACATTGTTTGATCAAGACTTGGATCCCATAATCATTTTCTATGATAATTAGAGCTCTGCCGAACTCTCAAACAATACATTGTTTCAAACATCATTTCACTTAAAGACAAGGTTCAAAGGGGATCAATTAAGTTCCAATACATATCCATTGATCAAGCCCCTAGAAAAGACAACTGCATTTGGAGTTGGACTTAAACTGGTGTAGGATTCCACCCTCACTAAAATGGAGTGAAGTTTTTAAGCCCGGATAGGAACTTCCACACAGGTTCAATGTGAATTGTATCCCATGATTGAGTGCCTTTCAGTTCTTATGTATGAGTGCGTTTCAGTCCCATGATTAGAGAGACAGAGCAAGACAGAGACAATGTGGTGGGGCAAACAGGGAGGTTACCCAGTTTGTCGTATTTTCGTATAAGATCATATCTGACATCAGATAGGAACTTTCCATGCAGGTCTGTATACATGTCAACAGAGTTGAATTCAGATTGAGACTTTCCATGCAGGTTCTCTTAAGAGGTCAGGAGGTCCATCTAGTCTAGATATTATGTCTACTATTTATCTAAATAAAGTTGTTTTGCATTTATGATTTTAACTTCCATCTCATCCTAAAAGGATTACTTTGTAATTAATGAGAATTTATGGAAAATTGGATTTTTGGCTGAGTTATTAGTCATTATGTAAACAGAGTATAAGGCCAGGAAAAAGACCACATCTGAATTCAGATAGGAACTTTCCATGGAGGTTTAATGTATTTGTGGAAAGGTTCAAGAGGTTCATCTAGTCTAAATATTATGTCTACCTACTTTTTAGCTAAACAAAGTTGTTTTGCATAATATGATTTTAACTTCCATCTCATCCTTAAAAATTCCTTTGTGATTAATGAGAATTTTTGAAAAATTGGATTTTTGGCCGAGAAATAAGTTAGTAATTATGTTAACAGAATATATAGGAAAAAGATAGTTGATGTTAAATTTGTAATTAAATGCTAGTGTTTTTCTAAGGACTGAAAAACTGTTGTAACATACTAAATAAGGTGAGTAATATTAGTTGCGGAGGTGGGCAGGTGTGATTATTTGCATACACTTCCATATTATGGAGCTTTCATTATTGTGTGCTATCTGCAATGTTGTTTCACATTATGACATACATAACTGCATAGACGTGGTACTTTTGACAACTGTCCTATCATTTATTCATCATCCCACAATTTGAGAAGTACCTTTAAGTTCCTATGCATCTGGTGTACATAAAAAAAGGGAGAAAAACAGAAACAGACAATGTGGTGGGGAGAAAAAAGAAAAAATATTGCATCAACAATCTGGATTACATAGTGATTATTTGCATACACTTCCATATTATGGAGCTTTCATTATTGTGTGCTATCTGCAATGTTGTTTCACATTATGACATACATAACTGCGTAGACGTGGTACTTTTGACAACTATTCTATCATTTATCCATCATCCCACAATTTGAGAAGTACCTTTCAGTTCCTATGCATCTGGTGTACATAAAAAAAGGGAGGAAAACAGAAACAGACAATGTGGTGGGGAGAAAAGAGAAAAAATATTGCATCAACAATTAGATATTGGATGAAGGGAAAATGCAGAGAAAGGGGAGAAAAGATTGAAGAACAAGGAAAACTTAGTTCTTCATTTTTTTTCTTATGTTTGAAAATGTTCAAAATGCCAGGAAACTGATATTTTCAGCCATGAGCAAAAGTAGATTTTCACAATCTATGAGATCATTGCAAACTGTATCAGTATTGGGCGTTCCAGCATTAAGATCGCAGAGTGTGATCCAAAATGTTGATGCAAAAATACTTACATAATTGAATCCAGAAATAGCTTGCAATGATTTTCAGCCATTTCATATGATTAGGGAGAATATGCATCATATGAGGTCATCACAAACTAGATCAGTATTGTGTGATCCATCATCAGGATCATGTAGTAGTGGTTCAAAATGTTGATGCAAAAATACATACATAATCGAATCCAGAGATAGCTTGCAATGATTTTCAGCCACTTCATATGATTAGGGAGAATATGCATTATATCAGGTCATTGCAAACTACATCAGTATAGTGTGATCCATCATCAGGATCATGGAGTGTGATCCAAAATGTTGATGCAAAAGTACTTACACAATCAAATCCAGAAATAGCTTGCAACAATTTTCAGCCATTTCATATGATTAGGGAGAATATGCATTATATGTATGCTACAAAGTGTTCTGCTGATTCTAAATTTGCTTGTGTCTTTTTGTTTGGAAAAACATCAGCAGATTCTTGTTTATTTAGGCCTCAGTCATCAGTGGGAGAAGCACAACATGCCAAAAACAAGATAATATGAGAGGTGTTAGTTGAACAGCACAACTGACTATGCCTCGTGCTAAATTTGTTTATATAACATAAACAAACAGAGAACTATAAATCCTAGTCCAAGCAACCAGAGGACTAATGTACCAAAAGCCCCTTTATTTAGGAGAGACGAGAGTCATTATCCATCATATAAACAAACATAACTAAAAATCCTAGTCCAAGCAACCACAGTTAATGTACTAAGAGACCCTTATTTGGAAGAGCCGTGAGTCACATAAAAAAACAGAGATCGAAAAATCCTAGTCCAAATGACCACAATGATGATGATGGCAACTATGAGAATATACTCGGAAATAACCAGCAACGATGATCAATATACACGTTAAAATATAAATGCTTGTGAAGCGTCAAAAGCTCGGCGATATTTGAAATCTATAGGAGACGTTTTATAATTTATAGTAGAGACAGATTGCTCAGAACAGAACAATTATGATTAGTACAATACAGATATATGTGAAATAAGAGCAGAGTTCATATCATCAAATATACATCATAATAATTCAAGGATCAAAGATACATAAACAAGAAGCGGAAGATTTTAATCCTCTTTTTACTGCCTTGATTTAAAAGAGAAACACAAATCTCAAACAAAATTTGAGAATGACAAACCATCATTTTCCTCACAGTTAATCTATACACCTATCAAACAAAAGCTGTACAATTTTTGCCTTCAACTTCCAGCACACATCTAAGGTATACTGTCTCGAATGCGATTCTGACAGTTTAAAATCATACCCTAATTATGAAAAACTTTAAACAACAGGAAAAGTCTGGAAACCGCATCAACGTCCAGAAAGCTTTCTTAATACACAACTCATGGTGCAGAAGGTTCGGAATCGTTACAAATGCCATCTACAGCCTGTTACACAAATTTTACTGCAATCATTAGAAAAATGAAGAGAAGCACAGCATGCCGAAAACAAAGGGCGTACACGAAATCAGTTTGAGGACTAGATTGTATGCCCCGCATCCAACACTCGTAGATTAAAAACAAATGAGGAAGTTAAAATACTTCTGGAAAAAAGGACTAAGTTTAATTCATCAACATGGTAGATCACATTCCGTGATCCATCATTTTTTTCCCCTCATTCAAATGATGAACCCCACAATGTAATACAAACCTATGATGATTTTTTTTACACGAAGACCTAATAACTTACATAGAGTGTGAAAACATTATGCCTACTGACAAACACAGAATTCGAAGTTCTGTGAGGAAACCTACCTTTGAGGGCGGAAGAGGAACCTTTTTGTTCCTTGCAAGTAGGACTTGGGTGACTGGAGACATAATGCGATCTGTAGGGCTCATGTACCTGCATTGAACCCATGTATTATATTCACAAGAAAACACATATACTATCATTTAACGGACTGTATGATTGGGCTGAAAATTGCACCTTCCATCCATGCTCCATAGCTTCTTCTGCTGATGAAGAGGAACTATAACGCGCTCGGGGTGTCTACCTGTTTTCCCTTGTTCTTCTTCCTCTTGGCCTTCTCCTTTGGTGGGTTTCATTATATTGCTCTGCTGCTCCGTCAATGCAGGCGCGAGTTTCGTTTCTTCTGTTGATGGGGTTTTCTCATCAGATGCAACCTGGGGACAGGAAAAGTGCCCTGCTGTTGCCATTTGCTTTGCAGGAGTTACAAACTCGTTCTCCATTGTGATTATGAATGTAATTATGCAAACCCCTAAAAGAAAACAATTTGCAGATAAAAGGGCGTGCCCCAAATGAGAGCATCCAACACCCAAAACAGAAAATCAAAGAGAAACACTGCTACAAATTAATAGAAATCGGACACAATGCAAGACAATTAATCGAATGAAGGGAAAATATTCGGAGAGGCAAGGCAATGCTTCTTATAGGTAATAGCAACCGACCAAAGAATTCAAATCCCAATCACCGTGAAAAGGAAAGTTGAGTATGGGAATATACTAGGGCACAAAGAAATAAAGACGTTGGAGGGTTAACGGTCACCTGATACAAAATCCGCTGCCGTCCACAGCAAAAATGGAAAGTAAATTAGATGTTATAAAGTACCCTTATGAGGCGTCTTTAAGAATCATAAACATTTTGGGGGAAAAAATCTAAAATCTTTTTGAAAATCTTCAGTTATAGCGTAAAGCTATTTAAATTGACGGAGAGATATTCTTCTCAATTTGTTTGTACATGACAATTAAGTTAATAATGGGCACTTCAAGAGAATATCTTGCTCTAATTTATTTTAAAAATAATTGTATATATATATTTTGTACATGACAATTAAGTTAACAATGGGCACTTCAAGAGAATATCTTGCACTGATATATATATATATATAAAGTTGTATTTATAATTTTTTTTAAATAAATTTATTTTTTGGAGCATTGTATAGATTAAAATTGTTTATCTTTATATTTATGGGCAAGAGCCTATAGTACAATGGTAACTTGTAAGCTTCTTATATGGGAGGTCTTGGGATCAAATTCACTTAACACATTAAAAAAAATGATTAATTAGATTTTAGTTGTTTACCAATTAAAAAAAATTGTTTATATTTATTAATGGTTGAGAGTTTATAGACATTTATGGACAACATTTTTTAAGAGTAGAATTGATTCCTTCTATATGAAATAAACTTGTCTTCTACTTTTTTTTGGCCAATGTCACTTCTTAGAATCATTTTTCTCTTCCTTCATACTTTCCCCACTCACTCACTTTACATACTCAACCTCTTTTTAACACCTCTTTTTAACCCCATGCAAATATAATTAAGTCATCATTTATTTTCATTAAGGATTGTGGTTTATGTCATAAATGGTAGGGATTAAACAACAATACATCTATTTAATTTTTCATTTTATGATACAAAATACTAATGAGAAAAACCAAATTCACATAGCTGAATTTTCAAAAAAATACTTCTCTATCTCATCCACTCATGATTGTTGTAAATGTGAGAGTTTCAGAAGAATGTGCAACAAATTTCCTAAAATGAAAACCATTACCTAGAACATCTAGTGTAATAATGTAAGCTTGGGGAGTCACCTTCTAGTCCACTTTGGTTAAGGACGTGCAATTATCGATGTCTTTGTCGAGAGTAGATAGAGAATTTTCTTCTAAAATGTTGAAGGGATCCACCTACCATGATGCACCAAAATTTTTCTAGAGAAATTGGAACAAAAGCATCATATATTGTATTATTTTGTATTATCGTGGCTACAATATAGAAAATGGGGCCTTCAAAACTAGTAATTGGATGTATAGCTTAGTTTGTGAACTAAAGATCTTAAAAGCTTGGATGAGATTTTAAAACCTTTCTTCTTTATAGATTTTTTCACAAGAGAATAGAGACAACCTAATGAGGCAAGGTATGGAGAATCCCCAAAGGAGATGTCCAACAGAGCAGCAAGAGTGAACACAGGGGAGCAAAACATGAGAGATAAGAAGCAAAGAAAAAAATTCAACTAATTCAGTAAAGATCCAATTCAATTTGCTTACAACATGCCGAGTGTAATGCCTACTTGATTGTTAGAATATATAGTCCACCAATATAATTGAGAGGGGGCGAGGGGTGAATAAATTATCCAACTATTATCACAATTATCAACCTTAAACAAACTTAACCATATGAGCAATATAATCACAAACCACAACAAGATTCTCATACACAATAACACCAGATATGTTAACAAGGGAAACCCTTGATCAAAGGGAAAACCTCAGTGGGAATGGTACCCACAAGATGATGTACTAATATAAATCTTCCTTGTTAGAGGATGGACTCTGTTAGGAGTCTATGAATACATTCAGTACATATGAATCCCTGTTAGGAGACTTTGAATACTTGTTAGGAGATTCCAACCCTGTTGGGAGTTGCACCAACCTTGTTAGGAGTTGTGGAAGACGGTTGGACCCACTACCAAAATAGATTCAAGGTTAAGACCAATGAACCCACTGTCTAAATGATCTTTGTATTATTCCTTGCAGAATAATAGAAATGAAATGTACTTCCTTCCTCTTCCTCTGTCCTATCAACCAGACTTCTGCTCCTTCTAATCTTGTAACTAGGTCACAAATCTCACATCCAATAATTCCTTGGATTTCTTACACGCATTTACCAAACACTCTACTCCTTTTTGCACTTCACACTTCATACAATGATCAAGACACATTATAATGAAGGAAAACATCTTTCCATTATACCATATCTTCAAAATAGTTCCTTGAGTCGACCTTGAGGCTTTCTCAATTAATTATAATAAGATAATTAATTAATTACAATTACAATAGCACTGTCAGCTCACAGTCAATATAAAACTTCACATGTGTGATACTAGGGCTTGCACACTTGTTGACATCACCAATGGATTGTCCTCTGTCACTACTTGACTGCACATCTTCTCGTTACATCTTAGATGAAAGATACCAAATAACCATCAGGAACTGCTTTCCTAATGCTTTGTCTCTGAACTGCTTTCTGAAACTTAGGTACAACTTTCATACATCTCTGACTAATATTTTGTGCACTAAACCACATCATCAAGACATATTAAAGAGCACATCCATGGTTGCACATCACCAGACAATCAAACCATTTTTCATACGACTAAGATCTCTATCTGCTACTCAGTCAATCTTTATAGAAACCATACTATGTTGACATCAATGATAAATAGAGTTACGAATGCAACACGTCAATACTTTCCAATGCTTAGGATACTCCCCCAAAGTAGTATCATCAACATTCATGCTAACAATTCCAACCTTGATTTACAATAGAAAAACCTATGTGTGAGCTTAATTGCTCAAGAGCTTAATCTATCCAATCTTTCTTCCTTTATGGTACATAATTCATTATATAATATAGACACCTTGACGTGCAACTTGGCTAGAAGATCACAAATCTCAATTTAGGAAATGTATTACAACATATAGGTCATGTCTCAATAAAAGAGATGAGTGAACACACAATTATACATAAGAGAATGTGCGAGCCCAAATATAGGTACACATGTGATCCAAAAACCAACATGAGAAGCCACAAATGATTCCATACATGGTTGAACATGATGTAATCAAATCCTCGCATGCTACACGAAGTGCCAAAAGAAGAACACACCACAAGCAAGAACAAATAAGAGTACAAAAATGACAAAACATTAAGAACTGCGATCAAAGAGATATGATCCAAGAAAGGTCTTCTCCACAAACCTATGCTCGTAGATGAAACAAAGCTAGAGGAGCAAGACTATTCACATGGTCAACAAAATGGAAACATAAAACAAAGAAAATGTTTTTGGTTGATGCAAGGTTGTTATTGAATGCAAGAAACTTCTTAGTCAAGTTCAAGTTGCTTCTTTTTAGAACTAGAAAGATAAGAAATGTTAAAATGTTTCAAAGAGATCAATTTTCTTTATTCAAGTTGAAATGGTTTCTCAAATGTGACACATTTTTGTGTTAGCTACGAGGGATTAATGAAGCTCCAGAAACTTTTTAAATTATCATAAATTAAAAATGAGTAATCTTACAATTGTATTTAGTATTTTTTGGGATTTTAAGTACATGGGTTCTGCTAGCCCCAACTAATCATGTAACTAATAATGTTATTAATGTATGTAAAAGATTCATATCAATTGTTATTTTTTCATTGATGTCAAGCCTTAGTTGGTTAGACATTATGCTAATTCAATATAGTACCATATCATTT
This sequence comes from Cupressus sempervirens, assembly GCA_028749045.1. Taxonomy (NCBI): domain Eukaryota; kingdom Viridiplantae; phylum Streptophyta; class Pinopsida; order Cupressales; family Cupressaceae; genus Cupressus; species Cupressus sempervirens. The sequence continues at coordinate 451,189,291 of CM053785.1, read as the reverse complement.
GATTGATGAGGAGGATTTGAAGAAAGTATAATGATGACAGAGTTGATAAGTATTGGTATTTAATGGTTGCTTAAATGAATTTGACTATGATAATATAATGTTGGTTTGCTTGTTTTGCAATCATTATCTGTTGTGACTAAGTTCATAACTAGTGAGTTGGTGAAAGAACAGACACAATATTAATCGAGTGATTACGGTTGGCACTGAGCACCTAGCAAAGAAGATTTAAAGTTTAGTGTTAACCAAGTAATTCTAATGTTTATAAAGTGAATAAAACAAGAAAAACTTGATTTGAGGCTAACAAATGATGAAATTTGAGAATGTTCGAGAAGCATAAAGGATAAAGATGAAGTTTTTCATGAGATCAAAAGCTGAAATAATTCAAAGATGCTTGAATGGAGAAGGTTTCTATTTTCAAAATGAGCACAAACTTTGAGGTGAACTATTACTGACTGAATGACTAGATGTAATGAATTTGAGATCTATGATTTGAATTAAGCGGCAAAATTTGTAAGGATCTGGAAGGAAAAGGTTAGCTATTTAAGGAGATGAATGAGACAATTTTTGGTTGCTGATTGTTTGTTGGTATTTCTGATGACATGAAAGAATTGAAGAAGAAGATAAAGACAAGGTGAAGTACAAAAAATAGTGGTGAATAAATCAAGCAAGGGAAGTGTTAAAGTGAAGAGATGGTGTGTGAATTAGCTAGAAAGAGATCAAAAGGAAGAAACTGAGTGAAACTGAGATCTGAACAAGCAAGGTAGTGCTAAACCTAGTAGATTATTTGATTGTTACTTTCTTACCATAGATGTAGATAAAATATCTTAACCAAGTGGACCCAACACATTTGTGAAATCCTACATGGTAACATTGATTAGTGATGTTTATAAGTCCTTTAGAGTAGGTCACTCATTAGTAATGATAACGAGTGATAAGGTGTAGATGATCTTAGGTTAAAATCCTCTAACTAGGTCACACTAAAAATATGCATGTAAACCTTTAACATGGTTGGCTCCTAGTAGAGCTCACTTCAGAAGAGTGAAATTATTGGGTTGTTGGTTCCCAAGTGGTTTTTCCCTTTGCAAGATTTTCACGTTAAATATTTGTTTCAAAATGTGTGAATTCTTATTTCTGGGTAAGTGCACAAAGTTGTGGTGCCAAAAGGGGGGTATAAGTGGACACTTTTTTTTTCTAAAATTACCAATTTCTGAACTTTGACAAGAATTTGAATATTGTTACGCTCAAAATTTTAAGATATGACAAAAATAAAAGTAATAGTCCTTTGAATCTACTTTCTAAACTACTAACTTATTTTCAAAATGGTTTAGTTTTAGACCCTCAAAAAGGGGGGCCACAGAAAGTGATAGTGTTTTTTCAAAAAAAAATATAAAATAGTGCAAAGTGTGGCCCGCCTAAAATTTTAACTTTTTTCTTTGAAATTCTTTAATCTCTTTGGTCAAAAGTTACATAACACCTTGTGGTTTATCTGAGATTGTTCAGGTAATTTTATAATGTGTATATATTTATTATTAATTTTGTAAGTGGACACATCCCAAAAACGTGAAATATATGTGTGCTCCCCTAGAAATTACTGAAAACTAATCCAAAATCAAAACTTATTTTTTTCAAAGTGTGTAGAATAGAGTATAGTTTCTAAAAAGCTAACTTATTGCAAAATTTGATGAACAAGCTAAAATCTACATCCCAATTAGTACATGTTAGTTTTTGAGAGAAAATGGACATACTTTCAAAAGAAAGTATAGTTGAAAGTCTTGAAATAGTATGAATTCAAAATAAATTATTTGATATATAGCTAACATGGAGATCTATAATATCATGTAACCCAATTTTATCGATACTCAAGCACAAGAAAACTTGAAGGAGAGCACTGAAGAAAAATCAAGCATTTTGTGTATGCTTGCTCTAAAACATGTCTCAAAGTAGTTTAGAGCCTCCAAATCTTTGGGTTGGATCCCCAAGGAAAAACTAAGCCTTAGGATTTGTGGTATCCAATTCTTTATATAATTCATGTGCACAATAGAGTGACTATTTAAAGCATTTTCAAATTCAAGGCTTAAATAGTGTGCATGCACTTTGTAATTCTTGTATTTCAATAGAGAGGATGGATAGGGAAAGATGTAAGGAGAGAGGGAAAGAGGTAGAGAGTGGGAGAGAGTCGAGGATGTGGAGAGAGTAGGGGAAGAAAGAGAGAGTGAGAGAGAGGATTGAGAGAGGAGAGAGAGAGAGAGAGAGAGAGAGAGAGAGAGAGAGAGAGAGAGAGAGAGAGAGAGAGAGAGAGAGAGATGGGGAAAGTGCATGGGATAGGAGAGAGAGTGGGAGAGAGGTATTAAGGTAGAGTGAGAGAGTAAGAAAGAGTAGGGGATGGGGAGGGAGAAAGGGAGGAGAGTGAGAGAAATAGAGATAGAGCTCAAGAGAGTAAGGGGGGAGAGAGAGAGTAGCAGATGAGAGAGAGAGAGAGAGAGAGAGAGAGAGAGAGAGAGAGAGAGAGAGAGAGAGAGAGAGAGAGGGAGAAAGTGATATGGAGTAAGGGATGGGGTTTCAAAGAGTACATGGGATATGATGCATAGAAAGCAAGAGAGGGATATAGAGTAGGGGATGGGAGAGAGTGGAAGAGGGTGAGAGAGAGGGAGGTATGAATAGAGGGGGAAGGGGGGGAGAGAGAGAGAGAGAGAGAGAGAGAGAGAGCTTCTAATTGAGTTTTCCCTCTTTCCATTTCATTCATTATATTATCCTAGGTGTCAGGAGGAGGTCTTGCAATCGGTGGAGGTCATGGAGGTTCTTTCTCTTGCTCACGAGGGTTTTCATTTTAATTTTGTGGAGGATTTTGTTGATCAAGCTGGGGATTTCGTTCATTTGATTGTGTAGGGTTTGGTGGTTGATTATTCACATTTCATGGTAAGAAACCAATTGCATTTTTTAAAACTAAACAAACTTTAAACAAAACTTTAAAAAAATACAAAGCACTGCAAAAATAAGGTTAGAAGCCATACTTGATGAACCCAATCTTAATCTTTGCCGATGAGGAGGCATTTTGAGTGAGTGTGTGTGTGTGTGCACGCGCGTGCGTGTGTGCATGAGTCTGTGTGTGTGTGTGTGTGTGTGTGTGTGTGTGTGTGTGTGTGTGTGTGTGTGTGTGTGTGTGTGTGTGTGTGTGTGTGTGTGTGTGTGTGTGTGTGTGTGTGTGTGTGTGTGTGTGTGAGAGAGAGAGAGAGAGAGAGAGAGAGAGAGAAACTCTGGCCTTCTAAAGAATTTGTGTGTGTTGTTGTGGGTAGAGAAGGAAAAGACAACAAAAAAAAATTATTACAATGGATGGGGCTACAAGCTATTGTTCTTTTATGTGATTTCTAATAGCACATACATGCTATGCAAAATTAAATAGTGCACATGCACTATGGCTTGGGCTCCGCAAGCCCAGCCCATAGCATGTGCACGCTATTGAAAATTTTGAAAAAAAAAGAGTTGTCATCTTTTTGGTACCACAACTTGGTACATTCTCCCATGTTGCAAGTTTATTTTCATGTTATTCACTTAATGTTGCAACTCAGTATAAGCTAAGTTAATACTTTAATACTTGGTAAAGTAATGAACAATGAGATAATAGTTTGAAGTAAAGTTGACATGAGATGTTGAATGTGGTTACCAAGGTATTGTTGTGAAAGTTTATGAAGTTTAATTTGATACTGAATTATTTTAAAGGCCTATGGGATAACTAGATATAATTGATCCCCGCCCCCCCCTACCCAGTCATCTAACACTTAGTATCAGAGCTAAGTTCTTGGAGAAGAAGTTCGAAGGAACTTGAGCTAAAGATCTGAAGATGTATAAGAGAGATGCATCAAAGTTGAACAAGGAGAACTTCTCCTCATGGAAAAATAGAATGAGGCTACAAGTATCTAGTATTGGGGACAATATTCTACACTAGATAGAAAATGCATATGTTGCTCCTACCCCTCCTATGACTATAGAAGAGATGGCATTAGAAGAACTAGCATAATAGTTTGATGATTGAGATTGTATCTACCCTTAATGATGTCAAGTTTGATGATATTAAGAATATACTATTGCAAAAGAAATGTGGGACAAGTTGGCACTTGTACATGGTGGTGATGAGAATGTGTTGAGAGAAAGAGTGGAAAGTCGAAGAGGCAAATATGATGACATGATAATGAAGGAAGGTGAAAATGTTGTGTAGTATGTGAGTTGAATCAAGGAAGTTGTGAGTGCAATCAAATTTGTTGGAGGACTTATTAGTGATACTGAAGTTGTAAGTAAGGTCATCAGAAGTCTCTTACTTGTCTATGCCATTAATTTTTTTGCAATTCAAGAAGCTAGAGCTATGCCTAGTAATAATCTTATACTTGATGGTTTAGTTGGTTGTTTGACTTACATTTGAGTTGAGCAATTTTGATAATAGTGTACCTACACTTGGGAATGCTTTCAATACTTCACTAACCATTGGTAGTTCAAAGAAAGAAAAGAGAAGTAAAAATAAAGTGAGACAGAATTAGAAGATGACATGGATGACATTAAAGCATTTCTTGCAAGAAGGTTATCGAGAAGTAAAGGTAAATTAGCTTTTATATGTTTTAAATGTAATGGAGTTGGTCACTTTGGTGCAAAATGTCCTAACAAGTGCAACAATGACAAGAAAGATAGAAATGATAAGAAGGATTGTATGTACAAGAAGAACAAAGACTACAAGGACAAAGGGAAGAAATTATGCTACATTGTTGAGGAAGAACACACTGAGTCAGATACTGAAGATGAGATAGATGGAATAGAAGTGGTGTATGTTGCTATTAAAGAAGACCCTACTAAAAAAAGGTATGAGGATGATAAAGCTCTTATTTCACATATTAGTAAGAATGATAAATGGATCATTGATAGTGGATTCTCACATCATATAACTGGACATCTTAGTAAGTTCGATAAATTTGAGGAATGTGATGTTGGAACTATTAAATTAGGGAATGACATTCCATGTCCAATAAAAGGTAAATATTCATTGATTTTGAATAACAAAATCATATGTGATGACGCATAGTGGGTGCAAGGACTAAGACATAATCTATTGAGTGTTGCTCAGTTGAATAATACAGGTCATAAGATGGAATTCTATGATGATGAAGGAAATATTGGTGAATAAACTAAAGGTAATCGATTTTATCTTAATCCTACAAATGATACATGCTTGTTTGCAAAAGTTGAAGATGTATGGTTGTGGCACAAAAGGTTATGTCATGTCAATTTTGAGAATATGTTTAAGGTTAGTAGAAAGAAAATAGTTAGAGGCTTACCAAATTTGCATAAACCTGAGAATGCTATGTGCAAAAATGTCAGCTCGGTAAGATGACCAAGTGAAGTTTTTCAAGTAAGACACATACTTCTAATGATGTTATGGAAATAGTGCATACTGAATTGTGTGGACCAATGACAGTAGAAAGTAATTATGGTGACAAATATTTCATATTGTTTGTCGATGATTATTCTAGGATGATGATAGACATGTTCATGAAGTTGAATTCACATTCTTTTGATATGTTCGTGGTATAAAGAAAGAGTTGAAATGAGACGGGTAAACAATTGAAATGTTTAAGATCTGGTAGAGGTGGTGAGTTTATGTATGTTGAATTTATTAACTATGTTGAGAATGATATTAAGAGATAGTTGTCAACACCGAGGACACCACAACAGAATGAGATTGTTGAAAGAGTAACTAGTCAATTATTGACTATGCAAGAACACTACTAATTGAAAAGGGAATTGCTCAAATATTTTGGAGAGAAGCCATTACCATTGCAGTTTACACTCTCAACCAAGTTCAACTGAAGAAAGGAACAAACAAAATACCCTATGAACTCTGGTATGGTCATACACCTAATGTGGTTTATTTCAAGATATTTGGAAGTAGATGCTACATTCATAAAGATGAAAGGAATGGAAATTTTGATTCTAAAGGTGATAAAGGTATTTTTCTTGGTTATTCTTCTAAAAGAAAGGCCTACAAATGTTTGAACAAGGCTAATAACACAATGATTGAAAGTATGAATATACAAATTGATGATTTTATAGATAAGAACGATGAGAAAAGAAAAAAGAAACCAAATGATTATAAAAACTTTGTATATGTCTATGAAGATGTTCCTGACATAATGACTAGACAACAACAGAGAGCTACCAAGTAACCAAGTTACACATGGAACAACATGAAGGATTTGTTGAGCTTGAGAAGAGACACGTGGTTTGCAAATTGAACAAAGCTTTGTATGGACTGAGAGCCTGGTATGAAAGGTTAAATTTTGATTAATATTGGATTTGTTAGGACAAGTGAAAACAATAATCTATATCTGAAGAATGAAGCTAAAAACATGGTGTTGGTTACTAAAATTTTTTTGGATGATATTATATTTGGTGGTAATGATCTATTATGCAAGTCATTTTTTGATCAAATAAGCAAGGAATTTGAAATGTTTATGTTTAGTGAGATTAAAATTTTCATTGGATTACAAGTTCATCAAACAAAATATGGTATTTATGTGACCTAATCTAAGTATGTGAAGGAGATCCTAAAAAAATTGGAATGGATGAGTCAAGGCTAGTCGGTACACCTATGGTGATTGGATGCAAATTATCCAAAGAGGACACTACTGGTGACGTAAATGAGACATGGTATAGATCAATGATTGGAAAGTTACAGTATGTTGTACATAGTAGACCTGATATAGCACATGCAATTGGAATTGTTGTAAGGTTTTCTTCTAATCCTAAGGGAACTCATATGATTGTTGTAAAAAGGATATTTAAATTTCTAAAAGGAACTAAAGATTTTGGATTGTGATACAAACAAGATGGTGACTTTACACTTAAAGTCTACAATGATGTTGATTGAGTCAGTAATGTGGATGAAAGGAAAAGTACAAGTGGTGAATTTTTCTTCTTAGGAGAAAGATTGATTGCATGGTTGAGAAAGAAACAGAGTTGCATTTCATAATCTACTACTCAAGTTGAGTATGTTGTTGCTACAATTAATTGTTCTAATATTGTTTGGATTAAGCAATTGTTGGAAGGAATGCAAGACAAAGTAATCGAGCTTATTACTATTTACTATGATAATAATTGTGAAATAAATATATCAAAGAATCTAGTGATGCATTCTGAAACTAAGCATATATCTATCAGATATCATTACTTGGGAGAGAAAGTATAGGAGAAGCAAGTGAGACTTGAAAATGTGAAATCTAAAGAGCAAATTGTAGGCATAATTACTAAGTCATTGCCTTAGGATGCTTTTGAGTATCTAAGAGGTAAACTAGGGGTGCTTCCCCTATCCAAGATTCACTAAGTGAAGATGCATGTTGCATTAATTCATGGATGATTACATTTATCTTTGCAGAATTGATGCAAGAGTTAACTCTTTAGGAATATTTCCTAAAGATGTGTAAGTGGTTGTAATGTAATGAATGTAAATAGTACATGCAAGGTACAAGCTTTTATAAGTTTTACATTGGAACTTATATTTGGGTAAGTGTGTCAAGTTGTGGTGCTAAAAGGGGGGTATAAGTGGCCACTTTTTTTTTGAAATCAACAATTTCTGAACTTCAACAAGAATTTGACAATAGTTGTGCTCAAAATTTTAACATACGACAAAAACAAAAGTAGTAGTATTTTGAATCTAGTTTCTAAACTACTAAATTTTTTTTGAAATTGGTTTAGTTTTAGGCCCTCAAAAAAGTGGGCCACAAAAAGTGGTACTACTTTTTCAGAAAGAAAAAACATAACATAGTGCAAAGTGTGG